>CM073540.1:22471428-23096785 GCA_037074615.1 Leucaena leucocephala | reverse complement strand
TATTCGAGACTCCGATATAAGAAGTTCACAAGCAAAACAGATGACATGAGATAAAATCTTATTAGATTCACAAATTCCAAAAATAAAAAGATGAGAATGACATCCTTTTAAATAGAAATTTTGGGATTCAACTTGCTCACTAATACAAACCAGAATTTTATGACGAATTTCCAAACCAAGACAAGGATGAATAATAATAGTCATCCAGAAAAATACAAGACCGAAACTAACAAAAAACTCTCTGTACCTCAAAGCCTGTAATATCGCAAATTCTCTTGCAGGGATGTACAGAGGGTGGTGACTCAATATTCACATCTGCATGAAAATCCCATAAAGAGATCAAACAACTAAATAGAAGCTTCAATATAGGTTTCCTTTCAAAAGAAGAAAAAGGACATTGGCTCTAATAGCTTACAATTGGGTTCATCAGGTGAGTACTTCTGGTAGTTCTCAGCTTGAAGAATCTGCTTAAGATGTTTCCAGTGCCGGCCTCGGGCTTGGCCTTTGGGATATTTCTCATATGTTTGAACCCGCTTAAAACTGAGATAGGTTGGTAAAACTAGCTCTGCCTCCACTAACTCCGGCTCCATCTTACTTATCCTTCATGAGATATCAATCAAATTTCACAAAACAAAATATCATGTGACCAGCACTGAGAGAAGTCTTATGATTAATCTCAGCTTGTATGAGATTATATGTGTGTGTATAGATATTTCTAAGCAGTGAGAGTCTGTTTGGTATAGAAAGGAAAAGGGAATGAAAGATGACAGCCACTGGGTAAAATAAAGTAATGAAAAGGGATAATCATGGTTGCGTAATGTCAATAGGAGTATAATAGCCATTACATATCTATTTTCCTGTGTATTGGAAGCAAAATCCGCTTCCCATGCTATACCAAACAGGCTGTAGGAAATCAGCCTTAATGCAATAACCTAACTAAAAAAATAAGGGGGAGAAAATCTTGTAAGTTGTGATAGCATGCAGAAAGAAGGCCTGACAATGACAACACCAAGTACCTTCCCCCTTCCTGATTTTGTTTCTGGAGGATAATGCAGAATAAGTTATACCTTAGAAAGCATTATCAACAAAAAAGAAAAAACTTAAACTAAAGAGTCTCCTAAAAGCTTGTTCAGATTTAGATTGGTCAACAAGTGCATCTACCCAATCTTAAGCACCTTCTATATAATTTGGATCAGAATAATTGATAAATTTTCTCTCAATTCAGATTTAATCTTGATGGAATATAATATAAATTCAACGTGAAAAGGAATGAAACTAAACCTTATTTGCTTATCAAAAAGAGTTACAAAACTAATATAAAAATAAAGATTAAACCAAGAACACTTTCTTGTGTTTCATGTGTATCAGAAACACCATTGCCCAATCTGAGTTGATAAATCCAATGCACTTAACGTGTCAGTAGTAATGCGAACTGAACAACTGATATGCTGTTATTTTTTGGTCACATTGAGTTGTTCCCACGATTTTAACCTAACCATCCCTAAGCCCAGGAAGCACTCAAATGTTGATGCTAGTATGACTTGTAAAGCTGCAGGAGCACTCAAATGAAACATGCAAAAATATGAACGTAGGATTTTCAGATGTTATCTATAAGTACCAGTATCATATCATATACAGGATTGTAAGCGTACACCTATATCTTAACAAATCTAGGGCATACTAACTTAGAATATAATTTAAACTAATAACATTACGTGAATATAAAAATTAATAACATATAAAAATCCTGAAGAGGCCCCTACAAAAAACGACGTTGCTGTTGTCGCTGGATTATGAGGATCAAAGCACGATCGCTGTGGCGTTCAGCAGGAAGAAGTTTCGGCCTTGTTTATGCACTGAATCCGAAATAAGCTGTCAAAGAAATTTAAACTCAGCCATTTATTCCCTTCTCAATTTCTTTTTCTTTTTTTTTTTTTTTTTCAGTTTTGTTTTCACTTGCCGTGTGCACTCGTGCAGGTGTTAGCCTCGAAATTTCTTTTATGCTGAGAAGCTAGATATTTAATTGCATTTGCGTTGTAGTTAATACGGAGAGAGTTGTTCGTATTCACTTCAACAATGGGAATGTTAAATTTTGTGACAAAAGTGGAAGTTGCACCAAGAAATTGTTAACACCTTATCTGTTATTGTTTTTTGTTGCCCACCCGGTATACCGAACTTTACCCCGACTACATCTATATTCGACCTGTTTCACGCACCTAGTTATGGTGGGTGAGTCTCCCAACGGAAATTTTCTACATACACCAAAGTTCGAACTCGAAACCTCGCTTAAACGATACCAAGTCGCTTATCACTCGGACCAACCTAATAGGCTTTGTGTTGTAGTGATGCCGAAAGAGAAGTTATTCACTTGTTCCAAAATTTATATATTATTTTGTACTATTTTACCAATAAACTTGAGTGGCTCAATGATTATAAATCTTTTTTTTTTTTGAAAAAAAAAGCAGTGGATTTGCTTAATTTATTATTTCAGCCACCATATACCAATCGCCTTACATATAAATTGAAGTCTACAAATAAAGTGAGTGAACTCCAACGCAAAATCATCACCTCCCTAAAATACTCGCATGAATTCATGAACTCCAAGATATACACTTGAACAAGTAACATTGGAACTCGGCGAGCATAAATAAATCATGGCATGGAAATTTTGTAAATTTACATGGCTATAATCTAAAAAGCCACCTCTTCCAAAAAAAAAAAAGAATATATATTAGTTTCAAGAGTGGCAGTACATCAGGGTCATAAAAATTTAACAAAGAAACACTCACCTATTTAGTTGCTCTAGGAAAAAAAATATTCTATCAGACTTCAAATGTTTCCATTTATCTTTCAGATCATGAGTGTTACGCTTGTTATGGAATACTTGAGAACCATATTCTAAAATTTTCTTCCAAGGTATATGCGGCTGGTCCATTCCGAACCTGAACACTCCTTCCTGCAGTGTAAGAACCAAAGTTGATGCTATGAACTGAGACAAGAAAGCCTTGAGCAATTATGAGATTCAAGAACAACGTAATTCACTCTACCACTAAACTTGAAATATCATCAGTGATTATTCATGGTTAAAGCTCAGAAATCATATGACACCGCCAAGATTGCACAAATTCTTAGTTCATGTAGCATCCATGATTCGGTTGGTTCTAGAAATATAGTTCACGAATGATGAAACACATACCTGCAGCATATTTACTTCTTCAAGTGTCCAACTTAATCTCTTGCGCTTTCCAGTTTCTAAAGTCAGATTGTTGCTGCAACTGAGAATAACATGTAAATTTGTTATAACATCTAAAGTTATATACATACATACATACACGCATGCATACCAAAATGAATTGCTCACCTCTGCCTAGAAGACCTCTGAGGTAGCTCTAAAGTTTCAGAATTGGCAACTTCTTCATTTTTGTAACAAGCATTTTTACTCCCAGTTCTACTCTTCCGCCGCAATGATGTCCTTTCCCCCCCTTCTTGTTTTACACTACTCTCCTTCATGGGCAGAGGCTCAGAATCTGAATCACCAGTTCCACTAACAGAACAATCAGTTGCAGACAGATTTAATTCATTCTGGACTATCTTTTCTCTATCTTTCACCCTGCCCTTATCTACATATACTTCAAGACCACCTTGCATCCCATTGGAAAATACATAATCATGCAAGTGTCCATCTGTGGATTCTCCAAGACGGAAAGAACTCAAAGGTTTTACATGCTCAACAGTCATTAAATGAACATATTCATTATTATAACTTAGATCTTCCAGTTTAATTCTCTCTTGTCCTTCAACAATTCTGGTTTCATGTGTTCTGGAAATGTAATTATTAAGAATATCAGATTCCTTCCTGCTACTAGAAACATCAGTATTAACTTCTCGGCAGTTTGCATTGGCTATATCCAAACCACCCTTATTGCCTGGCCTATTATTATGATACTCCAAACCACTCCCATTTCCCATAACAGAGACATCTTTGGTCTCTCTTGTCTTAACTCCCACAGCATTCTCCGTGAGTTTGCCGCTCGTGATTCCATTCTTAAAGAAGAATTTAGACAAGTCTTTCTTTGCTAAAAAGGCCTTTTCCCTGGATTCCTGAGCCTCTGCCCATGCTCGTTTGTACCAGCAATAGGGACAGTAGAAGTTCCCCTTATCATCAAATTTAGGTTCAATGCATAAACATTTTGCATGGAGGCTAATAGGGCAATCTCTCTCAGCGCAAACTAACAGTTCTCCATCTTCATTACAACAGAAACAGCTTTTTCCGCCCAAAAAATTCCGACACATATCGTCATCATCTAAATAATCATGAGAACTTCTGTTGGAACCTTCATCCACGTCATTATTTATATTTCCTCTTGAAACATTCTCCCTAACATCTGCCATATCATGATTAGTCTCATGTGATGCTTTAAGCACAGCTACATTGTCTTCGTTCTGTTTCAAGTTAAATTTTTTTATAAAATGAGTCATTTAAAATGAAGTAATTCAAAACTCATTAAGGACTTAAAATCAAAACCATAAAAAAAAAGGGGCTGGTGGGGACCCATATATCATCCTATCACTGAATTCCAGGGAAGACAATAGGTAAGCCAAAAGGTGAGTTATACAACTTCACCACTCAAAATTTCTTTTATTTTCTCAGCAGCCAAGCAGAACAGGAATTGAATTGTAAAAAGTGATTTTTAAAGCGAAAATCGGAAGATGAAATCCTTAGAAACATGAATTTAGAAGAAGAACCTGACTTACGAGGTGAGGAACCTCGCTCCCGGTAACAAGCCCGGGCTTTGTCGAAGTAACAGCGTTTCCTCAGGAAAGAGTCCTTTTTCCCATCCCAATTTAAATTCAATTCCCCGACCAGAGAACCTTTGATCTTCGATAGAGGACTATTGGAATTTGAGAAATCGTGCAGGTTTTGAGAATACTACCCTCCAGTGAAGTATGATGAATTTATTGGCAGAATTAAAACTAAATATTGCTAAATTTTTAAATAAAACTAAATTATCAATATTAATATCAATCAATTATCAATTATATATATATATAATTAGTAGCTGCCAGTTTAACAGTAAGTCACATTTTTATGATTTTAATAAATATAAATAGATATATAGATATAGATTTATATTAATATCTTTTAATATAAATAGATATTGATATTGTTTTTTATCTTTTAATAATCTTTTCAGAAATAGATACAAATTTAATCCTTGTTACTGTATTTCTATTAATATCTTCTGCTATATATAAATTAATTCCACTTCACTGTCTACACTTATATGACTTTTTGTTCTTATAAATCATATCATATATATTCAAAATCTGAACATAATACAATTAGTTATGTCAACAAAATGTTAACAACATGGACTAAACAATTAGTCATGTTTTCCACATATTATATTAAATGTTTATGAAATTCTTTCTTCATTCTCTGCCCCCACACTTCAGCTCAACAATCATTTGTACATACACACACGCACACTTCATATATACATATACATATATATATATATAAAATACCAATTTGATATTTCTGATAAAAAAAATGCCAATTTAATAATATATATCATTATGTGATAATATAATAGCGAGTTAATTTTTTTTGCTTAGATTTAAGAAGTTAAATTAATTAGTTAATTATGATCAAATTTAACCCTTCAAGGTGAATTCATATTATATACTATATTCGATTCTTAATATAAGATCTACTTAACTAATTTGGGTAGACTAAGTAAGTTAGTTATTTGTAATGATTATGTTTTGATTTTCTTAAAATACTCTATTTAATCATTTATTTTGAACTATCTTTGGTAAAAACCCCTTTAATATGTGTAATTAAGTAGGAATATTTTGAGAAAAAATTATAATTTTGAGTGATAAAATGGATAGTGATCTTATAATTAAGATTAAATCAAATCTCCTATCTTACTCTTATAATAAAAACTGAATGGAGAAAGGAGTATTATTTAATCTACTATAATTAATCTATTAGCTCTAAGTTGAGTAGACAACTTACTTTTAATTTGAAGAACAGGATTTCACCCATGTCAGTGACATTGAATTTAAATTATATGGCATTTCAAACTAATAGTACTACCACGTATTTTTCCTTTTTTTTTAATTTTTTTTATGTATTTTGAAAATGACTAAATGGACTTGGTTGCATAGCTTGCAAAGTCAAAGCTGAACATAAAACTGATAATTAGCTTTTAGTTTTAATGTTACACCAAAAAAGGTTTCTTCTCAACCCCTTTAAGCATCTTTGCAGAAACCAAGTCGGAAGTGTTAGATATAAAAGCTAACGCCACCTAACAATGAAATTTATGATTAAAAAGGGTTGCAGCCTTGAAAATGGCTTTAATAGACTGATTAGTTGTTGTTTTTTTTTCTAAATATAAATATTTTTATATTAAATAGAATTATATTTAAAATATTGTCGACTATGTGGGTTGATTAGTTTTTTTTTTGAAAAGGAAGCAAATGAACAGATTGTGCAAAATATAAGGCTGCAACGTTCTGTACGGAATCGTGAAAATAGGACCAAGGCTGCAATCCAAAAATAGAGTTAACAATACTCAGAAACAAAACAAAATGCATCTTTATTATCAAAATTTACTGGGTTATTTTGGAGATGTGTTCATATTTCGCCTCCTGGAGTATTCTGCCAACATATGGACCTTCCTTGATCTGCACCTTGGCACAAAAGTGATCTATATCAACCTCCAACAATCTTGCCGTAGATCCGCGATACGCTCCATTTACAATCTTGACAGGAGCACCAATTTGTGGAATCACAGTTTGAAGCTCTGCCTGATCAACTCTGAGCACATGCTTGCTGTCAAGCTTTTTTATTTCCCCAACCCATTTGTCAATCACATTTAAAACAACCCCTTTTTGCTTGTAATACCCTTTATCAGCCAAAGCTTTGGTCATGACCTTAAAAACAATTCCCTCATGCAACCAGTAATCCTTTCTGTTAATCTTCTTTTTCTTCTCTTCTTCCCGCATCAATTCGTCCAATGTTGATTTTCCACCACCAATTCCTTTCCTCTTCAAAGAGCCTCGGTTACTTTTTGCTGATGAACAAAGAGAAAACCCAATCTTAACTCCATCTTCCACTTTTAACTCTGTAGGAAGCTCAGCCTGTGAACAGGAAGATGGCTGCATCAACTGCTCTTCTGTATCTCCTTCTTTTGCCTTCCTCTGCCATGTAAGACTTTATTCACTTATTCTTCATGCTCTCTTTGAAAAGAGGCTCAGAATCTCTATCAATTTAGGTGATAAACCAACCCTTGGGGGTTTCTTCAACCTTACACTTTCCAGTCCGACCTAAATACATGACAAACTCATTTAGAGTAAGCCATCGTGTGGAATTCATATGAACGTGATGTCTATCACTAATGTATTCATTTTAAACTACCGTAGCTGCTATACGATTGAATCGGTGGCTGCGCTTCATGTGCTCAAGAGAGGTGTTCTAAAACTCATCAGAGTAGCCCTCAACAATCCGATTTGGGTTTTGTCCAAAGATTTGCATTTGACGCTAGTGACTTTCACTCATGCAATGACATTTGAAGCCATTCTCATCTCGACATTGTTTCTGACACATCTGGCAGACCAACGAAGCTTCTGCAGCCCCTTTGCTTTGATTCGATTAGCTATTGCCTTTGGTATGAATAGGGTTGGAAACAGGCCAGGCGACCTTTTAGGGACCTATAGTCTAGCCTATATTTGGCCTGGCTTAGCCTGGTCTGTTTTAAAAAATACACAGGCTCAAACCTGTATAGAAGTCTGTTTTACTTAACAGGCCAGGCTCAGGCTCTGTAAGAAGCCTGTCAAGCCTGTCAGGTAGTCTGAGCCTATTATTTAAAATAAATATTATATAATAATGTAATAGGTAAATATCGAACCCTAACCTATTAAATAATATTCAACAATTAGACCACTGAACTAAAGTTTATTGTTGTAAATTTTATTCTTAACTTTTAATTTTATTCTCAGTTCAGAGTTCACGGCCAAATCTTCTCACAGCTCGCGGCTTGTGGCACCGACGGTTGTCTGGCTTCAAAGCTAATGAGTATTATAACCCGTCAAAGCTAATGATTGTGATAAAGTGGGTATTTGAAATATCAAAAGAATAATTGTGAATAAAGCTAATGATTATGAGTTTGTAGCAATTATTACGTTATTGCCGAACCAATGAACCATTAACAGCGAAATAACTTTAATAAAGGAATGATTATTACGTTATTGCCGAACCTGTTACGAAGGCCTGATTGAGGCCTGTTACATAGGCCTATTACGGAGACTTGTTATGAAGGCCTGTAAGTATAATTATAAAACAGGCTCTTTTAACAGGCTTCACGTCAGACCAGGTATATTTACAAGCCAGGCTTATGGAAAAAAATTAGCCTATAACAGGCTACAGGTTAAACTTAGGCCAGATTATTACTTAACAAGCCTAGCTTGTTAAGACTAAAGTCTAACTTAGCCTGTTTTCACCCTAGGTGTGAGGAACTCGTTCTTTCCCATAGCCAATCTGCATAAAATGTTTTTATAAAATCATCAATAATTGCCTTGAATGGGGACCAAATCATTTAGTTAAAGGAGGAGACATTGCATATAACTAGTTAAGAAATATAACGACGAACATGAGCACTTTTCTTGCGTAAGTGCAGATAAAAACGTAGATATGAACTACTAGACCTGCTAGACCCTCTAAGTCTCAAGATTGATTCTCACAGGAGATATTCAAGCCCGAAACTATACCTTATCCCCGTGAACAGTATAAAAAACACAGAGATGATGAGGTCGCAGTATGGAATCATGGGGAAGGGAAACGCAAAACAGGAAGAGGAAATTACCTTCCAACAAACAGATTTCCAATATCTCTCGCGTCTATGCCCTTGTCTCTCAAATCGTCGCAGGTTTTGAGAATACCAACCTCTCCAGCGGAGTAGGATGAATTTATTGACAGAATTAAAACTAAATATTTTTAAACAAAACAAAATTATCAATAATATATATGTAGATAGATATAAATCAATAAGTAGCTGCCGGCTTGACGGTAAGTAAGTCACATTTTTATGATTTTAATAACTATAAATTTAAATTTAAATAGATATATAGATATAGAAATAGATATTGTTTTCTTATCTTTTAATAATCCTTTCAGAAATAGATAAAAATTTAATACTTGTTATTGTATTTCTATTAATATCTTCCGCTATATATAAATTAATTTCCCTTCACTATCTACATCTATATGACTTTTTGTTCTTATAAATCATATCATATATATTCAATATCTCAACATAATACAATTAGTTATGTAAACAAAACGTTAATAACATGGACTAAACAATTAGTCATGTTTTCCACATATACGAAATTTGATAATTGAATTATATTATTAACGACTTATAAATAATACATTTTGTTATATATATATATATCATATATGTGAGCACACGTGTACGCCACAAATATTGATGAATTTTAAAATAGTAAAAATTAAATTACAAAACTTTAAATTATAAAAACCAAAATTAGAATGAAGAATTAGACATATATCTTTTGCCAAAATACCTGAAAAAAGAACTATATATTGATGATTTATAAATGGTCCAGTTGTACACAGTACGTCAAGCTATGTGCTTTAATGTCTCACTCATGATCACATTCTAAAACATGTTTCATGTTAGTGGAAAACTTTAAATCCCATCTGAGAGAGAGAGAGAGCTATCTCCAAGGGTTTTGGTTTAGAGCCTAGAAGGTATGTATTCCCTCTGCATGCTACAGGGAGTAAACAAAATCAGAAACAAAGTCCTCAAAACTGACAAAACATGACAGAGAGAAACGCCTTGCTTTCCATGGGTGCTGAAGAAATCAAAGGCTCCAAAACGATTAGGCAGGCCACTTGTACTGAAGGTGCTATAATCCTGTTTACAGAGGCAGTCAATTGGTCATCGTCAGTCAGGATAAGCATGATAAACCGACAAGATAATCTTGTGGGACAATAACAAGCCTTATTGCACTAGGTGGAGAAGATAATCATGTGAAAAAAATGAGAATTTCATGAATCACTGATTCACCGTAAAGCTATAACTGATTTGCATGTCCATTTTTTGCATTTTCCATGTTTGAATTGAATAAATATGTTCCAATTTATTGAATCCACAGCTGAGGGTACATCGTCTTCCTTGAATACTTGCATGAGCTGAGTTATACACTTCAAGAGGCACAACTTGTAAACTCAACAAGTAGAACTCTTGTTTGGCATTCAAAATTAAAAAAATAATAATGAATTGACTAAGCATTATTAGCCACTTATTATTTGTCGTTTACTCTTTTTGTAAGTTGTTCTCACATATATAATGAAATGAGTCACTCAGGTTGAGCTAAGCTGAGCCTCAGCAAATACACTCCTCTCATTTTTCAACTTAAAACAAAATAAGTTTAATGCACGGACTTTGAATTTAGGTGGCTATGATACCCCTGGAAGCCACTATAAAGGCTACTTATTCATTTGCTTGTGAAAATAAAGCATCAATTAAACTACATACAACAATTTACCTGCCCCCGCTGCCATGGTCCTCCATTTATCCTTAAGATCAATTGGGGTGCGTGTATCATCAAATAAATCAGAACCTAATTCTAAAATTTTCCTCCAAGGGATATTCCGGTTTTCCTTAGAGAATCTTAGAACTCCTTCCTGCAACGTATGAACCAAAATAGGCTATGGATTCAGGGAAAACAAGGGTAACTACAACATGATTTTCATGAATAAAAAACACAATGACCTCTTTTCCCCTTTTGTGTTATTATCGATTGTTCGGATAATCTTTGTTTCAACACACTAAGGTTCAGAACAGTTTTATAATATATATAGCTTAAATCTGAACAAAAACACTTAGATACACAGGATGAGTCAAAATAGCACAGATCTTGTTCTGCTTAGGAACATCAGAATTTGAGAGCCATAAAATACAAATCCCTCAACTATTCAAGTAAGTTCGGAAGTAGAAACATAAAACTGGATTGATTACTTAAGTTAAGCAGTCATATGAGTGTCTGAATGTTGAACTCACACCATTCAGATAAATTCGTGAATGGCATAAGTAAAAGATTTATCCAGGGCTGTTGCAAGGGCATAATCATTATGCTTTATTCATTCTTGTTTCAATCCTAAGTCTTATAAAAATAATTAGCAAGGAATTCATCAATATGTAACTTGTCCATGCTGTCAATTGTCTGTCATTAAATGAGAATGAGTCCCACCATATCAAGCTCTTGTTTAATCAACGGGAAACTATTGGATCTATCAAATATTACATCTTTCCTATTTAAAGTCCCCCGATTGTCTGCACCTGACACACTTGCTGAGTGAGACATAGACATCATTTTTTTTACACGGGGGGGGGGGGTGTTAGAGATGTTCAAACACAGTGAAGGCTCACACGCAGGAACAAGTATTTTATTATTATTATATATATATATATATATCATAAGAGGTCTGCAATCTGAACCCATTTCACAACTAGACAATCAAATGAATTATGTCAATGCATTATCCATAATTCATTCAGTTCCAGAAATGTAGAATGTGTTCATGAAGCCCATACCTTGAGTTTATTTTCTTCTTCAGTTGTCCAGTGTAATCTCCTCCTCTTTCTAGTTGGTAAAGTCAGTTTTTTACTGTGACTGAAAGCGATAAATAAACTCTTTAGCTACTTTTTGAAAAGTGAGAGCAAGCCAATACTATACAAGTAAATAACTTAACATGAGATAATTCCATTTAAATTTTCAAACAATATTCTATGAAAAATCATATGAACAAGCATAAACACATGCAGGCATATAAACAGAAATGAACTACTCACCCTTGCTTAGAAGATTTCAGGGCCTGTCTCCAAGTTTCAGAACTGGTAACTTCATCATCTTCATGACAACCATTTTCACCCTCAGCGTTCTTAACTCTCTGAGGATTTCTCTGTGCCATATGTTTGATACGTCTTTTCTTCACTAAGAAAGCTTCAGAACCTGAATCATTAGTTTCACTGATAGAAGAAGTACCCACTGAAGGCCTCCTTAATTCATTGTGGAGCAACTTCTCTCTGTCTTGCATTGTATCCTTATTATCTACAGGCACTGCAACACTTTCTCGTGTCCCTTTGACAAATGCAATATCAGGTGAGAGTCCATCTTTGTGTTTTCCCATATGGCATGAACTTGAAGGAGATGCTTCCTCTTCATCCTCAGGAATCTCTTCATGGACGTTTTCATCACTATATCTTGGATGCGCTGGTTCAATCCCCTCTTTTCCTTCAGCATATGTGGTTTTATTTGCTTCTGAAATTTTATGAATGTCAACTTTCTCCCTGGCCATAGATTTATCAGTCAGATCCGTATGCTCTGGTGTCTTTTCTTCCCCATAATGCATAGAATCACCAGGATTGGCTACTTGAGCATTTGCGTGAGTGTCATCTTCAATTGCTACTTCATGTTGATCAGCACCAGCCGTCACTCCTTCCATTTCTTTTTGTTGATCTTCCACTCTCTGCAAGGGCTGTGTTCCCGCACTGCCATTTCCTTGTCTACTCCTATTATCTATGCAGTTCCCATTTCCCGCAAGGGATAACTCGTTGGAATCTTTTCTTTTTGCTTCCTTTTGGGCCAATTTATTACTCATTATTGAATTGTTATCTAAAAAGTCTGACAAATCTTTCTTCGCTGTTAAGGCCTTATTCCTCAATACTTGGACCTCTGCCAGAGTTCGTTTTAACCAGCAATAAGGGCAGTAATAGTTTCCCATATCATTAAATTTAGGTTCGCAGCTGATACATTTTGCATGGACAGTAACAGGACAACCACTTTCACTGCAAACTAATATTTCTCCACCTTCATTGCAACGGATGCAAATCTTTCTATCCACAAACTCTATACAAATGCTGTCATGACCTAAAGTCTCATGAAGGATTCTATTAGAGCCCTCATCAATAACATTATCCACGTTGTCTTTTGAACCAACCTCTCTAACATCTAGCAGATCATGATTACTCTCATTGGATGTTTTAGGCACAGCTGCATCATCTTCATCCTTCATCAATTTCAACAAATTTAAGAAATGAGTCATTTGAAAATAAATTATTCACAATCTATCATGGGAACAGATTTCCCAAAATCTCAAACTCCTTCAACAATGAAGATTAAGTGCGTAAAAATTGATACGTGTGAGAATACATGTGTGAGTAGCAAAAATAGGAATTATAACAAACAGTGAATGAAGGTAAGGAAAGATAATCAACAAAATAAACAAAATTACATTAAGGGACTCACGCAAGCCTATGTCAGAGACAACTAACCAACGAAGCAAAAAGCTCAGCAGCATTTTCACTCAAATATGTTTTTCTCAGTACACATAAAGAACTTAAAATTCCCAAAATCATGAGAATCAGAAACAGAACCTGACTCACTCGAGAAATTGACCTTACGGTAGGGTGGGAAGGATTTTTAGAAGTCTTAGCCCTGCCTCCACCAGGAGATTTTGTTCTCATCGCTACTTACGTACGATTTCCCGTCATCTGGCGATGTATAGAAGAGATGACACTCGCCTCATTCTCAAAACTTGAACGCGCCCTGCTTCAGGTTTCTGCTTTGCCCTCTCTTGTGAATATATACATATGGTTTCTCTCTTTTTTTGTTATTTGGTGATTTTGGGGACTTTGAATTAAGTATACACAATATCTTGCGTTTAATATTTTAATTTTCTTTATAATATTTTTAATTTATTATAATTTTATTTATAATTTTTTAATTTAATATAATTTTATACATAATATTATTTTTTAAGTATTAATAATTATATAAAATTAAAAAAATTATGAATAAAATTATATTAAATTAAAAAAATTATAAATAAAAATATATTATAAATAAAATTAAAATATTAAATATATATATAAAAAATAAAATTAAAATATTAAGTGATATATAATCTTATTAGTTATATAGGTAGGGAAATGAATCCCCTCAGGTGCCAGCATTTCAGTAGCTTGATTCTCATCGGTCGAATTGATCCAAAGGAGGAGCTATTTTATGGAAAAGTCATCTCTTTTTTCTTTTTTTTTTTTTTACAAAAATACACCTTTAGTGTTTTAATTTTATACAAAATTTAGTTTCGATACCTTAATTTATAATGTAGGGATCTTAGAGAAAATATTAATATTATGCCTTTTTTAAGAGACATATTTATAAAACTTATTAAGTTTTACTTCCCTTGTAAAGCTTTTTAGATAACAAACTTTTAACCTAAAACTACAAGGATTAACATATTTGACAAGTAAACTATTATTAGAAGTGATTTAAAAAAATTAAAAATTTTGGGAGTCAAATTCAAAACTCGTTTAAGCTATGGGACCGAGATTAATTTTCCCTAGATTTAACGTATGGTAAATACTACCATTCAGCGTATCTTCGCCTATATTAGCTTATCATCCCCACCGTCCAAAAGGGGAAGGCTTATTCGCTTCAGGCGAACCCGATGAACGTTAACTCCCTCGAAGCCCTAAAATGCACTGTACGCTATTCAGCGCTCGAGGTAGGCAGTGTACCCAGGGCTGATAACATCTCTTCCAGAGATCCATAGTCTCCGAAGCGAAGAATTGAAACTATCAATTTATTCTTGTTTATGTCTGAGTTGGTGGGCTGAAGTAATCGAATTTGGTGTTGAAGTTGGCGCACAACTCTCCATCTTCACTCAACTATGGTTAGTTTCATCGGTACTCTTATATCCTTCGGTTACCACTCTCTATGTTGCTTCTTGTTTTTCTTCGTTTCTTACTTGGAGCATTAGCAATCTATCCCCTTGGGCATTCCTGGTTCTTACTCTATCATGGTTTGTGAGATTAACTATGCCCATTTACCATTTAATGCCGATACGTGTTATACTTTTGTTAAAGAGCATAGAGAGAAAACCCAAATTTGCTATATTTGAGACTGGGTGTTTTCTGTTGTTTTGGCTATAGTCAAATCGAAGTGGCGGAAGGGACCGGTTTAGAAGGGATTACCCTTCTAGATTTGAAGATAAAGTCAACAGTGGGCGTAGCAACAGTAACAATCCCCCTTCCAGGCACATTTGGGTTGGGAATCTAGCACACAGTTTAACAGAGAATGAACTTGCTCGTCATTTTCTACAATTTGGACCGCTTGAAAGTGTTGCATTCCAGCCTGGTCGTAGCTATGCTTTCATCAATTTCAGAAGGGATGAAGATGCTATTGATGCTTTGAACGAACTTCAAGGTTTTCCTGTTGCAGGCAACCCGCTTAGAGTTGAATTTGCGAAGGCGGTCAGTCCTGCCCACCTTTTTCTGTCTGATACTTTTTCAGATGCTTTTTTATGCTCATATGTACATTCTCCAGCAGTTCAAATAAATTATATATTCAAGGCCAAAATATGATTAATTTAAATGGGAAAAAACTTGTAAGACAAACTTAGGCATCCAACTTACTATTGTGATGTATAATAGACCATCAAATTTAAGTGCTTCAAAACATGCACATGACAGAAAAGATGCAGAAAAATTGCTGCTTTCCATTCAATAAATGGTTCACTCCTAACAATGGTACAAAATAATAAATTCACTTCTCCAGAAGAACAAAGTTACTATCATTATCTGGATGTATACAGCATGAGCTGCTCACCACCTATCTCTAGTTCTAAACTGATTTCTTACATAGCAAACTCTAGGGACAGAAACTGTCTCAGATGTCCTTGTGATAATTAATGTTTTCGTTCTGAGGAGACAGATGTGATGAGATTTTGAACTCTATGATTTCTCATGCCAAATCCATTAAAAGAAAATGAAAAAATATAACAGTGTCCTTTTGCCCCTATTGGCGGCCAGAGCCCATATTAGACAATTATATAATATGTAATAACATCTTATTCTTCGACCTGAAGAACATGCTTGTATAAGGTGAATATAATTATGCCCAGATTAAACTTTTCCTCTCAACGTACTGGCTTTCATAAATCTAACAAGGTCTAAGATTACCATCATGTAAATGAAGCACTATCCCAGATTACAGCATTTATAAGACTTTCAATTAAACAGGATGCTCTGATCATTTCTTTATACTGTCTTTTCATTGAGCTTCTTATACTAGACAATTGGTAGCTTATGTATGTTCCTAGACTGTAGCTAACGAGGAAAGAATTTCTTGAAAAAATGAGGAAAGAAACTTCACAAAAGGCGCTAGGTCTTTTATGTCCTTGGCAATTCAACTTCAGGCAACAGCTCCAAGCACTTGCACTATGAGCTAGCAACGTATTATAATGATAATATGTATCCAAGTAATGAGCAATGACCAACTCTGGATTCATTTCACACTTTCATCCCCAATAAAATAATGTATTTTTAAGGGATGAATAATGAGAGCATGAAGATTCTCTTAAGGTTGGCAGATTATTTATTCTTTATTAGAAATTCAAATCCTTTAGTTACAGCGCCATAGCATTTGAAAGGGAGCTAAAATGGCTTTGTATTAAAGCATTTTAGCTTGGTTGGGGAGATATAGTTGACTGGTTTTGAAGCAGCTGAACAACTTTTAAGGATTTTAACAAGTTACATATGCACATCAGTTCAATCCATAACCTGGTCAAATGTTTCTGTTAGTAGAAGCTATTGGTCAAATATGTGAAAATAAATGCAAATGAGAATGCTACTATAGATGAAAGACACATTCAAAATCTCACAGCTTGGTTCCATTGCACGGATATTGCAAATAATTTGAAAATACTTTCATTCCTTAACATCTTTGTAAGAAGTTGGGGAAATATGGAGTGTGTTTTGCTGAGATCATGTCCGTGATGCTTGATTTTAACTTGAGACCCACAGCAAGTTCATTGTGCCACATAATATAGTGTTCAGTTTTAATTATTTCTGGCCCTCTATGGTATACATGGGGCATCCTGACGATTCACGGTCGAATATTTAATCGTTATCCATATGATGTCCACTCATAATACCTTGTGAAGCATTTTCTACATGTTGAGATTTTCATATACAATTCAATTCACTGCCATGGTGGTTTTGATGTGCGATCAAAGCCTGCTGTCAATTCTGATTATCAGACAAACACCATGAATTGTACCACAGCACACTCTTAATTATTGGAAAGCACTTTTGAGCCATGCAACTGCAGGGTATAATAGGAATGTTGTTAAGTATTGCCATCCAAATGGAATCTTTGAAATTGTAGAAATTATGGATGAATTGATATGAACTATAGAAGCCTTAGATACAGATACTTGTGAAAAGAAAATTTTGCCCAACTAAAGATTCTCCCAGAACCTGATATTGGTATATGGGTTACCGGAGGTTAAAGAAAGAGTATTCTCATGAGTGATAAACATCCACAAATGTGAGCAGTCTGGACCTTGATTGCTTGATGCAAAGTTCCAGGACTTGCAGTGATTGTTGTTAATTGTGTGTGGATAAATGCCTACAAGTTGCCATGGTGCTATGACAGATGGTTGCCAGGTGTTGTATTGGGGCAACCGGATTAGAAGAACATTTTCAAAAAAAAAAAAAAAATACAAACATAACAAAGTGATTTAAGAGGTAGTGGAGTCGTGGATAACAATGATGACATGAAAAGTTGGGATCGTCATCCTCATCCTCCTAATCATCTGCTCATCATTTCCTTTATCATTAACAGTGGACTTAAACCATCTTATTCTTCATTCAAAGGCTGTAGCTATCATTAACGTCATTTAGAGAGGGGACATAGACAATGCGAGAGGTTTCAGCAGAAATTCATATAATGATGAAGGAAACAAAATTGAGTTAGAGGCTAAAGGAGCTCCCTAGTAACATGAAAGAGGGTTCCAACCAGGTTTTGTTCAGATTTAAGGCCTGAGAATCCTTCGATGGAACACTCATGCTGACGGAACACTGAGGCTGATGACAAATATAATAAATCTCCTCTGCTTACCATTTTATTGTGGCACCTGCCATAAATTGATGGCTGCCACAGCTATAGCAGCCACCATGTTGAGACTGTTGTGCTATTCCTATGAGCTTGGGAGCTTCAAAACCACCATGGTTGCCACCATTGACAACACTTTGCTGTTTCTTTTTGAAGCAGTAAGCATGATAGACTTTTAAGTATTCACATTAATAAACTTAATTTGCGGAATCTTTATGTCTGCAATAGACTTTTTTCTTGTCATTGAATATTGGCAATTTATATATAGTGATCTCAACCATGCAATAGGGTTCATCCTAGCAGTGTCCTTATTTTCATTTTGGTTCAGAAGTCATAGATCCCTTAAATTTTGACATTCCTGAACTTGCAACTTTGTAATTCAAAATAACCTGACAACCTCCCATACTTCCGCAATTATATTAGTAGCATATTTCCACTCAATCTCTGTCCAAATTAATTGTAGAATTTGAATGTCTAAAACTTTGTGAGATAGACCTATTCAACGTTATGTAACATTTAGTATCAGCTACAGGGCTTGTTCTGCATTAGCATTTAATATTACAACAACATTCGACCCTGTGTCTTTTAGAGTTACTTGATACAAAAATTACCTGGAATACAGGTCAATTACTAGCAGTGGACATCTTGTTCATATAAATTCCAGCCCAATGTACATATAATAACCAACTATGCCTTCATCCTTTGCAGGAGTTCTCTTGGAATATGACTGGCATATTATTGAATTATTGTCTTGGTCACAAAAAATTAACTAGCCACCCTGGTAACAAAATAAAATGCTATATCTAGAGTCAAATTTGGTTAAGCCACAAATCTACTGCCAAATTGAGTTAACTCCCTATATTTTCAAGAATTAGTCACCTTCCCTGATTAAGATTTGGAATTGCTGGGTTGTCTCCTAACTATATGCTCTGTTATATTAAATATGAAAATATTTTTAATTGGGATTCTCAGCTGTTTTATCTTTAGTTTTTGGCACCCTTTATGGTTGTTTTAAGAGGATATCTTATCTCCTGTCATCGTCTGCTTAAGCTAAGGGCCACAATTGATTGTCTTGTGACTAATGTGCCTGTCCTCTCAAATGAAGATTCTTTTGGTTGATAGTGTAGATAAACATTAAGGAAATGTGGCCTGCCATGGATTGAACTTTTAACCATTTTGTCATTAAAGCTTTTATACCATGTAAAGCAGTAAAGCTAAGTTTACTTTAGAGAGGAAACTTTAGCTTTGATAACATGTGTCAATGATAATACTGAAAAAAATATGATATTAGAAAACTATTTATAGAGTTTGCAGCTTGTATAAAAAGTATGACACCAATGTAAAACTCACAATCCAGCTGGTAGTACAGCTGGAATATACCTTAGTCACAAGTAAGCGGACCTTTTTGAGGGTATTGAATACTGGTGATCCTTATCCATAAAAGAGATTTTTTTGTTTTCCTCTCTTTTGGCGCTTCTTACGGTTTTCTATAAAGTTATGAAATTGTTTATTGGTTTTCTGATCTCTTTAAGGCCAAGGGTCCTTGTCTTGTTCACTTTGATGCCAAATCTAGTTGGTTGTCAACTTTTAGTTGATTTCTAATCTCATTAGCTGCATAAGAATGCACTTTGCTTGCAAAGAAGGTATCAAACCCTTTTTTTCCCATGGTATTCTTATTTGAAGCAAATTTTCACATACATACATATGTACGTAACTACATACGTACGTACATACATACATATATTCTCAAGTTTTGTCCCTGATGTGCTGGCATAATATATCGTGCCATCACTATTAACATTGCATGCTTTGTGTGAGATAAGTTGTGTGTGCCAAAAAAATGACATGATCAATTCTTAATTGTCCAAGTTATGCTGGATGTCAACAATTACCTGCTTTCATAATTGTCATTTTGTGATGTGGGCTGATTTTGGAATTCATAGAGTTATCCTTTTTAAATGTACTGAATTATGAGTGTTTGAAAAATATTGGAATTTCACATTCAGTATGTTTCTAAATACAGGATAAGCCATCGTCACTAACACGTGATGAAGACTACTCTTGGGATGAACGAAGCTCAGGGAGAAGAGGATCTCCTTTCACTCAAAGAGAGTTTAGAGGACGCCATGGTAGTCCTGAGCCTCCATATTCCGACAAATCCAAGCTGACTGATAAAAACCCTGAACCCAGTGAGGTATTGTGGATAGGATTTCCATCTCAATTGAATGTGGATGAGCTAGCTTTGAGAAAGGCTTTTTCTCCATTTGGTGAGATTGAGAAGATTACCACATTTCCAGGTCGTAGTTATGCTTTCGTTCGTTTTAGGAGTCTAACATCAGCACGCAGAGCAAGAGATTCTCTGCAGGGGAAGTTATTTGGAAATCCACGTGTACATATTTGTTTTGCAAAGAGTGAAGCTGGTTCATCAAGCAGTGGGAGGTTTTCAATTAATACCCCTTCCTCCCCATTTTACTCATCAAGCGGTCATCATAGATCAACTGAGAACTTGAGACAAGATAGGAGTATTGCAGGCTTCGGTGGAGACCGTAGCGCTAGTCCCCCTAATATATTCCCAAGATGGGACTTGGCAGATTCTGATACTTATGATTTAGATATAAGGGGTTCTTCACGGTCTGGTGGAGTCAGTTCATATGAACAAAGGAGAGTTGGTGAAAAGTTGCCCCCACTTGGAGTACTACAAGACAGTTTTGGACACTCAATAAGTCCTAGAGATAGACAAGCTCATCTAGGTACTTTTCCTCAGAGATATGCTCAAAAACATGCATTATTTGAAGATCCACGGGACTTTCCAGATGATGTATATTATCATGACACTAAAAAACTGAAGACTGGATCTCTTCCTCCTGAAAAGGAGCTTCCGGAGTATTTTCTTTCAGATTTAGAAAGGCAGAGACGTACCCTCCCCAGGTTATTGACTGATTTTCCCCAACATGAGGTCCTTGATAAAAGAATTGATGCTGGGCCTGTTGTGCATAGACAAACTTTTGATCCAAGACCAAATTCCCCTTTTGCTCGGTCAGATAGGAGTGAGCGCTTGAAGCCTAGTGATAGTTTCCATGTGGGTCCCAGTGCTCTGCAATCGTATCCTATTGAGAAGAGTAGACTCACACCTGAACCTAGCAACTCATCTTTAACAGAGTGGAAATGGGAAGGAACCATTGCCAAAGGTGGAACACCTGTTTGTCGTGCTCGCTGCTTCCCTGTGGGAAAAGTTCTGGATATAATGTTGTAAGTAGAATGTCTTATGTTGGGTATGCCTTGTCATCACATCAATAGCTTATCTCTAACTTTTGATGTTGGGTATGCCCTTGTCATCACACCTGTTTTGTTATGAATGACATTGATTGTAGGCCATTCCTTATCACAATATAGGCCAATCAAATTGCCACTAAAATGTACTTTTATAGATTAGGATCTTTTTTTTAATGGTCCAAAAAGAAGATTAGGATCTTTTTTGTCAACTTCAAAATTTATATGATTAAGATCTCCTTTTGTTGTTCCCCCCACTAATGAAAATTCACCAACACTCTAGGGAGATGGAAGTTGTTGATAAAGGAAGGCATTACAAGTTTTCAGTGGATTGATAATTTCCACTAAAATAAGGTTTGTAGTGGTTCTAGGGTTTAAGGTTTAATATAGCAAGTAAGGGTATACTCCAAAGAAATTTTTTTATAGAAGCCCATTGTGTTTAACTTTTGCATCGCTCAGATGCTTTGGTTATACGGCAGTTAGGAGGATCCTTTTTTTTAACAGTGGCTTTGTCCACATGGTTGCTTCTACGAAGTGGGAGGAAGCTAGAATTAGGTTCTGTGTAATTGAAAATGGATATTGGTTGAGTTAAATATGTCATTGTTAAGGTGGCAAAAGAGAAAAAGAAATCGTAGTTGCAGGTTTGATTTAATTAATAAATTAACTGTGCTTTGATAAACATTTATTGAGCTTGAATGAACTCATCTGTTGGATTGGATGTTGGAAGTTGTCTTAACATCTTCAGTGTCTTTTTCTCACGTTTTATGGAAAAAGAAGGATTACTTACCATCTTTAATTTCATTGATTGTCTGAATGCTGTTGTAACTTGTTTCCAAAAGTCATATATATAGCTTCACTCATGGTCTATTTCACCCTTCATTGTTCTGAGCTGGGTTTTAATCTCAATTCCATAATTTCAGACCTGAATTCTTGGATTGCACAGCGAGGACTGGTCTAGACATGCTTTCAAAGCATTATTACCAAGCGGCTGGTGCTTGGGTTGTTTTCTTTGTGCCTGGAAGCGATGTTGACATTGAATACTACAATGAATTCATGCATTACCTGGAGGAAAAGGGTAGGGCTGCTGTTGCTAAGATAGATGACAGGAATACCTTGTTTCTTGTACCTCCATCAGATTTCTCGGAGAAAGTATTGAAAGTACCTGGAAAGTTGAGCATGTCTGGTGTGGTTCTAAGGTTGGAGCACCCTGGTTCAACTCAAGGGTCCATGCACAATCAAAATGAAGCAAAAGATGGAAGGTTGTCGTCATATCATGCCGATACATTGTATCGAATGCCACCGATGCCATCAGATAGTAGTCCCCCACCATTTACATCCTTGCCATCATCCCTGCCTACTGCAGTTTCTGGTTCAGCTCATGCCATAGGTGGCCCATCTGGTTCTCATGATGGAAGAAGGGGGCACGATTATCCAGTTCAACAGCAGAACCATACATCTGGGCCAAATTGGTCTGCTAACAATCTTCAGACCCTGATCTCCAATAGAAATTTACCATTACAACTATCAAATGGTGCTGTTGAACCTCTTACTCAGGATCATCAGCTTAGTATTCAGAAGCCACTGGATTCTATATCTCTGCCTGGGGGATCCCTGCAACAAGAACAGCTCGCACAACTTGCAGCGTCTCTTCTTGAGCAGCAGAGGCAATCAGGAAGCGCTGTGAGTGTATCCATGTCGGATGATCCGAGGCAAACTCATAGAGTTAACGGGTCTGACACTTCCTCGAGACCATCCCAAAATTACGCGATTCAAGATAACTCAATGAATCCTGAACTTGCAACATCTCAGTATGAACGAGTCATACAACTTCAAAAGCAACAGCAGATGTCAAACGCGCCTCACGGATCACAGATGGTTCAAAGAGAGCCACAGAGAGCGGCCAACGGAAATCAGCAACTGCTAGCCGGTAGTAACTTACAGCAAGATACAGAAGCAGATCCACAGAAGCGTCTACAAGCGACGTTACAGTTGGCTGCAGTTCTTCTTCAGCAAATTCAGCAAGGAAAAGGAAGTTGAACAGAGAATGATGAATCTTGGCACCTTTTATTATGTCCGAGCTTAGATTACTAAATGAGAGTTACGGCTTGTAAATGGTATGGTTAGAGTTTCAGTTTATGCAGGGCTCTTTTAGACAAACTGCGATTCATAGTATTGATGTTGGTTCTTGGCTTTCCGATTAACATACTGGTCTAAATTAACTGTACTGTTGATCCCCTCACTGTTCATGGCTTCCTTGAGCTTCTTAATAATGGCGCAAATACTTCTAGTATCCATTTAGTATGCTGTTATTTTATATAACCTAATATAAGAAAACCTGCATTTAGATGTCAGGCTTAGGAGGATGATAACTTTTAACCAGAATTTCTTTGTGGATTGTTTTAGAAATGTTGTCAACATCCTTGTTTTAGATTGGAATATCTCCTATTTCCTTTCTCCCCTTTTAATGTTTAATGTTATAATTATGTTTAGAGTGTTATAATAAAAAAAAATACGAAGAGTTTAACCCAAAAAACAATGTATAATATTATTGTAAAATTGTAAGCCTTATAAAAAATATTTTGATTGTATAAACTATAAGATTAAGAAAAATAAATACCAAATCCTCTTTAATCAGTTGGCCAAAAAAAAAAAACAATCCTTTATCTTTGTGGTGGCAATTTACTACTATTTACTTGTGTTTGAATTTTCATATTTCAAATGTTATTTGCTGGTGTTTTTTCTTTATAATATTAACCATATGTTATTATTAAGTATCATAATTTTAAGATTTATAAATACTCTTTTTAATATAGGTGCCTCTTTTAAAAACTGAATTTGAGATCTAAAGGGTTTAGTTCCAAATTTTCTTTTGTTTTATTTAATATCACTTTAGAAATGTAGAGGGTAAAAGATCCTTATAAATCAAATTTTATGAAAAATTAAAATGCAAATTTCAAGTTTTAAGTAATATACGGCACATATGTTTCCCTCTTTTTTGAAATTAATAAGAAAATAGAATGATTCAGATCCAATGCCTTCCCTTGAACTATTATTTTTCTCTTCTCAAAATCATAAAAAATACTCTCAGTTGTAAATATAAAATTTAATTTATAATATAAATTACATTATAAATTAAATTTTATATAATAATATATGTTATGAAAAGGCTTTTTGGGCCAACGACAACGCTAATTTTTGTTCGCATATTTTATATTTTAGGGTTATATGTTATTTTTCTCCTTGTATTATTTTGATATTGATTTATCATCCTTCCATATTTTTTTATTGGCCGGCAATCATCTTTCCATATTAATTCTTTGTTTAATGAAAAGTAAAATATTAGGCAATTAATTCTTTTTTTTCCAACAGGTAATTGATTCTTTACCTACTTAAAAAAATATAATTAGACATTTTCATATATTTAACACAAAGTAAGAGAGATATTAGTTAAAAGCCATGATCATAGATGTAGGAGTATTTTATAGTGTACAGCTGTACATGAATTTGCAATAAAAAATTGTTCAAAGAAAAGCAGAATATGAAATAAAAAGTTCTAACTAGCCGTTGGCAATCGAATACGCTCCAGGCGTTTCTGTCTCAGCTTCTCAGCACCGACCCACGCGCTTCTTCTTCTGTACCGTTCGGCGCTCTCACTCACACCCTCTCTCCCTTTCAGCAGCTCGATTCTCTCGTGATCTCGCCCTCTTCGATCCAAGAAAGATCTTTAAGATGATGTTCACTGAAGGTCTAGACGAAATCGCAATCAAATGGATTAAGCAGGTTCGCTTTTTATTTTTTTCACCATTCTCACTGATTCTCTCCAATTTTCTCTCCGTTTTTCCTCCTTTTCAAAACGCATTTTTCTTGAACTGGAGATTTTGTTTTGAATAGGGACTGGAGTGATTACTTTCCCCTTTTCCTTTATACTAGAGGGACCTGCTTAATGAATCATAACCACGTCTAACCGGTCTTGCTTAAATGCCTTTAGAACAAATTTACCTTTATTCCTTTTGTAATTTTATGCCTATATCGCTTGAGTTACACTGTTCTTTTAAACCAAACTGTGGCTTTTCTGCTTTAGTTTAATTTTAAATCATGTAATTTTAGTCTTTTACGAGCTTTTGAAGGATCTCTGGTGGAATCTTCTAAATGTTGATGCTTTTTTTAAGCACTGGAATCCTTCAATCAAATCAAACGTAATGGTCATAGGCAAATATGATAACACGTCAAAAATATATATTCTTCTGAAAGCAAGTGTCAGAGTATCTCCTTTGTACGATGTGAGGTGACTTTCTTTTGAAGTACAATGGATGAATCTTGCCTCATTAACTAAATTCCTTTTCTTTACTGTTTATAGGGAACAAAAGTAGGAACAGAAGAGCCTCGAATACGATCTCCTTTAACAGAGAAAATTTCAAGCGAACGGTTCCCAAAATCTCCACTTAAATATGGTGGTAATGGTCTGAATTCTCCTGTTTTGCCTGTTTTGCCTCCATTAAAGTTCCACTCTGGTTTGCTTACACCTCATTGCCATGCATTTGCTACTTCATCTGGCTTGATCGATGGCGAAAGTGAGGAAAGCATCGATTCAGTTTCAGACGGGGAGGATGAAAATTTCTCTGATGAAGAAGTTGATGTATCAAATAACTTGGATTACTTAGAGAAGCCAATTTCCCAGTTCTATGATGAGGAAGAATTATTTTGCTATAAAGGGCTTAAACTTAAACCTAAACTAGAAGGATGCAATGGGATTCTGAAAAGTGGACTGTCAAATGAGAATCTTACGATCGAAGTACCAGGTAGTGTGAGAAGATTTACAGACGGCCAATTGGGTTATAAAAGATGTGCTCACAATCAAAAGAATTCGACCCCAATTGGAGGCAGTCATCTTCTAAAGCAAGTCCACTTGAGGAATGCCAATAATAGCCATAATGACCTTGCAGAATTGGGAACTCCAAGTGCCCCTCCAATCATCAATGTTGATGTTTCACAGAAGAGAGATTCTGAAGGTTTGGTTATCAATGACCATACCCCTAATGGAAGAGATTCAGTGGATTGTGATGTGAGAAGTGTAAGTTCACATGAGTGGAAGGCAAAGACTATAAATGAACAAACCCAAAATGGGTCTTGGCCATCAAGAGAGTCAGTAGATAATGATGGAAGAAGTGTGAGCTCAAATGAATGGAAGACCAAGACTCTAGGAGCCTCTGAAATCAGTGAAAGGTAATACTGTTGTTTGTTCTGTTGCAATCTTTTTCTGGGAACTTCTAATTGATTTTTAGCTTTCATTTGTAAATTCCCCTTTTCTTTTGTCTAACGAAATTTGGTGTGTTCTTGATCTTGTTTTGTGCAGATTAGACAAAGTTTTTGCAGAAGATAAAGAAAATCAAGCTACTCATTTATCGGACTACAATACCAGGTGCTGAGTCAACCATTTATTTATTTAACAATAATTAAATGGTTGTTTATCCAAAATATTATAGCATGCAAATTTTCAACATACTTTTATGCATTTAGGTAAACATTAGTAAAAAGTGAGCAAAATATAATACTGATATCAATATATAGGTTGGCACCCCTTACAATTGTATAAATGCTGGTATATTGCTTGAGATTGTTGATAGTTGATACATTTCTTGAGATAATAAACCTGTTAAATAGTTTGTTGTTGCTTTTTACTTAATTTGGACTTTAAGAAAGTGCCGTCAAACTTCAAGATCTATTTTAAAGTGAGGTTATCAACTCAAAGCATCTAGAAAGAGTTGTATGGGCTCTGATGTAACTAATTAATACGTGCTTTAGTTTTCACGAAACTGAATTTGAATTCAACTAAATGCTTTGCTAGTGTTCAAGATATGATTAGTTTCTTTTTATTATTTTGAAACTCTAAATCTGATATGCTCTCTTTTTTATGGCATGTTTTCCACAGTAATTGTAATAGCCAATATGCCTGGCAAACCCTGATCACTTATGATGCTTGTATACGTTTGTGCCTACAAGCATGGGCAAAAGGCTGCCCTGATGCACCAGAGTTCTTACGACATGAGTGCTTGGCTCTTCGAAGTGCCTTTGGGTAGGTTCCCTTCCTTGTGCAATTATGAATTCGACATATTCAGACTCCGCTTTGCTTTTTATGTTATTTCCAACCTGTTTCTCTGTAATTCTTTTACTCCATAGTTTGCATGAGTTCTTGTTGCAACCTCAAGGTCTAAGAAAACATGAAGCCAGCAATCCAAGGAACTCAGAACAAATATGCCCTTTGAAAGTGAAGAAGGTTGTTGGTAAAATAAGAGTGGAAGGTAATGCCATGATGGAAACTCTACTTCATAATAATTTTGTTTGTTCTTGAGGTTCACATAGATGGCATATTTATTGTCTCATTTTAACTTTAAAAAGAAAATATCTATGTAACTATGTTCTTGCTATTAAAATTGGACCCTCTTTAAACCTCATGAGGATTATTCAAGTGCTGTTAAACTGTAACTGCTTAAGTTATGAAATACACCACTAAGCTTTTTAAGAAATTTCAGTGAGGAAACTTCGGGTTATACCAAGGCGAAAGCTTCGAAACACATTTTCACAACGAGGAGCAAATTACATGCAAGCAGGGGTGGGCTACGTTCGACATGTTTCATCACTTGTGAAAAATGGCATAAATTCGAAGAAGTTGGTCCCATTCTCATTGGCATCAGAAGGTTAGTGCATGTGACTAAATGACTTAAAGTCTGTTTTGTCTACTCGCAAATGTAGTAATATTTTCTCATTTTCTGCAAAATATTTCTATTTTTCCTTTCACTTTATTTCATGGTTCGGAATTAGCTTGACCTTGATATGTCTTATTATTGTAGAGCCACTATCATGTCTGATCCAACTTAGGAGTTCCACAGAAGAAACTGAATCAGAGGCAAGCTCTGCTGTTTGCTTGCGCCCTGGAAGTGGCGAGTACCATGATTTGTAAGTTGCCTATGTATTTTTTCCGCTTTCAACTGCAGAAATTATTAGTTATTGGATAATACCTGACTAGTAAAGCATGGTGAAGTCAATGAAGCTGAAGGTTTAACAAATGCATCTTATCATAGACAATTGGTGAAAAAATTGTAGAGTTATATAGCACCCAATATCTTGATCTTATTTTTCATATGCGTCCAGTATCCTAATTTTATTTATGGTACAATTTTACCCATAATCTTTTTTAATTTGGTACAATTCTTGGTACTTGAGAAATAAGATTATGTGTAAAATTGCACCAAATTAAAAAGATTATAGGTGAAATTGCACTAAATTAAAAATACTATGGGTAAAATTGTACCACAAATAAGATTAGGATATTGGACGCATATGAGAAATAAGATCAGGATATCATGTGCTATATAACCCAAAATTGTATTATGAAACAACCTAAACAGTCAATATAAAGTACAAGAAATTGATGATGCTTTGGAATTTATCAGATAAATAATTTAACATGTAATTTTCTAATTATTGTATCTAATATGGAATTCTTGCCGTCTAAATAAAGTTTAATGGTTGATAGTCTCTAATGAATTGTATTCTATTGATAATCTCCTAAGTGGTCTTATACTCATGTCTAATTCAGTTTCCCAGAGAGCCAGGGGGATGCTTTGCTTGTAGAAATACAAGATTTAAAAAAGGCGGTCCATGGTCATGCTAGGATCCCAATTTCATCTCTTAATGATAATCCAGTATGTGATCTACTATCCCATTATCTTTAGATATTAGTATCTCTTAGTGATACTTGCTTCATTTTCTATGTATGTGATCAATATACCATTTGTGCAGAGTGAGAGAATTCGATGGTGGCCAATTTATCGTGATGAAAACGAATGCGTTGGGAAGATCCAGCTCTCTCTCGGTAGCACAATGGCAAATGATGAGAACAATCATATAAAGGTTCTTTCCCAACCAAATCAACTTGAACAATATAAATCTTGTCTATTAAATATTTTCCTTTCAATTACCTTAAGTAGACAACCGTATAGTTGAGACTTGAGAACAGTAACATCATCATGATTAGATTGTTAAACAACTTACCATTGATCTTACATGGAATATAATCAAATGACATTATTAAAGACTGAAACCTGATCCAATAACATTCAAAATATGTTGTTAAATCACACTATATGATTCTTTGTTTTACCTCCGGGAATTAGCTCTAGAGACTTGTACCTGTCCAGTATATATAGTTCGGTATTCAATGTCAATTTCAAGAGGAAAATTGCCCTAATTTGATTAATAAAAAAACTAGTTTTGGAATTTTAATAATTATCACAGTTTTACAGTAATATATCAGCATTTGAATAGTAAAAACCAAAATAGGAAGTTCTCTTCAGGGTTTAATAATCTCATGTTTTCATGTTTTTATGCAGAGTGGTCCTGTTGTAGAAACTTTAGCTTATGATCTATTGCTTGAGGGTGCGATGCGTGCCCAGCAATTCCATTCCCGAAACTTGAGGATAAATGGACCTTGGAAGTGGTTGTTGGATGCATTTGCAGAGTACTATGGGGTTTCTGACTCATATGCTAAGTTGAGGTACTCTTGAGACATGAAGGTTCCAATAGTTGAATTAGCCCTTTTCTGTTTTCCAATAACTGAATTAGTCCCCCCAATCTTGTAGATATCTGCTGCTAGTCATGAATGTCGCCAATCCAACAAAGCATTGCCTAGAGCTTGTGAGGGAGTTACTTTTGCCGCTATTGAAGGCCAGAACTGAGAAGAGTTTGACCAGACAAGAGGTAACATTTGTGAACCAAAACTGAGTAATTTTTTTTGTTTTTTTGGTGAAATAATTTGTTTTTTTGTTTTTGACTATTTTAGTAGATATAACATTTGTGAACCAGATACACGATATGAACCAAAACTCGAGTAAATTTTTTATAAGAAAACTTAAGTAAATTTAATTTGAATGATGAGTAACTACTTGTTATTATTCCATAAGCTTCAACAACTCTTTTGAAGAGACCTTAGAGCCTTAGTTTAACCATTAATCAAAACTTTTTTTAACACTTGTGTAAGTCATTATAACCCATTCTTAAAGTACCATGCTGCTTCATAAGGGTTTCCAAGTCTCCTTCTATTTGACCTAGCACTTGCGATGAATTGCAACAACTTATAGGGGTTGTTTGGCATGAGGGATTTGCATGGTAGGGGTGGGGAGGAAAATTTTTGAGTTGAATTTTAAAAATTAAAGAAGTGGGGTTAAGAGTTTTTAATTAGTTTTCATAGATATCACCCATCTTCCAAAGGTGACAATTTCTATTTTAATTGAGGTTTCACATGAAGAAAAGCAAGATGAAGGATATTGACATTAGTCAATAGGTATAATTCAGGTAGAAAATGTTTGGAGAAGTGTCTGCTTCACAATTACATTACAAGGTTGATGTTCATTTGTTAAGCCTTTTTAAGCATCAACTATATTTTTATAGAAATGATACCTTGTACATTTTTATGTCCCTAACTACCTTTTGGAATGTATCGACTAACAAATTTATTGGTTTGTTCTTGCAGAGAAATATGCTTTTAGACTGTGAAACTCAAGTTGAAAGCCTTCTCGGTACTGTTTTTGAGAACTACAAATCATTAGATGAAAACTCACCAACAGGCTTAACCAATCATTCGGGTCCAACAATCAATTCAGCAGCACCAGCACTAGCTCCCGCTGTTCAAGTCTACGCACTTCTTCATGATATTCTTTCTATAGATGCCCAGACTATTCTTAGAAACTATCTGCAGGTAATTCATGCCCTTATTATCATAAATGCATATGTGTCAAAGTATCGTATCCGGCAATAAGATGCAGGAACATACAGTTTCTTGCTCAGCCAACTTTCAACCTCTGATTCTTTAGAATCTATAAATAACTTCATATTTTGTATTAGAGGAAATATTTTTTATAAAGATTGAAATTGTAGTTCATATAAAAGATTCTTTTAGCAGAAGATTACAGCAGTAATTGTGCAAAATTTGTCAGGTTCAGAAATTATCAATTGAAGATGTAGAAAGAAAAATGTTCATGTTTATACAAATAGGAGAGGCTTATGAAGCATTTTTGCGTTTGGCAGCTTATTTTCTTTTAATCCAGTAAAAAGAAGTCTAAAATGAAAATTTAATTGTTCCTAGACTGCAGCAAAGAAGAGGTGCAGGAAATACATGGCAGAGACTGATGAATTTGTGTCAAGCAACACTGACCTTACGGATTCCATTACCATCTCTACAGCTTACTTAAAGATGAAAAACTTGTGTGTCTATATGAGCAATGAAATTCAGGCAGATATGAAAATCCACAGCCAGAATATATTCCCAAGGTATTTGGCAAAGTTTTGCAAAGGAGCTCTGTGATAAATTGACACAGTTCAATGACCTCACATTTGCATTCTTCACTATCCATTTTTCTAACTCATATCACTTAAATTTCAGTTCAATTGACCTGACAAACATCACAGCATCCGTTTACAGCACCGAGCTATGTAACAGGCTTAGAAGTTTCCTATCTTCTTGGCCACCATCTTGTCCGAAGCCCCATGTAAATGAACTTCTAATTGCAACTGCTGATTTTGAACGGGATCTTGAGTTATGGAATCTAAGGTAAGAGAATGAAACTTCTCTCTTAGCACTATGACATCCAATAACAACAAAACATTAGATCCTTTACATGGAAGGACGGTATCTTGTCTGACATGATGTGTTTTCCTGCTTCAGTTCCCCACAGGGCGGTGTAGACTCCAGAAATTTGTTCCATAACTACATCCTGGTCTGGATTCAAGATATGCAACTCAGTTTACTTGATCTTTGCAAAGCAGAAAAGGTAATAATCATTCTCAATTTAAGCAGTTATGAAAACTTAAGGCATACAGAAATGAAGGTTCTTAAATGATACAACATTATTAGAAATCAGTATTTATCTGTTGGGATCGAAATGACTACTACAAATAAATGATACAGGTACCATGGTCTGGAGTAACCACAAACCATTCTACTTCTCCATTTGCTGAGGAAATGTATGAAAAAATCAGAGACAACCTCATTCTATATGAGGTGGTAATCAGCAGATGGCCTCAGTATTCACTTTATTTGGAAAGTGTAAGTTCTAAACTTGACACCATATAGATGGGCTAAACTTATTTTCTCTATCACCAACAACGTTCCACTTTCAGAAATATCCATACCCTTGTCATTAGAACTACTCCGCCTGGAAAAGAAATTGTACTAAGTTTTAGGCTTGACTAGTGTGGTCTTCCTATAACATCTTCTGAACAGTATGTTACCTTAGAACATCCTCAATCTCTTATCAACTCTTACCTAGCCCAAGGTTATACACATCTCTATCTTAGAGTTGTACGCCTTGTGTTGACCCTTCATGGTAGAAAAGGTCTTCTTGTTTCTGCCAAAGTTGCTTTGTTAGACACTACTTTCAAATTCTACCAGCATGCTCTTATTGGAGCTCTGGTCACAATTTTCAGCAATGGTAGCATAGTCCTTACTATCGCCCCCAATTTTAACATGAAGCTCTCTGATGAGACCCTCTTACAGAGGATAAAAATCCAGGTCCCGATTGTTGGTGTGGTCTAAGACCCTAAAGCTATCATGGCCACCCTACATCATCAGCTAATTTATAGAGTCCAAAATCATTCCTTAGATCTCCAGTTCCCATCTGCAACCTAAGATGCTTTGCTTATATTTACAGATAGAGACCATGACCTAGCCATTGTCAATATTCCTAGACAAATCCCAAGTGAAGAGTTAGTGGAAATCATCCCTCTTAATTGGATTACCAATTATGAGCGAGAATTTAACTCCACTCCAGCTGATGTCCATACTACAGCAATGCCAATAGTTTCAAAGATGCCTGATGGCATTGTCCGAACTATTTTTTAGAGACCAGGAATTGAAGGTCTCTCTCATCCTTCAATTAGAAGGATTGCAACCATCTCTCCTGCCTATACCAGTAACGAGAACCCTCCAGTTCATAAGTTCACAAAGGATGCTAAGCCAATATTCATCTCACATGTCAATGGACATTTTATTTGGGACATTGACTATACTATATGTACCCTGGCTTCTGGGATCTCTCAACGATGAAGAGCTCATTGATTTCAGCTCAAAGAAGAAAAAGGAAAAGAAGAAAAGCTCATGTGCTTGCTCTAATCACGGGCGAAACAAAAGAGATGATGATGATAATCACAAGCCAAAATATAGAGTTGGTTGGTCTATGGAAGATATAGTCCCAACCTCTAAACTATCTCTTTATGACCTCTTTAAGGAATTAGGTCATGATGACCTTTTGGCTGATGTGTTCTCTCAGAAGGCACGGCCCTTGTGTGCCCAGCCTATTATTCCAACTATTCCTCTGCCTATCTGGCCTCAATCCATACCTTGTATTGCCATGGTAAATCCTGGCACTTATGAAGAAGAATTTCCACCCCTTGAGCCAAAAACTAACGAAAATACCAAGATGACCAGGTATCTATATGTCACACCCATCGAAGTCACCCCTAAGGGATATAAGCCAACCACACCGGGAGAACAAGTTTTGAACTGGCATACAAATAATGTTGTTAGTCAAATCAAGTTTCTCTATCGGATTGACTCAAAGCTGGATAGCATTACTTCTAAGACTGAGGACTTGAAATCCCAAGTAAGTGTTTTGGCAGAAGAAGTCAAGAAGCTGCATCTGAGGCTCACCTCACAGGCTCAATAGCTTGACGCGGATCTTAGAAGATACATTGACCAGAGATACTTTGAACCTAAGTTCCAAAGAAAAGAGTAAGAGCTGTTAAAGATCAAAGAAGAAATTAAGCATATTGAGGCTAATATGCCTCGACCTCAAGTTTTTCCTCCTCCACCTCCTATCATAGACCCTCGAACTTCATACTCTCCTTAGTATACTCTATCCTACCCATCATACTCTCCACTATCCACAGCTCCTATTGATTACAGTCAAGTTTCCGATCCATATATCCTTTAGGCAGACAACTCAATCCACCCAAAAAGCCTTCTAAAAAGAAACATGTTTCCTATACAGGCCACCAGAGCACTTCAGTAAGTCCACCTCCTCCTTCTACAGGACCTGCCTTTTCTTATATCCGACCATTAGCAAAATCCAAACGTGCTTCATCTCCTTCACAAAAATCCACTCACCACCCAGATCTCCTCCAAAAACCCAAAAAAGTACCCATACCAATAACGGAAGAAAAATATTATAGGTACTGAAAGCACTTCAAACACTATTAGAGCACTTACTAGAAACATATATAAACCTCTCTCTGAGGATGAATCTATTGAATCAGAAGAAATTTCCTATGCTACCAATGAGACTGAAGTTGAACAATCAAACTCAGAGTCCTCTGCTCCTGAAGGATCTTATACTTTGGAAGATTCCACTATCTCTGAATTCTCCAGTGAGGAACATTATTATGTAAACCTCTCTATCAGTGCCATGGTTAATCCTCAAACCATTAAGTCATCAAATAGGAATGATCTTATTGTTCAAGATCTTTCCTCTGATAAGGAAGGCACAGAAGACGGAACCAGGATTGAAGAGACCAACCCACGATCCTCACCATTTAAATCCAAGAAGCATAACTCTTGGTTTACATTTGATGATGTCTCGCCTTCAAATGGCATGATTGGTTACATGAATTTGGTGCATGGATAGATTCCCACATGACTAATCCGAATCTTACTGTGGAGCAGATTCTCACAGAATTTGTGTCTCAAATAACTGGGAATCTAAGGGAATGGTTTACTCAACTCAGTGAGTACCAAAGATTATAACTCCTCCGCTCTGCCAATCCTGGAGCATTTCTTGGAGCACTTCGCCAAGAATTTCTTGGAGATTTCAATGTCATACAAAAGAGAAATTCTCAAGAGTACTTTGAGATGAAGTGTTGTTCAATGAAGCGGAGTGATTTACAGAAGCATTATATAAGAATGGTTGAGAAATATTATCCTTTGGGAGGTCCCCAGAATCCTAATCTCAAAGATGTCTTTATTGCTTCTTTTCCAAATGAATTGTAACTTGAACTGAACAAAATGATTTCTTCTTTAAACAAAGATGTGATTCACCTTACTCTTGGTGAAATCTACCAATTAGCTCTGGTCACTCTTGACAAGTTATGTGATCAGTAAAAGTTCTTCAAGTCTATGATTAAAAGAAGCTCAAAGCTGAAACTTGCTTGCAATAAATCCTACTTGAAGATCAAGTGTAAAGACAAAGATTCTTGTTATTGCCTGACAAAGAAGTCACATTTTTTCAAGTATAAAACTAGCAAAGCTCATAGAAAACAGAAGAAGCCTTATTTCAGATATTTCAAAAGGCGATCTTCTAAATCACCTAAGGCTAATAGGTGTTTCTTGTGTGGTGGAAAAGGATATTTTGCAAAGTATTGTCCTAAGAAGAAAAATCAAAGGGAGATTAAAATGCTTCAGTCATTTTAGAATGCTCTGCCTATAGCAGACTCTGAGGATATTGAATCCATCTATGAAGAACAATCTGAAGAAGATGAAGAGACCCAATATGTTCTTCATATGTTTGAGTCAGAAAGTTCTGATGATGGATTGCTTTCAGGCCCATTTACTCCCTTAACCCTTTATCCACAAACAAAGTCTTTTTAAAGAGCCAATGCCAATCCTAGGATCCTTTGAGTCTTTAGAAATGTCTCAAATTGACAAAACCCCCAAGCCAAATATTGAAGCCTAGATGCTTTCCACCAAGTATGATAAGCCTATCAAGGCAATAGCCTTAATTGATACAGGTTCTTGTGCTACTATCCTTAAGCCCTATATTCTATCAAGTGATATGTGGCTTCCTTTTAACAAGCCTTTTACCAAAGTTAACCAGGAAGTCTTTCACATAGAACTTATCTCTAAAAATAAGATTGGGATACAATTGTTCCCTTGATGCACTGTATGAATTCGAGTCCTTGGCAGTTATTTGCCTGAAAAAGATATCCTCTTTGGATTCGATGCATTTTATCGTACAAAAGGCACACCTAAGGGTTCAAGAAGTTCTTTAGCCATTATCTTCAAATACCCAGCATTCTTGAAATCAGTCAAGCACCAGTTGGTTATGAAAATATTTGTGATAGGCTCTTTCAGCTTTACTCTGACAGTCATGACCAATTCAAACATCATTTCCCACGGGCAAAACCAGGACTTCTTTGTAAAATTGCCTTTTAAGAAAAATGAAGATATCAATCCCAGAAAGGCGACCATTTAGGAATGAATCCTAATGATCTCATTCTAGCCAAAAAAGAGTGTGCTACTTTGCTGGCCCAAGGTCTTATTGAACCCACAGAGTCTAATTGGGCTTGCCAAGCCTTTTATGTTGAAAAGCGATTTGAGCAACTAAGAGGAAAGAAGAGGTTGATGATCGACTACAAGCCTCTTAACATATTCCAACAAGATGATAAGCTTCCTCTGCCCAAGATGAATACATTAGCCTCTTGGCTATCCAAGGCTAAAATCTTTTCCAAGTTTGATTTAAAAGCAGGATTTTGACAACTTGGAATTCACCCCGAAGAAAGATACAAAATTGCCTTCTGTATTCCTGATGTCCAGTATCAGTGGACTGTGATGCCATTTGGTTTTAAAGTGGCCCCATCCATCTTTCAAAAAACAATGGTAAAAATATTTGAGTCTATCCTCAACTCTAACCTCATCTACATAGATAACATTCTTCTGTTCTCAGAAGATGAATAAAGTCAAAAGGCCCTCTTGGCCCAATTTGCTAATCTGATTGAAAAATATATAATCATGTTTTCTTCCAAAAAGGGCTACATAGCTCAGGCCCAAATTGAACTCCTTAGCATGATTTTCCATAATAGTTTTTACCAACCTAGCCTTGACATTGCCCAAGAACTACTCAACTTTCCAGACGACAACTTGTCAGTAAAGCAGATTTAGCAGTTTCTATGTATGTCAATTACTTATGTGACTTTATTCCAGATGTGACTAAACATACAATCCAGCTATCTAAACTTCTCAAAAAGAACCCTCCTTCTTGGGGGACCTCACAGATGTCAAAGCTCTAAAAAAAGTCACCCAGACTCCACCTCCTCTAAAGATTCTAGGTACGGGACAAAAAATTCTGCAGACCGATGCTAGTGATCATTTCTGAGGAGCAATATTTCTTGAAGAAGTTAATAGGAAAAGACATTATTGTGTCCATGCTAGCGGACAATTCAAGGACTCAGAAAAGGATTATCATGCAACCTACAAAGAGATCCTTGCAGTGAAGAAGGGCATTGAAAAATTCAATTTTCACTTAAGTTCTTATAAATATATTGTTGAAATAGACAACACATCTTTCCCATCCATGCTGGATACCAAAAAGAAGACTCTTCTAGACTCAGCTTCTTAGACAGAAAGACAGGTTCTCTCGCTATAAATTCGTAGTGAAACACATAAAGGGTCACCAAAATATTATAGCTGACTATCTTTCCAAACCCCAAAAGATCTAGCTCCTTACTCCCTCTGGACCTCGATGCATCCTACTGATGGGAAAGCCTCTTATTTCATCAATACATGCCATGAATTTCCACTGGCTTTAAACCCACAAATGTTGAGCAGATCCAACAAGTAGCCAAAAGAAATCTTTTCTATTGGCTTCACCTTCTTCTCACCAAATATCATATATACCCTTCCACTGACCTCTTCAACATAGAAAAACCTTATCTGACAGTTTCCTTCATAGTCGGTCCCATTCTTGAAGAGTTAAAGAGGTACCTTTAGTCCCTCTTTGCCCTTTACGCCTGTGTTATAGCCATTGAACCCTTACCTATTTACCATTATCTTTGTGACAGTAAAAATAAAAATTCTTGTTTATGGTCAGTCTTACAATAGTTCTCTCCTCTTCCTGTTTGGCGCACACAACTTGGCAAAGTCATTGAGCAACATCGTCTCTGGGAAATCCTAGAAGGACAACAGACTTTTCAATGTTTCTTTGAATTACACAGACCCTACCACATAGATCACCAAGCAACACGTATACTGCAAATCAAGCCTATCTGTGGTAGACTCAAGCTCATTGACCAAATTACAAAGATGTTCTTTTTACAAAATTAAAACTCTTTGTAAGCAATTTAAATAATTGTTCATATGGGCATCCAGGATTAACATGCACCTCTATTGGTCCTATTCATAATGAGCCTTTGTCTCCTCAGACGTCCAAAAATGGTACAAAAGACCTCGAAACTAGATATTCAGTACAACTACCTTATCTTATCTCGACTTCCACACATCACAGTCGTATACTACATTACATCTATTCTCTCAAAGCTTACAGTTAGCCTCTCAAGATGCTTCCCACTCACAAGACCCATAGGGTGAACTATTTTCCCAAGACTCCCAGGACCCATAGGGGATCAGTCTCACGAGACTTGGAAGTACTCCTAACACATGACCTATGTGATGCATGTAATCAAGACTACTCGAATCTCTCACCAAATGATGATCATGAGCCTATCTACAAATGGTGAGGTGGAAAGGAGATTCCCGCATGCCCCTTAGTAGCCTTAATAAAAAGATTCCCACGTGCTCAGCTTTTTATAAAGTGTCTGTAAAATAATTGTCCTATTATAGTCAGCTCTAGTAAAGTATGTCCTAGTGCAGACTGCTTTTTATCTTTCTAGCTCATGTCCAGCTCATGTAAAATAATTGTGCAATTGTTTGTTTGTATCCCTGATTCTCTATAAAAGAATCCCTCGGCACTCCTTGAGGATCATCGAGAGTTCTACATTGTAACTCACCTTGTGAAATAGAAGTATGTTTTCCTTTTAAGTTTTCTCTCCTCCGAAAGCTCTTTCTTTCTTTATCTCCATTTTTGTCCCTATAAGGATTTGATTATGCTCTACACTTGCCTCTAGGAACCTATGTATCAAAAAGAATTTGATATTGATCCAAGGGATTAGACTTCAGCTTGAATAATCTGATTTAGTCTGAGTATCCATAGATCATATCATCACTAAGCCATCTGAATATAACAAACTTTTGTCTTATTTTGCTACAGTTGTATTTCTAGTTTCAATTGTTTTTTTTTTTGGGGTATGGGCACCATTTTCCTCTAATATTACCCACTATTTCATAAAGGCAATGTGATTTTCAGTTTTCAACTTGAGGATAACTGGTAAAGTTCTTCCAAGTTCTAATAATTTGATTTTCCATTTTGGAAGGCTGTGGCAAATATTGAAAGAGCAATTGTGAAAGCCCTCGAGAAGCAGTACAACGATATTTTAACACCTTTGAAAGATAGCATCCCTAAGAGACTTAACCTGCAAGTTCAAAAGCTTGCAAGAAGACAGTCAATGCCTGTCTATGAGGTTCCAAATCAAGTAAGTTCTCTGTATACTTACTTCTAGGCCAGGGTATTTGAGTGATTTTGGGATCAAAACTCAAATTTCCATTAAATTCCCATCCATTCATTCACACTTAAAGTATTTTGTTTTATTCAGTTGGGGAATTTTTTGAGCACCATCAAGAGGATTCTTGATGTCCTACATTCACACTTAAAGTATTTTGTTTTATTCAGTTGGGGATTTTTTTGAACACCATCAAGAGGATTCTTGATGTCCTACATTGTAAAGTGGAAGACATCTTGAAGTCCTGGGCATCCTGTCTTCCAGACATGGGAGATAAGAAATCACTCTTCGGTGAGCAGATAAATGGCGTCACCGTTCTATTGAGAACCAAATACAAAACTTATTTGCAAGCGGTAATAGGGAATCTCGTTAACAATGTAAGTTCACTCAGAATCCAGTTTCCTCCTTTGGCATGCTTTCACATCTAAGAGCATAATCCATTTGCTGCCATAAAAGAATGCACATTGTTTGGATTTAATCCTTCAAAAGTCTAGCAACTCCTTACAGTCACATTAGTTTGAAACAGAGCAACAAGTGAAGTTGTTGTGACTAAATATGTAAGACTTTAATTTGGTCAGATGCAAGCTAACCGAAGCACAAGACTGAAAAGGATTTTGGAGGAAACAACAGAACAAGATGGGGAAGCTGAAATCCGTGAGAGAATGCAATCACTGAATGCACAACTCATTGATTCAATCTCCAACCTGCATGAGGTCTTTAGCAGTCAGATTTTCATTGCAACATGCCGTGGATTGTGGGATAGAATGGGACAGGTGAACATTAGTTTGTATATAGTTTTCATATCAACATGATTTGCCCAACAATTTAAATTCTTGACAGCTCTAATTATTTTATGTTCATTTGTGTCAGATTGTTTTGAAATTTTTGGAAGGAAGGAAAGAGAACAGGATATGGTACAATGGATCTTACTATGCTCTTGGGGTAAGTTGTTGCTCAAGTCAAACCTCTATGTGCCTAAGTTAGCAGTCCTCATTTGCAGCCATATACTCCCTCCAATTTTAAATATTAAATATCAAATATAAAAATTAGATAATTAATTTATAAATATTAATTATTTGTAACAAATGTGTGTATTTTTTTAAAATATCACATTTAATCATTATCCTCATTAATAAACCCCATATAATATACAATTAATAGGGAAATTTTAAGAAAATATATATAAGATCATACATTTAGACTAAAACAAACCCTTTAATTAACTTCTATATTTAGGATCAGGAGGAAGTATTAATCAACAATTCAAGAGTAGCAGATAGCGGTACATAAATGTTGCACAATACTATCGTTTTACTTGTATCTGATAGCTTTTCAATTAAAACACATAATTCTTAATAAGGAGCCACATTAGGGGAAGGTTGATAATTTATAAATTAACTCAATAAAACATTAAAAACTAGTGCAAATTAAGTGAATATGAAAAAAATTATTTCATTCAGCCCTGATGAATTGTTTGATTGAGCAGATATTGGATGACGCCTTCGCTTCCCAAATGCAACGCTTACGAGGAAATGCGCTGCAAGAGAAGGATCTTGAGACTCCTCGTTCAGTGATAGAAGCCCGATCTATTCTTTCTAAAGATACCAGAAATGTGCCTGATCCATCCACTTATTTCTATGTCTAGTAATTCCCCTTCATATTTCCTTTGTACATCTTTCTTTTTCCTCAGAAAATACACATATTCTTTCTGCATATAATTGTAACAAATAAATATTTTGGCTTATATAGAAAGTTGGGCAAAATTAGACTCTTAAGTTGGAAGCCATTTTCAAGTCCATCTCTGCATTCTTCAGCCCGAAACAACAAGTGCCATTGAACTCAAATGCCCAGTTTATTAAATTCATTTTACAATTTTTTATTTTGATTAATTTTTAATAATAGAGTAATTTATATAAATTTCTCATAAATTTTATTGATATTTTATAAACCTTTCTTCTCATAAGTTTTAATTTTTTTCCTAGCTAAAATACTCAATAAAAATACTTAAGAGCGGTTAATATGTATTAAACATATAAAATTGAATTGAAACATAACATTTTAAATTATTCATGTGTATTCTGAAAATACAAGTCAATAGTTTAAAAAGAAATTACCTGATTTATTTTAATAATTTGATAATTTGATTCCATAAAACCCAAATGGCCATAACGGTCATCCGCAATTTTACTTCTCATAATTTTGTCAGAAGTTAAACATATTTAGTTGCAGTATATGCATAACATGCTAATGGTCGTGAGCAATTAGTGTCCGCAGAAAGCAGTTAATAAATGGAAAAGTAGATCCCTATCACCATGACAAGATGCAAAGAACAATAAAACACCTATAAACAGAAGTGAAAACCAAAAACAAATCTAGAAGTTCCAACTAACATTACACTATAGTATTTGGATAAATATAAGGGGAAGGACAGTCTGAGCAATTATAACTTTAAAGAGCAACTTGATTAAACACGCTAAGAAAAAAGAGCTGAAGCACTAAACAATTGAGTAAAAAACTACACAACCACTAAAGAGGAGGGCAAAAGGGAAGGCGGGAAACAAATTGCATATCACATGGCAAAATAAATTCAATTAACAACTACCAAGGCAAAGCATAGCAATACGCTGTTATGGAATCAAGTAACAAAACTCAGCAAAAGTGACACATTTTCTTCTTCCTGCATGAAAGACCCCCTTTTGCTTAGTTGATGACTGATGGCAATAGAACCTTAATCTATCTTTACTGAGGAGAACAAGTAGTGCACAAAGTAAAATGACATTAGGAAGCCGATGGTTCCGGTTGATAACATGATCGCGATTGCCATGAGCAGAGAATAGCCAAGGTATAGGGCAGCTGAGACAGGTCCGCTCAAACTCTGAAGGTCGAAAACCAAATAATTGATAGAGTACAAGAAGACATAAAGGGCAACAGAGCCTGAAGCGTAGAATGCCTTCCACCACCATCGCCAATCTTCCACACAGAGGTGCATGTAGGTGAGAACCACTGACACTTCAGCACAAACAATGACCAGCAGTAGAAGAACTACCAACAGAAAACCAAATACATAGTAGAACCTCCCAAGCCAAATACTGGAAAGGATAAAGAAGAGCTCAATAAATAGGGTTCCAAATGGAAGGGTTCCTGCACCGAGAACAAGAAGCCATGATGGGTATTTACGTGCAGGAATTTCCCTTGGAATCTGATTAGTTCGCACAGGATACTCAATTGGTTGAGCTCTTGTCCCCATGAACCCACCAACAAGGGTAAGTGGCACTGAAATACAGAACCAAAGGAAGAACAGTTCGAAGTACAAGGAAATGGGAATAGCACCAGTGCTGTTGCTGCCCCAGAGAATAAAGTTCAACACTGTTAATATGATAAATGCAATCCCAGGGAAAAAGCATGCTGCGAGCCAGGAAATTGACCTCCATCCTTCTGGAGTTCCCTTAATGGTCCTCCAGAGACGCACGCTGACATAACCAGAAGCAATGCCCAGGAAAAGATATAGAATTATCATCCCCGTTAGAAGCATCCCTCGGGAAGCAGGTGACATGAAACCAAGGGCAGCAAAAACAATAGTAACAGCAGCCATTCCAGTAATCTGAATCCCATTACCAACCATCACACAGAGAAGCTTTGAGCAATCAGGCTCTCTAAATACATCACCCACAACAAGTTTCCATCCTGAAAGCTCCTCATTCATCTGAGCTTGGGCCTCTTTGTCCAATTCTTCATACCTTGTCAAGTCCCTCCTCACAGTTCTTAAGAAAATGACAAAAACAATACCTGCTAGGAAGAAAATCACCATCAATGAATTTAGGATTGAGAACCAGTGTACACGAGCACCCTCCATCTTCAAATAAGCATCCCAACGTGATGGCCATCTTATATCACTCTTCACAAATTCAACCTCATAAGTAAATGATACCCTCTCCTGCTCCCTAATTATTTGATACTTGTCAATCTCAGCTGGGCAGCTTATGGGGGGGAGAGTGTCATACAAGTGGTACTTTGTCATAGCTTCAGGATCATGTTTAATACTACAAGGAACTACCTGAAAACCAACTATTTCATATCCAGATGCTTTCTTCTTGTCAGCTTCAGAGATAACACCCAATCCTTCCTCTCCAGTTCCAATAATCTGAACACCACTACCTTCATATTCATGAACCAAGACTGTGAATTTGAGGTGGTTAATGATGTAATCCGCCCCACCATCAGGTGGAGTATACCCAACTGGAAACCCTGTCCACTGAATCTTAACCCCATTTTGATTAGCAAACCTCATAACAGGCAAGTTATCGAGGATCATATTTACCTGGTATAGATCTCGTGTTCTTTGTTTCAACAGCTTCACCTCATGCTCATTTAATGGCGGCGTAGTGCATAGGTACACTGTTTCATTAACATTCATCCTGAAACGATATGGTGAGTTATCAATCTGATCTCCCATAAGGAGTTCTCCAAGATTCTCAGCACTTTTCTTTATGCCACCAGGGGGCTGACAGTACGGGAGACTGTAGTAGCTGAAGGGAAGCTCAGTTTCAATAGAAGTCAATGAATTAACTTTGGCATATATAGGATCTTCATTGGAATAAGTATGCATGTAACTTCCAGGCAGATAAAAAGCATCGCAAAATTGGGCAAAGACAATGATGGACAGGAAAATCCCGTTGATCGGGATTTTCCCTAGGGAAGGTAACTCCATTTGATTGAACCAAAAAACAGCAGATGCTGGCACTTCTCCTGTGAATCAGCTAACTCGAATGATGCATTCAAAACCAAATCTACAGAAGAATAAAATTTTGATCTCAGATTGCAAAAATCTATATCTAAAAGAATGCAAACAGATACCAAGTTTTTACATCAGATCCAATGTTTCTCAGGAAGAAGTAATGACATGGCTTCCCAGATCGACCAACAAACTACCCCAAAGCAGATCACAAAGCTTATTTGTGGGATGTACCGGGAGAGAAACAACTTCAGGAATAGCAATAATTACCAAGAGTAAGAAGAATAAGAACAATTACGACTAATATTCAACTCATTCACAGAAAACAGAAGGAACGAAAAAAAAAATCAAAATAATCGCAGAAAAGAAAAAAAAAATCAACACAAACGATTCCAATTAAATCATCGAACTACAAATACAACATTTTCCTCGAAATCAAAATCGTGAGAATAAAGAACTTAACCACCATATGTTGATAAAGATCAGCTTCTTTCCACGATTCTTCTGATACGAAGAACGCGAAAAAGAAAATGGAAAACAAGAGAGAGAAAAGACGACCTGGTAGCAGAATAAGAAAAGGAAGAAACAGCAAACCACGAGATCTGGCTATGGTTTTGTTTATCCACAGACAAAATTTGAAAATAATAAACTTCAGTGATTTGAGAGAAGAGGGAGGGGAGGAAGAAGACGTGACTCACCAAAGATTCTGCCGAGAGAAATCTCAACGCACCAAATCGTGGAGCGAAGAAATGGAGAAATGGACTAATGGAGATAGAGAAATGTTACGAACACGATATTGTTGGGTCACACGAGAGAGAATCCACAGGTTAGAAATAACATTGCCAGCCCACCATCATTCAAAATTTACAGGCCCAATATTCATGGGGGTTAATTAAGTAATTCTGGTTACTTTAAAATATTACGACTATTTATAGTGTGTTCGAACTTTGAGGAATATCATTTTATTGTAGTTTTAGTTACAGTATTTGAGAAGATATCCTAGCTCCTGGGTGCCTAGAATTATGCCTAAGGATAATAAACGGTTTGCCCTGCTCGACATTGTTATCGCCTAGGAAGAAAGGAGATTTCGCCCTGCCTTTAAATCGTGAGTGAATCCAACCCTTTTATAAAAATTTTTGTACCAAATAAAAAAAAAATATTGCCTAAGAATTTATTTATTGTTTATAATAAAATTTTCATAAAATTCAACTGAGTGTGACACAAATAATAAAAAAAATATTTGGTCATAAAATATCAATTTTAAATAAATCTTGTCCACAATTAACTTTTTGTCACATGAAATAAAAAAGGGATAAGTTAATTTTTTTCAAAGTTATGTAAAGTTTGCTTTTCTTAGCATTTCCTTCTCAAGTTAATCAAGTTTCATTCTCATACTGTCAAAGCATATATAAATAGTTTTCAAAATAATAAATAATAGGAAGAATGACAATTAGATGCCCAGAAATTTATTTAATAACATTTATATTTTTAAAAAATGAATTATAAATATAAATTCAGATAGTTAGAAATATAGAAGTGTTACTTGCAAATCAATCATTTAAGTCACTCAAATCAAATAATTTGAAACTAAAATTTTTATAAATAAATATTCGTGACTTATTTTTTAACCAAAATTTTTAAGATTTGATTTTCATGAATTGAATTTATTTTATTAAGCGGAAGTCGCGTTTGTCTTAAATAACAAACATATCGCCACCGCCACGGAGCGAAGCTAAAGCCCATGTGAAAAGAAAATAACTAGCCCAAGACAAAAGAGCCATAAATATGCAAATGATGATGACGATGATGAGATATATTTCCCAAAATTTGGAAGCTCATATTCTTTGTGGCGTTTATGACGTCTACGGCAAAACGACATAAAAATTTATTCATAAAATTAAACCATTATGATTTGCTTTTCTTGCCAACGCAATGAACCATTATGATAAACAAAAGCACAAAAGCACAATTAATATTTATCAAAACTAAATAACCATATAATTTCAAATAAATTAGTTACTTTCAGTATCATGCAGACAGAATATAAGAAGCTGCTTTGAATTAGGAATCACTGGTAAATACCATCCAAGTTTCTAAGAAGTAGGACATTTTAATTTATGGAGACAAAGTCCATAATTTTAGACTAATTTCTTTTTCTTTTACCTTTTTGGTTTTCATAGACATAGTAGCATAGACTAATAAGTTGGTTTGAACCAAATGTCCCCCCCTTCCCACCCAACCACCCTTTTTTTGGGACTAATTTGTGAGTTTAAAATATATAAACTAATTAGAAAAATTATTTTAGTTTTAAATATAAAATCATAATTTATTTTATCTTTTAAATTTATAAATTTTTTTCCTAAAATATCCTCATTAATTGCATATATATTAGGAGATTTCTGTCAAAAGAGTAATTACAATACAAATGATTAATTAAAAAAAGTCTTCAAAGAAACCAATATATATTTTTTATAAATAATTAACTTAACTAATTTTCTTAATTTTTATAAATTTATTTTATCTAACTTATATACTAAAGACCATAGGAGTAGATGATAATCTAGGCTTGTTTTATAGATAGCCATAAAGCCTAAAGTAAGAGTATGAAGGAGGCTTAGTAATGGAAGCTGCAAACAGAAAAAAGTTGCAGTAAGTAGTAAAAAATATTCCCAGTTCTTATCATGTTTTTCTCCCAAGAGCCACTACTACAAGATGAAGAAGAGAAATTACAGGATGTTCACATATGTCCCAAAAGAGTGAAGAAAGATACAAATGATCCACAAGAGAGAATATTTATAACATATAATACACATATTTAATGGAACTTAAGGCTGGTCAAGACATTGTTGTTCACAGGATCAGCCAAATGATCCAGAAGGTTCTGGTAGGGTCCAACACCAGTCACAAGACCTTGTACAAAGTATCCCAAGATAGCCAACATAGCCAACCTCCCATTCTTCACTTCCTTCAGCTTCAAATCCTTCATTGACTTCTCGTCCTTCCCGAATCCAAGAGGGTTAAACAATGGGCCTCCTGGGTAAGCCGGGTCGCCAGACCCTCCCAAGCCCTTCTCTAGGCCCAAGAAGTACTGCTTCCCCATGGACCCGGGCTTGGCCCAATCTTGGAATCTCCTGTGCTCTGCAAAGCCCATTAGAGCCATTTCAAAGACAAAGAGGGTGTATGGGTCAGCCCAGTAGTTGTAGGTTCCTGCGGGTGGGATCACTCCAGTTTTGAACCATGGAAGTGCTGTTTCCTGAGGGATTAGACCAGCCTTGCCAAGGATTTCAGGTGCTATGGCTCCTACTGCACCCAACATTGCAAAACGTCCGTTGATGATTTCACCATATGCTAGCCATCTGGGTTCAATGAACCCTCCTGGTCCCTCTGGGTCTGAGAGTCCTAGTGGGTCAAATCCATAGTCACCTGGAAGACTGAAATTGATACATGCATGCCCAACAAAGTCAAGTCTTCCAACAACAACTTCAGCCTTATCTACTGTGAAACTAGTTTTTTTAGTTCTCTTAGGATATGTTTTGTCCAAGTTTAGTTTAATCTCCCAGAATTCAGTCCCTTCCAGAAGTACTTGTTCTGTTCCATCTTGTTCATATGCTAACTCTTCTTGACATATAACCAATAGACATAGCATAATGTCAAGTTGAATCATGAATGTGTGTGGGGGATCCACATCATCAGTTCTCTTTTTATTTATGTGTGTGTGTGTGTGTAAAAGGAAGATCCGAATTTATATATGTTCATGCTAGTTAACTCTGTTATCCATTCCTATTGTTTATTTTACTAAAAGCAAAAAGATAAACTCAGACTCGTTAAGTTGTAGTTAGGCTTCAAACCCTCAGAAAACATCAATTGAAACAATTTCAGAGAGTGGGATGAAGTTTTTACCTGCCATCCAAGTAGGAAAGACTCTGTTTGGATGCAAACCACAATTGTCTGTCTGCCCCTTGCTGAACACAAAAAAGACAAAACACCACAATAGAGAAGGCCGTTTCAATATCCATCCACCTATATATAGCTCAAAAATACTCACACGCATAAACACAAACACATAGAGGGCACTAAAGTGAGAGAGAACATATAGACCTTGACAGGAGGTGTAGAAGAAGCCTTCACTACAAAAGAAGCCTTTCTAGATGACCCAATTGGATACTGGGTTGATCTCCCTCCCAGAATCTTCCTCACAGCCTGCACCGACGAGGTGAGAGACGAAGAAGATACCAAAGCTTGTGTCGCCATTATCAGAGTAAGAGACAGAAGGAGAGAGAGAAAGGGAAAGAGAGTTTTGGTGGTGTAGTTTTAGAATGTGGTAAAGGGTTAAGAAGTTGAGATGACGATATCTAAGGGGTTGAGGGACCAATAAGCCAAGGGAGGAAGATATGGGAAGAAGATAAGCCACTACTTGTAATTTCATGCAGGGAACCTTGGAAGCGAATTCATGGTGGAAAATGAAGACGGGTGGGCCATGTTGGAAGCTTTAGATGAGGTTTGTATCTGCTTCTCCAACGAACATTGTACACGTGGCATGAAGAATTGGATAAAGGATTTGATTTTTTTTCCTTGTTGCTCACTGAGCTCAAGTACACGTGCCACCCTGGAAATTTTTCGCCGAAGATATATCTTAAATTCTAAAGTGATTTACCTAGCTCCTTTTATACGTTGAAAACATATGAAAAATTATTTCCCCACCCTTAGTCCCTCAAAAGTTCCATAATATATGGGAGTGTGCAAACTTTTGTCATTTTTTATATTGGATTAATCATTACATGCTATTTATTTATAGTAGACTTTTTAGTAATTAAACTAAGCATATGGGACTGAAAAGTAATTTTTGAAAAAATATAAAATTTATATTGAATTTGGTGCATATATTATTTTTAATTTTATCTCTTTTTTTTGTCTTTTTCAACATTTGAATTTTCTTCAAATCAATGGATCCTTCAATCAAAATTTTTATTTTTTGTCAATCAAAAAATTTTTTTATTACTAGTAGATCTTATACTTAATATCAGATCTAATTGACGAGTTAATTTTGGTCTTAAATATAATACATATTTTTTATATTTATTATGTTTTTCTCAAATTATCCCTATTAATACTCCCTCAACAATAATCAAATAAAAAAAGATAGAGTTAAAAAGATAATTATAATATTTTATAAAAAAATATTATATTAACTAAATTCCTTAATCTAATTACATAAATCTTAATATAAGACTACCAGTTAAATTGGGATAATCATGTATCCAGTTGATGGTACCAAAGATGTTATACTCAACTGGATCAAACTTACATTTAATCTAATGTGTTGTCATTTTATCTACTAATTATTAACATAAAATATAAAATTAATAAGAAGTCGTATTATTAGTCATACATTATAAATAGTGCAACTCATTTGATGTAATTTTTTTTATCTTTTTAATTTTTCTTCACTCGTTTTATTAGACTTCATATATTCGTTGTTTTATTCCTTCAATTCTCTTTGTACATTTCAAAACTTGATTAATATTAAAAATTAAAAATTATTTTATTTTATTTTAATTATTATCTATATTTTGCCTCAGGGATATTTTGCATCCCTTGATATATGGGTAAAACAGAAAATTGGCTTCCTCTATCTTAGCCTCTGTGCTATGGCCATTACAAGAGAATTGTGATACTTAACAAGAATACATGATACATTTAAGAATAAACAACCCAAGAAGATACAGTATACTATTGTAAGAATATATTCTTTTATCACATACTCTTCATTTTCTCTTCGTATCTTTAAGTAAGTACGTATGATACTTATATTTAACGTATATTACAAAATGTTATTCCTTTGATTTTTAATATAAAACTTATTAAGTGAAGAAATTGAACTACATAGTAATTCTTATATCAAATGTGAAATGTGCTTGAAGGCTTAACATCATGCAAGAAAAAGATCAAGAAGAACGAATGCTATACACAAATTTTTCCAACATTTACCTTGATTCTTTCTAGAAGGTTATGTGTGTAGAAGAAACTTTGTTCTTCAAAGTCTCACAAAATTGTGGAACTCTAGTTGAAAATCTTCCATTACTTGGTGGTGACTGCTGTACATGGGGAAAGGTTATAATAATAAAACCTTCCCTTCTACAACCGAAGAATTCTCTATTATAATCCCTTACCCAGAAACGTTGGTTTTATGTATTTGCAACCTCTTCTAGCCAAACGCTTAGTTAGAACATAAGAGTTTGGGATCGTTTCCCTCGTTTCAAACCCAAATTTCTTATAAAAGTTTATGGCATCTTCTTTGTCTGTGCGCACATGCAAGTACTCAGACATGTTCTCCTTGGAGCACAAATCAAGAACATGATTCATCAGCCTTGTTCCTGCATATGACACCCCAATATTGACATAAATCATCATATCAGAACCGTACCAGCAATCAACAAGCGCTTCAAAATTCATGTTGATGAATAAAATTAAATGCATGTTCAAATATTTTCTTATAAAACTACACACCAATCATCTGTTTTTACAAGCACCGTATTCTGACATGTATACGCACACTAAGAAAACAATTCAACTAGCAAATGTGAATTGGATCTTCAGTAATTATTTAGTTTTGTGTATTTGCCTTTTGGAGAGAAAAGAACACAAAACAATGTATGGTTGTATGGGATCAACTTCTTTTCTTCAAACATAACTTTCTTTATATATTCCCACCACTTTAATGACTACAGATGATCCAAATCATAACAAATGGCGATAGGAAAAGAATTTTAAGTTCTTACTTACCAATACCAAGGCGGCGATAAGGTGCTAAAACACCTATGGTCATGATATAGAGCCTAACTGCACCATCTTTCTTCTTCTCATGCCGGCATGCAATCGTACCAGCACAAGGATCACTGTAATAAGCTGAAACAAACAAGCATGAAGCAATTAAGGGTTACAGCTTATAAATGTATCTTCAATGGGAAGCAACAATCAGCATAGCATGAATAAGGAATTTAGACACGTGAAAAACTTCTGTGTAATGTATTGAAACAAAATCCTAAAATTTTCAGAGAAACTATTGACAAAATCCCCTTTTACCCATATCACGGAAAAATGAAAAGAGATGCACTAACAATCTAGAGGAACAAGGAAGATCATTCACATATGCCCAATGTCAAAACCAAATTGAGAGTAAGCAATAAAAGCAGCAACAAAAATTGCTCCTCAATTCATGAAAATTCAGAAATTAAAAAACCAATACATGGGTGTTAACAAAACTTAATCCTTCAGAAATTAGAGCTGAAGATTAAAAAAATAGAATAGAATAGAATGGTCGATTTTAAACCAGTCAAAAGCAGAGAATTGAACCTAGTTTTGTAGTTCGCCAGAAGCAAGGACATCGGCATAGTATTTCTCACTGCAAATATCAGAGAAAAGAACAGCATTGAGCATCTTCAGCTGCGTTAGGTTCTCTTCTATCACGCTAACGAGAGAGATTGGGATTTCTTGAACAAGAAACATTCTATAAAAGAACGATAAGAATGTCAGAAAACAGAATTAACTTCACGTAATGAAGGAATACTCCTTCACCATTCTTCCCTCGTTGCTAAAGGCCCCATTTCATTCGCCACTGATAAAAATCAACCCATATTCTTTCACCATTATTCACATTTCATTCGCTCCTAAATTCCCAAGATTAAACCAACCCACATATAGGATAGTCGATGCCCTTTAAGTCCCGTGAAAAGAAAACAGAGCAAGCGAATATACACGATTTACTAGCTGATCTGAAGAAAATCGAAGAGGCAAGAAGAAGGAAGAGAGACGAAATTTACCTGAGAAAAGTGAAGGCAAAAGAAGAAATAATGAAAAGCAATCTTCATTTCAGGGACTCTTTCTTTGCTAGCAACAGAAGAGATTTGCAATAACGGGTAGACGAGAAGTGGGGAATCGAAACTTGATAAGGCGACCATAGTTTAGGACTTCTTTCCCGCTTTTTTTTTCCTCATAAAATATTCGTTTTCCAATTTTTTACCTGGAGTGCCCAAATTGACGGAGATAAAAAAAATCGTTAAATTGATTAATTGAAACTATTATATAAAAATCGTGTAGAACTTTCTCTAAAATAATCCCTCCTTTAAATATGAGAGATGAAGAGAGTAAAAAAAATTGAGATTAATAAGGATAGCGTTTTGGTTAAAAAAAAAAATAGGATAGAGTAAAAAAATATTAAAGAAGAGAGATAAATTAATCCACATCTATTAAGGCATCAACTAAACCACATCTATTTAGTATTGGACGGGTAATAATTTATTTCTTTTTATGTTTAGTTATAATTGGGTGCAACATAATTTTTTTTTAAATCAAAACACGAGCCTTGTGCTTACAGAATTGTACAAATAAGCCAGCTTAGTTATAAATTATAAAAACTGTAATTTATTGTAAATTTTATACTATATATAAAAATATTATTGTATAAATATGTCTTTTTTAACCCTCGATGCTATTTGTGCGGAAAAATAATTATTTTATTTTTTAATTTTATAATTTTTTCAAACTATCTATAATAAATTATACTTTTTGTTAATTACAAAACTACAAGTGTAACACATGCTTTAATTTTAAAAAGTTCAATTGTACCTAAATTTTTTTAACTAGTTTAAATAAAGATTTAAAAAAAAATTATAAAAAAAAAAAAAGTTTTTAGATAATATTTAGAAAAAAAATTAGAGAAAAATTTATAAAAAATAATAATTCTAAATAAATTTGTGTTTAAATAGTTATTACGAATTTTTATAATTAAAAAATTATTAAAAAATATATAATTTTATTAAAAATAAGAAAAATAAGAGAAGAGAGAGAAGAAATGACAGAGAATAGAGAGAAGAGAAAAAAAAATATAAAAAATAAAAATAAAATATTAATTAAGTAGCTTATAATTTTTTTTATTATTTTAAAAATTAATCTTAATAATTTATCTAAAGTTTTAATTTTAAAACATAATTTAATTAAAAAAATAATTTAAACAAAATATAACATCAAGATTTTCGCCTGAAAAAGAGCGGGAAGAAGTGATTTAATTATTTAACCATGATTCGCGACCCCCACAACCGCTATGTAAAGTTTCGATTTCCAACTTCTCGTCTACCCGCCATTGCAGATCTGCTCTGCTGCTATCAAAGAAAGAGGCTCTCCAATCAAGCGTACTTTTCTTTCTTTCTTCTTTTCGCTCCACTTTCCTCAGGTAAATTTCGTCTCTCTTCCGTCTTCTTGTCTCTTCGATTTTCTTCTCAAATCAGCTTTTAAATCTTGCATTTTCTCTTGTTCTGTTTTCTTTTCATGGAAGTTGAAGGGTATCGACCATCGTCTATATGCAGGTTGGTTTAATTTTGCGAAGTTAGGAGCGAATAAATGTGAATAATGGTGAAATGTGTGGGTTGGTTTTTATCGGTAGCGAGTGAAATGGGGGATTAATTTCTTTAGCGACCAGGGAAGAACGGTGAAAGAGTGTTCCTTTATAAACTGAACTAAGGTGTTTATTAACTTCGTTTTCTGACATTCTCATCGTTCTTTTTCTAGAATGTTGCCTGGCCAAGAAATCCCAATCTATCTCGTTAGCGTGATAGAAGAGAATCTGACGCAGCTGAGGGAGCTCAATAAGGTTCTTTTCTCTCTTCGGTACAGTGAGAATTACTATGTCGATGTCTTTGCTTCTGGCGAACTATCAAAACTAGGTTCAGTCCTCTGCTTTTGACCGGTCTAAAATCAACCATTCTTTTTAATCCCTACATTTTCATCTTGTTTCTGATGGCTCAATGATCTTCCTTGTTCCTCTAGGTTGTTATTGCATCTCTTTTCATTTTTCCGTGATATTACTTCTTGGTATGGGGTAAAGGGGATTTTGTTTTGTCAATAGTTTCTCTGAAGTTTTTCAGCTAATCATAATATATTTGCCTGGATTCCTTTTCAAACACCTAACTGCATTCTTTATTTCATTTAATCTCTTTTTTGCTTTTATCATGCTAAATCATAAGAAGTTCCCTCTTTCTTTTTTTGAAACTATTGATTTTGGTCTTTCGAATATTGTGCAAATTTGTATCTTTTCATTATTCCATTAGAAGCGTTAAATATTACACTTGAATTCTTGTTAAGATTAGTTATGACTTGTTTTATCTTTTCACAACGCTGGATGTCTTTTAAACACATATTCATTTTTGTTCTTTCTTTTTACTCTTTCCTTGGTGCAGCCTATACGAAATTCAGACTATATACATGCTCTGAATTTTTTGTGTGGGTAGCAATCCTTTTAAATTACATTCATGTACTTGAATATTTCAGACATGAGGGCATTCCAATGTTAGCTGCAAGTCGTACATTCAAATGTGCTTCTTTCATGTGTCTAAAATCCTTATTCATGCTCATCGTTGCGTCACACTCAGCGTGAAGACACATTTCTAAGCTGTAACCTTAAAGTTGACTGTCATGACTGTTTCTTTCAGCTTATCACGATGATACTTGTGTGGGTGCAATTGCATGCCGGTGTGAGAAGAAGGAAGATGGTGCAGATAGGGTCTATATCATGACTATAGGTGTTCTCCCACCTTATTGCCGCCATGGTATCGGTAAGTAAGAACTTAAAATTCTTCTCCTATCGGCATTTGTTATGATTTGGATCATCTGTAATCATTAAGGTGGTGGGAATATATAAATAAAGTTAAGTGGGAAGAAAAGAAGTTGATCCCATACAGCCATACATTTTGTGGTCTTTTCTCTCGGAAAGGAAAATACACAACTATATAATTACTAAGATACAATTCACATTTCTTAGTTTGTTTTTGTGTTCTTAGTGTGTGTATACTTGCCAGAATACGGTGGTTCTAAAAACAGATGATTGGAGTATAGTTTTATAAGAAAGCATTTGAACATACATTTAACTTTATTCATCACCATGAATTTTGCGAGTGTTTGTTGATTGCTGGTACGGTTCTGATATGATTCATGTGAATATTGGGAATAATGCAGGAACAAAGCTAATGAATCATGTTCTTGATTTGTGCTCCAAGGAGAACATATCTGAGGTTTACTTGCATGTGGTGGCAGACAATGAAGATGCCATAAACTTTTATAAGAAATTTGGGTTTGAAATGACACAAACGATCCGAAACTTTTACACATTTGAGTCTGTTAAAAAAGACTGCCATGTCTTCACCAAGCGTTTGGCTGTTGTCACCGAGCAGGAGGAGGCGGCAGAAACGAAGGTTGCAAATGCAGATAAGAAATAACATTTCTGGGTAAGGGATCTGGGCAGAAAATTCTTTGGTAGTAGAAGGGTAGGGTTATCAAAACCCTTCCCATGTACAGCAGTCTAAGTAGTGTATAGGATATAATGGAGAAGATATTCAGATAGCTTTCCACAATTTGTGAGGTTTTAGAAAGATTCAATGTAAATGTTGTGAATTTGTGTATAGCATTCAAGCTTCGTTCTTCTTGATCTTTTTCTGGCTTGATATTTGACCTTCAAGCACATATAGAGCCCCCTTTTGGTTCATTTACATACCAGCTTTGCAGTGTAAATGTAATACAATGCACTATAATGAAATCTTGATTACATTGAATGTGTTTGGTAAGTCATATTTATGTTTGCAGGTGTAGAACATCCTCTGCCCTTTCAAAGTGGTTGCCAAAGATGTTTTGATTTCATCATCATATTAATAACGCTGCTTGCAAATTATGAATTTGTTCAAAATAATTCAAGTTTTTAATCTTCAATAGAAATAACAGAAATTCAACAAATGAGGGCACATATGTTAAAAGTAAAAATCATTTTTAATGGATCTTATTTATTATAAAAAAGAAACATTACATTAATATTTCTTAGAAATTCGATAACAAGAATTGATTTGATTGGCTAGAACCGATTCTATACTTCATATTAGCACAAATTATTGCCCAATCCAATTTACTATAATTTTCTTTTCCAAAAAAAAATATAATATATGTATATATATATTTAGAAATCATCAATATAATCACTAATTCGATATGAAACTTAAAATCCAATATTCATTTAATATCACTTACAGATTTGAAGCGTGTACTATTTACAGAGTATAAATATATATATTTTTTAATTTCGTATAAAACAATAGAGATACATGCCTTTGATCTATACATATATATAAAAAAAAATCCGTGGGTGCCGGGATTAATATTATAATTACCGCAAAGGTTCATTAAAATAAATAAAAAAATATTTTTTATTAAAAAGAAGTTATTTTCGCCAGCTTTGTCCGAAGAATCAAAAACCGCTTGAGCAGCTAGGAAAAAACACACAGGTTTTATTTGGTCAAATGAAAATTTTTGCCTTATAGTAAAATATATATATATATACACACACATAAACACGCCTTTTCCCCTTATCGTAATTCAAATATCTTTATCTTCCATTGTCGCTTCCTGCAACTCGCCAGTCAATCACCCTTTCTTCTTCTCCAACTCTGCAATCCAATCTCATTCCCTGGCAATTTCAATGCCTTCTACCTGCATTGTTCCTTCTGGTCACTCCATCTTCTCTCCCATACCCTTCACTTCTTCCTCCGCATTTCCCTCTTCTCAGAGATTGAAACCTCGAATTCTAACGAAAACTGCGCCTTCTTCTCTGAGATCACCCAGTAGAGGAGGACTAGTTGTAAGAGCCGCTGTTTCCATGGAGAAAGAGACGCCTGAATCTGAACGCCCACCAACTTTTCTCAGAGAATCTGATGGTCATGATCACGTCGCGTCTTCTTCTTCTTCTGTCAGGGCTCGCTTTGAGAAGATGATAAGGGATGTTCAGGACAGCGTGTGCAGTGCACTTGAAGCTGCCGATGGTGGAGCCAAGTTTAAGGAGGATGTTTGGTCCAGGCCTGGCGGTGGCGGGGGAATCAGTAGGGTTCTTCAAGACGGAGCCGTTTTTGAGAAGGCTGGGGTTAATGTGTCTGTTGTTTATGGTGTGATGCCGCCTGAGGCTTATCGTGCTGCCAAAGCTGCTCCAGCTGATCAGAAACCCGGTCCGGTTCCTTTCTTTGCGGCTGGAATCAGCTCGGTGAGTTTGAATTCGATTGGTGGACTCTTTTAATTGACATTCCATAAACCCTAACTCCTAATTGTGGCAAATGCTTGGATACAATGTGCTTGTTAAATAACATTTGTACAATGGACGTGGATTGTTTTTCTCTGTTATTGGATCGTAGAGTTAACTCTAATTTTTCTAATAAGTCTTCCCTTTGGCCCTGTATTATTTCCGATTCAGGTTTTACACCCAAAGAACCCATTTGCCCCAACAGTGCATTTCAATTATCGGTATTTTGAAACTGATGCTCCCACAGGTATATTCTGGCTCCTTTGTTCTGTTCAGTTTCATTTTACAATTCCTTAACATAGGTTAACAAACTAGATTAACTGTGTGTCATTGTTACAGATGCTCCTGGAGCACCAAAACAATGGTGGTTTGGTGGTGGGACTGACTTGACTCCTTCTTACATTTTTGAGGAGGATGTCAAGCATTTCCATTCGGTATGTGTTCAACACACTATTGGTTTCTGACTCTGTGCGCGCGCGCGCGCGCGTAAATATCTTCTCCTTGGCATCTTTGTTCTTACATGAGTAATTTGAATATAGTATTGTATTTTTAGGGTCCAGCTGAATCTTTTTCTTATCATTTAATTTATTAGCTTGGATTCTCTTGAAATGAGTGGAAGCGAAGTGTTCAACCCAGGGTTTAATTTCTTTGAATATATCTGAAAAAAAATGTTTGTGTCTAATATTTCTGCAAACAAGTCATTTATATATTTATTTTATCTTGATTATTATTTAAAACACGGGGATAGAAACCACTCGTTGGGTGTTTTTGAAACTTATATAATTTTTTTTGGAAACTCAAATAGCTGTAAATTTCCACCTCTCCTGTTGTAACCACTCCCCCTGACTTTATACCATTCTTTCAGTAAAAGAGAACTGTATCCTTAGGATATTGATTTGCTATTTTTATTCTTTCAACGCAATAAAAAGCTAAGCTTTCACTTAGTGTACCTCCATCCTGCTTCTATTGTAGATTCAAAAACGTGCATGTGACAAGTTTGATCCTACATTCTATCCTCGATTCAAGAAATGGTGTGATGATTACTTCTATATCAAGGTAAAATTCTATAATCTATTCCTTCAGATTCTAGCTTTTAGGGCAATAGTTGTGCATGCTTCATAGTCTTAATCCTGTTTATGATCAGAAATTTAACACTAGAAGTCATGTACTGAGCTTTTAGAAAAGGAATACATATGGCATGGTTAATTTAGTCTGTATACTATGGTTTGGAAAACTTCATATATCTTCAAGAAACAGTTTGGTGATTGTGGGAATTCTGTGGCTGTTAATGCTTGATGAAGTCAATGGGGGTGATAATAAAATATAGAAGTAAGGGGACAAGGGGGAATCGGTATTAGCAGGATAATATTCATACTTAACAGCATTGGCAATGGTGGAATAGGGCGTGTTAAGATGAAGGAGTGATAATAGAACTGAATAAGCGGTTGTGGAGCAGTGATACTCATGTCTAGGTCGATGGTCAAGTTGGTGAGGGTACTGTGGATAAATGGTAGTGGTTGTCTTGGTGGTAGCTGGTCAATGAGATTAGTGGTTTTCTGTGAAATTTGGTTATATCATTTGCTGAATGCTATCAGCAATAAGAAATTCATGTCATTTGTTCTCTTTTGTTTTTCCTTGTCTCAATCCAGAGCTGAATTTGGCATATAACCATGCTACAAAAATATTACTGCATTAAGAATGATAAAGAGCGCTAACAATAATTAATTGCTGAAAAACTTTTACATCAATGTTGATAGGAGTTATAAAATAGGTCCTTATTATCACTGTATACTGAAATAGTTGAGTTATTATTATCTTATCTGCAGAGATGTGCTTGATCGCACCCTAGATGCACCCATAAAAGAAACTTAGGGGTTGAAGTGTGCTGCTCTCTCTGTTTAATTTAGTCTATTCCGCTACTGCTTTCTATTTTAAATTTGTTGCAACTTTTAATTTTAAGATTTTATGTCAAGCATTTGGTTTGAACATTCCACATATGCAAAATATGCACATCAAATGCTATTTTTAATGTCAGTTTCAAGGTTTTTTATTAGGGTAAAAACTTAAATATGCAGTTCCTTATATTTTTGTCATCAAGTTCTCAAAATTATAACATTATTGAGATGGATGCCTGTTTGCACTTTCACAAGGTTGTGATGGATTCTCTATAAATAGTTTGGTTTAACAAATTACAAGTGTAACAAATACTCCTGGTAACTGATTACCTTTTTCTGCTGTTTATGCTGCATTCAGCATCGGAATGAGAGGAGAGGGCTTGGAGGAATATTTTTTGATGATCTGAATGACTATGATCAGGAGATGTTACTCTCCTTTGCCACCGGTAATTGCTCGCGATATTGCATTTAAATTGATGCTTCTCATTAGTCAGACACCTGACTAGTCTCATGCTTGCCTAAACCATGGTGCAGAATGTGCCAATTCTGTCATTCCTGCTTACATACCCATAGTAGAGAAAAGGAAGGATACGGCCTTTACAGATCAGCACAAAGCATGGCAACAATTGCGGAGGGGACGATATGTTGAATTCAATTTGGTATCAAACTCAGCTCTGGGATGATAAATGTTTCATTCTGTTCTTTATTTTCCAACTAGACATGACCATCTTGTTCTTAATTTTCAATGCCAGGTTTATGATCGGGGCACAACATTTGGACTTAAAACAGGAGGGAGGATAGAGAGTATTCTTGTTTCTCTTCCACTAACTGCTCGGTGGGAATATGATCATGTAAGGTTTTGGTATCCTTTGTGGAATCAATAATTTTCTTTCTATTTAGATGGGTAAGCACTGACCGTATGGGGTTATAAATGGTGAAACTTCCTATTTACTAGAGTTTACATGCCACTAAGCTATAAGGTTTAGGTTATTGTCAGATCATTAAAATTAGTTTGATAGTTGGAGGCTCTTTACTGAAATGGTGGTGTCATTTTGTGCGCAGAAACCTGAGGAAGGAGGTGAGGAATGGAAGCTCTTAGATGCTTGCATCAACCCAAAGGAATGGATCTAGTTTTTTGAGCTGTCCCGTATCTCTTTAATTTGCCTTTTTATGTTTCAACTATACGAGAGCTTGTTTCCACTACCGATTGTTTAGGGGTATTGTATAGTTGATTATGTTATGATAATTGAGAAGGCTATATCTAGAGAGTGATAAATAAAAGGGAAAATCCTAAAAAAATAACTACTTGAATTTTAAAAATTTAAATCAGGTTATTTAGTATATTTTATAAGTTACTATTCTTGTAAAGCAAATAACAATTTTTTTTGTAATAAATCTTGATATGGGATTTTAAAATTTAAGTGATTATTTTTTGGGATGCTCCCTAAATAAAATAATCATATCATCTTTGAAGTTTTGATTAAGCACCACTTAATGTCTCTATTTCCTAGAAACCATCGACAAAATATACAAATTATTACGTGAGACATTCTTAATCACACTTCCCTATGATTATTTCGCAAAGCGGAAAATTTAAGCAAGGTCGTAGCAGAATAGAAGTGTCAAAGTTCTTCATTGAGGTCCTTCTTTCTTTCTTTCTTTCTGTTTTTTTTTTCGGGTGAAAATTAATTATATTTAAACAATTAATTTATTAATTAATAGAATATAGTAAAAAAAATTATGATCGAGATATAGAGTATAGACTTTAAATAAATTAATATACACTATAAAAATTGATATTGAATATCACGTAAATGTACGAAATGTATTTAACTTAATGAATGTCTTAGTTTTCAGCCAAAGAAAATTGTGTTTTAAATTTTTTTTTTATAAAAATTTTTAAAAAAAGATTAAGTTCACCTACGATATAAGGGTAAGACGAAATCTTTTTTCTTCTTAAACGATACTAATATTAAATAGGATAAATTATCTATTATTTTTAGATATAAATTTAGACATCTAAAAATTAAGATCTTTCTCCGAACGTTTAGCTTTACGAGCAAGTAATTCTAACCAAGTGGAGATAGCATAAGCGCATTTTTTTTTTACTATCAAAAAACAAAATAAAATAAAAGTATAATTATTTAGTATTGTTATATGCAATTGACTATGGTGGTTGATGTGACAGGACTAGTAGGAGAGGTGCGAATGACAATTTCTCAGACCGCTGCTAAACTTAAGAATTATTTTATGTCAAAATATCTCAGCTTGTGATGTCTACAGAGAAAATTACATACAAAGGCCCTAATTTTAAGTAAAATATGTAATGGAAGTTTAAAAACTTAAAATCATAAGTAATTTGCCACTTTCTATAATGGTTATAATTTTTTTCCATAGTTGTTGTCATTTATAACGTGTGCAGCATAATTTTAACATATGCCACTTGGGGTTTTACCCCTCAACCTTATAACTTTGCATATCTGATGTGTTTAAACTAAATTCAGGGATCTTAGAACTATAAACTTCTCAATGACAGATGTATAAGGAAATTCCTCTTTTTCTTAATTAATATATTATCCAACGATCAAATCAACCCTTAAAAAAATAGATAACAAATAGTCAACAATAAGCCAATCATGAACCCGCATGCCGCTATTTACTGCAATGACCTTGCAAAAAGGCCGCTTCCTTTTCTCTAGAGAACAAATAGTAACACAGTATTCTGGCGCTAAACCAAGAAGCCTAGACAATAGCTTCTTCCTCTTCTTCCTCTCATTCTTCAAAGAAATACGATGTCTTCATCAGCTTCAGAGGCGAAGACACACGCGAAAGCTTCACCAGCCATCTTCACGCTTCTCTCTGTAGAAGCAAAAGCGACACTTACGTCGATTACAGACTTAAGAAAGGAAGCGAGGTTTGGCCATCACTTGTCCAAGCCATTGATGATTCCATCTTATTTCTGGTCGTTTTTTCTAAGAACTATGCTTCTTCCACGTGGTGCTTGAATGAGCTCACCAAAATTATACTCGATTGCTCTAAGGATCAGGAGAATCGTGTTTTTCTAGAGAGTGAACCCTTCACATGTACGGAAACAAAATGATAGTTACGGAGAAGCATTTATCAAACACGAGCAAGGCAATCACAATCAGCAAGTGAAAAGAATGGAGGAATGCTCTCACTCAAGCTGCTAATTTATCGGGCTGGGATTCTAGTAACTGTAGGTATACATCTTACTATCCTGCGTTATTTGTTGAGGATCAATGCGATTTCAAGATAGCTAAGTAATTATTTATGTATGCAAACGTATTCATTTGCAGAATAACAATGCCACAAGAATAATTTATGCAGGAAAAGAAGCTTATTTTGGGTCTAGTTTTGTCGTTACGCCGACAAGGACTTTTGAATTTTATATGATAACTTTCTTTCTTTCATGCGGTCCAGGAATGAAGCTGAGCTGATTGTAGAAATTGTCAAATGCGTTTTAAAAAAATTGGAGCGTATTCACCGAATTGATCCTTTTAATGGTCTTGTTGGAATTCATGAACAAATTGTACCTTTAGAATTATATATGAGCAAGGAGTCAAGATGTTCGATTTATTGGAATCTGGGGCATGGCTGTAATTGGCAAGACAACTATTGCAGCTGTAGTATTTAACAAACATTTCAGTGACCATGAAGGGTTTTGCTTCATGGCCCATGTAAGAAAAGAGTCAGAGAAGTTTGGAATCACTAATTTGAAGAATAAAATTCTTTCCAAATTATTAGAGGATAAAGAATCTCAAGTTGGTATGCCTGATAGAGGAACTCCTTTGGATATGAAGAGGCTTGGAAGAACAAAGGTTCTTGTTGTTCTTGATGACGTCAGTGATTCATATCAACTGGAAATTTTAGCCGGAGCACATGATTGGTTTGGACCAGGCAGTAGAATCATTATAACATCTAGAGACAAACAAGTGCTTGGTAAAGAAGTGGATCATATGTATGTGGTTACAGCTTTGGAGTTTGGTGAAGCTCTTCAACTTTTCAATTTGAATGCCTTTGAAAATAATGTCATTGAGAGAGAGTTTGCCTTATTATCAAGAAAGGTGATTGTCTATGCAAGAGGGGTTCCATTAGCTCTGAAAATTTTGGACTCATTTCTTTATGGCAAAAGTAAAGATAAGTGGGAAAGTCAACTATAAAAACTCAAAAGAATACCTGACATGAAGATTCAAAATCTATTGAAATTGAGTTATGACGGGTTAGATTTCCAAGAGAAAATTATTTTTTTAGATATTGCATGCTTTTTCGAAGGCAGAAATGTAGATGCCATAAAAAATTTGTTAGATGCCTGTAATTATGCAACAACGATTGGATTGAAAACTCTTGAAAACAAGGCTCTTCTAACTATTACGGATGAGAAGGTATCTATGCATGATCTAATACAAAAAATGGCATGGGAGATAGTTCGAGAAGAATGGATAGAAGAACCTGGAGAACGCAGCCGATTACGGGATTCCAATGATGTTTATCAAGTATTGAAATATAATACGGTAAGAGTCAAATTCAAGAATCTTTAGACTGACTGAATCTTTTCAGCAGCCTGTAGCATTGTTTTAACTAATTTTTTTATTTATGTTCTAATTTAGCTTGCTAGGGAACTGAGTCCATTAAAGGCATAGCTCTGGATATGTCAAAAATTGAGGATCTGCCCTTAAGTCCTGAAGTCTTCACCAGAATGTTCAAGCTTAAATTTCTTATATTTTATGATTTTGGTTCAGAGGAGTTCAGATTGTATCTTCCTCAAGACCTTAAATCTTTACCAAATGAACTCAGACTTCTTCATTGGGATAACTTCCCTTTGAGGTCCTTACCATCAACATTCTCGGCGGAGGAACTTGTTTCGTTTGAAATGCGAAATAGTCAAGCCAGGATCCTCTGGCATGGAAAGCATGTAAGTATATATAAGCAACCCATGCTTTTATATTTTGTTGTGGCTACATGATGTGACATCTCTCTTTCTCTTTCACCTTTACAGAATCTTGTGAACTTGAGGAAAATTGACCTCACCAATTCCTATAATCTAATTGAGCTCCCAGATTTTTCAAAGGCCTTAAATCTTCAAGAAGTATATCTTCGAAACTGTACAAGCTTGCGTGACCTTCACCCATCCATTTTATCGCTGCATAAGCTTGAGATTCTACGATTGGATTGGTGTGAGTCCCTTACTAGCCTTATATGTGACACCCCTTTAAGATCCCTTCGTGATCTTACCCTCTATGACTGCTCAAGATTGAAGGTATTTTCAGTCACCTCAGAATATGAAGCATTGGAATCTAGCAGGAACTGCAGTGAATGAATTGCCATCATCTATTACAAGTCAAGGAAAACTTGAAACGTTCTCTCTCATTGATAGTAGAAATCTTGATACTCCAAGCAAGTCAGATGATCTGATATCTCTAGGAAAGTTACCACCGGAGATAACATGCACCTTGATGCATCAAATCTGCGTTTCTTACATGATGGCTTTGAGATCTTTGGAAGCTTTGTATCATGAGGCAAGCATGTTTTCTTCATTAGAAGTCTTATTAGTTGTTGGAACTGAACTTAGAAGCCTGCCTGCAAGCATCAAGCATCTTTCGAGGCTTCAATATCTTCGCTTTGATTCATGCAAAAGACTTCAGTCTCTGCTGGATCTTCCTTCATAGTTAGAACAATTAACAGCCATTGACTGCCTATCAGTTGAGACTCTTCACTTCTCTTCAACAACTAGTCAACTAGTGAAGGCGAACAAGATAAGCTTTGACTTCCAAAACTGTGCCAAGTTGGATGAACGTTCATTCAAACTAATTGGATCCAATGTTATGGCTGAGATAATCAAATCTGTTCCAGCCACAGAAAAATGCAGTTTCTCAGACGGCAAGGTTGAAGTTATGTACCGCGGAAGCAGATTTCCAGAATGGTTCCTACATAGGACAACACAAGCTCCTCCCATTACTATTGATCTCTCTTCTGCTCTGCATTGTTCTGAGGATTGGGGTTTCATCTTTTGCGTCATTGTTCCTGAGTCCCCATCAATTGAATGGATTCGAGTTGAATGCGAAGCTTGCTTGGAAATTAGTTATGGTGAATGGGAAGAGACACACGAGTACTATTCACTCCCTGCCAAGCATGTCAACTTCACATCGGATCATGTTTTTCTTTGCTATGATGAAAACTTTTGTTCTGAAATACATGAGATACTCAAAGAAAGTGTGGCAGATGATGATGAGAGCAACACCCGTAAACCGAAGGTTTCTTTTAATTTCTGGGTTTATTATGGTGGTGGGGACGTTCATAAGAGGCAACAAGGGTTCTTGGATATCAAAGAGTGTGGGGTATGCCCGTCATATAATAGGGGTTATCTTTTTATTAAAATAACTTAAATTAATTTGATAAAATTCTCTTTGATATTATATTTTTTTTACCTTTTATCTCTTCTTCAATTATTTAATGTGGGACTATATTCTAATATTCTTCTTACTACTTTGTTTTTAGAGATAAAAATATATAAATATTATCTTTCTATTAAAATAATTTAAATCAATTTAATATAATTCTTTTTAATATTATATACTTTTTATCTTTTCTTCAATTATTTAACGTGGATTATATTATTAAAAAATTGGACTTTCAATTGAAGTCAAAAGCTGATGGAATTGAAATGGGACATGGAAGCTCTTATAAGAACGATCAGAAACCTGAGGGATTTGTCTTTCCTTATCCCTCCTTCTCTTCCACTTCGAACCTGGAAGCAAGAAAGAAAGAGGTTGGGAGATATCCTCTTCCTATGATGTTTGATAGATGTCCAAGTCCTTTTGCCTTTTGCTATTTTTGTAACTGATTCTTCATTCTAGTTTGAGTTTCTTAGCAAATATGGTGTGTGCCAATGATTTTATAGCCTACTGAGATGTCAATTCTAACACCATGTGTTTTTTTTTATACAAAAATTTTTAGAAAAGGGTTAGGTTTATTCACGATCTAAAGGTAGGACGAAGTCTCATTTCTTCTTAGGTGATACTAATATATGGTAGGACAAGCCGTTAATTATTTTCAGGCTAAATTTAAGTACCTAGGAACTAAAATGTCTCCTCAAATATTACGACTAGAATTATAATAAAATAGTATTCCGTAAAGATCAAATACGCTCTAAATAGTTTTATGTCTCATCTTTTTGTCAGCTGAACCTATAGACGATGGGTGCATGTGTTTTGTGCATATAAGACGTTGTGCTGTATATATTAAGAGGGAACTTGGGGAAAAAAAGAAGTTAGGTGGCAAAGATCATAGGGAGTATGCCCACCAGCATGTTGTATAGGCAATAATATAATTGAACCCTTGAACCAGATTATCTCGAGAGGAGCCAAAATGCAAGTATGGATATTGGATATGCGATTACTTTGACATTATAAAGTGATCTTTTTGCTTAATAAGCATTAGTCGACTCTTTTTTAATAGATTAAAAAAATTTAAATAAATAAATAAATTATAATTAATATAAGGGTTAAATAAATTTAAAAATATATAATATAAATTTAATTTAAAAAACTAAATTTAATTATAATTAATTAATTAATTTTTTAATTTAAAACTTCTGCACGACCTTCAATTAACCTTCAATTTAGAACTCAAGAGAAAGTTATATGAATATTTGCTGCTAAAAATAGGAACTAAATGTATAAAATTCTAGCATTTTATTACCAATTTTTTTTTAATATTCAAATATTTAAAATTTTCTTCGCGAATTGAAGGGATCCCCCTTCGGCACTTGGGGTGCCATGGAGATTGTAGCAGAGGGAGGCACTGGACCTTGAGCCACAAGGATGATGATCACGCGCCATGGTTTCGCTACTCTCACTCGCCTCTTTTCATCCTCCTCTGCCGCTAGAAAAGCTCCTCTTCTCTTTAACTGTAACACAGACCCAAGTACCCAAACTGATTCTACTACAACTCTTCAGATTCTCTCATGGGGCAGAGGCGCCTCCGGTCAACTCGGAGGTGGCTCTGAAGAAATTAGATTGTATCCTTCCCCTGTAGCCAACCTCCTTGTGCCCAAAACCTCTTTCATTCTTTCCCAAATCCCAGGCAGAATTTCTAGAAAAGGCCTTGACGGAGAAAACATTGGCCAGGGTGAACCAAAGACAATTGAAGTTGGTATATCTTGTGGGCTTTTTCATTCGTCGTTGATTGTCGATGGGACTCTTTGGATTTGGGGCAAAGGTGATGGGGGACGGTTGGGTTTGGGGCATGAGAATTCCATGTTCGCCCCTACGTTAAACCCTCACATTGATTCTCTTCGATGTATTGCTCTTGGTGGGCTACATTCGATTGCACTCACCTCGTCCGGTGACGTCTTTACATGGTCAGAGTCACTGAGTCACTTCAACATTTGCTTGTTTACATGTTTTTGTGAGAGATTGTTGCCATATACTGATTGGAATCGTTTGGCACGAATTAGTCCTTTTGGCATTTCTGAATTGCTTCATAAAAGAACTATTCTCTTCTGACAATTGTTTGTTTGTTTGTTTGTTTGTTTGTTTTTTAAATTATCCTCTTTGGTAAAATGTAACGATTTGTGGAAATTTGGAATCATTATGAAAAATCATTTAAGATGTCAATACGATTTTAGAATGCTACTTTATTGCATTATGTTCTCTTTGGAAGCAAGACAAATGCTACATGTAAAATGTCATCACATTCTGAAGGGTCGAAATTATATATAAATGCTTGTAAAGTTTATATTTCCTTTTATTGGCCTGTATAATGTGAATTGTTCTTTATATTGATTTGACACAAGTTTGCAGGGGTTATGGTGGGTTTGGCGCACTAGGACATTCGGTATATCATAGAGAACTAATCCCTAGATTGGTAAAAGGCTCCTGGGAGGGAACTATACGGCATATTGCTACCAGTGGAACACATACTGCTGCAGTCACAGAATCAGGTTCATTTATACTCCTTCCTGTAACATATGGCCCTTTAGTTTTATCACTTAATAGTCAGAACATTATTTAGTTTTTCTAGCCATTATATATAAAAAATGCAACATAGTTCTTTTCCTTTGCTGTGTCAACAATTTCCTGATTCCTTAAAGTAGCAGAAATGAATCAATGTACTGTAGGTCACTTGTGGTCTTGAATTGTGACTATAAGTTAGTATGGACTATGGAGCTACTGATCTATCCTCTGGACTGTGTTAAATTTGCTGGGGAAACGTTTGGCATTTTCTGAAATTATTTTCCCTTTAAATATGAAGGGGAGCTTTATATGTGGGGTCGAGATGAAGGGGACGGTCGATTGGGACTTGGTCCTGGCAGGGGCCCAGATCATGCAGGTGGACTTAGTATCCCTTCCAAAGTGAAAGAATTGCCTTTCCCCATTGCTGCTGTTTCCTGTGGTGGATTTTTCACAATGGCATTGACAGAGAATGGACAACCGTGGAACTGGGGAGGTAACTCACCTTTGCAATGCATTTATTCTGTGATATTTTTCTCTGGATTCTAGAATACAATGCATTTATTCCAAGTTTGGTTTGGCTTTTCGGAGAACTGACAATGTTAACCTCTTCTTGTCAGCCAATTCTAACTATGAACTTGGGAGAGGCGATAAGATTGGAGGTTGGAAACCAAAGCCAATACCCAGTCTTGAAAATGTTCAAATAATTCAGATAGCAAGTGGTGGATATCATTCCCTTGCATTAACTGGTATCTTGATACAAAACTAGGATTACCGTGCTGTTTCTTTGGTGTACCTATTAGATTTATATTGTATTGAATACTTAAATTTTAAATTTTAATTTATATTTTAGATGATGGCAAAGTGCTTTCATGGGGCTATGGTGCACATGGTCAGTTAGGTCATGGGTCTCTCCAGAGTCAGAAGATACCAAGAGTGATTGAGGCTTTAGCTCATGAACATATTATCTATATTTCTTGTGGGGGATCTTCATCAGCAGCTGTGACAGGTAAGATAAGTCATATTACCTTCTGTATTCTCATTGATCTATAGTATTTGAATGGAATGCATAAATAACTTTTAGCTACCAAGTCTTGGCCCTCTATACATGCTTCAGTGTGATACCTTGGACAACACATCCATAAATGTGATAAAATTGCATGGAAATGGAAATAGGCTATGCCGATATGTGATCTTTTGTACATAAAATAACCTATTAAATGTGTAATAACTAACAATATACGCTAGAAAGCAACAATGCCTTGCCACTGACCTGCAGTCATGTGGGTATGCTGCCTTGTCAGCGTTTGGAAAACTAATAAGAATAGATGATCACTTGATTTCAGTCTTGTGATATTTGTGCTGTTTTCAATAGGTTGGGTAGAATAAAACTGAAAATATGTTTCTACTCTCAATTCTGTGTTTAAGCTTATCGATGAAAGTTGAAACATCCATATAGAGGTTTTAAAGTATAGAATTTTAATCAAAAGTATAATACAATGTTATGTTGGATTTGTGAGGCTCAGCATGTTTTGGTGTTACAGTGATACAGTCCATACATCATGGAAATAGCTGGATTGCAAAAATACTTAACATGGGATTCACCTATTTTTCCCGTTGCTTGAGTATGCTGCATTTACTGTTAACTAAAATGGCTTCAGGTCAGATAGTCAGGAAATGCCTTGTTTTTCAAAAAAAAATAATAATAATATTTTTCTCTTGTCACCATTATTCCAATCAATGTAGTTGAGGAGTTGACGGGCTGGTTTTGGTTGTGAGCAGGTGAAGGTAAGTTGTACATGTGGGGAAATGCCAACGACTCTCAGTTGGGAGTTCCTGGGCTGCCTGAGGTACAACCATCCCCTGTTGAAGTCAACTTCCTAATGGAGGATGATGGATTGGGACCTCACAAGGTTTTGTCAGTGTCAATTGGTGCATCCCATGCATTGTGTTTGGCCTTGAAGGAAAATCGATGATACGTCTTATGACCGAAAAGTTTTTCCTCTATCAATGAAGTCAAATGACGAAAACATTATGGATCTTTCTTCAACAAGATGATAGTTTGGATTCGGAGAATACAGTTCATATAGGGGAACACATTGTCATTTCTGGAAGCAGTAAGAGGGGTAACATATGATTACAAGATGGTTGTTTTATGGATTTATATATCGTCACCCCAGTTTTTGTTGTTAGCACTCTTTCTACCTCAATTTTCAAATTTGATGAAGCAGATGAGCTCGTAGATTTGTACTGATAGGGATCACAATAAATTTGATGGCTTGATGCATTGAAATCGTCAGTACAAGGTAGCATCACTGCAAATCAATGTTCCAATTTGGAGATCATTTGTGACCGTTGAAATGTTTGCACCAGCTTGCCCTTCAAGGGTCCCCAACGAAGATTTTCTTCGCCCATATTTGTTTCAGGGTGGTAGTTGTTTAGAACAATAATAATGTTGAAATTCAACATATAGGAATAGATTTTGTTAGGTAGGTCACTTTTTTTTTTTTTTATCTTCTTATATGCCCTAGTTCCGGTTTGGCCTAGCTGAACCTTGTATAAGTCATGTCCCCAAGCCAATGCCTAGGGGATTTTTTGGATTGAGAAAAGAACAACTACATCTTATAGTTCTTTTTTTTTTTGTTGCCCACCCGGTTCACCGGAGTTTTGCCCCGACTACATCCGGATCCGACCCGCGTCGCGCACCTGGCTATGGTGGGTGAGTCTCCCAACGGGGATTTTCTGCGTACGCCAAAGCTCGAACTCGAGACCTCGCTTAAGCGATACCGAGCCGCTTACTACTCGGACTAACCCCCGTTGGCTACATCTTATAGTTCTTGAATGTGCTTAAAGCTGGTCAAACATAGAGATTTAATGGTCAATGCAAACTATTGTTAAAAAAAGGAGAGATTATTACATTTTTTACACTTTCATAATGATATTGAGTAAAAAGACAAAACTTTTGGATACCTATAATTGTTTTGTGAATACTTCAAGAACAAAAATGGCACTTAACTCTTAAATTTTCTCTCTCTCTTTCGATTAAGTTTGAAAAGTTAGGAGCTAGTTTCAATTCTATCAAAACAAAATCCCAAATTTCATATATTTTGTGAGTTGTAATCTTGAACGAGGGTTTAATTGTCCAATTGAATATGCCAAAATAGAAACAAATTAATGACAAAAGCATTTCTACAACACTGTAGTTATCTATCTCATGTTTTTTTAGCGTGATTAACGTGGTTTGTCTCATAAAGTTGTAATCAAATTATGCGCCTGCTTAGAAACAGTCAAAATCATAGTTTTAAAATAGTTTTTTGTCTAAATTTTAGTTTGAAAAAATTTTAAAACAAACAGTCATATTTTTCCATAAGTGCTTTTGGGTAAAATTATAGTTTAAAACTATAGTTTTGAATAAGTTACTGAAATTAGCTTTTGGAACAGTAAAATAGCTTATAGACTATCCAATTACTATATTATCCGTATTTTTTCTTATATCATCTCTTCTCTCTCATCTCTCTTTTCTACCTTTTATCATCTCTCATATCTCCTCTCTCCTCTCTCTTCTCTATCATCTCTCCTCTCTTCTCTTTCCTCTTTCTTCTCTCTTCTCTTTTCTCTACCATCTTTTCCCTCTCCTACTTTTAATCAAATCATACCCTTTTTAGTAATTTACTAATATAAAAAGTCCTTCTAAAAATAACTATCAAAACACTTATTTATTCAGAACCACTTTTTTTTTATAAACTCTTATCTAAAAATCATTTTCTATAAACTGTTCAAAAACTCTTTTTTTCTATAAATTCGTTTTTAAAATCTTATCCAAACACACAAGATTATCCAATTCCACTCCCATATTAGCATGCATACATATACATACATACATACTAGCGATAGAGACAAGATTGTTTCATTTGGCACAAGCTTGATTTGGCCAACATTACATGAAAATAGAACACAAACTTAAACTACAAAAAAGAGGAACATAAGGACTAGTAAGGAACTGATTCTAAAGCATTAACCTCTTTATTGGCCTTTAAGAATCATTAATATCCTTATTTAGCTATTTAGTAACATTATTATTGTTGCTCGCGATTGGAGTCCCTAAATTCTCTTCAAAACGCTTTCTTGCTTTTTGGATAAACTTGTCAATTTCTTTCTTCGCATAACAACGCTGCTCCTCAGTCAACCCTGTAAAGTGGGAAGATGGGGACAACATCATGATAGCCGTCATTGCACCATTCTACATCTTTTGATGATCCTGCCATGTTGAATGAGTTTGAAATATTTGGGGAGTAAATGTCCCAACTTAGAGTGCTTTTATGTGTCCACTAATCAACTAGTCTTGTCAATTGATTGGTTCTCTCGCGTTTATTACTATATTTCACTTTGATATTATAAATAATAGCCAATAGATATATACTATCTTTACGAATCTCAAGAAAAAATATAGAAATCCCGCGTTCACCAGTTTGATTGGTTATCGCGTTTATTATTATTATCTTTGTTCCTTTTCACCGCGGTTTGTCATCCTTATAATTGTAATGATAGCTAGAACGCCATGGAAATTGAATTACTTGTTGAATTAGATTGAAATATTAGGGAAAAGGGTTAACATCATTGACTTGAGTCCCTATGTATGGTTTTATAAGGATCTGTTTCGAGTTAAAGTTAACATCTTGTTAAATATATGGACCAAACCTAAAACTGTGAAGATTCATCTGCTGGAGAATATTCTTGGTTACAACCTACATTCGTGGGAGATTGTGAAAGTTTGGACATTTGGGATCAATTTCAAAGAATGTCTTCTTTGTTGATAGTTTTGGCTGCACAAGTTTGACAGAATTTGCTCCATTTTACACTTTTTGAGCCTACCATGGTTGTAGTTGTATTGATTATAACTATAGAGCACAATAGAAATTGAATTAGTCTGAGAGATTTGTAGACATAACTTGTCTTTCAAGATGCTCAATTGTGAATCTCCATTTTGTAGTAATTCACACAAGCTAGCGGCGAGCTTATATTAGCTATATATGGAGTATTTAAAATAAAAAAACTTATACAAATAGTACAAGCTTTATAATTTGGTAATTATTTTTATTTTTTTTTAACTAATTTAATTATATTAAAAAAATTATTAAATTAGTTAATATGACATCTTTTTTAAAACACTTTAATCATCTTCCTTAACTCTTTTTCTTACTTGATTATTATTAAAGAAGTATCAATAGGGGCAATTTAAAAAAAATATAAATATAAAAAATAGATATTACATTTATAATTAAGATTAATTTTTCAATTAAATAAGAACTAAATGAGTAATATTTAACCAAGTCTTTCATTGTCATGCACGTTGGCTTCAAATCGCTAAAGCATTAGTTTTGGTGCTCATTAAATCCGAATTGTCTAGATGAATCTAGATAATCCAGATTTAATATTGTTAATATTTTTAATATTTATTTTTATAGAAAAATTATATCAATATATATACAGAATTTAAAATAAAGATAATATCTCTACTGTTATTTTTTTAAAAAATTTAAATATAAATCGTTGAAACTATATTCGGATAGAGTAGATATCATCGTAGCTATGTGGAGACACGACTGCTTAACACAGCTTGATTTGGCCACCATTGCAGGAAAATAAAACATAAACTTGAACTTCAAATAAACACAGGAATACAAAGACTAGTAAGAAACAGATTCTAAAGCATTATATTAACCTCTTTATTGGTCTGGGAGCATATTAATAGCCTTATTTAGCTATTCGGTGACCTAATTTTTTTTTGTTGCTGAAGCTTGGAGTCTCTGGATTCTCTTCATGATACTTTCTTTCTCAATTAACTTACCAATTTCTTCATTCGCATAACAACGTTGGTCCTCAGTTATCCTCGCAATTGGAATTTCCATAATTTTCTTCAACTTCTCCATTTCCATACAAAGGTGCAGACGAGCAAATATGACAAACAGTGCCTCAGGAAGCTCATGAAGAGAAGATTGGCTTCGAGCTCCATTTGAAGCATCACAAAAGGTCAGACATTTTGGATCAGGACACCAAATGTCTTCTTCAGAAAAGGGGCAAGATGGGGAGAGAAAGATTATGGCCATCTTTTCTTCGCAGGATAGACAAAACGTGCTCGATTCTACATCTTTTAAGCCAAGCATAGTTGTAGCTATGCTAGTGATGATACTTGAGTAGTAGTATCGAAATGGAATTAGTTTCAGAGATTTGGAAAAGAAATGTCACAATTTATAGTCGTTAGATAGAGATGTCCACCAAACAACTAGTCTTGTTATTTGATTGAATCTCACTGTTATTATTATATTTTACTTTAATATTATATAGAGCCAATAGATAGTGATCATCTTTACATAATCTCAAGAAAAAAACAAGAAAATCATGTGTTTTAAGCAGCTGATCTAGGCTAATTGTAATTTGAAAATAAATGCATTAAAATTATGTAGTCTGTATTTAAGATAAATCCATAAATGTAATTTAATGGGACTTAATTTGATAAATGTGAACACCTGCTAATTTGTTGTCGCATTTATTTTTATTTATCTTTTGAACCCTGAATTTGATTTCTTGTCTTTACTTTGATATTATAAAGAGCCAATACATACAGACCATCTTTACTGAATCTCAAGAAAAAACAAAGAAATCACGTATTTCACGCAACTTATCAATTTGAGTACTTGTAATTTTTTTAAAAAAAATGCATTAACTAATGGAGTCTATTTGTCAAAGAAAACCATAAATGTAATTAATTAATCTAAACCAATAGACCATAAGTGGATAAATGTGATCATATAACTGATTGGCTTTTAGCATTTATTTTTATATATCTTGTGAACCCTTGGACTTGATTCCTTTTCACCACGGTTTTCTATCCTTGCAGTTGTAATGATACTAAAACACAATAGAGATTGAATTACTTGTTGAATGAGATAGAAAAATTAGGGGAAGAAATACCACAAGCTGGATATATATACATGTGTGTGTGTGTGTGTGTGTAACGACAGAGAGAGATCATTGCTTGATACAAGCTTGATTGGCCCACATTACATGAAAATGAAACATAAACATGAACATACAGGAACATAAGAAAGACTGATACTAATAAAGCATTGACAACCTCTTCGATTAGCATTATTTAGATATTAATTAATAACCGTGGTTGTTGGACGAGGTTGCAATATCTTTAGTCTTTGAAAGCTCTTCAATCTCTTGGAATATTTTCTCATGAAGCTTAGCAGGTTCTTCCATGGTGGAAGAAAGCTGGTCCTCATTCACCTACCAGTTGGAATTGCCCAAAGGTCCTTGAGCTTCTCTGTTTTAATTCCTTAGTCTCATCACGGTGCAGATAAGCAAGTACGAAAGGTTGTGATGACTCTGAAACTTCATCTGCAGCAGAATATTCTTGGCCATGAATGTCTTCTTTGTTGATAGTCTTTGCGCGTGCCATGTTTGTAGCTACGATGATGATACTATATAGGGCACCAGGAGAAATCGCCCGCCAACAAACAGACCAGTCCTATCATTGGATTGGTTCTCGCAGTTATTATTACATTTTACTTTAATGTTATGAAGAGCCAATAGATAGCCATTATATCTTTACAGAATCCCAAGAAAAAACAGAGAAATGTCGCGCTTTACGCAATTCAATTGGCTATTTGCAATTTGAAAATGGGGCACCACATGTCTTCTTCAGAGAAGGGGGAAGATGGGGAGAGAAAGATTATGGCCATCTTTGCTTCACAAGATAGGCAAAAGTTACTCGATTCTACATCTTTTGATGAGCCTGCTATGGTTGTAGCTGTAGTGAAAATACTAGAGAGCATAATAGAAATTGAATTAGCTCGAGAGATTTGAGGAAGAAATGCCTCAGTTTATCGTTGGTAGATTTGCCCACCAACCAACCAATCTTGTTAATTGATTGGTTGTCGCATTTATCATTATATTTTACTTTGATATATTATAAATAATAGTCAATAGATACATATCATCTTTACATAATCTTAAAAAAAAAAAAGTAAAACGTTTTTCACGCAACTCAATTTAACTACTTGTACTTTAAAAATAAATGGATTAAATTAAGGAATCTGTTTGTAAAATAAATTTATAAGTTTATAAATGTAATTAAATTTAATCAATAGGACGTAAATTGATAAATTTCAATATACCAGCTGATTAGTTGTCGTATTTATTCTTATTTATCCTTTGAACCCTAGACTTGATTTCTTTTCACTATTATTCTTATTTATCCTTTGAACCCTAGACTTGATTTCTTTTCACTATTATTCTTATTTATCCTTTGAACCCTAGATATTATTCTTATTTATCCTTTGAATCCTAGACTTGATTTCTTTTCACTATGCTGTTTGCCATATGTTAGACATGCCCATCAACTAAATGCTCTTGTCATTTGATTTTCTCTCACATACACATTAATTATTATATTTTACTTTAATATTATAAAAAAAACCCATAGATAGAGATTATATATCTTTACAGAACCTCAAGAAAATGTAGAAAATTTACGGGTTTTACACAATTGAATTTGGCAATTTGTAATTTAAAATCGGATGCATTAAATTTAAATGATGAAATCTGTTCGTGAAATAAATCCTTGTTAAACCAATAAATTATAGGTTTATAAATGTGAATTAATATTTAAATCCCGTTAAAAAAATTATCTATCATATTTAATATCCGATAATGTCTCGACATATGCTTTAAAAAATAAAGAAGTTGATAAATATGATCATCAATTTATTAGTCTTTGTATTTATTTTTACTTATATATCTTTTGAACCATGCACTTTATCATTTTTTGCAAGGGCTTGCCAATCTTACCATTGTAATTATACAAGAGAAAAATAGAAAGAAATATAAAAAATTATGAAATATAGTTATAACGACAGGGACACGATCGCTTGATACTAGCTTGATTGACAAACATTACATAAAAATAAAAAATAAACTTAAAACTTCAAATTAGCACCGGAATATAAGCACTGACACATAAGGAAGATGATACTAAAGCATTAATGACCTCTTTATTGGCCTGAAAGCATTAATTAACCTTAATTTTTAGATATTTAGTAACCAAAGTTGTTGTTGGACGAGGTTGCAATATGTTTAGTGACCATTGTTGTTTTTGGAGATGAGAAGAATAATCTCTTCTGAAATATCTTCAACCAGTTCGTATACATCCTGCTCAAACTTACCAAGTTCTTCCTGTGCGGAACGACGCTGCTCCTCATTCATCCTCCTGCATGGAATTGCCAAAAGTTTCTTCAGTTTCTCTGTTCCTTTAGTCTCATTACGCTGCAGATGAGCAAGTACGAAACGTTGTGCCTCTGTAAGTTCACCTGTTGGAGAATTTTCTTGGCTGCGACCTACATTCATAGGGTCGCGAAAGTTCAGACATCCAGGATCAATGCATCCACAGATGCCTTCATCAACAATGGAGGAAGAAGAGGAGGACAACATCGCGATAGCCTTCTTTGTTGCACAAGATTTGCAGAGTTTGCTCCATTCTACATTCTTTGAGCTTGCCATCGTAGCTATCGTGATGATACGATACTACTGAGAGCGGTAGAAATTGAATTAGTTTGAGAGAACTAGGGAGGAAGGTCTCAATTTATAGTGGTTAGATGCGCCCATCAACTGACCGGTCTTGTCATTTGATTGGCTCTCGCAGTTATTACTATAATTATTTTACTTTAATGCTATGAAGAGGGCCAATAAATAGATATTGTCTTTACAAAATCTCTAGAAGAAGAAGAATAACATGTTTTACGTAACGTAACTGAATTTGGTTATTTGTAATTTAAAACCTGATGCACTAAATTATGATGTCGGTTTGTGAAATAAATATATTTAATGTAAATTAAATCAATAAGTCAAAAGTTCATAAATGTGATAATAAGTTGGTTGGGCGTCACATTTATTTTTAAAGTTTTAAGTATAAATTTACTTTGTAAGTTTTTATTCAAGAGTAATATTATCTTAAAAGTCTTTTTAAATTCAAACTAGTCTCGAAATTGTTAAAATGGAGCAATGTATCCCATAATTATTAAAAATATTAACGGTCAGTGTTAACCTTTAACGGTCAATGTTAATTTTTTAGTGTGGTATGATAATATTGCTACGTTTTAAAATTTAAAATGTGATATTGAACTTAAAAAACCTTTCGAGGCACCGTTGCTCTTAAGCAAAATTTTTTAGGGTAAATTTATACTTTAACTTATTATAAAATATAGTTATACCTCTCTAATTATTAGTATAAGAGATATTTATTTAATTTTGAGAGATTAAAAAATTAAATAAATTATTTAATTATAACGTATGTAATCCAATCCCCTAAAATACTTTTAAATAAATTAATTTTAAAAATAAATATAAGAGATAAATTAGACTAAAATATTATATTTTGAATCAAATTCGCCCCTAATTAGTTTCCACTTTTACGATTGGAGGAGTATTGTGAATACAAATGAAAAATTAAAAATTTGATCCTAAAGTTTACACAAAGTTCTAATTTATTCCCTAAACTGAAAATTTCTTCAAAAATTGAGCTAATTCTTAGATTGGGTTGAGAAATTTTGGAAAGAACAACTACAACTTATAGTTCTTGGATGTTGTTCTTGATTGGTCTTCTCGATAATAAAAAATGCCAACAAGTTGATAAGCCAAAAAGGCTACAAGTTGGTAAATGTGATCATTAGTTTATTATTATTAGTGCTCATTTTTATTTTTTATTTCTTTTAAACCTTAGACTTGTAAATTATTATTTTTTTCGTGGGGTTTGCTATCCTCTTGCAACAATAATAGAAATTGAATAACTTATTGAATTAGATCGAGAAATTAGGATAAGCAAGATCATAACATGTAGTTCTTAGACACATATGCATACAAATCTATCGTTCTTGTTATTTGATTGGTCATCTCAAATAATATAAATTAATGCCACAAAAAAGCGACATTTTTTCTAAATCTCAATTTGGCTTTTTATATTTTCATAGAAATTTAAGTTATAATCCCACTGATCAATTCGTATGGATGCAAAAATGATATAATTCAAAATCAAAAGTTAACATACTTAAACTATATTTGATTAATTTCACTGGAATATAAGCAGGCGTTTACAAATAAATTTGTGAAAAGTAAAACATGTATCAGGAACTTAAGTTTTTATAACAATTACTATTCAATTCATGTATTTCTTTCGATGATACAATTTAAAAGTATAAGCCACCAGCTCATGAACAACAAACCAAACTCTGTATTAACCTTACGAGCTGCCATTTTTGAACACCGAACATTGACCCGTGGGCCTCGACATCGGACCGCCGCTGCTTGCCGGACATGTCATCACCCCCCACAACGGTGGCACCATACAATTGTAAGACAAGCACAATGACGCCGTATCGGGCAACCCATCGACCCGTGGATACCCAGTGAAGTAGTTATGTTGAAGGTATAATGTTTTGGTGCTTCCACGGCTCACGCTCTTAAAATACTCCTCAGGCACCGTCCCCATCAGACGGTTATTATTCAAGAACAAACTCTCAACCCCATCCAGAACCGTGGATAACTCTCCGGTCAAAAAATTGTGGCTCAAGTCAACGATTGATCCCTGACCGTACGATGGCGACGCCGAGATTAACGGTCCATGAGCCGTTTGTGGGATCCCACCTGATAGATTGTTCCGTTGCAAGAAAAGCGAAGAGAGTATGGGCATGAAGAATAGTGGGCCAGGTATGGGCCCAGTAAACTGGTTCATGCTCAAGTCAAGGAACGTTAACTCAGTGAGCGATGCTAAGCCGTTTAGGGGACCCCACATGCGATTATTTGACAGCGAAAGATAACGGAGGGATAACGGCAGCGACGGCGGTAACGGTCCGGCGAGGACGTTGTTCTTCAAATCCAAATGCAGGAGTTGAGAGGAGATTGACGGTAACTCGCCGGAGATAGAGTTGAAGGCTAATATGAGCACTTTGAGCTCCGGTAACTCTGTAAGACCCGGTGGGACTGACCCGGTGAGTTGGTTATGACTCAGATCGAGAGTGTGGAGGCTGTTCAAGGAGGAGAATGTGGCGGGGATACAGCCGGTGAAACGGTTACTGGGCAACGAAATGACTCGAAGTTTCTTGAGTTTCCCGATCTCGGGAGGGATTGAGCCGGTGACAATGCCAGGGGAGAGGATGAGCTGGGTCAGCTCAGTGAGCCCGGAGATGGCGATGGGAAGAGAGCCGGCAAGTCCCGGTGAGTCTCCGAGTGAGAGAATGGTTACCCGGAGGGAAGAAGGTTGTTGTAAGAGAGCGCAAGTGACGCCGGAGAAGGAAGAACAGGGGTCCGCCGAGGTGAAGTCCCAGGTGGAGAAGAAGGAATGCCTAGTGTTAAAAATGGGAGTGAGAGAGTTCTTGATGGCGAGAAGAGCTTTGAGATCTGAAAAATCGAGCTTTGGAGATTTTTGAAGTGATGGAGAAGGAAGAAGAAGGAGCAAGAGAATTAGAAAAAAGCAGAAGCAGAAATAGAGACGTTGGGCCGCCATTTACAGAAGAAAAACCAGAGCATGAAACAGAGGAAATGCAGAGTGAGAAAGTGCGTGTGAAAAGTGTTTTGTGAATTTGACAGAGGAATCAGAAATGTGATGTGAGCATGAATGAGGAGAGGTGAGAGAAGAAGCTATAAGAAGGGAAGAGGATGACAGTTGAAAGAAGGGAAAATACATGTAAAGGGTTGAAAACTGCAAAACGACAGGGCAGTACTTTTTGTTGCTTGCGTTTATTAAGGTTGAGGGATGGATTTCTATCTCTTTTCTTTTTTAAGAGCTTTCGTCTCAATTTTGAGAAAAAGATGAACAGTTAAATTAAGCACACTTTAGTGAATTGGTGCAAGGATTTGTTGACAAGTTTACATTGGTTTTATTGGAGTTGTATGGTTTCGATTTCATTAGAAGTTGACAAGCATCTATCAACAAAAGCAATTTCATCAAACTCAACGAAAATGAACATTCCGTAGAGCTTTTATGTTGTGAAAAGACAGAGCTGTCCGATTTTGTAGGTAAGCAAAATGCTAAACAATGGCTTACAAAATAAGTACAATTCCCCGCCAAGAAAAGTGGGTGAGGATGATTTAAATATGAGAATTTAATAATAACCTTATGAAATAACTCCATTTTTATGAAGTTTTTAGGATTATTATGAAATTAATTGTTTTTAAATAACTGAATTACTTTAACTGAAATTAGTTGTTATTATATTTATTGCTGTTGTCATTTGATAAGTAAATGTTGTTACTTTGTGAAATTTTATGGTCATTAATATTCAGCTTAAATTAGTTATCCTTGCTTTAATTATTATTATCATTTGATAAGTTAAAATTATTACTTATTAAATTATTTTTAAAATTAAAAATATTTCCGTAATTCCACACAAATTAATCTCATACTAGTCCCTATAGATTTCACAATAATTAGACCATTTTAGATCCTAATTTAGATTCACATATTCGGGGGAGATTATTTTTGACATTTTTTCCCTAAAATAATAAGGAATATTAGAAGATTTGGTGGTAGATAATAAAAGCTCTTTATGGGGAAAACTTTTTCACCCCTGGCCTGCAAGAATCTCATAATCAATTATTTATTCGGGGGGAGGGGTGTGGAATTAGTTATTTGTGGGGGTTAAAAGGGAGGCGTTAGCCGTTATGTTAGGGGAAATGTCGGTGGGAGAGAGCAAGAAAGAAAGAAATAAAGAATGAATGAAAGAATTGAAGGAGGAGGAGGAGAGAAATGAGGGAGTCATGCAGAGTGAGGAGGTTTGATAACTGAGGGTATGGGGCCCTTAAAAACACGACACTTCAATTACCACACCCAAGTTGCTGCATTTATGAGCATCATTATCATTACCATCTATGCTTCTTCTAAGCCTTGGTCAACCAAGAAGTCTATGCTCATAAACAACGTTAAACTTTGAGAGCATCTATCATTTTGTCTCCTCACTTAAGTCTCAATCCCACCATCTAATAATCTTTTTAATTAACATAACAATTACTGTAGACTCTACATTTAGATGGAGTCTAATATCAACTATATGTTGGAAATCCATGAATACGGCATCTTTCCTCTTTTATATGACTATCAGATTGTGGCATATTTAAGTATTGTCAATGCAAAATGAGAATAACTCTACTGAAAGAGTATTATATATTCATACGGATTTAAACTCAACACTTTATGTTTAAATAATCAAAGCCCTCCTACTCAAACTAATAGGACATCTTTTTTACTATATGCTATATTGATGGCTGATTTACTCAATATTTCTCTCTCTTTTTTAATCAAATAGACAAACACCACCAATAGTCTTAAAGTTAAAGGTGATATTAAACCCACAACTCCTTATTTATATAAAGTATTTTATACCATTAGATTGTAAGGCTATCGACAAAATCCATGATTGAAGTCATGGATAAAGATTGAGTGGTTCCCAATGCAAAACAGAGAGCGCATTTCATGATCTCATGTTTGAAACTATTGTGGAATGCTGGCTGATAGATACCTTCTCACATGGCCCCAACCCAATACTCAAAACATTTGTTTTGTTTTGTTTGAAGCAGACGCACAATCTGAATTATGCTTCCACTTTACTCTTTGCCCATATGGGACGCAGCACTGCATACGCCAAAACCTTACTATTACCATTTTATCTGACAACACTCAACATGCTCTACCTTATTACTCTCTCCCTATTCTTTAATAATCTATCTTCACTCTTTTCTATACATTGTTTAGATCCCTATGCACGCTGCTAAACTTTTATATTTTTGACCAAGATTCTTTTCCATTGACCAAGACCTTTACTACATCAATGTTTTCTATACTACTTTTTTTTTAGCTTTGGATAAAATTAGCATCATTACTTTGATAAATAAATAAACAATTCTATTATAACATCCCTTATTAAAAGCTAGGGTCGAAATTTGGTGAGGATCAATTGACACATAGATCCTGTTTCAGATTCGTGCGCTACACATGGATTTTGATATTACTTTTTTGTGTGACAAAAAAACAGTTCTTAAACATTAAGATATTAAAAAAATATTTATGATATAAAAACATATATACATGATATAAAAATTTTAAAAAAAATCATGAGCTATGAATAATATAACTTGCTTTGGATCACTCATTTGGGGGATCTCACGTCGTCATCCATTGGATCAGCTATTCCATTTAAAAATAATTTGTATATTTGAAGTTTTAAAATAATTAAAAAGTGTATTAAATGAAAATTAAAATTGTATTTTTTTTTTTTTGAATGGCATTATACAATAGGCATTATATTTGACTGGACAAAAGAATATCGTTACCAAAGGGGGCTTCAAGACATGGGTTTCCCTTATGGCGGGTGCGTCGAAATTCTATGGAACTGATCCAAATAATTGAGTAAACTCAAATGAAGTAGATTAATGTGTCTGGGAAGTTTCTGAGAAACATGAAATCCAAAACCATCAGCGTCACCAACAAATTACAAAGTTTACAGTTCTGAAACATATCTGGAATAGTAGTATTTGACCTTTCAAAAGGGCATTACAAAGTGTGTTTTGGACCTTCTCTACAACATAAGAGGACTATGAAAGAGAGATAAAAAAGGACATGTGAAGCATAGGTAATCCAAAGTCCAAACTAAACGAGAGTAACTTAAATTGCACTAACCATGGAACTAGCAACAAACTAGGCAGTGTCTGTAGCTGGCTGTGTGACTCCAAACTTCACCAACAGCTTAGTCAGAGTCTCAGGCGAGCAAACCTGATACTTCACTTTTCCAGAAGGTGACAGGAAAACCTCGGCAAGTTCTAGTTTATCGGAGGTCAAACTTGTGCTGTCCATAGTTTTACTGAGAACTTTTAGTGCAAGCTGCACAGCTTCCTCCCTTGTGATATCATCCTTGTAATCTTGCTTAAGTATTGACTGTGCTGCCTGGTTATTTGCACCGATAGCTGCAGCTTTCCAACCACCATAATTTCCACTAGGGTCACTCATGTAGAGTTGAAAGCCATAATTTTTGTCCCAGCCAGCAAAAAGGAATGAGACCCCAAACGGCCTAAGACCACCAAATTGTGTGTAACCTTGCTTAGTATCACATAGAGATTGAACCAACTGTTCAACTGGCATCGGCTCTTGGTAAGCATAAGTGTAGCGTTGTGCTTGGACCCTAGCTGTGTTGATCAAGATGTTGGCATCAGACATTATACCAGCCACGGCACAAGCAACATGGTCATCAATCTTGTACATCTTCTCTGTTGATGTTGAGGTTTGCAGAAGCTTGGATGTTACCTTTTTCTCACCAACCAAGACAACCCCATCTTTAGATAAGATCCCTATAGCAGTACCTGCATTTCCAATAGCCTCCATTGCATACTCAACTTGGTAAAGACGGCCTTCAGGAGAGAAGATTGTTGTACGGCTATCATATCTTCGGGACATGTTGATCTCTGACTATTAGTTCAAAGCTAAAACGAAGGAACATAGAGATTAAAAATTAAAAATATTGCTCAGTAAAACAAATTACTTTAATATTAGATACCGTGATCTCTGCATGATATACCATCAGCTCAAGGGGGAAACTATAAGCTAAATTAATAAACTATAACAAGTAAAACACACTGTTTGAAAAAATATAAATTATCTATATATGTTAGAAGTCCCCCGCCCCTTCTGGTAAAAGAACAGTACTAATTCTATTAATTACAAGCTGGATATCAAGGACTGATGCAGAAGACTTCGTTAGTATAAATAAACACCAGGATATATTTTAGCTTGCACATAATTTTGATATCAAATTTTCCTTGTTTAAGAACCATGAAAGCATTAGATCTTACGATAGCTAAAGTCAGTATCAGTCATTTCCATCAGATTTTTCTTTCCACTCTTTGCTCTTCAATTTATGTTATGGGTCTCAAAAACTGGGTTTGAACAATTCCATTAAGAATAAATAAGACAAGATAAACCAATAAAAGCAGGAATATATTACTTACCTTGGTTAGAAGTTAAAACTGTTAATGATCCACGTACAATGGGGTGAACTTAACAGTTTGGATGGTTGCCACTTGCCACCAACTTTGATACTAGCACTTAAATTTAAACACATTTAGCCATTTCCCCACCCATTGAAAACAGGCTCATCACAAAAGAGGTCAAGGGGCTCTGACAATAAGTTCACGTCAACTAACTTAAATCTTCCCATAGGTCTTGCTTAAAGCAAGAAATTTCACATCCTCAAAGGCTCAAATTACAAATTTAATGGCCTTATTTTTGCTACTAGCGATTCAGAAATAGGACATGCTTCTTGGAAAAAGGTAGGATTTAATAGTAGCTTGTTAGAATCAGATATAAATAAGCGGGCATATCTTTTATTGCTAGAGCCTGAATCAAGTGCCTAGGTGAGTATGGATTTGTAGAGATCCCAAGTTCAAATTCTTAACGTTTACAAATGCACCAATATGGAGAAAGGTATTGTTCTTGACATAATAAGTAGAGCGCAATCAACTCTGCAAAGGTATTAGAATACAAGACAGACTTCCCCAAGGTTAAAAATTCACCTAGCTCCCACGTAGAAATAATTGAAGCTTGTGTTCTATTGAAATTTACACTGCAGAACACCCATCTCCTTCCATAAATCATGTCCGTGGGCCACCAATTCCAAGAGGCTTTTAACACAGGACCATGACATGGAACAGTTAACACTCAACAACTAGGGCCTTATATTCTTCCACATAGAAATAATTGAACCTGGAGTTTTATTGAAATTTACACTACAGAACACCCATCACCTAGCTCCCACATAGAAATGACTGAAGCTCGTATTTTATTGAAATTCACACTACAGAACACCCATCTCCTTCCATAAATCCTATCCTGAGGCCACCAAATCCAAGAGGCTTTTAACACAGAGACATGCCATGGAATGATTAATGCTCAACAACCAGGGTCTTATATGCAAAACTTAGCTTTGTATTTAGATTAGAAAAAAGAAAACAGAAAAAAATTCCTAGTTTTACCCCTCAAATAACAAATGTTATACATTAAGCTAACGATCAACAGCTATATATAGCACCCACCCAATATAGCTCCAAAGCACCATTTCTTAACGCACTGGCAGCCCAGAGCACAGAAATATCTCCTAAAGAATCTAAATGCCTTCAATATAAAACAGTAAAAAGGCTGGTTCAGAGATCTAATCAGTTGATGCAAGAAGCTGGAGAAATCACAAGTTCCCTAACATGCAACCAAAAGAATAGGGTCGTCTCATGGTTGCCACTTGGCATGAACGAATGGAATGGTTTGCCGTTGGGGACTGAAGCTTTAGTACAGTAACCGAAAAGAAACAAAAGAGGAGAACACTGAAGGAAAAAAAATAGCTCTATCACCGAGTTATTAAAATTTATCAGTCAAATTATTGGCTGTGAGGAACTTAGGATACAAGACCATCAAAATCTAATTCCAGCAACAGAACTAAGACTTCAACCCTAGAAGTTCCAAATAAGAATGAACTCAATTTTACTTGGACTTTCGTAAGTATAATAAGGTTCGCACAAAGGAAAAGAGATCACAAAACTCTTGACATACCAGGAGAATGAAATTCCGTAGAAGATTTCTCCAAGCAAGAAGGCTTATGGTTTATAAAAGGATTACTCAACTGCACCAAAACACACGTAACTGAAGCACTAAAAGTCTAGTATTTGGCTCCTTCGCCACTAAACGGACCTCAAAATATAAAATGCCCACATTTCAGGAGAAAAAATAGTCAACCGAGGTTGCACTAAACGTTAAGTGCGTCGTTTCATCTTCTGTTAATCAGATCGATAAAATGGATTGTCTTACTCTCAAAGCGAACCTAAGTAAAATAGAAAAGAGAGCAGTATCCAGAAACCTTTCACCAGTACAAAGAAACAGAAAATAATCATCGCACATTTGTCTTCCCAAAATTTAGAAGCAAAATATACAATCAACATTATCAACAGAAAGAGAACGATGAAAATCTAGGAAAATAAAGAAAATGTAAGCCAAGAAGATGATCTTACCTGATGTTCTTCTCAGTGAATCAGGAAACTCGGCAGCAGGCTTCGCGATGGAGAAGACTGTCTCCTTGAACAAAAAGATGCAGCTTCTTCTTCGCCAAGAAAGATAGGTTGGGTTAATGAATTGGGCCTACCTCTTTCTCTTTTTGCGTACAAACGGCCCATGTGGAAGCTTGGTTGGGTCATCTATCAACCTCTTGGGCCCAATTTTTTTTTTTTTAAAAAAGATAAATTAAAACGGATTGATAATTTCTAAAACAAAGAGGCGTTTTAGAAAAGACAAACTTAGACGAAGAAAATTATAAGGGATGTTTGTTTAAGCTTAACAAATAATTAATTTTCATTTTTTTAGAAATTTTAAGAAAATTAATTTATTTTTTATAAAAAATATAAATTATTTCACATTTGGTTATTATCATAAAAATATCGAGTATTTACTAGTTTTAAGATTTTATAATAACTCCAAGTATATTCTGTATTTGTATCCATATTCGATCATATCTTACATTTAATTATTTACTTTTTAAGATTTTAATTGTTTAAAAAACTTGAACATCCTGTTTTTTCCAGATTTTGTTTCCCCAAAAAGGTATTTTTCATTTAAAAACTGAAATAAACAAGCCTTATATACTTTTATGTTTAGAAGAATGAATTCATTCGTAAATACTCTATCGAAAAACTGTTGTTTTCATATTATAGGGTAAAAGCCTCCATAATTTATAACTAGGTTTAAAAACTATCAACGTCTTTTGTATATTATACAAAATTTGATAAATCAGTTATACTTTTTTTTTATAACTTATGTATAATTAGCTTATGAAATTTTTATTATCAATACTGATTTTTATAGGCCAACTAGCCTGCAATTATGAGAGTCAAACCCGTGATTTTTTTAAAAATATCCAAACACCATCACCAAAATTAATTATATATAGTAGGATCCTCTAGATTAGCTTTAAGAGAAAAAATGATTTTAGATAAACTCTTATGAAGAAGAGCTTATGGGAAAAAAAATAATTTTAAATAAATAGATATTTGGATGGTTATTACTAAAATAACTTTTATTATTGGTAAATTATCAGAAAATGTATGAATAAATAATAATTAAACATATAAATAGTTACTTTAGTTTATTTATTATTAATTATTGATTTAATTTACTGTTCATTCATCCTCATTAGTTCATCATCTCTGTCGCGAGTCTGAAGAAACCGACGAGTGAGCCACAGAGAAGGAAGAGCATGGCGACGACGACAGGAAAGGAAGAGCATTGTGCAACGCTGCGACTTCCACGGCTGCATATCCACCATGAGCAAAGAAGAAGCGATGGCGACTCCTGCCTATTCGTGACCCACCATTGCAGATCTCCCGTAGGCCAACGCCGCCAACGACTTCAGAGATATGATAGCCTCTAGTTTCGTTCCACCTCCGTCGGGCAACGAGATCTGACAACCCAACAACACCTCCATAAAACTAGCACCACCGCCTCTTCATCCTCAGGTGACAATGAGGTAGAAGTGAAAGAGAGTGATACAGGTTACCTGTGTGCAGAGATATGAGAGACAGTATCAGAAAAATAGGAGTAAAATAGTTTTTTGATGCACATAAACTTTTTTTTTATCCAAAAGCTTTTTTTATAAACTTATTGAAAATCATAGTTTTAAACTATGATTTAACCCATAAACATTTATAGAAATTTAGAATTGTTTGTTTATAAATTTTTTAAAACTATAATTTAAGCTAAAAATCCTTTTAAAATTAAAATTTTCTTCCTATCCAAACACTCACCTAAAGTCAAACACTCGTATACATATCAAAATCAATTATAAACCCGAAACAACGGCTACATTCAAATGCGTCAATTATTCGGTGCACATGCTGAGGCTGGTTACGTGCAAATGCATCAATGAATTCGTATCTAACATGTACTGGCAGTATGCACTTTGTTGGTTCTGGGAATTGTAGAAATTATTGTGTTTCTAATAATAATAGTAGTTAGTTAAGTTAGTCTCTTTTTTTAAAACACTCTAATCATTTTTTTAACTCCTTCCCTCTATTAATTGATTATTGTTGAGAGAGTATTAATAGGAGTAATTTGAGAAAAAAATTAATAAATACAAGAAATATATCTTATATTTATTACCAAAATTAATTCCTTAATTATATTCTATATTAAGGACTGAAGGAGTAGTACTTTTGCAAATAAAGATTAGTCTGATTGGTAAAAAATTATCTCATAACTCATAAGGTTATGAGTTTAAGTTCTACAACCGATATAAGAATATTGTTAGTAAGTGATCTCTAAATATCTGTGTAAGTATTTTTTAAATCTGGACGGATACTCAAGTCTTGGAGATCACACACCCAACTCACTTAATCTTTTTTTTCTTAAAAAAAATAATAGTACTTGTGGGAAACACGCATCAATTGTTGAATGCCAATATGCCAATGGCATGGGAAAAGTTGAATGATAATGAAATTAACATATAATGGATGAAATAAAAGTGGAGTGTTCTCATTGCTAGTGACTTTTGTGACCAAGAAAAATGCCCCAAGGAGACAAGGACACATGAACAAGAGTCCCGACAACTACTTTTCTTTCCTCTAGATGCAGAATGTGTTTACAAAGAGAAGAGTTAATTATATATTAATTTTATCTTCAAATTAATGAATATACAAAAAAAATTATAAGATGTAAATTTTTTTTGTTTGTGTATTAGAGTATTAGTATATTATTGATTATTGACATTTCTATGTTATTTTAAATTATATCATAATAAATTTGATTTCTAGGTTATTTAAAAAAATATTTTTTTTCATGAAATGATAAAAGTCATGGCCATTATTTTTCAAAAATTATCATACTTCATAGTTCCTAAGATTAATAAAATTTAATCTTCTCAACACTATAAAAACAATTTGATTTGATAATTTTGGAACTGACTTTTTAGCTTATTTGGAAAATATTCTTAGGGCAATTAGACAGTACGATCATATTCATATATGTTGAGATTTGAGTTGCTAAAAAATGTGAATTTCACGTATTCATGCAATTTCCTAATTCCAAAGCACTCACGGGTTTACTACTTTTCACTGACCGAATCATTCTCAAATCCTCAGAGAAGCTAAAAGACAAACATCTTTATAGGAAAAAGAATCTTTTATATGATTCTCACAAGTCACAATTGTAGATGAACAAAAGCACATCAAATCATAAGAGAAAACGCAATGTTTCATCACGTACAACACTTTTTTCCTTGTACATCGATTTGATGTACAAACTCAAATGACGAAAGCTAAAAACACTAGCTAGTCCCTTTCTTCAAACAGCAACTATCCCAAACATCGTTCAATTATTTGATGCAAAAGCGATCCAATCCCTGCAAAAACATAGCCAAACTTTCTTATATAACTTTATAAATCAAGTTATCCAAAGTAAACGATGGTAATTAAGGTTAGGGTTTTGGTTTGATTATACGTACGTTGTTTAATTAATTGGGCAAACACTGAAACCCTTCTGGAGGAACCTTGCCACAATCAATGAGGACCTGAAGAGCGATGGGAAGAATGATATTGATATTCAGAAGCTTCAACCTAATGGTGGTGCAGAGGCACACGGCAGCATCTAAGTCCAGAAGCCCTCCAAGAACAGGGCAACATGCTTGTTTAGCGTTGTCTCCGATTCCGATGTGTATTAAACCTCCGAGAACATCCACACACGCCCCCAGCTTCAAACTGTCGATCGGGCAAGTCGGTTGTGCTGGTGGCGATGGCGGAATGTATGGTGGTGGTGGTGGACACGGTGTTTCAGATGGCGGAGATGGAGGTGTCACTACAGGTGGTGGAGTTATTACTACTGGTGGTGAAGGTGGTGTCACGATAGGAGGCAAATAGGGTGGTGGTTTCACAATAGGTGGCAGCACAACCGGTGGGTTTGGTACATACGGTGGTGTCACGATAGGAGGCACATAGGGTGGTGGTTTCACAATAGGTGGCAGCACAACCGGTGGATTTGGCACATAAGGTGGTGTCACGATAGGAGGCACATACGGTGGTGGTTTAACAATAGGTGGCAGCACGACCGGTGGATTTGGCACATACGGTGGTGTCGACGGTGGCTTCACGACCGGTGGGTGAGGTACGTATGGTGGGCTCACAACCGGTGGTTTAGGGACATAAGGTGGGTGCACAGGTGGTTTTGGGACATACGGTGGCTTCACGACCGGTGGGTGAGGTACGTATGGTGGGCTCACAACCGGTGGTTTAGGGACATAAGGTGGGTGCACAGGTGGTTTTGGGACATACGGTGGTTTCACTACCGGTGGTTTTGGTACGTACGGTGGGTGGACAGGTGGTTTTGGGACATATGGTGGCTTCACGACCGGTGGTTTTGGTACGTACGGTGGATGGACAGGTGGTTTTGGGACATATGGTGGTTTCACGACCGGTGGTTTTGGTACGTACGGTGGGTGGACAGGTGGTTTTGGGACATATGGTGGCTTCACGACCGGTGGTTTTGGTACGTACGGTGGTGAAGAATGATAAGGAGGTTTTGGGACGTGATGATGGGGTGGTTTTGGGCCGTACGGTGGTTTAACGACCGGGGGCTTGCCGTGATGAGGAGGTTTCGGTGAAGAAGACGGCGGTGGACAAGGCTCTTTAGGCTTATTGCCACCATGAGGAGGAGAACGATGAACAGGAGGCTTCTTGACTACTTTAGGAGGGTGGTATTTTGGAGAAGGGTAAGGGCAATATGGGCAAGCGAGAGCGGGGAGCAAAGAGCTCAAGTTCAAGAGCAAGATGAAGAGATTTGATACAGAATAAAGCTTCGCCATTGATGAACTGAATCGTTCACCAAGCTTGCTTGGAGTGAGAACTGTTGTAAACCCTAACGGTGAAGCCCTAGTTATATATGTGTGTCGTGGGGGTAATGGAGTCACGGACGGATAGAGACTTGTCGCTTTTATAAATCTCACTAAGTCACTGTGAAGCTAGTTGCAATTAATTTTTTTTTAATGATAATTCATTGACTTCAAGGATATTCAAGAGATTTTTATGGGCGGTGTATGGGTTTTTGTAATAATTAGTGGTAATATATTTATATATGCGATTAATCCCTACTTTGTAGGCTTTTCGTACTTTCATATGTTGATCATGCACTTCTTGTTGTGTTAATAGAGACTATATAAAGAAATTACAATATTTAGTGGAAATGATTCAAATCCTCTTAAATTTATATCTTTGGATTTGGTTAAAAAGTTAGGGGATTTATAAATATTTCAATAAATATGTTATTTATTGGTTTTGGGATCAAGTGACCTAATTTTTTTTACCATTTCTAATGACTATATTAAGTAAAAGAAATGTGTGATATGAGGATGCTTAAATATGAATTAGTCAATATATATAATGATATGGAGTTAAAAAATTAAAAAAATTCGATAAAAATCTCAATTTAAATTTATTAACTAGAATAATATTATATATTTTTATACATAAAAATATTAGTATTTTAAAAGATTTTATATAGAAAAAGTATTAATATTAGAATTCAAGTTAATTTGACGAATAAAATTTTTAAATAAAAAATTTTTAACAATAATTTTTTTAAATGTTATTTCCAAAGATCAAATTATTATGAAGGTATTTATTTATTTCTAAGGATTTCATTTGTAAATTTGTGATGCCTGACTTGTATATTTGCACTTGTTTAGCGGTAAATATTAATAATTTAATTAAGTGGAAAATTTGCTCTGTATAAAGAATAAATTTGATGTGTCAACCTTGAGGATTAAGAGCTTCGTTGATTAAGAAAAAAGAGTGAATGAATAGCTTCTAAATTTGGTGTTTGAGAATAATTTTCCTGATATATATATAATACTTTAATATATTTTTTTATATATTAACAATATTAGTTGGGTCAAACATACCCTCTTATTAAGGAAATGGCTAAATAAAATTTATTATGTCTAATTTCGTCTTATAATGAATAATTAACGAAGCCAGACTAAAATAATTAGAAAGAGAAAGAAACGACAGGGGGAGCGGCTTTAGAAGGAAGCAATCACCGGTTTGATGGGTTTGGATTCACGGAAAAGTTTGAAATCAACTGCAAAGTCCAAGATCTCAGAATTTGAAGGACAATAAAACAACGTGGTTTTATCTTGTTACAGAACATGTTTTGACAGCTAGTGGTCGCCACTTGTCTTTTTCCTGTTCAACCCGTGAATGATTCATCATGCAATATATAAAATAAAAATAAAGGGATAAATGTACAAAATTTCCCTAAATTTTAAAGCACTTACAAATCACTCCCATCACTTAACGTATAGATTCGTGGTTCTTTTTTTGTTGTTGTTGTTTAATTATCTATTCTTCAAATTTTACTTCTAAGTCATTTCTAACTTATCTCTAAATCAAGTTAGCGTTTGTTTTAATTAATGGTGGTAAAAATTACTTTTATCCCAACTGATTTTTATAAATTAACATAATAAAAAAATAATTAATATAATATAATATATGTTGAGATATTTTTTATATAAAAAATTAATTCGAACAAAAATTATTTAAATGATATGTTGCATGTGCTTGATTAGAATGTCCAAAACTAAATAAAATAAAGAAGGATTAGAGGATGATCTTTAGACAATATTTGGATGAAAATAAAATTAAAAATAAAATAATATTAATAGAAAAAAATCTAAACAATAGTAAAGTTTTTATCACTTTAAAAAACTTCTTCATAATATTCTTAATATTATCTGGCGCTCACTTTTCTCTTAATCTAAATATAGTCTAATAAAAAAAAGTTTCATCTCATCTCTGATGATTCTCACATTAGTTGGATTTTTTTTATAAAAAAATTTAAATGAGTTCGACACCGATCTTCTATTAAGGTCAGGACACAACTCTTAAAATTCAAAAACTATTTATATGGGACTTAAGAGATTATCTACTAAAAAAATTATCATAACTGTAATATATATCGAATTCACATATTTATAATATACTAATTTTTTTTATTACCCATGACAATTCTGATTGGTTCTCACACTAATTGTTGTCCCTCATGATGATGTTCTTTATAGGTCAGACATACCTCACATATGATCACCTTTCTTTCGTAAGGATTTCTACAACAGTTACCTTGCTACTCAATCATCCATTTTTAACATATCGATATCAATGAAAACTACACGTAATCAAGTCTACTTGTTTACTGTGATATCTTTCATAGGAGATAATTGGCCTTTGTTGTAGACTATTCTGACGTAAATCCAAATTCATTATCTTAAATACAAGTCTCACTTTTCTTAATTTATGCTTAAACACCTTTTTCGTAATTTTTCACAATATGACCCATAAATTTTATTCCTTATTATTCATGTATATAGGCCCCAACGTAATCCTCCTCCATTTCTCAAACATTTTCTTAGCCCTGATCAAAATCTCATCAAATAGCTTAATAAAGAAAAAGAAGTATTTATGCTAAGCATGGATACAGATACAAAATTAATTAAACTTGAGTCATATGTAGATAACTCTTCTAAATTTTTATTATATATATAAAGGCAAACATTGTTATGTTATATTATGGCTAAAATATACAAAAATTCCTTAAATTGTGAGTCAGTTACACATTACTTTCATAATATTTAAAAATTTAAATCAAGGACCATGATATTTTATGTTTTAATTATCAAAATATTGCTATTAAAATTAATAATTTTTATTATGTCATATATTATCTCATTTAAAAAATAACATTTGACATTTCGCATATAATTTTTAAATTTTTTAAATACTTAAAATAAAATACTTATAAAATATAAAATATTTAAATAACACTTAACATTTAACATGTACATATATTATTTAAATAAAAATATATAAACTACTTAAAACTATATGTAAATTGTCAAAGTGTTATTTTTTAAATGACATAGTATATAATAAAAAAATATAAAAATTATGACATGGTAAAAATTATTAATTTTAACAACAATTTTAATGGCAGTGACTTGATAATTAAAATATAAAATATTATAGTCTTTAATTTAAATATTTAAAGGTTAGGGACATTACGGATAATTGACTTAAAGTTTATGGGGATTTTATGTATTTAAGCCTATATTATATTACTTCTCAAATCCTTAATATAAGATATATTTAACTAATTTCACTAAATTAAATAAAGTAGTTAATATGAAATGTATTTTTTAAAATACCATAATCATTTTTTTTAACTACATCCCTCATTCTATTACTTGATAATATTCGCTAGTTGGAGGTCGCTGGACATAGAGAGATGAACAGTGCATCGCTATTTCTATGAACAAAAGATCATTTTTATTTTTTTTATCACATACTTTTTCTAATAATTTATCAATTATTAAAACACTCATATATTCAGAACCACTATTTTTATAAGTTCTTCTCCATAATTTTTTTTTTAAATTATCCAAAAATTATTTTTTTTAAAAAAAATCTATCTAAATGGCCCAAAAGGCTTTTGGAGTATAAGGGAATTGAAACATTGGAGAAGCTAATAACAAGGGGCGATTTGTCTAAATCTAAAAACTCAGGCGGTTTCCTTTTTAAGTTATAAAAGTTGAGGACCCTTAATCCCTTATATGTACATAATCAAAAGTTTAAGAAAACATATATAAATTAATTTAAAAAAAGTTATATAGCACTAAATATTCTAATCTTATTTCTCATATGTATTTAGTATCATAATCTTATTTTTGATATAATTTTATTTATAATATTTTTAATTTAGTATAATTTTATTAATAATTTTTCTAATTTAGTATAATTTTATTCATAATCTTTTTAATTTAGTATAATTTTTAGTATTTAAAAAATAAAATTATATTAAATCAAAAAAGTTATAAGTAAAATTATAATATAAATAATATAAATAAAATTAAGATATTAATTAAAAAATAAAATTAAAATATTAAATATTATATAATTTTTTTAAAAATATAATAAGGTGTGATGGAGTTAGTTGGTAAGGACCGGAAAGTCGTAATTAAGGCGAAAGCGACACATGTGGGGCTTTTACTTTATACACCAAGTGGCAGAGATTCGAGGCATTTAAATAATAATTATTAAAAGTAATATGACAAGAAATGAAGTGTCATAGGGAATGACAGGTCTTTTTCTTTGAATTTAGTCACTATCCCAAATATATCCCTATCCAAACTTTTTCTCCATAATTATGAATTCCCCTGTTTGATTCCAATCTCTAGGATCTCGTTAGCAAAGACGTAGGCTTCAATCAAAATACCATTATCTATATAGGCTACATGCCCTTGTTTGTCTTAAAATGTTGAAGCCTACAAGCCTCCTATATCACAGATTTAGATCTTCAAGTTAAAAAATGTCTTTAAAATAAGATTGGTAGAGATACATACTATAATACGCCTGTTTGAATAAAAATTTATAAAAAGGCTTATAAACAAAAAAAAATTGGACAATTTAAAAAAAAATGAGAGAATAGTTTATAGAAAAAAAAATAGTTCTAAATAAATAAGTATTTAGATAATTATTATTAAAAAGATTTTTATAATTAAAAAATTATCAAAAATAACATAATTTTATTAAAAATATTAGAGAGGAGAAATGGTATATAAGAGAAAAGAGAGATGAAAGAGTAAATATAGTGTATAAAAATAAAAATAAAATAATAATTGGATAGTCCATAAGTTATTTTACTTTTTCAGAAGTTAGTCTCAGTAACTTATCCAAAACTTTAGTTTAGTCTAAAATTTTTTTTTGGACAAATATAACTGTATATTAAAAAAAATTAAATTAAAATGTAAATCAAAAACTTTTTTAGAACTATAGTTATAATACTTTTCAAATATATACTATATATTATAAAGATCACAGGGTGTTATTTTTTTGGATTTTAATTATTAGATATATGAATAGTCAAATAATCTAAATCTAAATTGTGCGATCAAGATATTTTTTCTTAAGGGTCTTTTATAATAATGTGAGACTCGAACATTAATTCTTTTACTTTATAATTTAATTAATTTAACACTTAACCAAGAACTATTGGATGTACATGTATAATTTGGAGATCCAAAGATATTCTCCCAATCCTATGTATAAGATAAGTGTTTTGGGATGTCATGCTCATATTTATAAAACATGCCAGTAGTTTGTTTGAAACTTTTAGTATCTTTTTTTCTTTTTAACCCATTAATTATTTTTTAGCCTCATTATATTAATTATTTACTTTTTTACTCTCATTATAAATATAGTATTTTTTAAAACTATTTTTTATATATTTATTACATTTAATCAATTTTAACTGAATTTTTTATCCACATGATTTGATTAATTTTATCTTATGAAAAGCATCAGAAATAGTACTTGATAAAGATACTTAGAATTAAAAATTTGTGAATTATTTTTTTTATATTTAAACCTTCTCATATTTTTTAGGATAATGAATTGTTAAGGTACGGATTTTCTTTATTTTTAATATAATTTTTTTAATGTCATATTCTCTCTGTTTCTTTTGTTTTTAAAAAATGATTCTGGCCTTGTGCACCCTATTTTAACATTATCTTGTAACCATGCCAATATTCAAACACTTTTACAATATTTATTATGGATATAGAACCCTTCATTCTGGGGAAATTAATCCCTGTGACAATTATCTCTATATCCACAACATTTTTGCATTTTCTATAAATTTGGATATATTTTGTAATTCTTAGGAAAAATATTTTTCGTAATTTGTGATGAATTGAACTCGAAATCCTTTATATTCATTCATTTCTTTTCCTGTTATTATGTCCAGCCTAGGGCTAAAAATTGAAACAAAAAAGAGCAAAGAAATTTCTCGTATCCTCATTTAAGTTTAACATTTTTTATGCCACGAAAAATCTCCCTTTTATACTTCTTTTTTCTTGTAAGAAAAAAATCTTAGCTATTCTATCATATGTATGATCCAAAATTTCCTACTACAAAATTTAGGATATTTAGATAAAAATTTAAAAAATAACTTATGAAAAAAAAATTTAGACAGTTTTTTTAAAAAAAAATTTGGAGAAGAGTTTATAAAAAAAATGGTTTTGAATAAATGAGTATTTAGATACTTATTATTAGAAGGATTTTTGTAATTGAAAGATTATCAGTAAATATATGATTTTATTAAAAATAGGAGAGATGAGAGAGGGTAGAGAAGAGATAAGAGATAGTGGAAAAGAGAAAAGAGAGAAGAAAGATGATGTAAGAAAAAGTAAGAGTAAAATAATAATTAGTAGTTTATAAACTCTTTTATTATTTCAGAAATTACTCTCAGTAACTTAACTAAAATTATTATTTTAAATTATAATTTAATCTATTTTTTTAAATACATATTATTATTTATTTTAATTTTTTTAAAACTAAAATTTAGATTAGAATTTTTTTTAAAATTATAATTTTATTTCTTCGCAAGCAAACAGACGCTTTATAAAAAAACAAAAAAAGAAGCAACTACGAACCTTCGGGTCTTCATTTACGTACCATTTTGGCCAGCTCTGACAAATAATTGGTATGCTCAGTTATGTTTAAAGAGGAAAGTCGAAAGCGACGGCCGATCACTCTTTGTTTCATCATTAAAAGCAATAAACACAGGGCTATATTTTATAAATAAAAAAAATATTAGGGAGAATGTCCCAGAAGAAAGAATTAAGCAAATTAATAATTAATAAATACTCCAATATGCATAACTGGGCATGTACATACAACAACACAACGGAAAGTTCCACAAAAAATTTCAATATATATATATGTAATTAATAAATAGAAATTTCATTTATTTAAGTCCCACCTAAAAAAAGCCTTTGAAATAGCTAGCTCATCATGAAGTGGCATTTCTCAAAGCCTGCATCAATATATATTTAGATCAGATTTAGCCATTATGATGCTCAACACAAGTGACATCCATATATAAGTGATATCAGATATTATTAAAAAAAATAAACACGTTTTTAATTTAAAAAGAAGAATAAAAAACTTACTTGGATCAACAGTAACAAGCATGGCGGTGCCTCCAAAATCACAAGTGCCTCCGGCTGCTTTTCTATTCTGCCAATAGCTATTGAAGGCATACGAAGCATGGGCCAACATCGTATTCGGGTCATAGCATTGCCCATTGGGCTGAATCTGCTTGCAATCCGCACCTGACCCGCACGCATAATCCATGGCCTGTTTCACTATCGAGTCTGGCACGGTGGGCTTCGCCACACACCAGTGACCCACAGACTGTGGCCTTTTATTATGCGGCGGTGGGGGAGACGACCCGGTTGACAACAAAGGCGGCGGCGGGGGGTAAACATTAGGAGGCAGATAAGCCTTTGGTGGCCTTGGGCCGTGCTTTGACGGTGGGCTTTGAGCCTTTTTTGGGGATGGAGGTAGGTTTGAGATGGGGGAATATGGAGGTGTTAATATTGGAGTATATGGAGATGATGAAGGAGATGAAGACGTGGGCTGAGGAGCCCGGGAAGCGAGAGGAGGTAGTGAGAGAGAAGAAGGATAGCCATACGAAGAATCATCAAAATTTGAAAAACTGAATAAAGGCGAGTCATAATCGTTCCTGGTGTCCAGCAAGTGTTTCAGAGATCTAAGATTCTTCCACGGCTTGTTGGAGGAGGAGATTCTGTGGTTTAATTTGGTACTTTGAAAGATTCGCCCATGGCTACGTGTATCTGCAAATCATCAAGATCAGGTTTTCATAGGAATGAAGAGAAACAAAACGTGTGGTGATTATACCAAACAAGTGGTAAAAAAATAGACAGAAAAATTACCACAGAGGAGGAGAATGGAGGAAGCCACGAGGAAGAAACAGAGAATTGAAAGGGTGAGTCTGAACCTCAGGGAATGATCTCGTGTTGAATCCATTGCATTATTATATACTGAAAACTCACGAATTTTGAAGTTCAAGTGCAAAACCAAGCTTGGATTGTCCTCCTATGAAGCAAAGACGCTTAGCAGAGAAGTGGATTTATATAGATATAGGTGGGAATAAAGTGAGAAGCTATCGATAAAGATGATGTTCATCGTCACTTTAATTTGGGTGCGGGTCTGATTCTGATAGCTAGGGACAAGCAAATAACAGTGTGTTTCAGTTTAGGAAGTATAAAAATGAAGCGATTTATATGTTCGTTATTATTATATATATACGCACTTTTTTATTTTGCTTCTATGCCACTCAAAGAATTAACTAGATCAAGCCTTGTAATCTAATTACTTCTGGGATTGGCCTTCCAGAAACTTGTATAATTGGGTAATACTACTTTAATTCATGTCATCGAGGCAATAATTACTATCCTTAGCACAAACCCTTAGCACAAACTTACAAATTGCTCCTAAAATTATCTAAAGCATCCGTACGTTGTCGTTCTTAATTTTTTCCTGGTTTGTCGGCAAGAGTGTACACCATAGAAATTATAAAAGATCTCTCTGGATGATTTGATATTAAAAGAATAAAACTTAATCGTGAGAAATAATTCTATATTTAGGCGATGATATGATCGGCTAGCAAAAATTAATTATCACTCTATGACAATAGATCATTTGCCACTAAATAATGACATATTAATTGGTTTCTGTTGTTGGCAAAAAAACAAGTGGTTTATGCTGTTTTTCCCCTTGTTTACTCACATTTATCTAAAATTTGTGGGCATTATATTTGTTTGTTTTGCTACAAATTTTTTTTTAAAAAAAATTAAATTTACTATGATCTAAAGTAAGACAAATTTTTTTCTTCCTAAATAATATTAATATTAAGTAAGATGAGTCATTAATTATTATTATGTTTAAATTTAAATATTTAAAAATTAAGATATTTTATTAAATATAATAACTAAAGTTATAATAAAATAATATTTTTGTGAGATATCTCAACGTTCTATTTGTTGTTCCTCCTGTAGGCCAATATTATCATCGTCTTTGGGCCCAATATTATCGTCGTCCATCCACGTGGTAAAAAGGTAAAAAAGACCGAAACGAAAAGAAAAACAATTATTATCATTGTTAAGCATTGAGAATTTAAGCCTAATTCGGTGGTTCGCCCACTTAATTTGAGTTCGGCCCACATGAACTTGGGCTAAGATTAAGTTGGCCCATGTTTTTTTGGTAAAATTTTTTGAACAAGAATTGGGTTATCTAAGTGGCAGACGAAAATCTCTATTCCTCTTAGGCAATACTAATGTCAGGCAGTACGATCCGTTTATTACTCTCAGACTTAAATTTAGATACCTATGAGTTAGGATGTCTCCCTAAACACCGTGACTAGAACCACAATAAAATAGTATTCTCTAAAGATCGAATACGCTCTAAATAATTGTTTGTCTTATCTTTTTGTCAGTTGAATCCATAGGTGGTCTATTTTGTTTTTTAGTTTGTAGTATTTACTGAAGTTATATACACGTCCAAATTATAATTCTTGTTCAAAATTTTTGCATTGTAAAATAGTTATAAACATTCAGGCTCAAGCAGTGCCGTTTCAACCAAAACAATTCTACCTGTTTGACCTTAAACTCACACACTAATGAACATATGATCTTTTTAATAATAAGGTGAACAAATTGAATCTGTTAAGCTTTCTCATATATTTCATTAACACTACCGTCATATAATTTTTTATGATTTCGTGCACATTTCTTACAAGCCATACCATATTTATTTTATTAATTTTTATTTTGACTCTGGTTTTTATTAATTTTTTTATTTTACAAAAGGAGGTATTTAAGAAAACATAAATATCATTAATTTATAAAAAATATTTATTTAGATTAAAAATGATAAAGTTTACCAATTGGTTGAAGTGGTAAACGATTTTATCCTGTAAAAAAAATAAATTTAAATATCTGGAAACGTATTTGTTACTAGAAGTGAAAATTTTTTATATTGTAAACTTTGAAAAAGATTATACTCTTCACTAAATTAAAGAAAAAAGGGGACAAAATTTATATAAAATATTTAAATGATTGAAAAGAAGAAACATAACAAATAGACATCCTAATCAAACAGAACCCCAGAAACAGCAATTGATTGGTGAATGCTAATAATTTTGACTGTTCCTTTCCAAGAAACTAAAGAAAATTCAACGTAGACATAACAACGGTTGTGAAATCCATCATTTTATTATTATATTAATCGTTTTTTATGAGTCCTACACACCTATATAAGTACATATCCACCTTGTTCTACCACTAGCAGTTTCTGAAAATCTCAGTGCCTTCCATTACTGAAACACATGGAGGTCTCCAAGTTCTGCTTCCTTCAAGCTTTCTTCTTCTTCTTCCTAATTGCATCAACTCAAGCTTCCACCTCGAACCTCTTTCGAGAATACATAGGAGCTGAGTCCAACAATGTCAAATTCTCCGATGTCCCTATCAACTCAAATGTTGATTTTCATTTCATTCTCTCTTTCGCCATTGACTATGATACCTAGTCTTCTCCTTCCCCCACCAACGGCAAATTCAACGTTTTCTGGGACACTCAGAATCTTAGCCCCTCCCAAGTTTCTTCCATCAAAAGCAAGAATTCTAATGTCAAGGTATGTACCTATAACATAACACAAAAATTACTTTATATTACTAATATAAATATCAAATCAATCTTGGTATATGTATTAGGAGGTCATGTTATGTCAGACAAAGCTTTATCCTTAATATACTAAGCTTTATCCTTAATATACTAAGCCTGTCTTGTAATGAGACGACTTGAACTTAGCTTGTGACTTGTTATAAATTTTTTTAACCTAAACTTAGCTTGTACAAAGATCTGACTTGGTTTGAAGTCTATTAAAAATATTTTAAAAAACTTCGAATAGTTTAACTGGCAAAAAATAATCCTTCATCGAAAAACAAATTTAGGCCTTCAAATAGGTTAAAAATGCCAAAAAAAAAGGCTGATTGAAACATGCCTTTAAAAAGGTTTGAGTATGCTCTTATTTTTAAACATGCTATGTCAATCCAGGCCAAATGCAATATGCAAGCCAGGCCACAGGTCCTTATATATAAGCTATTTAACTTATTTCCACCCATAGTTCTGTGTATAATATATATATATATATATATATATATATATATATATTGATCTCCTTCAGGTGGCTCTAAGTCTGGGAGGAGACAGCGTCGCAAGGGGTCATGCATACTTCGACCCAACCTCCATTGATTCATGGGTTTCCAACGCAGTTTCATCACTCACAAGCATAATCAAACAGTACAACCTAGACGGAATCGACATCGACTACGAACACTTCAAATCAGATCCAAACACATTCTCTGAGTGCATCGGGCGCTTAATCAAAACCCTAAAGGACAATGGCGTCATCAAGTTCGCTTCAATCGCTCCATACGACGATCCCCAAGTTCAGAGCCATTACAAGGCATTATGGAGGAACTATGGGAACCTCATAGATTACGTCAACTTTCAATTCTATGCATACGACAAAGGCACGAGCGTGTCTGAGTTCATTGATTACTTCAACACACAGAGCAATAAGAATTATGAAGGAGGGAAGGTTTTGGTAAGTTTTATAAGTAATGGAAGTGGAGGTTTGAGTCCAGGAGGTGGATTCTTTGCAGCTTGTCATAGGCTTAAGAGTGAACAAAAGCTTCATGGGATCTTTGTTTGGTCTGCTGATGATTCCATGTCTAATGGTTTTCGTTATGAGAAGCAGTCACAAGCCCTCTTAGCGACTTCTAACTAATTAAGGGTTTTCTTGTGTGTATAATGTATATGTGTATATATTTTATATGTATCATATGTATTATATATGTGCTGCTACACTAGCTATATCTTTTATACACGCAATTATGTACCTTTTTTTTCTTTATGATTAAGGAGTAATATTATTGGGCATTGAACTCTCTTAAATATTTATGAATATTTTACGGGCTTTCCATTTCTGTTTTAGGGCGTGTTTGGATGAAATAAACAATTTAATTTTAATAGGGTTTTTAGCTTAAATTTTAGTTTAAAATTTTTTAAAACAAACAGCCATGGCCTGTTTGGATAAGTTTTTAGAAAATGACTTATAGAAAAAAAGAATTTTTGGACAGCTTTTGGAAAAAAGGTTTCTGGAGAAGAGTTTATAGAAAAGAATGGTTCTGAATAAATAAGTGTTTAGATGGTTATTATCATAAGTACTTTTGTGATTGGTAAATTACCAGAACGAGTATAAGATAAAAAAAATTAATTATCCATCAGCTGTATTGTTCACCGCCACGGTAGCTCTCACTGTTCATAGCCACTGTTCAGCTATCAATAGCGGCGACGAGATGAGAGAGAAGAGGTTCTTCTAGAGAAGCAACGGCATGATCACAACGACAGCACACCCATGACGACTACACATAATGATGGCACACCCACAGCGGCTCTATAAAGCATTGGTGAAGAAGGTATAGTGATGGCATACCACAGCGACGAGAAGAGGATAAAGAGTAAGAAAAAATAAGGTAAAATAGTAATTGGGTATTCCATAAACTCTTTTACTATTCTAGAAGCTATTCTTATGAGCTTATTCAAAACTATGCTTTTAAACCACAGTTTGGTCCAAAAGTCCTTTTAGACAAATATGACTGTTTATTTTAAAATTTTTTCAAACCTAGGTTTGGGCCAAAAGTCCTTTTAAAACTTAAGTTTACAGTGAATCCAAACAGGCACTATGTTTGTCTAAAAGGGCTTTTGAACTAAACCATAGTTAAAAACTTGGTTTTGGATAAACTACTGGAATAGTAAAAGAGCTTATGGATTACCCAATTACTATTTTATCCTATATTTATGAATGGTCATTGTCAGCGGAAGAGGAAGCAGATGTCGCTAGTCCGTCACCAAGAATGAAGAGGAAGAAGAGGTCCGTCGTGCCTGGTCCATCGTGGTGCTTGTAATCTCCGTCCTCCTTTCGTCATCGCTACAAGTCCTCATCATCGTCGCTAGAGAGATATCTGAAGACACAGATGAGAGAGGATGAGAGAGATATCTAGTGGTGAGAAGATGAGAGAGAGAGAAGGGGACAAGATGCAGATGAGAGAGAAGGAGAAGATGCTGCACAGTCTTAAAGGGAGAAGACACAGATGGTACAAGACATGCTACAGTAATAATATTTTTTTTATTTCATACTCTTTCTAATAATTTACTAATCACAAAAGTCCTTTTAGTAATAATAATCTAAACACTCATTTATTCAGAATTACTTTTTTTTATAAACTCTTCTCCTGAAACCCTTTTCTAAAAGCTGTCCAATTTTTTTTTTCTATAAGTTATTTTTTAAAAATACCTATCTAAACAGGCCCTTAAGCCAAAATAGAAGTGGAAAGTCAATATTTTCTTAAAAAAAAAATTCTGAATTTTTACCAGTGTAAAAACTAACTTGTACATACACATATTCACAACAAAAGCAGTATCTAGCAAACCACCAAATATTCAATAACACAATTTACATATAAGATGACTTCATAAACTAATATAAATCACAACTCCAAAAGCTATGTTTTACAATAAACTTGATAGACCCCATCTGATCTATTCTATGATAATCTGTTATTTATTTATTTTTTGTCCATAGGGAGTGTAAGTTTCATAATCCCCTGAAAAAGGGAAAGGAAGACGCAAGAAATGACAAGCTGAAATATATTTCTTAAGCTCGCTCTCTCATCATTTGAACCAATGGGCTCTTGGTCCCTTTCTCTTTTGGATCGTGTGCGTTTTATTTGGGATTTGCTTAATAATCACGAGTGTAAGACATGTGAGAGGGAGCATTATTGGTGCTTATGTTGTCTTATTATTCATAGACTATCTTTAGAAAACATGAACCTAGTTTTAGCGCTAATCATAGTGGTTTTCATTATTGTGATGAGATCTATAACGTCTATATGCAATTTTAACAGTTAAGATTTAAAATTTTCAATTGATAATTTTTAAATAATAAAATTATTGTTTTGGAAAACTGACAACAGTTAAAAAATTATCTTTATTTCAGATTATATACCTATTAAAATATTTTTTTAAATAGAAATAAAAAATATAAATTTAGATCTAAACGGTAGATTTAATACTCATCACCGAAACCTAATGCTAGAGAATACATAGGAGCTGAATTTAAGGACGTGGACCCAAAACTTCAATTTTACTTCATTATGTCTTTTGCTATCCTCCATCTCCCACCAATACAGAATTGAACATATTCTGGGACTCTAAGAATAATCTTGGCCACTCCCATATTTTTCTTCCATCAAAAGTCAGAACTTCAACGTCATGGTAGTTAGTAGTCCCACAGATATTAATACAAAAGTAAACAAAAACAGGGAAATTCAATAAAGAAATAAGTCAGACTGTGTCCTTCCAGAGAACACCCTTTTGATATAGCTGTAGTTGTTGAATATTATCGAATGGTTTGGTTCAGCTACTTGCACAAATTTCCTCTCTCTCTCTACCCCCTCACCCCAATCTAAAATGTTAAAAAATATTATGGGAATGCTGTTAAAACTTAAATAAATAAATAAATTAATACATTTCAATTATTAAAATTTGATTTGAGCTATACAAAATTTAAAAATAAAAAGAGGAACATAATTACTACTTATATATAAGAGGTAGGTCCAACTTTTTAAATATCTTTCTTGTTGTACTGAAGACTCATTTATAGTGTTCATCACTATAATGAGATATGTACCATCTAAAACAATTTTAAAGGCCTAGATTTAAAATTTTCAATAGATAATTTTTAAATAAAAAATTACTTTTTTAAAAAAATTGACAGTTAAAAGATTATTTTTATTTATTATGTACCTATTTAAATAAATATTTATAAAATAAGAGAAAAGGAAATCTTACATATGAACCGTCGGTGCTCATCACTCCTCTGATGAGCAACCAAACTTATTCTCTTTATTAATCATTAGCAGTTTAGCACCAAGTTGGGGCAGGAAATTAAAGTGGAACAATAGTGGGGAAATACCAATCTTTTACTTTTCAATAACAAAGGAAAAAATCAAACTCATTGATTATTATCCACAACTTTTATGGGGATAGATATATATACTCCTCCGATATTTAATATAGATCTAATTAAAGAATTGATCTTAATCCTAATATAAAATTTATTTTCTATATTTATAAAAAAAAATTAAATTACTTCTATCGATACTTTCTCAATAATAATCAAATAAGAGAGAAAATGTGGGAGTTAACAAAAATAATTAAGGTATTTTAAAAAAATATAATCCTTCGGTCATTAATATATGACATATTTAATTAATTTGATTAGATTAAGAAAACTAGTTGAGTTAGTTAATATATCATATTCTTTTAAAATACCCTAATCATATAACTTAACTCCTTTCATCTTTCTTTTATTTGATTAATGATGAGGAAATATCAATAAGTTAATTTAGGAGAAAATGGATAAATATAGAAAATACGTATTATATTTAAAACTAAGATCAACTCTTAAATTAGGTCATAACTAACTTTTTTTTTTTAATATAATTAAATTTAAAGATGAGTATATTACTATATAGGCCCACTTTAGGTTGTGCCTATTAATTAGTGATAGGAGTTTCTGTAATCTCTACAGCTTTCAATTATTGGAAGCCATGGAGGTTCCCAAGCTCTTCCTTCAGGCTTTTCTCTTCTTCTTCTTCTTGTTTCTGGTAGGATCAGCACAGACATCTGCCTCAGGCATATTTGGAGAATACATAGGAGCTGAGTTTAAGGATGTCAAATTCTCTGATGTCCCTATCAACCCAAATGTTCAGTTTCATTTCATTCTCTCCTTCGCTATTGACTATGATTCCTCTGCTTCTCCATCTCCCACCAATGGCAAATTCAACGTTTTCTGGGACTCTCAGAATCTTAGCCCCTCCCATGTTTCTTCCATCAAAGCCCAACACTCCAATGTCAAGGTGTGCCAAGTTCTTCAATTGAATGCCGTTTTTGTCTTCAAAAATTTTTGTGATATGTACGAACATCTCATTCTTTTATCAAGTATATTAAGAACATGTCATCTCAATTGATTGAGAATCGTTATCGATTTATATTTGTGGGTTATCAATTGATTTATATTTTTTTATATGTAAGATTTGCAGAAATTCACCATTTAGATAGATCTCATTATCTCCCTTTAATTTGGAAACTGATTGGATCAATCTATTGAAGGTGGAAATCAAAACCCATCATTCAACACACACACACAAAACAGAGCATGTGGAAACTCTTGTACACGGACTCATTACCATGAAATTTGATATCTTTCAGGTAGCCTTAAGTCTAGGAGGCGATAGCGTGGGAGCTAAACCAGCCAACTTCAGCCCATCTTCCATTGCTTCATGGGTCTCCAACGCAGTTTCATCACTCACAAGCATCATCAAACACTACAACCTCGACGGAATCGACATCGACTACGAACACTTCAAATCAGATCCAAACACCTTCTCTGAATGCATCGGTCGCTTAATCAAAACACTAAAGAACAATGGTGTCATCAAGTTCGCTTCAATCGCTCCCTTCGACGATCCCCAAGTTCAGAATCATTACTTGGCATTATGGAAGAAGTATGGGAACATCATAGATTACGTCAACTTTCAGTTCTATGCGTACGAGAAAGGCACGACGGTGGCTCAGTTCATTGATTATTTCAATAGACAGAGCAAGAATTATGAAGGAGGGAAGGTGTTGGTGAGTTTTATTACTGATGGAAGTGATTTAGGGCTGAGTCCAGAAGGTGGATTCTTTACTGCATGCCAGAAGCTTAAGAATGAAAACAAGCTTCATGGGATTTTTGTTTGGTGTGCTGATGATTCTAAGGCTAATGGTTTTCGCTATGAAAAGCAATCACAAGCCCTCTTGGCTTCTCCTTAATAATCTTTTTCGTGATTGTTATATATTCTGGGTGTTTGTTCTGTCTCTGTTTTAAGTTTAATTGTCAAGTTGTATTGGATTTTCTTTTCTTTGAATTTGAAGTCATCCAGAAAAGCAATTTCTTTTTTATTTTGATTTTTCCCAATTTAAAAAAAATACTCTTTTTATCCTTAATATAAGACATATTTTAACTAATTTAATTAAATGAATAAAGTTAATTAAGTTAGTTAGACATATTTTTTTAAAAATACCATAATTATTTTACTTAATTACATAACTCAGTCTATTATTTGGTTATTGTTGAGAAAGTATCAATATGGGTAATTTAAGACAAAATTGATAAACATAAGAAATAAGTCTTATATTTAAAATTAAGATCAATTCTCTAATTAAATCCTATATTAAAAACTAGATGAGTATAACATTAGCATATATGAATGTTTGTCGAAGAGAGTTCTCAAATCCTCATTTCTATTTTGTACTCACCCGATCATTAATTTAAGATATAATTGAGGAGTTATTATAGATAATAAATATAAGATATATTTACTATATTTATCAATTTTTTTTAAATTATCCTAAATGATACTCTTTTAACAAAAAATAATAATTAAGTAAAAGATAGATAGAATGAGTTAATAAAGATGATTAAAGTATTTTTAAAAAAATACTATATTAATGAGTCCTATTTTATGTTAACGGAACAGTACTAAACAAGTCCTTAAATACTTTTTCAATTATGAATTTCAAAACAATGTAAATTAATACATTAAAATTTTTTCGGTGTAAATTAAATAATACAAAATGCGTTTCTTTTTGGAGTAAACAATAGTACAAAATAAATATCCCTTACCTTGAAGGAAATGAGATTCTCCATAAAACATCAAACGTAAATTCATAAGAAATTGGTGAAAGGCCCACATTGGTTTGTTAAATTCCAGTCCACGAGGTCCATCGCTTCGCCCAGATCAACAATAGGATATGATTGAGAAATATGAGCATTTATTGATTTTTTTATTTTTTTAAATATAAATATTGTATTATTAGAGACACTTTTATTCAAGGTACTATCAGATTTTCCCTAGTTTACCTTGTTAGAGAGATTAATCCCTCCATTAAGCACAATCCTCATTGATAGAAATAGGACCATTTAGTATCCTGAAAACATGTGAATGACATTGTATATTGTAATCTAGTGAGATGTATGGAATTTTTTCTTTAGATGAGAGACCGTGGGTTCATTTTCATTTATAACTTTAAGATTTCAGAGGTGACTAAAACTGGAGGTGGTGGGTTCAATTCTCTCACAAAGCTAGTTTAGCCTTCTCCCATAATTCAACAAAAAGAAAGAAAGAAAGAAAGAAAGACAATAGAGAAGAGGTTAATGGTAATTGAGTGTTTTCTTGTCATCTTTCAAGAACTTGCATCCCATTAGTAATCTAAATATTATTATAGTAGAGTTGACACTTGACAATATAATAAACGTTGAGTTAGTACTACTAGTTTACTTTACAACATCTAGATAATGACTATCACCAATTGGGGAAGCATTAACTAGTAAAGTTGACAATAATTACCTTTGAGTGCTAATAGTTTACTTTATTATAATACTCTTTAATATATATAATATATTTAAATAATTTAATTAGATTAAAAAAATTAGTTAAATTAATTAATGACATTTTTTTTTTAAAATACCGTAATAATCTTCTTTAATTTTCTCCCTCCTTCTCTTACTTGATTATTATTGAGGGAGTATCGATAGGAATAATTTAAAAGAAAAAGTTGATAAAATTATAAAATAATCCTTATATTTAATATCAATATTAACTCTTTAATTATATCTTTTATTAATGACTAGAGAAGTAGTAATTAAGCGTTGCACACTAATTAACCATATATACGTCACTGGTTGTGGGTTAATCTTTGAGTGCTATTATTATATATCCACCATTTTTTCCCCCTTTTTTGAAATGTGGGTCATTTTCATATTGGATACTTTACAGCAATTGAGTAGTTAGTGTCCACAACAAGTTGTGGAATCTTTGAGTATTATATATCCCCCAATTTGTGTATTGATTTCTATATAAGCACGCAGAGTCCATGACTTGTGGCACTTACAAGCTAAGTAAGAATTTCTTGTTCCTCATCATGGCATCATCTACACAAGGTCAAGTAGCCTCTGGCATATTTGCGGAATACATAGGAGCTGAGTTTAAGAATGTGAAATTCTCTCATGCCCCTATCCGCCCCAGTGTCCAATGTCATCTCATTCTGGCTTTTGCCATTGACTATGACATCTCTGTTGATAATCCATCTCCCACCAATGGAGTATTCGACATTTTCTGGGACTCTCACAATCTTAACCCCTCTCAAGGTTCTACCATTAAACTTAAGCATCTCAACATTAAGAGTCACATTAATATGTGCAACTGATTGTGATAGTTTGAGAAAAAATTATACAAAATAAATTGTATTTTTATATTTAAGATCAAAATAAATATATTATTTAATTGTTATATTTAAAATTAAAGGAAGTATTATTTATTGGTCATACGTTGATATGCGAGCTTTGTGAATGAATATGTTGATAATGAGGAATCAATTTGTCAGCACTCTAAACTCATCAAATTAGATCTAGATGATTTAAATTTAAATTTTTTTCTTATCTTTTTAAGGATTGGGCATTATATTCGAGGTCAGTGACGAGGGAAGGAGATAGTAAGAGGGATGAGAGAGAGAGATGAGGTGGGAAATAATGATATATCAAGAAATCTTATTAAACATAAATATTAATTCTCCAATTCTTAATATAAAACTTCTTAGTCCTAGGTATAAAATATCCTTCTTATATTTATTAATTTTTTTATCAAATTATCCCTATTGATACTTTTTTAACAATAATCAAGTGAGAGGGATGGAGAGAATTAAAGAAGATGATTAGGATATTTTAGAAAAAAATATGTATTAACTAACTTTTTTAATCTAATAAAATTAGTTAAATAATTTATATATTAAGGATCATAGAGTACAATAATATTTTTGAGTAATCTGAAAATGACTTGTATGATCTCTTATAATAAAAGTCAATTATGTTTGTTTTTGCAAAATCGAATCTCATATATTTTCTTCAGGTAGCCTTGAATTTGAATACAAATATTCTTTGGACCGGGCCGAAATGTTAAAACGTGAAGCTCATTAGAAATCCTTAGAAGAATAAATGGGTTGAAGGTCCATAATATTATGTCGTAAGTCCAGTCCACGAGATGCAGAATAGGATGTGATTGAGAAATCAGAAATGTTCGAGGACAAAAGTGGAAACACATAGAATAGAGACAGAGTAACGGTCACTTTCCCATTCTCTCTGCTTTCCTTTACAAAAAGAACCTCGACCCAACGGAAACAAAAAGAGCAACACCAATAGCCTTTTGGGAATCCAACACTAATCATTCGTTCATGGCTGTGCACGGAGAAGAAGAAAAAGAAGAAGAACAGAGTCTGATTCTGCGAACAGCGAAAGTGGTGGAGTATTTGGAGCCATTAATGTCGGTGGAGCTTCTGGGCAAGTTCCCAGATAACTCAGCCTACGACTTCGATTACTCGCAGAGCTCAATCTGGTCTCCTTTGATCTCTCGACCTTTCCCTCCCATGGATTTGGACTCCTTCAATCCCTTCAGGAATCTTTCTTTCGATGATAACAATGAGATTGATTTTCAGTTTTCTGCTCATAATAAAAGCAGCGCCAAGAAAGTGGGATCTAAGCTCAGGAAGAAGTTCTCCACCACAGCGTTTAATCTCAACCTCGATTTGCTCAAGAGTAAGAAGATGAAGAAGAACAAGAACAAGATTGTGCCTTCTGGTTTGTCTCCTACACCTCCAAGGATGAAGACTGGCTGCAATCCCATCGTTATGAAGGTAATTCTGTTTCTGATTCCATCTGGGTTTTTTCGTTGGTTTAGTATAAATTCTTGATTATGTTTGTGTGATTCTAGTTATTGTGGTGGTTTGTGAACTGAATTGTTAGTAAATTTAGGATTGATTGAATTGCTGATTACTGTACAGGGATGGGCGAAGGTGCTGAAAGCTGCGTCGAAACAGTTCAAGAGAAGGAAGATGAAGAAAGATCCAACGGCTCATCTGATGCTGCCTAAGTATTTCTGATATATACACATTTTTAGTGTAATTGTGTATGAATGAATGTATGGTATTCAATATTGATCTTCATTTTGTATTAATTAACTCGTATTATTTCATAACTCATTGGCTGTCAACAATAGTTGAACTTCTGTACCAATCAATTGTATCTTTTTTTTTTTTATTTGTTACTCACCCGGTTTATAAGAGTTTTACTCTAACTACATCCGAATTCAATCCGTATCGTGTACCTAGTTACAGTGGATGAGTCTTCTAACAAAAATTTTTTGTATATGTTAACGCTCGATTTAACTACAATTAATTGTACCTTGTACCTTCAGATTATCTATAAATCAAACTAAACAACTTGGCCTTTTTCTCTCCCATTATTATAGATTATCTTTTGTTCAGTATGCATGAAAACCATAGTTTAAAAAAAAAAAATTGCCAAGGCTAAAAATTAAATAAATACCTATGTCAAAAGAGTTTCCGCACTAAATCATAATTTTGGGGATCTAAAATTATAATTTTAGATAAACTTGTAGGACTGATTTCTAAATGAGAAAAAATATTTTTAAGCTATGTAATGATTATTTTATTTTTATCTTTTTTCTCTATCATTTTATTCCGTGCCTTTTCTAGTAACTTATTTATCAAAAAAATTATTATAGTAATAACTATTTAAATACTTATTTTTTAAAAATTATTCTCCATAATCAGTTTTCTCCATAACCTCTTCTCTGGAAGCTAAACCAAATGGACCTATAACCAATCTTATTAGGGGTTGCATTTGTCTGATCAATAGATATTATGATTATATAACACTCAATATTTTCATATTATTTTTTATATGCGTCTAGTATCCTAATCTTATTTATGATATAATTTTATCTATAATCTTTTTAATTTAGTACAACTTTTTCATAATCTTTTTAATTTAGTGCAATTCTTGGTACTTTAGAAATAAAATTATGTGTAAAATTATACCAAATTAAAAAAATTATAGTGAAATTACGTCAAATTAAAAAGATTATGGATAAAATTATATCACAAATAATATTATAATACTAGACATATTTAAAAAATAAAATTAAAATATTAAATACTATATAACTATTAGCATGGCCAAACCCTTAACTTTTTTGGTTGGTTCTATATTTGTACCATAAAATTAGCCCCATGAACAGCAATAAGTAAGAATTTCTACTCTAAAATAGAAATACAAATAACTATTACAATTCTTCAATTATTTTATAAACACCTGTGCTCCAAATTATTATTCCTATAAGAAGAAAAAAAATTTATAGACTCCTTTATCATTCTCATCACTAAATTATCTAATAAAAATATTATATATGTATGCTTTCACAATAAAAATTTGCTAAGCGCATGAATTTTACAGCCTCGTGTATTTGTTTATTAATTCATATGCCTATGCTATTAGAAAAGAATTATACTTTTATAATATTTTATTTAGAAACTTGATAATAAAACTATAGAGAACTGAATATAGCCTATCCCTTTTGACAATTTCATCGAAAAATAATATTCTGGAAAAGGAAACATTAAATAGATTGATTAGAAAATTCCGTAAAATATTATTAATTTCTATTGTCAAAACAATTTTGTCCAACTAAATTTATGAATATATACATAATAATTATTTATGATTTTTTTATCTTATAATTTAATAATGTAAGAAATACTACCAGAAAAATCAATTTAACCATTTTACTCTCCAGCTCTAAAAATAAAAATATCTATTATCTTCTCTGAATTTTTGTAGAATTTTTGACATTGACCCTTGCTTGAATACTTTTAGTTGATTCGGCTATGCCAGAAGTCCGTAGTTGAGACCTGTTGAGACTTAGCCCTTGAAGAGCAGAGAGCCCTTTGATTCCCCCGTATAGCTCGAGTCTTGGCAAGCGATTCATTGAGGTTCGTGTCCTCGGTCTTTTCACAGAGGCAAATGGTAAGTTTGTCCCAATGACAGAAACTGGATCTCGCCCACAACTATGCTCTATTTGATTTTCTGATTTCAGTGTAGAAATTGCTGTTTAATCTTGTCATTATGTTCTTGTTATTCCCAATTTCACTTATGCCTGCTGGTATCCTCCTCTTCTGGTTATGAGTAGAAATCCTTTTGACTAACTTGATAATTTTTGGTTTGATGCCATGCGGAAGTTATTTCTTCTGGTTCTGATTTAGCATCCGGATGAAATCTATGTTCTTTATGTTGCTGAGCACTTTCATGATAATTTCACTTCCCTTGCAAATACATATGTATTACAATCGCGATCCGCTCCTTGGATCCCGCTAATTTCGAGATCTGAGTTCCCTAGTGGATTTGGTACATCGACCCTTCTTATTATTTCAATGCTTTTCAACTTCCTTATGTCGAGATTTCTTATGGTTAGAGGAATTGCATCTCTAAAGGCGCAGAAATGGTGAAAAATTAGTTATACCTGATGCTAAGCTTCGTTTCCTTTGTTATTGACTAGTAATTCGGGAGACGTTTCGTTTGATCAGTGGTTTGCCCTTGCACATCTCTTTCATGACCTAATCAGCAATAGCTTAGTGCAATGTTTAGATGAAGAGGAAATAGTAAAAACTACATGTGTCTGGCGAAGCAATGAATCCCAGATGTCCAACAATTTTTTGTTCTTCCTCCGCCTTTCCATGGTGCTTTTGCATTTTGAAGGAATACATCAAGCAAATTAGAAAATACTTACATCTTTAGGCATTCTCAAAAGTTTTCCTACATCTTGATCTAAAGTTTACCCTGACTTACATTAATTTGGCCTCAGATTTTCTCAAGAGCTTCACTGTCGGCCCCCTTTTCTAGTCGATATTTTTTCTTACCCTTCCTTTATTAGGGAGCTTGGCTGATTATTACATGCAGGTTTTCTTAAAACAAAACTTGATGTGTTCAGATTCGAATCCTCTACATTTTTTTTAAAATTGACTTTGTCGGTTTCAGAAAGAAATAGATACAGTGTCTGCAACTCTGCATCATATGACTATTAAATTTTATTTAATATGGAGGTGATGGAATAGGGTAGTGTTATTATATGTCTGCAACTCTGCATCATGTCATCCACTTGACGTTCTTGATTTGTTTACATTGTCATAATACTTTGTTGCTTGGGTACTTGTAGATTCACTTTGTGCTGCTTATTAGTCGTCAAGGGAAGGTGAGACTTACAAAATGGTATTCACCATACACCCAAAAAGAAAGAACAAAGGTAATTCCGGTGACTGTGTTTTCTATTTTTCATTTTCCAAAGATTTCTAGCCACCTCAGTTCTTATTACAGCTGTATAGTAGTTGACTACGAGTGATGTATTTATCTCTATTTGATTTTAGCTTTGATTTATCTTGCATAATTGATGATGTTATCTTAGTATAACTCCATGTTGAATTTGTTGTATTTCTTCATGATCCATCTCTGGCTATAAAATCTGTGTTTTTGGAAAGGTCATCCGTGAGCTCAGTGGAGTGATTCTTTCTCGTGCTCCCAAGCTCTGTAATTTTGTAGATTGGAGAGGATATAAAGTTGTTTACAAAAGGTATTTTACCAAGAAACCATTGCCTTTCATCATATATTACTACTCCTTTGAAAAACACAGTTCTGGTTCTCTTGACAATGATTAATTGATTGAAACGGATGTCCTGTGCAGATATGCTAGCCTCTACTTTTGCATGTGTATTGACCAAGATGACAACGAATTAGAAGTGCTTGAAATAATTCATCATTATGTTGAGATCCTTGATCGGTATTTTGGCAGTGTGAGTTCTTTTAAGCTTTCACTTTAGGGGCACTGATTGTATAACTCTGATATATTTCCCATTCTTTTTGGAAAGGATCAAGAATTTTGCACGTCTTCCATATTTTAATATTAAATATAAATTATTATTACTTCACCTTTTGCAGGTATGTGAGCTGGACTTAATATTCAATTTCCACAAGGTTTGTGCACTTATCACCTGTTAGTCTACTCTTATTGATGATTCTTTCAAGATGAATCAACTCTAAATGTTAATAAATTAATGTTTTGTCCCTTGAGTGTCTCGGGCTCAATTGGTTTTCTAATATCAGTTTGGTATCATATGTATTCTAAAACTTGGTTTTTTTGTCCACCAACTTACCTGACAAATAAGAAGTTGATTAGTGCTACATTGACAGAGCTGACGGTTTATAATATACATGTAATATGAATTACTTACAAATTAGAGGTAAAACTGCCTCTCAGCACAAAGTTAATTTAGAGGACCTAATGAAAGACATAAATTCAAGGGGCCAAAACACTAATATAACCTATTCTTTTGATTGATAAGTAAGTTCCTGTCTGATTTGTTCTTTGGTTTGTTTATCATGAAAGGCCTACTATATACTGGACGAACTTCTAATTGCTGGTGAGCTTCAAGAGTCCAGCAAAAAAACAGTTGCACGGTTGATAGCTGCGCAGGTATGAGATGTAACTAACAGTCTTTGTCAATTTATTTGGAGAGCATTTTCTCCCTGCAAACCTTTAAGAACACATCATTTAATGTTTTGGTTTTCAGGATGCATTGGTGGAGACTGCAAAAGAGGAAGCTAGTTCATTGAGTAACATAATTGCACATGCCACCAAGTGAGGGGAATCAATGACACAATTTCTTGCTAAAATGATAGGGGTCCAATTTCAGATCTTGCTGTTTTGAGTTGAATTTTGAATTTCTTTATTTGGATTCCCTCTTCTCTTCTCTTCTGGTTGGCCTTCAATTTCTATGATGTATATGCTGCTGAGATGTCTATTGCTGGTGGAATTCGAATATTGGTTTTAAATGGAATATTAGTAGCGTGGAATTTGTATAATTTACGTTTGTGACAGATTAATTGTTGAGCTTCTGCTGTTTCTTTCATTATGAATAGATTCTCATTTTCCCTTCAAAGGAAATCCTCATGAGGGTGAAGATCGACTCATTTCTTTTTCCCTTCATAAGGATCATAATTGAAATCTGCAACATATATACTCCAATTCTGTGTAGCCGCCACCCACTTCGAAATTGTTATCGTTTTTAGCCGGCATGCATTGTTTTTTTAAAAATAAAACAGAACTGGACGATATTTTATTTGACATTATTATTAAATATAATTATTATTTGCACTATTATTAGAAGTTATTCCAACAGATTATTATGTGGTTCTACTAATCAATTTTAAAAGAATAGAGTGCCTAGATTATTCGCCTTACCTTTGGATTGTGAGTGAGTTTAATTTCTTTCTAAAAGTTTTTATAACAAAAAAAATGTTAAAACTTTTGAAGTAGTATAAGCTGTAATTCCAATCCATATCATTAGTTTCTGGGTTCGTGAGAAGTTCCCATCTATTATCGTTTCATTGATCGCGCGCATGTGTGTATGTACATATATAATTAGCTTGAATGGAATGATATGAAGGAAATAATTAAGCAAGAGTAATTGGAGGAATATTATCCGTTTCAGAGGATCCTAGCATAATTCTCCAATGATGATAACCTAGTAGGATTGTTTGTGTTGGTGACTTTGGACCACCTAATCTGCAAGGGATATGTTTACCACATATACATTCACGTGTGTGGCCTCGCATCAACGGGAGTTGGTACGAGTGGTAAGCGATTCGGTATCGTTTAAACGAGGTCTCGAGTTCGAGCCTTAGCGTACGTAGAAAATTCCCGTTAGGAGACTCACCCATCATAACCAGGTGTACGACGCGGGTCGGATTCGGATATAGTCGGGACAAAAACTTCGGTGAACCGAATGAAAAAAAAAAAAAGAGTGAGGCCTCGCGTATCTCTCTGTATCCTAACAACCTCTACACCATCTTCCTCTTCGTCTCATCGTCAGTTAAAAATTTTAAATTTAGACTATTAAAACTACATTTGAATCATGTAAATCTCACCCACGATAATAAGTTTATGTTACTCATAATTGTGATCAGCACCCAAACCAGGTCCTAAACTTACTAGGTTTCTTTCAGTGTCAGTGACTTTGTACCACAACTAATCAGCTAATCTCATATATTCCCATATAATATCTCAATTCTCTCAGTATAATTTATGACGATCTCGTTTCTTTGATGACATCGGTTCATCTTCGGATTTGGATATTGAAGTTTGTGGGTTTAAAAGGCTCCAATAATAGAGTCCATGATGGAACCATATATATATATATATATACACATATATACATATATATATTAACAAATAGTAAAACAAATATTAATAATATTAATTTGAGTTGAGTGATTAATAAGAGTTGAATCAGATAATAAAAAATATTCTAAAATTATGTCCTGACCTTAGTAAAAAATTAATGTCAAACTCACTTAATTTTTTTTTTATAAAAAAACAATTCGAGCTAAGTGTAATGGCTTATTTATTAGGAGAAATATAAAACATATGCAACTTTTACTCAAAACTAAACAAAACTACAATATTTTTCAAAAACAGCACTAATTTATATGACAGATTACATTTAGGAAATTGTAATTTAATTTAATTTATTTCGTGCTAAACATTATAAATTTAAATATTCTAAATTTCTAAAAGTGGTTATTTTGTTAATAAATAAGCATGTAAATATTTAAAAAAAAATTCCATATTTTATATAAATAAAAAAAAAACAGAATTTTGCTTCTTGAATAAATGATAAGGCGGCTGTGAGAACGGAGGGTAAGGGTAACAATTTAAACCCTTCTGATATATCAAAACACAAACCATTCATTCTATTTTTTATTAAAAATACTCCATATTTTTCATATGCAATCATGCTTCTCCTGTAGTTATTGTAATAGGGCACTTCATTGTAGATATTAATTTTACGGGATAAGAAAATTACAAAAATTACTTATTTTCCTATAATAATTTTTTTGAAAAAGTCAAATCCAATATTTCTTTTTCCCATCAGTACTACTAGCATATCATTTGCTAAGATGTTTAGCCTATAGTGGACGGTGGATCGCAGAAGTCTTTTCTCTCAATTACTCTCTCCTGTGCCAAATTGGTATTATTAGCCTAAAATTTCTTGTTTTTCTAAAATTTCTTGATTTTTCGACATAATAGAGTAAGTCTCCTGGCGATGCCGTTGACTATTGAGTAATCTCAATATTTTATTGGTTATATAACCCAAACATGTCGACATTTAACGACATACTCTTTCGATACGTTCTCTTCAGTTTAAAGTCATTCACTGCTTTCTATTTTTCTCCGTCAATTATTCATTATTATTGCTTTTAATTAATTTGTTAATTCCTAATCAAATCCCCCTATAATCGTTGTTATTCTCCCTTAAAACCTTCAAGATTTTCTCTCCCGCCCCCTTTACGTGCTTTTCCGGTTTCATTCTTTTCTTCCTAACGCAAATGACGAGAAGCTCTAAGACCTTCGTCTTCTTCGTCTTCGTCTTGTTAGTGCTTCCGGCTTTTGTAGTTTCAGAGTGCACATGTGATGATGGGGAAGAAGATCGTGACAGAGACCAGGCTATGAAGTACAAAATAGGGGCCATAGCTTCTATACTGGTTGCGAGTGCTATCGGAGTTCTGATTCCGGTCATCGGAAAGTTTGTGCCGGCTTTAAGTCCCGACAGAGACATCTTCTTCGCGATCAAGGCCTTCGCCGCCGGAGTTATATTAGCCACCGGATTCATTCACGTCCTTCCCGACGCGTTCGAGAGCTTGACGTCTCCTTGCCTGAGCGATCATCCATGGGGAGACTTTCCCTTCACTGGTTTTGTTGCGATGTGTGCGGCCATGGGCACGCTAATGGTGGACGCTTTCGCCACTGTGTATTTCAAGAAACGTCATATGAACAATAACGGAGACGAAGAGAAAAGCTCAGGACATGAAGGTCATGTTCATCTTCACACTCACGCCACACATGGTCATGCTCATGGATCATCTGATTCTGGTTCAACTCAGCTCCTTCGCCACAGAGTCATATCACAGGTGTGTGTATAATAACATGGATCATCGTTACTTCTTGAACAAATCAGTGCCAAGTCCCTCGGTTCAAAATTTTATTAACTATAATGACTTTTTTATATAGAAGGTACCATACCCAGTATCTAAATTCAAATTTTTCTAACTAATCAAATTTTTAAATAGTATTTTTCATTGATTTTTCCCTTCTTTTGTTTCTTAGGAATATTAACTTTTTAATGGTGTGAAACTGATTGGATTTTGAATTGAATCAATAATTAATAATAAAATAATGCAGGTGTTGGAGCTGGGGATAATAGTGCACTCAGTGATAATAGGGATATCGTTGGGAGCATCTGAGAGTCCCAAAACTATAAGGCCTCTGGTCGCTGCCTTGACTTTTCATCAATTTTTTGAAGGGATGGGACTTGGAAGTTGTATCACTCAGGTACGTTAATTTCCTTGGGAAAAGTCCAAGGATAAGAAAGAGAGCCTTATTTTATTTAACCAGTTGAATGGGAATAGAATAGTACGTTTCTGATAATCTTTGTGGAAAAAGCCGAAAAGGATATGAGCCACACGAAGAAAGATTCCAAATTGACAAGTTCCCGTAGCTACCAGGGCTCATCTGTTAATTAGCTGAATCAAAATGAATCAATCGGCTTTATTTTATTTATTTATTATTATATTATTTGTTATCATCAAATAAATTAGAGAAAATTGAGGGGAAAGCCCCAGTTTTAAAAAATAATTTTTTTAACAAGAATGACCTAAATCAAAGTATTGATACTGTATGTGCACAAAATTTTTAAATTACCGATACTTTATTATATGTATAAAAATTTATCAATAACGAAGACTTTTTCTCAAATTTTTCAATAAATTATATTTATTTTTATTATTATACAAAATCTATATAAAGTCCCATTTTATTTACAATTTTTTATACCATTATGCAAAAAAATTGAATAAATATTTTTTATCATATCATTATTGCAGGCCAAATTCAAGAACCAAACTATTGCAGTGATGGCATTGTTCTTTGCTCTTACTACTCCGGTGGGAATAGCGATTGGAATAGGAATTACAAATGTGTATGAAGAGAATAGCCAGAATGCTTTGATCGTTGAAGGAATATTCAATGCAGCATCAGCAGGAATCTTAATTTATATGGCACTTGTTGATCTTCTAGCTGCAGATTTTATGACTGAAAGAATGCAAAATAGTACTCGTCTTCAAATTGGAGCAAATATTTCTCTACTTTTAGGTGCTGGTTTTATGTCTCTTATAGCTAAATGGGCTTGAAATACACTTCATTATTTGTAACTTTTAGTTACTTATACCATGAAATAAAAGTTATTTATAATTTTTAAAAACTTGTGTTGGTCAGATCTTAGTTTACCTCTTATCTTTGTTTGTTTATTGCAAATTTCTCAAAAACTTAGGGTTTTTTTTGGATTAGTAGTGGCAAAAATAACTTTTTTCAATACGACTTTTATAGAAGTTAGATTGGTAAAAATATAGCATAATGTGATTTATGTTTGAATTAATTTTTGTAATTTAACAAAAATTATTTACATAAAGACAAAAAAGAAGAAGTAAAGATGAAAAATAAAGACAAAAAAAAGAAAAAGAAAAAACAAAGAAGTAAAGATGAAAAAGCCAAAAGTTAGAAACTTTTAGTCCAAAAACTCATTTGCCCTTTTGCAAATCTAAACATAAATTTAGTCAAAAGCACATCAAAATTGGCTTTTACAGTAGAGAAGTTAGTTTTGGGATCACAAACATGATCTCAAACACACCCTTAATTGATAAGATAATAACATGGACAAATTCAATAATGCCAATCCATTCAAACCTGATATGAAATTCCAAACATACAGCTAGTTGGAAAATCAGTTTTCAACATTTTTTTGTTCAACATATAGAAAATACCTGAGGGATCATTCAAGATAATTCAGATCGTATTTTATTATTTTCAAAGTTTAACATTTTTATTTAACAATAAGATAATTAGTTTAAAATATAAAATGTAAAAAATTGATATTATTTAATTTCAACAAGTTGAATAATAAACACAAAAATCTTGTATAATCACCAATTTCAAATATGATGATATGGTCAAATACATCCAGCCTCAATTTTAATTTAATTAATGATTTGGTTGACATTGGATCAAGGAACCAATTTAATTGACGTAAAATATTACTTTCCCGTTCTTTTTATAAGCAACAATTATATAGAATATAGGTTAAAATTAGTTAAAAAAATAAATATGTCAAAAATATAATTTATTTTTTAAATATATATTTATATATGATGATGATGAGTGAGAGATTGAATGAACAAAAAAAATATGAGTGAGAATAAGTGGATGGGAGATTAATTGAGAGTAAAGATTGAAAATATTTATTAAATTTTTAGATCAGCACAGATTATTATTTATATATAGGATAACTCTTATAAGAGAGAATATTGTTTATAAAAATATTAAGAGGAATTATTATTTTATTCTGAAGCTAGCTGTTTGATAGATACGTAGAGTCTAAGTCAAATATAATGAAACCCCGCAGGCGATTTGATCAAATGAACTATTCCTCAAAGTGAAATTAAAAAAAAAAACATATTCATGGCATGTGTCACAATTTAACCTATGCATTTGTCTGAACTTATAATTTGTCCAACTAAGTAACTTTTTCTGGTTGAATGAGACATAAAAACCTGTGCTTGTGGTGCTACCAACCTATCGCTAATGTTCCCTTCACAATTGCGGCATCACAATAATATAGTTTATTTATTTATAATATCATATAGTCATGAACTTTTAGAAGAGAAGTTAATATGTGTGATGATTTGCATTTTGCAATGCTATGAATAATTGCACCTTTTGTTTTGTAATTTTCCCTGTAGAAAAATTAATCCCATATATTTTTAATTTATGTAAAATCTACATGGAGCTAAGCTCAGAGACCCATAAGTCATTTTTAATCATATTATTAATATTTTTTATCACATAGGATGATTAAAAAAGATTAGGGACTAAGTTACATACGAATTAAAAATTTAGGGATTAAATCATACCAAATTAAAATATAGTAATTGAGTTATAAGTAAGTTAAAATTTTTAAAACTAAAAGATTAATTTTTTTAATTTTTTTAAATTATAATTATCACTAGCAAAAAAAAATTATCATCAAATTTTTAAAAATGATAACTAATAAGGTGTGTTCAATGGAGCCGACCACATGATGTATTATTATTTCATACTCCAATGTCTAATTATTTTTTGACTCTTTTCTTCAAAAGAAAAACCTAATTAATGAATAGTATTACTTTGTATTATATATACCAATAATTAGGTAGGACCCATATGACTATGGCAATCAACCATATTGAATCGTCAACATTTTGTATTGCTCGTGCTACATTTTGCATTGGTGTTGAAAAGAAAGACAATTTGCACTAGAGTTCATACATACTTTTGTAATTGTTGGACCGATTTCTCAATTTTCAGCTAAGTTCAACCACATTTTTTCATCCCGTTGTGCCCAAAAAAAAATTTGAATAAAATTAAAGTAATTCTGAGAGGTTTTATTTTTTTTATTATTATATCATTGCAGGCCAAATTCAAGAACGAAACTATGGTAGTGATGGCATTGCTCTTTGTTCTGACGACTCCATTAGGAATAGCCATTGGAATTGGAATTACAAATGTGTATATATAATGAGAATAGTCAAACTGCTTTGATTGTTGAAGGAATATTCAATGCTACATCTGCAGGAATCTTAATTTATAGGGCACTCGTTGATCTTCTAGCTAGCTAGCTGCACATTCTATAACTGATAGAATGCAAAATAATATTCGTCTGCAAATTGGATTAAACTTATCTTTCCTTATCTTAATTTTTAGTATTTAAATTTATATTTAAGAGTAATTAACGGCTCATTTTACTTTATATTAAATTGTCTAAAAATAATAAAGACTTCGTCCTACCTTTAGATCGTGAGTGAACTTATTTTTTTTTTAAATTTTTATATTAAAAAAATAAAGAAATAGTATGAAATTAAAGAAAATTTATTTCTAATTTTTAAGAACTTGTGTTAATTAGTCAGTTAGTCAGTCAAATCTTGGTTTTCCATAGACAATTGTATTAATTAGAATTATATAATTGTGTTTATTACCTATTTGTCCTTGTTTATTTGTTTAATTTACTTCAAATTTCTCATTAACTTAATTGATACCATAATACAAAATTCATGTGCAATCGCCAATGTTAGAAATGGTAATATTTTTCTTATTATTAATATAAAAATTAATTAATTAATTTAATTTGATTAAAAAAATAAAATAAAATATTTAAGAAGTTATAACGTATATAAAATGAATTTTTTAAATATCTCTATATAATATTATTAAATTATATATTAATTTATAAATTAAGATAAATTAATTTTAAAAAATATAATAAATGTCGGAGGAGTATATATATTGTGATAGATCAAGAAGAATTTTGGGCATTGTTTCTGTCAAATACATCCCGGCCTCAATTTTAATTTAATGATTTGATTTGACATTGGAATTGACATAAAATATTATTATATTATGCTGAACGTAGCTGTTTGAATCTAAGCGAAAAGTGTCTAAAGTCAAATAAATGAAACCGATTATTTGGTATAAAAAATCGTTACGGTGATGGTGCTTTCATATTTCAATATGATTCTTTAATAAGGAGTTCTTAAGCAGGGGATCTAATCCGCTAAAAGGAACTAATCGTGAAAATGAAATGAAAAAAAAATGAAGATATTCGTGGCATGGGTCCCATTTTAATCTATGCATTTGTTTGAACTTATTATAATTTGTCAAACTAGCTAATTAATTTTTTCTTGTTGATGAGACGTGAAAACATATGCTTGTAGTGCCCCCAACCTACCACTAATGTTTCCCTTTCTGTTTTGGAACTTTTCCCTATAGAAAAATTATGCCCATATACATACGGATCCAAGTTTGACCAAAATATTAAAATTTTTAAAATAATAATAATTATCACCAGCTGTAGAAAAAATTATTATCAAATTTAAGAATGATAACTAATAAGGAGTTCCATGGATTGTGACATAAAGAATGTTATTATATATTTCTCTTATCCTATTTACTATAGTAAAGAGAATATATTTTGTTGTCCATTAATTAAGTTTTATTATTAAATTTTTATATAAATATACAATTTTAATATTAATTGACTTTGTATTAATGAAATAGAATATATATTAACAAGATTTATTTTTTTAATTTTAATACAATATATTAAAAATAACTTATAAATTAAATCAGAATACTATTTCGATTGTCGATATTAATAAAATGAAGTATTTTGTTCAAAATATGTAGGTCCCATATGACTATGACATTCAGCCATATTGAATCGTCAACGTTTTGATCCTTGCGCTGCAATTTGCAAGTTGGTGTTGAAAAGAAGAAAATTTGCACTAGAGTTCATACATACTTCTGTAATTGTCGGACCAGTTTCTCAATTTCCCATCAGCTAAGAAACAATTCTTCATTATTGGTGTTTTATTCCGCACAATGAACGCATCTTGTTTGCTCCACAAGTGTGGTCAAGTAATAAAATAATAAAAAAAAGTATAATTCCTACAATAATTTCTTTCTAAAACTCATTTAAATATTAATTATCATACCGTCGCCTAACTTGAATGACCAAATATCAAGAACAAAGGACAATTAAAAATTAAATATAAACTAAAACTAGAAATTAATATATATATATATATATATAAGTGATTCTTCGCTCTAGAATTATTTATCCCCTTATATGTATTAACAATCAATCAATCTCCTCTCATAAATATTTTTAATGAAAACATGTACTAGTCTAGGATTTAAAAAGCATTTATAAACGCTTTCTCAAGTCAAGAATAAATATTTAACTCTATTATTTGCTTACACAATTTTATTTAAATTCTACACTCAAATTAGCCCTATCTAGTAACATCCAAATGAACAAAATAATTTAAATGGGATCAAGCACTTACAAGCATTAAGCAAAGAGTAAAATAAACACATATATCATTAATCGAGGAGAGTAATGTAATGTCAATCTATACTAGGGTTCAAAATAATAATCCTAAAGCAAAGTGTGTAGCAACTCATTGTCATAAAACAGCCACAAAATACACCCAATAATTACAGCCATATCAGAAAATAGGAGGGAAAGAGGAAGAAAGTCAGAAAACCGAAGGAAAGAGTAGTACAGTATTGGTGTTTTATTCTGCACTATCAGTGCTTGTTATGAATTTTTTTTGTAATTAAATTCTTTAAGTGGAAATGTACAACAATTTTTTATTTTTTAAAATCAATGTTCTTATCCTATTTCTTAACTACTTTGTAACTATTTATGTACTAAAAAAAGGCGATTTGTTTGTTAAGATATTTTTCTGAAGTGGTCCTAGAGAGTAGGAAGCAATGGTACTATTTGTAGATGAGGGCTTCACCTGGTCATCATGATATTACGATGCTTTCCTTCTTCGCTTGTACAGTCTAAAGCTGGAAGTAATTAGGATAAACTGTTTTTTTTTTTTTGATAAAGTGTTGTATAAACTAATTAGGATGCAGAAATTTAGAGGCGTATATATAGATCACGTGTTGTGTACTTGTAAACTACTCACTTGTTTCTATCTATAAGAAGCTGGAGGTCTTAGTTCAGGAAGTCACTGAACCCTTCTTCTTCCTCACTTCTGACAATTCTCTCTCCTTTTATTTTCAAAATTCTTTCTACTTACCCTGTTCTTCCTCCAGCTCCAGTTCCTTCACTCAATCTCCTCCTATGTATCAAGCTGTATATATATTTCTCTACTTTAGGTGCTGCTTTAATGTATGTTTTAGCTTTTTGGCTTTGATTTTAAAGCAGCGCCTAAAAGTAGAGAAAATATTTGCTTCAAGTTGAAGACCCCCACTACTATTTTCCTTCAATGATCAAAGCATTCTGGCTATTCTCATCACACATACATTTTCGAAATTCCTATTCCAATGCCATCACAGCCAATAGGTTTAGTTCTGAAACTATTGCGGTGTTGGCATTGTTCTTTGCTCTAACGATTCAAGTGGGAATAGGAATTTCATAAGTGTAAGAATGAGAGTAGTCAAAATGCTTTCATCGTTGGAGGAATATATATATATTCAATGTTGCAACGTGATCCATATAAATTTCTCGATTCTTAATAGGGGAAACAATTACAGTAGTATTTGGTGTTCTTATAATTTTTTTTATTAGCTTTTGTATGTGTCTAGTTATTTGCTGACTATAAATTTCTCTCCCTCATTCTATTGGTAAGCATAATAATCACTAAAATTCAATTCAAGTTGACTAGAAATTTGCAGACAAGGCAGAAATTGCAGATAATTAACTGGACAATCAATAACTTTGTTAGGATTGCAATATCATAGGCGACATTACTAGTTGTTGGAGTTGGTTCGAAGCTTCTATGTTACTTAAATGATCAACGTTCTTTATCACATTTACATAAAATCTCTTGTCGGAGATACTGAGGATCCACTAAACTTTTACGTGGAGGATCAAATTCACACATAACTAAGGATTAAGGAAACAGATGTAACTCATTACTTATCTAAGATATTGGTCTTATCACCAATAAATGTTAATCCAATTAGTAAAGAGTTGGGTTATAACCCATAAAGTCGTGAGTTCAAATATCATTGTTGATATAAAAATTTTGTTGGTAGACAATCTATAAGTATCTTTGTAAGTGTTCTCTGAGCTTGGAGACATGTTTAGCCCTAATGAGCCCCAGACTCAACTCACTTAAACTTTCTCATACTAAAAAAAAATATATTGATCACACCACTTTAACCAACAGTTTGTTGATAACTCTTTTTTTTTTTATATATTGTTATATCTAACTAAATCAGATTTAAGTATTGTCAAATATAATTAGACGTAATTTTTCTAGAAATATTTTCTGTATTTACATAAACTCGAGTTCAATACCTTATTTTTAAGTAGCCAATAAAGTACCTACTGCTTGGACTTGGACTAATACCTCTTGGTTACAATTTGGTTAACTTTATGGATTTATGGTGAGTGACCGAGTTTGTTACAACCTCTTCTCGGAAAAGGAAAGTGGAGGATGAAAGCAGTACGTATGTACATGGAGAGCCCTTGAGCTTATTTCATGCCAAAATTAGTTTTCTTTGTTTAGGCAATTAAGCCTAGATTATCTATCGCAGGAAGTAATGACTAATCCTCTATACTATATACTATAGACTTATCAAAAAAAATTTAGTACTGAATATGAGATGCTAAATTAGTTTTCTAGGTTTTAGAAGGTACTATTTGTATTCAAGAACCTTGGGTTACAAGTTAAGAGCTAGACAAATATATGAGGTGGGCTGAAGCATGCTTAACAGATCTGCTTTTGGTTTATAATAATATATATGATATGAAATCATATATCATCAATTCAATATAAAATATAAAAAGAATAACAAAGCTGGCAAAAAAATAATAACAACAAGATTTACGGTTCATAATCATTAACATAAATTAAGGAGAAAAATACTAATTAAAACAATATTTTTTTAAAAAATTGACCGAAAAGTTGGCGAATGATTAGTTGAATAATTTGTTTAATTTATCAAGAAAGACGTGCTATAAATTAAAGTAAATTAAATATTTTATTCGTTAAACAACTCAAACATGTCGGCATTTAACTGCACTCATTCTATATTCTGTATTGAGTTAACGAATATGCTGAAGTGAACAATAATAAAACTACAGCTTGAATTTTGAAAGAATTGTGTAACTTCACTTTCGCATTGGAGAACTTTCACTTGGAACCTTATTTTAGGAGCCATATTGCTTGCAATAGAATTTTTCTCGAAAATTATTTTAAGGCCTAGAAAATTTAAATTGGCCTTGTTAAACTTTCCCAGGGAAAGAAAGGGAGAATCACACTAAAGTCTCAAAGAAGACATATTAGCACTATTAGATCTCAAAAAATTATTAAATTGATATGATGTCTTAAAAGACATGTAAGTAATTTATTAGAATTATAAAAAGAAAAATTTATCTTGACTTATCAATTGAGAAATCAATGTGCCACTATAATAACAAGTTAGGGTATGACAAGTTAAGACGTCTCAATTGATAAATCAATATGTCACTAATAAAATATTAGGTTAAACTTGTCTTTTACTTATAATTCCAATAAATCACCTAAATGTCTCGTAGAACTTAATATCAATTTAATATTTTTATGGGATTTGATAGTTATAATTTATCTTCTTTGTGACTTGAGTGTAATTTCCGCAAGAAACAATATGGGGTTAATAATAATAAGAACATAAGAAAACTTGAGATGGAGATAATAATTAAGTGGGTACGATGTCGTTTTGAAGGGCAATCAAAGAGCAACTGAAAGAGGAGAGAGGGACGTCGTCAGCTAACAGCTGAGGCTCACATGAGGGAGGCAGGAAAACAGCTCCACTTGCACCCTTCCCTTTAATTTCGAGTTTGAGAAGTAAATGGAACTTATAAATAACCTAATTTATCAGATATTAATTAATGGCTTTAATTGCCAATGGATTTTTATACTCAAGATATGGCATTTTTGCATCGGGATATTAATTTCTAGGTGCAGTTTCGTTGACTTTATGGATTACTTACGTTTCAGAGAGTCAAGACATGTTTGAATTAGTTTTTAAAAAATAAATTATGAGAATAATAAATTTTAGAGAATAGATTTTGAAAAAAAATGTATTTTGAAAATGGGGATGTTTAGATGATTAGTAGTAGAATCACTTTTTTATATTGGTAAATTATCAAAAAGGGTATAATTTGATTAAAAGTAAGAGAGATGAGAGAGGGTAAAGAAGAAAGAGAAGAGAGTAGAGAGGGTAGAGAAGATAAAGGAGATGGGGTATAAAAAAAATAGGGATAAAATAGTAATTGGATAGTCTATAAATTCTTTTACTTTTCTAAAAGCTATTTTCAGTAGTTTTTTAAAATTATAGTTTCAAACTATAATTTTATCCAAAATTACTCATAGAACTATTTGTTTAAAAAAAATTTAAACTAAAATTTTGCTTAAAATTATAATTTTAAACTAAACACGCACTTTAGTTTCAACCTTTCCTACACCTGATGAGTTCGTTACAATCTCTTCTCGAGAAAGGAAAGTGAATCAAAAGCAGTACTATGTGGTGGGGCCCATCGCATCGTTCTCCTTCATTTTATATATATTTCAAGCGTCGTCGTAATCTCCCCACAAGCCACAACGATATTCAATTCCTGTCTTGTATTAATATTCATTTGCTTTTCATCTCAACTTCTTCGTCACAGAATCATATCACAGGTATAAACACACACAATTACCGCCATCTTCTTAATTAATTACTCATTTTCATTGTGCTTTTATATATATAATATTAAAGAATGGTAAAAATGATAATTAATTAATTGTGTTTTGAATAAAATGAATATTGATTTGCACATGTTGGAGGTGGGGATAATAGTGCATTCAGCTGTGATCATAGGAATATCTTTGGGAGCATCTCAGCAGCATCCAAAACACATAAAGCTTCATGCACGTACCTACGTAAATAGATGTGTCTGTGTATATAGTAATAATTAACTGATATATATTTCCTATTTAAAGCTTTCAAATTTCAGTTTCGTTCTTTCACTTCTCCCTTGGAACTGACATAGCTACGAGCTGATCTTTAATTTGCTTAGCACAGTTTTCAATCTCGCTTGATTTGAGCAGACGAGAACCTCTCCTTCCTTCTCTCTCAATGTGCTACGCTTTATATCACACGATGGTGCTAAGCATAGTCCTGTGAAAGCGTTAGCACATTGTGGGAAAAAGAAGGAGATGTTCTCGTCTGCTCAAATCAAGCGAGATTGAGAACTTTCGTAGCTATGTGGGAAGTGAAAAGAAACTGAAATTTGAAGGCTTTATTTAGGAAATATGTGTCAATATATAAGTAGTATTGCCGTACACATACACATCCATTTACGTACGTGCAAGTTGGCATGTTACATGGAATTTTCCTACCGTGGGTAATTTTTGTTAGGGATTACTCTTCGCGTTAATTATTCAATCCTTGGCCTATAATCACTATTAAATTAATAATCATCTCATCGATGGGGAGATTTTCCCTTCAATTTTGTGTACGGCCATGGGAACTCTAATCGTGGATGATTGCCATGGCTGCACACATTGCCACAAAACCAGTGAAAGGAAAATTTCTTCATTGATGAGATGATTATTAATTAATTAATATTATGGCTTAGGACAATGACTGAATAATCAAGGCGAAGAGTAGTCCAATAAAAACCCCTCACAACAATAAACAAACTGTTAGTTGACAAGTTCAACTTTTAAAAAATTTATTTATTAGGAGATGTAAAAAATTTTTACCCTCTAAACAAAGTTTCATGTAACATGCCAACAATTTGATCTCTTCTTGTCCTTGAGCAAGGAGATAGACGTCACGGTCTTAATTTTCATTTTTATTTTATTTTTTTAGTTTTCTATTTTTTTTGTCTTGTCTAATTTATGTTATAGAAAGAAAGTTTAGTTGCAGTTTGTATTGTAAATTCTCATTGGAAAGTGGAAACTCAAGAGTTTTACTATCATTAAATAAATAAATAAATATACGAAGCTATATTGCTTATCATGGTGAATTAACAATTACAAAAGAAGAGAAACTAATGTTCTTTCACTAACTTATACCAGATATATATGTGTATTGCTGAAAATACAACAACGTGATTCTCTTTGTCTCTTCATTTTCTTCAAGCAAATAGAAGCATTTGATTGATCAACGTTAAGGTTTGACTGAATCATATTAAGTACCTTGAACGAATTATTTAAAAGTAAAAGATATTTTGATATGAAAACTTATTTAGTTTATTTTATTTTATTATACCTCACTAAAACTAAAATAATATATTAATAACTCATGTAGCCATGGAAGATTAATTCATTTAGTAAAGATGTGAGGCTCATAATAAAACGAGTTTAAATGTCTCTAAAAACTTGTACTAACTAAGTAGTGACGCTCCTTTATCAAAATGGGTATTCAAACTCTTTTTTTATAAATAACAAATAAAAATCAGCCATATACACAATGGAGAATTACTTTATGAGAGAAAAAAAAAGGAATTATTTATCGTAAAGTTTCAAGTAACGTAAATTAATTAACTCTTTAGTTATCATTAGGAAGAAAAAAATTCTAACTTAGAGACAATATGATTTATAATGGCAATGGTTTAAGTTAGAGTCGTTGCCTAATTAAACATCATTTAATTTCTATGGACCATAACGTTTAAACTTTCAATTACTACACAGAACACATTTTTTCCACCCACAAAGCAGTATATATATGACCTTATGAGGCGAGTGGCTTATAAATAATCGAGAGGGACCACGCATCGATATTCATATGCATTTCTCCATAAGCCGTCATGTGCTCTCACTTTCCAGGAATATGATGCCCTCAAGGTCAGGGACCGACTCAATGGGTGGTCTTCCATTCCTCTTTAAAGCTTAAACTACAAATCATCTGTGTTCCGTTACAGTAATAAACAGTGAAGTGATAAACATGTTGTAATAATCGTGTGTGGATGTGATAAATTATAAATGTCAATGGATTTAATTTCAATTATTATTTGGACTTGAAACATATTTAAACCAATTAATTGTAATCACTTCTATATTTTAATTATTTAATTTAATACTTTTAATAGTTATTTAATTGACTGATAAAAGCAAAATCTTGGGATTTACCATTGATGTGACCTTTTTTTCTGTATAGATCATAGATTATCTCTTAACCGATAGTTCAAAGATTACTTTTTTTGAGACGTAGAGATTATTAAAATGAATTTTGTTTCTCATAATAATTTTTTTCCTATGTATACGTCCTAATTTAAAATTAAGATATCATATTTAAGAGACTAAGATATTTATCAGCTGTTTTTTAAGGGCCAACCATTGATGTTATTAGAATCCATGCAGCATAGAGGCCCACGGCTACTTGTTCGAATTTGTGGATGGCTTTTGTTGATTTGGAATCAGAAATTTTGAGGAGCAACTTATTTGGTACGTTAAAGTGTTTCTTAAATTCTTCGAAGATTAATAGGAACCTTCATCGTCATTTAATCTATTATTTATTTATTTATTTATGTGGTCAAGAATGTACAATAGAGTTCGTAGAATAAATGTTGATCCTTATAGAAGGATTTTGACTGCGTACGGACAAAACTTTGAATTTGAATCGATATGAATTTAAAAAATATCTTTAAAAAAATTATTTTTAATTAAATTTGATAGATAATATTTAAATTTAACTCAATTAAATAAATAGTGATATATAGTAGAGTACAAGGAAACCTCAACGAAAGAGAACAGAACACAATGGCAACCTGTAGCATGCGTAACCGTGTGGTCCAAATGAGAGTCACATATTCTAACAAAAATCTTAAAACAGTTGAAAGGTCCACTTGTGATTATAAACAATAACAGAGTCGACCAAAAGAAATTAAAAAAATTAATGTTTTAGAATACTGGAAGATTTATGATTGGAAACAAACGCGTTTTGGGTCGGAGTCTCTGGTGGATTCTTAAAAGGATGTGCAATTCGATATTTAAACTCAACAAAATTAAAATATAATAATAATATTTTAAGGATAATATTACTTTTATCGAATATTAATTTTAGATTTTTATTTTGATATTCTTTGTAATGTTTTGAAAATTATAAATTTAATGTATTTCAGATGTTAAAAATGTCTATTATTTTTTTATTTCACAATTAATAGATGTGAATATATTTTAACCTCTGAAATTTGAACATTTCAACCAAGAAAAATTGAGGTTATTTTGTTATCAATCGTACTGCTAGAAAATATAATTTTTAAATCAGTTAAAAATAGGTTTCTATTCCGGAACTTAGGTCCAGTGTAGAAATAGCCTGTATAAAAAGTCTGATATTCTACGCTGGTTGTATATGACCAGTGTAAAAAATTAATTTTTTTAAACCAGTTATTCCATACAACTGATTTAAAAAGTAATGTAAAAATAAAAAAAATATAAAATCTAAAAAATCTAGGTTCAAATCAGAAAAGCTTCTAAAACAGTTTACCCATTAAAGCACCAAAATTATTTCCTTCTTCGTCACAAATATGAAGGAGGAGGAGAGTGAAGAAGAAGAATAAGTACCTATAAAAAGCAAGCAGAGAACAAAAAAGAGAAAAAAAGAAAAAGCTAAAGAACCTATAAATAAAAAAAATAAAAACTCAGGTATATACACAAAAATAAAAAACCATAAACGTCATCACCTAATTGAAGACATCACAAAAATATCGTTATAATTCCTTCGGGTTATCTGTTCAAAAGTAAACATAAATATATTTAAATAGAACCCAGAAATGAAAGAAATAAAAACTCAAATATATACACAGAAACGAAAACCTATAAATGTCGTCACCTAATTGAAGACGTTAATAAATACCGTCACAATTTCTCCGATTTGCCTAATCAAAAGTGAACAGAAATATATTTAAAGAAAACCCAGAAAGAAAGAAACAAAAAAATAAACACCCACTATCGCAGATCTGGATCTTCTTCTTTGGTAAGTTTTAAACGCGAGAACGACAGACTTTAACAATAGAGAACGAATAGCACATATATGTGTCATCACATATCTAGGTCTTCTTATTTTTTAAAATACTACCGCTCATTTCTTTTACACTGATTATATGTACATCAGGTAAAAATATTTTACCCTTATTTATAAAAATACCACCGCTCATTTCTTTTATACCGGTTATATATACATCAGGTGTAAATATTTTACCTTTATTTATAAAAATACTACCGCTCATTTCTTTTACACCGGTCATATATACATCAGGTGTAAATATTTTACCTTTATTTATAAAAATGTTACCGCTTGTTTCTTTTACACCGATCATGTGTACATTAGGTATAAATATTTTACCCTTATTTATAAAAAATTATTACCAATCATTTTTTAAATTATTTTTACAAGAACTAATTTAAAAATACAACTTTAAAAAATCTATTTTGTAGTAGTGAATACGTACATGTAAAGTGGTTTATCAAGAACACTTGATATATTCCGAATTGGCTTTAAATAATCATGTTATATATTCTTCAATTCTCTGTCACTTTTCTCCAATAAAAACCACAAATTTCTCTCTTTCCCCTCACTTTATCTGCTTCTCCAGCGCCATGGCCAAAAGCACCAAAGTCTTCAAATTCTTGGTCTTCATCTTGCTCGTGCTTCCAGCTTTAGTTGTTTCAGACTGTACATGTGAAGAAGAAATACATCATGATGAGGACGAAGTCAAGGCTCTAAGGTACAAAATAGCAGCCATAGCTTCCATACTCTTTGCGAGTGTGATCGGGGTTTTGATTCCGGTCATCGGAAAGTTTGTCCCGAAGTTAAGTCCTGATACGGACATCTTCTTCATCATCAAGGCCTTTGCCGCCGGCGTCATATTGTCCACCGGATTCATTCACGTGCTCCCCGATGCATTCGACAAGTTGAAGTCTCCTTGCTTGTGTGAACATCCATGGCAAAAGTTTCCCTTCACTGGTTTTGTGGCCATGTGTACGGCCATGGGAACTCTAATGGTGGATGTTTTCGCCACTGCGTATTTCAAGAAACTTCATATGATGACAGGGCAGATTGAGGCAAGAGGAGGCGAAGAGCAACACGCAGGGCATGTTCATCTTCACACTCATGCAGCACATGGTACTGCTCATGGGTCTTCAGATTCTTCTGCTTCATCTCAACTTCGTCACAAAGTCATATCACAGGTATATATATAATTACCCAGTGCTTTTATATATATATATATATATATATATATATTAAAGAAAGGTAGAAGTGATTAATTAATTGTGTTTTTAATAAAATGAGTTAATTGGTAACTGGTAAAGAGTTGTCTTATACTCCCTACGTCCCTATTTATAAGATCTTATTTTTTAAAATGGTCTATCAATTTTTATAAGATTATTTTCAGGTTTCTCTAAATAATAAATGTATTTTTATTCATTTTACCCTTAATTTAGATTCTTTCTCACTCTCACTTATACACTTATAAATATAGGTTATATTTGAGAAAATATATATTTTCTACATATTTATTACATTTAATTAATTTTTATAGTTTTCTTGAACAAAAAAAATTGGCTATTAAGAATTTATAACAAGGGACAAATTGAGTAATCTATAAGATCATAAATTAAAATTCTGCTACCAATGTGAGAACTTTATTGGTGGGTGTAAGTATTCCGCTTGTTGACCCTTGAAGCATACCTGCCCTAGGCATGCACCCCCGAGACCTAACAAATTTTGTAGTCACAAAAAAAAAAATGAAATGAAAAGTGCAGGTGTTGGAGGTGGGGATAATAGTGCATTCAGTGATCATAGGAATATCTTTGGGAGCATCTGAGGATCCAAAACACATAAAGCCACTGGTGGCTGCTTTAACTTTTCATCAATTCTTTGAAGGCATGGGTCTTGGAAGCTGCATCACTCAGGTGTGTGTCTTCTTTGTAAATGTCCAAAAGAGTAATTCAAAATTTTGGAGAAATTATTAGGAAATGAATCATAGTACCATGCACACCTATATTCGGATTAGTTAAGGTCTACTATCACTTTCAACTAATTATCTCCAATTCTAAATATAAGGTGTTAAGTGATCTTAACTAATTCATAAAGTTTAAAAAAAAGTGTAACTTCCTTATTTTTAATTAATTAATATACAGAGAATTTATGACAATTTCCAATCATACTCCTAAAATGTCTCAATAAATAGAATTATTATGCGAGAAAAATTAATATAAGGGATAAAAGAAATTAAAATGCAAATTATACCTAGGATTAAACCAAAATTCTTATATATTCATTATGTGTGTGTGTATATATATATATATAATTGCAGGCAAAATTCAAGAACAATGCTATAGCAATTATGGGATTGTTCTTTGCTCTGACTACTCCAGTGGGAATAGGAATTGGTATGGCGATTAGTAGTAGATACGAAGAGAATAGCCAGAATGCTTTGATCGTTGAAGGAATATTCAATGCAGCATCAGCAGGAATCTTAATTTATATGGCACTTGTTGATCTTCTAGCTGCAGATTTTATGACTGAAAGAATGCAAAATAGTACTCGTCTTCAAATTGGAGCAAATATTTCTCTACTTTTAGGTGCTGGTTTAATGTCTCTTCTAGCTAAATGGGCTTGACTTTTTAATTATTTGTAATACATTTAATAAATATTTGTATACAAATAAAATATACAAGTTAGATAAGTTATAGACTACTTTAATTCCTTGTTTTGTAGTATATTTAGATTGAGGAAAATTAAAAGAAAAAAAATAAAAGTGAAATTTTATGGAAATCATAATTTATATTCGTATATGGAATTATTTTCTTGTTTGTTTACATCAAATTTGTCGTTGAATTATTCGCTAGCATATATAGAGATGAACGTCGGGTTCTAATTAAAATTATTAATATAAATAGTAAAAAGTATATAATTCTTTTAATCGTTAACTAAAAAAGGAATTATCTTTTGTTATGAACTAATTAAACCCAAAATTTAAGCCATTTAAATTTAAAATCACATTCTTAAACTTAAAATACATTTTTAGAACTTTTTAAATAGTAAGTGTTAGTCAAGGTAAACAGTGAGCTGCAGAAAATAGAAACTTTAGAGTCAGTCAATGGTATCTTAGGACAAGACAAAGTGACTTGACTTTGAGTCCACATTGGAGGCACAACAACAACAACATATGTACGTAGTATATCACACACATAATCATTAATTGAATCTCACTTATATTAACAAAAAAATAATATGGATTTGAACGAAATAAAAGCTGGCTTCTAGCTAATCACACTCAAAACCACTTTCTTTAATATTAATTCACGATAAAAAGATTAAGAGACAAAAGAATACTATAAGAAAAACTAATAAAAATAATAAATATTTTTATTAATTTTTTATGTAAATTTAGAGTATTTAATATCAGAAATAATAATTAATTCTCTCGCATAATATAATTTTTAAAAGGATTTTAGTATTAGATATGAGATCTTTTCCATATCCATTATTAGAAATCGAACACTAGATGTTTAAGGAAATTAACTAATATTTTTACTATTTTTAAGAATTCTTCTTCTTTTTATATTATTCTCATTTTTTTGGGCCATAAACATAGGGTAAATGATGAGGACCAGAGCATTCGAGTGGAGACCACGGAGTTGAACGAGTCAACTGACCCTTTTTCCTTTGACATCCTAATATCCTATCAATAAGGAAGCAATTAACAGTTACATTTACCGCATTCATTTATAGGGATATAGAAACCGCAATCTCACAGTTAAAAAACACGGTTCCTAAACGCATTAGCTCACAAGGCTGCCGAAAGACAAATTGATTCGAGTACATACAAATTAGATGCAAATAATAATAATAATATGATTTTGAGTTATGAATATTGTAGGCCATCAATGCCACAAGTATACATATTGTTAGGGAATGACATATCGTGACTTTAGTTTAAGGTGTGTTATAAGCATCTTCTTATCATCAGGTTTCTTAATATATTGGTTCCATTTTTCTCTTGTATTATTGGACTAGACGAACTTGCTTCCCCAATCGGCACTAACATAACAACTAATTAGATACAATATTTTTTATTAATTTCATTTTTTTGCTCTAAAAAATAATGTGATTCGTTTGTTAAGATATTTTTTAAAATGGTCCTAGACAGTAGGAAGCTATATATATCTATATGGTACCATATACTATTTTGTACGTGAGAGCTTCACTTGGTCATCATTATATTATGATGTTTTTGCATATATAAATAAGAAGCTCGAGCTCTCACACTCCGACACCCCCATTTCCCTCACTTCTCTACATCAAAAGCCGTTCTCAGAATTCTCTCTCTTCATCTTTTCAGAATTCATCTGCCAACATTAATTTCTCTACCAAAACTATCTTCCATTTTAATTACCTTGTTCTTCCTCAAGGTCCAGTTCCTTCACTCAATCTCCTCCTATATGTCAAGCTGAATATATATTTCTCTACTTTTAGATGCTGCTTTAATGTCTCTACTTTTGGCTTGGATTCGAGTACAGTAGACAAATCAGAGGTGCTGCTTCAAGAAATATCCGAGAGTTTAGGTTAGAACCCAATGCTATTCTGGATTTCTCTGGTTTCCATCGTTCTAGGTTTCAAAAATTTCAAGTGAACCAACCTATACCCTCTGTGTCCTCGGCCTGATGACCTTCCTCGATCACACTGATAATGGCTTCTTCACCATCCTCAGTTACTGAACAACGAAAAGACACTTTTCAAGAGCATCATGTACAAGGACTACGTATTGCTTCAACAGAAGGCTAGATGTGTTGAAGGCAGGGCCTTGGATGACCTTCACATTTAGACTCACTTGTTCTCGTGTGCCTACATTCTCATAAGCCACGAACATTATAGATCTGAGAGCAGGACCGTGGTCTGAGATGTCACTGTCAAATTCTACCAACCTTTTCTGCCGTCGACTTCCTTAGCCTTGTTGCCTTTGGACTTTAGATCTGAATCGTTGGGAGCGAAGGTCAAACAAGAAGGAAGAGGGAAGGTCGAAGCTTTGGGACTTCAGATCTAGTAACATTTTTTGTCTGATTTCTTTTTTGATCTGGTTTGATTCCTCCATTGCCGCTGGTGGAGGATGATGGTGGTTGTGACTATTTTAGGTGGAGGTTAAGGTTTATTAGGTAAGGGTATTTTGACATTTTTTAGGGATATTTTAGAATTTTTATATTGTAATAAATTGAAGTTAAATGGTTTTAACAGTATTGTCATTTTTGTCCTAATTTTAATAGATCATAAGTATTATTGCAAAAAAAAAAAAAATTATAGTGTTAGACGCACCTTAAATAAAAATTTATTGTTAAATCTACACATTAAATTTTTTAAAAATTAAATTACTTAAAAAATTACATTAACCAATAAATCAAAAAGTTTAACCATATCGAATAAAAATTTAATATATCTCTGAGACAAGGTCTCATGTGCCTCGTTGTTGACAAATGAATAATAATATTATAAGTTAAGGGTAAAATAATATTTAACCCGTTATATTATTTTTTAATTGTATCTAATATTTTAATTTTTTTATAGTATATCTAATATTATGATATTATTTTTTCAGTACATATAATATACTGTGATATTATTTTTTAATTATATTTAATATTTTAATTTTATTTATAATTTAATATATTAAATATATTATAAATAAAATTAAAATGATAGAAGCACTATAAAATTAACATCATGATGTTCAGTTGACTGATGTTTGTGTGTATGGTTTAACCATTATGCTAGTTGGATTCTTATGCTAATATAGAGGGTATTAAAAAAAATCAATCTCAAGAATATTAAAATATCACTAAAATTATGTTGTAAAAAATTATCACTGAAGTTTATCTCCTGCATGGGATAAAGATTTCAATGGTATGTATTGAATTTATTTTTAAATTGTATTGAGACCTTATAAAAAAATGGAATATAAAATTAAAACAACTTTTTAATTATGAATTTTAGAACTAATAACTTTAATAAATATAAGATATAAAAAAAATACAGGAATCAGAACAATATCCACTCTAATCTTGATTGAAACTTCTTATTATCAGAAAAAATTTAACTGAAAGTTTAAATCTAAAAAAGGGAACCAAATATTAATCATAATCAAGAAGGGTGGAAAATAAAGTTAGAATGAATTGGTTGGGCCGATGACATTCAAATATGGCCCAAAATCATCAATATTCTTTTTTCTTTTAATTATTGTATAAGATATTGGGCCTGTTTGGATAGAATTTTAGAAAAGTGTTTACGGAAAAAAAGAATTTTGAATAGCTTTTAAAAAAAGGCTTATAGAGAAGAGCTTATAGAAAAAAAAATAGTTATGAACAAATGAGTATTTAGATAGTTATTACTAGAAAAATTTTAGTTATTGACAAATTATTAAAAAATATATGTTTTTATTAAAAAAATATCTTTTTTTCTTTTCTCCCCTCTCTCATGTTCTTTTTCCCTTCGCACCTTTGTTATCGTCTCTTCTCCATTCTCCTATTCTTTCTGATGACGAGGGAGCATTTTCTCTATTCTTTCTAACAAGGACCTAGTGACGAAGCTCCGCGATGAGGGACGACTAGCGAAGGCAGTAACGATGCTCCACTTAGCAACGATTGGAGACATAGCTCCGAGATGGAAGAAGAAGAAGAAAACCTGGCAACAACTTGGCAACAGAGCTCTACGGTGGCTGAAGACGACAGAATAGCTCGACGGAAGGACAATGACAATTTTTGGCAACAAAAAGGGAGAGAAGAGAATAAAAAAAAAAGAGAAGAGGAAGAAGAAAAGAGCGAATGTAAAAAAATATAAGTAAAATACTAATTAGGTAGTTTATAAACTCTTTTATTGTTTTAAAATTTATTCTTATTTACTCACCTAAAATCTTAGTTTTAAATTATAATTTAGTCTAAATTTTTTTAAATAAATATTATTTATTTTAAAATTTTCTCGGCTAATCCCATTAAAACCTTATTTTCTTTCTAGCCAATCACACTCATTGCTTCTCCTAGGTGTTTCTTCTTTTTCTTTGCATTCCGATCTATACCGGAATTCCACGATTGGCATTCGTACTCCCAATTTTCTCTTGTTCGGTGATTCTCTCCATTTGTTCCGGTGGTAGCACGCCGTTCTCCGATCGCCGTTCTCTATAAGTCATCATCCTCCACTCCTCCGTTCTTCCTCCGTACTGGTCGACGGCATTACGTGAGAGAGAAGGGGCAGAGACGCGAGAGAACTTCGAAATTTGTTATTTGGTAATTAATTTCTTCATCCTCGATATTGGTTTCTTATCTTGCTATTGTTTTGTGTTTCCTCTTCCCCATTATTCTATCTTCTTGTCTCTGCGTTTTGATTTTTCTCTGTATGTGACCCCTATCATCTCTGCGATTTTATCTGAACTTACGCGAGAAAGTTCCCATGCTCGTGAAATTTCTAAACTACTCCAATATGTTGTCTCTTCTATATATATCGATCCATATTTGTTTTGGTTATCAATTAAATATCTGATTTGGTCTCTATTCACAGCAATTATTAAATTTCCGTAAACATTTTATGCAGATTGGCAATGGGAAAGAATGAGTTTCTCACACCAAAGGCAATTGCCAACCGCATCAAAGCAAAGGGGCTGCAGAAGCTTCGATGGTACTGCCAGATGTGTCAGAAACAATGTCGAGATGAGAATGGGTTTAAGTGTCATTGCATGAGTGAAAGTCACCAGCGTCAAATGCAAATCTTTGGACAAAACCCAACTCGGATAGTTGAGGGTTACTCTGAAGAGTTCGAGACCACCTTTCTTGAGCACATGAAGCGCAGCCACCGATTCAGTCGTATAGCAGCTACAGTAGTTTACAATGAATACATTAATGATAGACATCACGTTCATATGAATTCCACACGATGGCTGACACTAACCGAGTTTATCAAGTATTTGGGTCGGACTGGAAAGTGTAAGGTAGAAGAAACACCCAAGGGTTGGTTTATCACCTATATTGATACAGATTCTGAGACTCTTTTCAAAGAGAGGATGAAGAATAAGAGAATAAAGTCTGACATGGCAGAGGAAGAGAAGCAAGAGAAGGAGATACAGAAACAGATAGAAAAAGCCGGGCAGTTGATGCAGCCATCTGCCAGTGGATCTGATCCACCTTCACAGGCTGAACTTCCTAGAGAGTTAAAAGTGGAAGATGGAGTTAAGATTGGGTTTTCTCTTGGTTCATCATCTAAACCCCTAAGTAAGGAAAGAAGGGAGGGACCAAAGGTAGTGTTTGATGAGGTTGAGGAGGCCAAAAAGGAAGAAAGGAACCCTGGAGGCTCTTTGAAGAGGAAAGAAAGTAGTGGTGGAAAATCAACATTGGACGAATTGATGCGGGAAGAAGAGAAGAAAAGGGAGAAGATTAACAGAAAGGATTACTGGTTGCATGATGGAATTGTCGTTAAGGTCATGAGCAAAGCTTTGGCTGATAAAGGGTATTACAAGCAAAAAGGTGTTGTCTTAAAGGTGATTGACAAATATGTTGGGGAAATACAAATGCTTGAAAGCAAGCATGTGCTCAGAGTTGATCAGGCAGAGCTTGAAACTGTGATCCCCCAGATTGGTGTTCTTGTCAGGATTGTAAATGGAGCCTATCGGGGATCTACAGCAAGATTGTTAGGGGTCGATACAGATCACTTTTGTGCCAAGGTGCAGATAGAGAAGGGTCCTTATGATGGTAGAGTCCTCAAGGCAGTAGAATACGAGGATATTTGCAAAATTGCTTAGTGAGTTTAATAACAAGGGATGAATGTGCGTTGTCTTGTAAGGAAACATGTCCTTTGCGTGAAATATAATTGTTAACGCATCTGAGTCATTTATAGATTTGTAACTTTTATATTCAATAGGTGGGTTTTCAAGACCATTGTCACTTATCATTTTCTTGATCCTGACAAGATATCAAAACTCTAGTTCTCATTTTTGTCTTCAGAACTCTCTTGTTAGACGATTTTGTAAGTCTTTTATAAGTGTTCTCTTAGCGCTAGAGTTGTTTCCTGAATTTGGTGAAGAATCGGTGTCGAACTTATCTAAATTTTTGTAGATAAAAAAAAAACTCTATCTTCTCAAAAAGAATGAGCATGTATCCCATAAGGATTCGAATTCGATTCCCACTAATGTCATAAAGACTCCTTTGATAAACGATCTTATAAGTCCCTTGTAAGTGTCTTCTGAACTCTGAGGTTGTACTCTAACTTTAGTGGGAGATCGGTGCCAAATTTACCTAAATTTTTTTGTATAACAAAAAACTCTATCTTCTCAGCTTAGTGACAAGTGACAAGTGAATGCTTTTAGGATAGGGGGAATATAAAGCAATAGTAACAATGGTTCTTTCACTCCTATTTTTGTAGAACAACACATAGGACATTCAAATAATGTTGGAGATGAAGATTAATTTGCATAGAAAATTCTAGCACTAGTTCTATTTTTAATTCTATTTGTGACTTCTGGACCTTCTATTCATAACGTATCTTGTTTTATCGTTCAATAGTACCTCTTTTTAGTGATTCAATTTGTTTATTGCAAATAATTAATGTATGTACGCGTGTATATACTAGCATCGAAATCTAGCTGAGTCAGAAAGTTGAACCATACTGACCAAAGCTCAAGTGTATGCATCCTCTGTTCAGCCAAACCAATGAGGTCGTCAATGCTCAATTCAATTCAATTTTGGTTAAAAATAAAACTAAACCAAGCCTATAAACATTCCTCAAGTAAAGTTCGTGTGCGTTGACGAGGCACTATTTTTGCAATAACCTGAAGTGCGCTTATTATGTAGCAAAGTGATTACCACAAGGTCAGCAACAAGAATTCCTCCAAGATAGCCAAAAAGTAAAGAAAACACTTGATCTAGTACAACCTGTAATATTATACACTCTATTTATTATCTTCTCGAAAAAAGAATGCCAAAATCTGTTTCAGATTCAAAACATTCTTACATAGAACCCACACATTCTAATCACAGAAACTAAAGGAAACCTTCTCCAAATCAGTATTAATGCTTGTAATAGCTCAACATATCTGAAAATTTGCTTTTCCCCAAACACAGCAAGAAGGATCCTTAACATGGGACTGCGAACATGATTCAAGATGACCCACCAAGTACTCATTCCAAGCTACAAACAAGGCAAATCAAGTTAAGCTATATCTCATTCCAAATGGATCCTCTCAATTGTAAGAAAATGACAATTATTTTGAACATAATTTGACCATTCAGTTAGTCTTGGGGGTTTAAATCTGTTAAAAATAATTACGTGTTTTTTAACAAAAATTTGGATTGTTCAAATTGATCAGTGGGCTAAAGTTTGTTAAAATCAAATTATTATTCCACTTACAATTGAGATAATTCAGACTGCATCTCATCCTATGTGCTTATGCATACATTCATGATATATTATGTGCTCCAATAAAATTTTTTGAGGCTTGTCGGTTAAATGAAACCAGAAAAGATGCAAAGCCTTCTTTTAGAATATATAAGCCACAAGCATACTATGATATCCAAACAACAGAAGATCCAACACTAGGAAAGCTAAAATGCATCAGATGAGCAAACAGCTGAAATTTCATCCCCTAAATGATCAACTTTCATTCTGGTGATGCCAATTATGATGCTTGAATGGAGACGAATCAGCGGATTTAGGAGCTGTATTTTATCCTCAGTGGTCCCATAATGCAGTAGTCATTGGGTATAACCAATATATGGAACATTGACTGAGATTTTTATTAAATCAATGACTAACAGGAAATATTTTGGAAAACGCTAAAATTTCAAGTAAATGCAGATAAAGGTGGTTCGTTGAATTGTAAGAACTTCTGTGAATCAGCACCATTGTATCTATGTTTAAAAGAAGACCAAGTTGTAAGTAAATTGATTAATTGAGTGCATTTCTAACATGTTGCATGGATATAAGACTAAAAACCCAAAGTATATGCATCTGTGGTTCTCTAAGATTAGGTCTATGCATCATCACACTATGATTTGCAATTTTGCATCATATAGAATTGTAAAGGTTTCAAATACTACCTATCATGTTCCTCCTCCCTCCCCTCAAGGATAACATAATTTGCCACGGAATCTTTTGGTGACCCTCCCCCGAGATCTTCAACTGCTTGGCATTTTTTAAGCTTCCAGTATCTGAAATTTAAACATTCAAACAAGTGTTATAGCTGAGGTACACCAATATGACATGGGAAAACAAGTTGGTAAATTGTATTGATTTGTGCAATCTGAAAGTTCAGTTGCATTGTTTTGCGTGATATAAACTAGTGTGTAATTCATGGATTTATTCATTTTCCAGATATAGTTTGATAAGAAAACTGAAAATGGAACAGATAGCTAAATAATACATTAAACAATAAAAGCAAAAGGCATTCTCCTCAATCTATCCAAATGTCCAAGATCCATGTAAAACCAAAAATGTCGATACCCAACCCCAACAAAAAAAAATCAGTTACATAATGTCCAAACTTCTGGAATTTGAGTGCACTCGAAAGTCTTATAACTGGAAAAGCAACCGATTTGAGATATGAAAAAAGAGGATTCAAATGTCCCAATCTGCCAGTACAGCAGATTGCCATGCATTTTGAAAAGCCAAAATATTTCGTAAGACCAGCATTAAAAAGAAGATAAAATCTTCCCCCCAAGTATTGGTGTATAAAATAAAAGGGGAGAAACCAGTACTTAGGCGATGTAACTTGTTGCTTCAAAGATATAGATGCTGATGACTTACTTGTACCAGTTGAATAAACTGACCCCAACCATAATAGTGACGAGACCATATCCTTTTAACCAAGTAAATTCATCATGAAAGTACAAGACTGCAACCTACATACAAACAGCATGAAACCAGTAATGAAATGGTCCATATTTTAACGGAATTGCAAACTGAAGAGCATATTGATCTCTTAAACATTACGATACTATTAAAATAACAAGACATTATATTGAAGCACATATCTATAAGAAATCTTTGACACATTTGATTCTTCCTTTACAATCATTGTCATCATCTTTACGAAATTTTCATCAAACTAGGTAAATGATACTTGCTGGGTTTTTATTTTCAGAAATATTACTGGTTTTTCAGAAAGTGCAACAAAGAGATTGGCAGTTTTTTTGAGCAAATGGCCGAAATACCTCTGAGCTTCTATGTTAATTACATTATCAAGCTCACTTATGATAAATATCTGTAAGGCACACTGAGGTCAAAATACTATTCAAAACTCCAGTTTTTGTTTATTTTCATTTACATTTGACAGCATAAAGTAATCTTGTCCATATTTTTCTGATTGATAAAATAGCCGTTTTCAATCTTCTTATCCAATAGGCAGAGTAAAACAATCACGTGGACTATCGCCTAATGAAGTGATGTAAAAGAAAAATTCTAAAGTGAATTTAATCAACCCTGTAAGCATTTTTTACTTGATCAAGTAATAAATCTTTACTCTCCTGCTGAAGTGCTTTCTAGTAAATCCAATTTTTCAATTTCTTAAGGATTTCCTAATAGAAAAAGTTTCTATTTTGACATGCATTTTTTGTTGCGAGACTCTATGAGCAAGAAACAATGATTAATATTCACATCGGTAAATGGAAATCATTTTAAAATAGTTAAATACCAAAATGGTGACAGCCTCCTTGACCACCCCTGCCACTGTGACTGTGACTGCACTAGTTACAGAGACGAGAATGTATTCAGTTAATACCTGCAGCAAGAACAAGATCCATATGTTTAAGGAAACAGACCAAATTTTACTGATATACATCTAACATAAACAAGAGAGCTTGTTAATGACAGATCAAATATTAAGTAAATTAAGCATATCAGTATGATAAAGGACAAAATCCTACCATCAGAAAGGCAAGTGCCCCACCAACAAACATCAGCAACAAACTTCGACTGATATTTGATGGATTATTAAAGTAATTGTTATCTTGCAGTTCATGCCATGGATCCATTGCAAGAGAGAGAAGAGCTGTTGCCAATGCCATTACTGGCGTTACATAGCTCATCAGCGTAAGTGGATTTTTCAGACCTAAAATTATTTTAAAAAATTATATCAAATTTTTGGCAATAATTAACAGCACTAATAAGTTCTAACTGGAAAGTAAACATTGGTTAAGAAGAAACTGAAGGAAAGAGCGTTCAAACAATAGAACATTGGAAAATGATCAAGAATCCTATTCTTAGAATGGCATACATCCTTTCATTGATCTGTGCCTACCATTTCTCATTTCGTGTATTTAGTTCAGCTTTTCAAGCATATTAACTAGGTATACATGGTTTTAAGAAAGATAGGCTTCAAAAGTATTTACACAATTGGTAAGTGAGGTTACTCTGCCAAAACTTTATTGCTAATATAAAAGGATTCAATTGCTTTATAAATGTGACATAGCCAGAGGGAGAGAAATTAATTCTATGCCAATAAGGCTATTCTCCTTCTCTGACATTTTATTTTACAATATCTTTTTCTTATAGTTAAAGTTACCATAGTGGACATAACAGCTTTTCAAGTAGAGTCAAAGTTGTATGGTATAGAAAATAACAAAAACCACTAATGGGATTTCTCTTGACAGCATAAGGTCTTTGGTTGAATTGGTTCTTGATAGGTATTGGTTCTTGATAGGTATTGGGAACTACCTGACCAAACGGCTTTTGGGTGAGCTGGCATGTTAGAGACATTGATACTAATCATGCGTGGGCCTATAATTGAAAGCTTAATCTTTAAAGACGATAAGTTCTGGACAGAGTGTCATTAACCTCTTATGCTCATGTGGAAATTAGTTTGCAAAACTCTTCAGATTAACATGCTGGACTAACATTTGAGTACAGTTAAGCAAAGGGCAAAACTTAGGTCCATTTGCTTATATCCATTAGGTCCATTTCTCCAATCAAATCTTAGCACATAGATTTCTTCTACACATAAAAGTTCACATGGGTATAATTTCAAAAGTATGCTAGACTATCATTAATAATAAAAATCACACATGAAATTATTTGATTGGAGAAATGGACCTAAGTTTTGTCCTTAAGCAAAATGGTCATGCAAAAAAAAAAAAAGAATTTTTCTAAATTATAGCAACTAAATGCATCAAACTATCATCTTCAACATCAACAATTCTACACCACCATCAAGCTTTGAGAAGTTACTTCTTCTTTCCAGAAAGGCAGAGTAAAACTACATTGTCATTAAAAAGGTAGTTGAACTGCCTCAAATTTGATCAGAATCAAATGAATCATTTTCTTTTCAAATAAAAGAAGAAATTTTATAAATTGAATAATGATGGTCTTAAGTGAGAATCTTAATATGAAATATTATAAAAATATTGTATGAAAACAATTAACATAAAATTATTGGAATGGAATTATGAAAAGAACTTACCATATGCTTCTTTCTTTCACATTAATTTTTGATGACAACAAGCACGAAGAGAATGAAATCAGGTTCCAATCCAGAAACATGGAGGGAAAATACTTAGTTGTTAAAGGAGGAAAAGGAAAGAAACAATAAAATTTGTATATGTGTGGATACATAAAGAAATGCAAACTTATAGAGAAATAAGAACTCGGATATCATACTTGCAAAAGAATCTGTGTCATGCACCAGCGAAAACCAGACATAACAGTGGCAAGCATGACTAGTATGAATCCCCAAATTTCGAATTCTGTATCTTTTGCAACTACAGTACACAGAAACAAAGCTCAAGATTGAAGCTACAAATTCTCAATTGGTAAATTTATTTGAAAATGAAGAATCAAGAGGGCTCCGCACTGTGGTAGTCTTACAATGATAAAATTAGCATTAAAAAAAAAAAGCTCACAACCAATATAAATCCATAATTTTTAAGTAGTTTAACTTCTTATCACAATTCTAAAATTTTTGTGATAGGAAAACCATTATTTATCACCGACTTGAAAACTACATAGGAAGTATGAGGAAGAAGTTATATGACGTGTTGGATTCTGATAAATGTTCAAAAATAGGCAAACTATTCATGTGATTGGAAAACCGATCTATTCTCAACTCCAGTCTGGATGCCACCAATGGAGGGATGCAATAGAGGCGTGAAAATCCTTCTTGTAGAGGGAAGGTTGCAGGTTCAATACTGCGGGGTGTGAATGTGAATTTGTTGTAATTGTCCCTAATTTTGTTTTAAAAAAGAAAACTCCTGTCTGGATGCCATTTGAACTATTTAATACTGAAAATGAATCATGGACAACAATTATTTTGTCCATAATTCTTCCTGAGGGACCCAGGAAAACTCTCCCTTTTCCTAACCACTGAACTTTTATGCAGCCATAACTGCACTGAAGCTATGAGTTTTTCTTTGCAAATCAATGCCTATTGAATTGTGAAAGTAAAAGTGAAAGTGAGAGGGGACTTTAATACCTGTCATTAGTATCCCAACAGAGATAATTATCATGATGCCTGATAGTTTAAAGCTTGGCGTCTCCAACCTTTCAATCAATATTTTCAATTAAATGGCAGAAATCAGGTGACAGACAGTAATATTAGGAATTGATTAAGCATATTACTTAAGAATTGAGAGTTTACTAGAACTTATGACAAACCCAGCATGAAAAAGAAGGTGGAATTCCTGAAAGTTGAAGGTTCCAACAGTCTTAAGTTTCACAGGGTTTCAAGATAATAAGCAACCACAGTCTTGATAACATCCATTCTCAGAAGTAATTCTGAGTACATACTTATGGGTCTTGTTAACTGTTTGCTACCAATGATACAATTCTACCTTGCTCATGAAACCACTAACCTTTGGCTTACAATATGACACCACATAACTAATTTTGTCTTCTATGTGGGACAAAACTTCATCATCAAAATTTATCATCCTATCTACAGTTACATAGTCCTTCCCCTTCCACCATCTTAGTAATTCAACACCTCACGTTTTAGAATGTTCAACCTTTATGTAATCATTCAATTACATAATTAGTGTGGGCACGTGCGTACTTTATCATTAATGACAATATTTTTTTATTGACTTTGCTGAGTTGTATATGAATGTACAGATTTTAATTATTTTCATATCCCAGTAAGTTTTCCTTTGACTTCAGGACCTTTTTGTATAACTGAAGCTTTTATTCCAAAATCAATCAATGAAAAGTATTTTTCCCATGTTATTCCTCAATCAGATAGGTTACAAAGATCAAATGGAACAAGAAAAAAAAATACCTGAAAGCAAAAGCAAACAGAAGGAGGAAAATTGGAGCACCAGATTTGCACTGGAAGAACAAATAAAAGGTAAATGTAGATGAAGTTACCTCCACAACAATGAAATAAAAAATGTTGAAAATTTAGGAACTTTTGAAAGAAATTAAATAGCGAATTGACCTTCATCCTCTCATGCTACATGAAAAGAAAAGAAATATCACTAACCATTGTAGCAAATGTGACGGAGATGGAAACAAGAGATGCATTGCTCAGGTTAACATCCATTGCTGTTCCAAGAGCAGTCGGTACAACTGTGAAAGGCAAAGTCCATCTGTTGCATTAGTTGATAGAAAAGTTAATATAATAAGTAGTTAAAATTTTACCATAAGAGTGCAACTGTGGAAGAACAGCATGATAGGGGAGAAAATAAATTAAAAGAAAAAGTGGCGTGTCCAATGGCTCAATCTGGGACAATCATGAAGGAGTTGTGAACATTTGCAAACATTCAGAAAGATAAAGATAATTATGGCTTAAGTCTCAAGAAATATACAAGAACTGGTTTTGGATGAAGAAATTTTTGGGGGGAAATTTTCAAGTTTTACAAAACAAGCTGAAAACAGTTTTTTTTTTTAAAGTTAAAATTTTTAGTTTATCCATGTGTTCTTTTCTCGCAAAACAAAAAACCACTGGTCCACAGAGAAAAATTCAAATTAGCACAAATGTCTCTGTTTTATAAGCCATTATTGAAATTACACATTTTCAATAACAATGCCACTAGAATCTTGAGGAGGTAAAGAAAAGAAAAACAATGCCTGCCTCACAAGAGCTATCACCGCTTACAACTAAAAAATACACATTATTATGAGATATCAAGCATATAAAAAAACAAGAGTCACAAAGTAGGAAAGATGTTTAAAAATGATTAGCTTGGCTAGCCAGCATAACAAACTAAAACAGAGAGAAAAGAGAAATAAAGGAATATGTTAGAATCTCATAATTATGGGCTCTTTCATTTCCTGATTGTTCCCTGTTTAACATATGGCATTTTAGCATCATAATTAACTTATTTCTTACCTTTTTTATTTCTATATATCATGCTATCTTTATTATGTCTTTATTTTCTTACTTTCCTCCTTGATTCGTGACATCATTTGGCTGATTCCTAGGTCAATTATATCTTCTATATTTATTGCTCCCATTTCAAAATAAGATAAGTCATAAAAAAAAATACAGAATAAGAATTACAGAACAATTGAAAGTTTACCTCTCAAAAAGTAATCCTTCCAGGACATGACAACGCTAGTTGGGAATTTATGAGACCAAAACCTAGTGATAAACTTTGATACCGCAGCTTGGATTGCAAAGTGAACAGTATTCATCAATAAAGGAGCTGGGAACTTCCCCAAATCATTTCCTAGCAGAGTCTTATTATACCTGCTCAAAGCATTTTAGAATAAGAAATAAAGGAAGAAGAATTTGCATCAGCAATAACTATAAGAAGGGCATCTATTAGAAGGAACTTACAAGGTCAAAAATAGGCGGCAAGTGTACCATAAAAGTATGAAAAACAATGTCCTTAAAACAGAAAATGAATTCCTGGAGCTTTTTTCTAATGATCCATGAGAATTCACAGAAAAGGGGGAGCCAACACCAGTAGTACCCCTTCCAATGGGGGAGCCAACACCAATAGTACCCCTTCCAATGGGGGAACCAACACCAATAGTAACCCTTACATTCACATTTTCAATGTCAAAAGGCACATGCTTGTCAGTAGCAGTAGCCCTTAAATGAACAGATTCATTATCCATGTTGCCAGTACCATTTATATGCATAATCCCTTTATGGAAAGTCTCTCTCTCTTTCTCTAAAGGTTTACCTTGAGGCTCATTCCTTCCAAAGCAAATGTATTCAAAATCAGAGTATTCTTCTATCCCATCCGCATTACCAAACTGCTAATTCACATTGACCATTCCATCTTCATCACACCAACCTGAAAATGAAAGCTCTCGAAAAAAACTAGGCTTCCACTGTCGTTGTTGTTAATTCTTTTTTTAAAATCTTTTGTCTCTGAATCCAAGTCACTCTTTACCATATCCTTCTGCGCATTGAATTATATCCATCTATGTAAACCAATGCAAATCAGGCCAGCCAATGGTTTATTAATATCATCACTTGCCACCAAGTCCAATAGCATACGTTAACTTAACACAGCTAGCATATGAACCACTGTTCAGGCTTGGAATATCTGAATGAACAAATAACTAGTAACCATATTTCAACCATCTTCACATCATAAAGATATCAATATAATATCTCAACCTAAAAGAAGCAACTGTTCTAGAGCTCTTCATTAGATCGATCTAAAGACTCCAACTTTATCTCCACAAGTCAAAATTTGCATAGTAACTAGCAAAATTAAATTTAAATTTAGCCTTGATACAAATTTTGCTTGCAGAGAAACTATCTAAAAAGCACTAATACATACAAAACATGACACAATGAAGACACAGAGATACGGTATAGTGTTCAGATGCAATTTAAAGTGTTGCATGTCAAAGGGTCGCATACAACACGACAGGGTTGTATGCTTTATAGGGAGCACAGTGGAGAAATATTTCTTTTTAGTTGTTTTTATTTAATTAAAAATGAATCCAATTAACGTCAAAATACTGTCACAGTTAACAGTTATACCCAAGAGAAAAATGCCATAGTTAGGGGAATACTTCAGGGAAATTTATCAACAAGGAAGAACTGAAAATAAACAAATGTTGTATTTTCATATTCAACAACGCAGATCGTTGTGATTAAAAACTAAATAACATACAATATCCCAGTTCCACGAAATTCGGCTAAGACTTGCCAAACTCGAAGAATGCCAACAAAAACAAAATTCGGTAATTGAGAATAAAAGGCATCGTTCGCTCATGCGTTCATCATATTAGAGAAAATCAAGGGGAGAAACTGCCATTCAACTCTCGATTACATTCAATTATCATCCATGCCTTATAATGAAGCCCGAGTTTGATCATCACAAAAGCCAACGTGATCATAGAGCTAACCTGATAGATTAATGGAGAAAATGGGAGAGATCAGATTTTGGAGGGTTAGCTGGGCGTTAGTTTGTCGGATTAGCTTGGATGAATTACTTTTTTTTTCCTTTCTTTTTTCTCTCTCCACTGTAAATTTAAGCATATAAAATAAAATTAAAAATTATCAAAATTAAAAAAAATAACAATAAAATGGTGAATGAAAAATTATATAAATATAAAATATATTTAAATAATTTAATTAAATTAAAAAACTAATTAAATTAATTGATATAATATTTTTTTTTTAAATTATAATTACCTTTCTTAATTTTTACCTACTCTTTTATTTAATTGTTGTTAAAAAAATATTAATAAGAATAATTTAAAAAATATATGATAAATATAGAATAAATTTTATATTTAGAGGCAAGATTAAATTTTCGATTAAGTCCTATGATAATAATTTAAACATTATTTATTTTTCAAGACAAAATGATATTAAATAAAACAATAGCTTTAGAGATTACTTACCGTTTAACATCCTATAAGAGAACTAAAGCGCATATGAAAACAAGGTAAAAGTATATATATTACACCGTTGAAGGGAAAAACATAAAGCAAAGCTAAGATCTCCTAGTAGGTAATTGAAAGGGATGGAGAATGAAGACCTGTAAGGCATACAAAGATTTAATTCTTATATTTAACTCATTAAATATAAAAATTAAAATTAAAACTTATTAAAAAGTATAAAGATTAAAATTGAAAAAATTATTAAATATATAAGAAACAAAATAAAGTATACGGATTAAAAATATAAGAATCAACATAGTATATAAGAATTAAAATTAAAACTTGTTAAGATATTAAATATAAAAATTAAAACTAAAATTTATTAAAAATATAAAGATTAAAATAAAAAAATATTAAAGTATAAGAATTAAAATAAAAATTTATTACAAACATAAATAAAAAACAACTTAAATGCGTGATAGATGATAAAGAAATTTGATTTTCACTCACAAAATCGATTCTAAATCTATAGAATCCCATGATTCAATCCTGGTATGCATTTTGGATCACTCCACCACTATAAGCAGCATGATGATTAACCCTAAAAATAAAGCATGATATTTATCTTATATTAAATATAAGACATCGATTTAAGGCAATTAGTACTATAATCAAAGTTTTATATTTAGTAATTTTTAAGGCAAAAAGTCAAAAAGTATGCATGATTGGAAGGTGCCTTTAGAAAAGATCCAGTGCAAGACAAAAATGAATGATGCATATGTCCCCTAGACCTATTGTCCGTTTGTTAGGGTTGTAGGATGAAGGATTTTCAATGGCAGCGAATAGAAATAGAAATGAAAATTAAATTAAATTAAAAATAAATTTTTAAAATTTATTTAATAAGATAAAATAATATAAAATTGATATATTTTTTTATAATTTAAAAAAGATAAAGTTATTTAATTTTTTTTAATTTAAAATAAGATTATCTAAAATATTTTATTTTTATTTATATCGTCTTATTTTTTATTTTTTTATAAAATTAAAATAACCTAAATGTTAAAAATAAATGTGAGAATAATTTTTATACTACACAATCTTCTACTTTTATTTCTCTTCTTTTATACTAAATATGCCCTTAGGTGAGAGAAAGCCAAGAGAGATTGTGTAGCTCGGGAAAAAAAAAAACAAAATGTTTGTTCTTTTGTGCAAGGATGGATGATCCTTTGAACACTAAACACGATAATTAAGCCAACTTTTCTAATGGAGGTGATAAAAGACATTTGATTAAGGGGGCTTCACATGTTAAAGTTGTCTTTTCAGGGTCCCTTAGATCACTCATTATGTCAAAGAAGTGATAATTAACAAAAAATTTCTAAATTGTTACATCATACCAAATACAATGCTACAAATTATTATTTTTGCAGAGGAATTTAATTTTAGTTCGAAATTTTAATTTTAATTTAATTTCTTATTTCAAAATTATGAGTCCTTCACTTTTTCTAAACCTTACCCAGTCATTATTGTGCTTGTTCTGTATCCTTATTATCACAAAAATTATCCCCCAGGAAGATTTTCTATATTTAATTTTCAATTGAAATAATTTTACTTGGTCCTTATTTTGTATAATTTGTAGTAAATTTTTTGTCCAGAAAGTTCAGAAAAGCGGGTCCCACCGATCCCATGGATTCCGGTCAAGCTGGCACCTAATCTGGTAATAGACCAAAGATATTTAGATTCAATGGGCCCCAGGCACAGGGAAAAAAAGATCATCGTTCTTCTTCTTTTTATATATGCAAAAAGATCACTGTTCCTTTCTCTGAAAAATATCTCCGTCTGATTAAAGATATTTAATTCTTCATCCCTTACTCTTTCAGCTGCAAAAGCCATTTCCTTTGCTATCTTCGTTTTCATTTCTGATTTGCTGAAGTCGCAGAAATGGAGAGTGAAGCAGTGAGGCGCAGAGTTCACATGATCGCAGCTCACTTTGCATCAATGGATGATATCTCACCAACCCATCTTCTCCCTATGGTATTTCCTTTTCCTTTCCTTTTCTAGCACTATGTTTGGTTCCCGAGAGAATGCTGTAAAATGAAGGAAGTTGATCGAATTATGTTTTTTGAGTTTTCATGAAACAAACGCACTAGTGGAATCACTTGTATGTAACATCCCCTTCTATTAATTCCTTAGCTCATACATGCCAGAACTGCAGTGGTAGTTTGAACTCTGCGCTCCGAAGATGTGATAATAAAATTTATTTTGCACGCCAAGCGTCTGCATCACTTGGTCCTTTTATGAGGCAGACTTCTCTTGAAGAGGTTCGTACAATTGCTTCACCTTTTACATGCTTCAACATTCCATTACTATGAACATATTCTTTTTATGTAATTTTTCAGAAATTATTCCTTTTCTAACTAGTTATCTGTCCACAATGAAGCTCCAGGGTAGCTTGACTTCCCCTGTCCAGTCGGCATCAAAGGATGATATCTCACTAACCAATCTTCAACCTATGGTAGTTCCCTTTTAGATTCCACCCCCCCCCCCTCTCTTCTTTCGTTCTCGGTTCCTGAGAAAATGCTTGAAAATGAAGGGAATTTGATTGCATCATGTTTATGAGTTTTCATTAGACAAACGCACTAGTGTAGTCACTTTGTCTATAGCATCCCCTTCTATACTAATTCTTTATTTACTCATCATTTCAGAATTGCAGTTTGCCCCGAAGATGTGATAACAAAATTTATTTTGCTCGCCAGGCGTCTGCGTCTCTTGGTCCTTTTATGAGGCAAACTTCTCTTGAAGAGGTTCCTACAATTTCTTGATTTTTTACCTGCTTCAAGTTTCCTCAACTATGAACATATTCTTTTGTGTAATTTTTCAAAAATGATTCTTTTCCTTTTCACTAATTATCCGTCCACACTCCACAATAAATTTCCAGGGTAGCTTGACTTCCCCTGTCGCTCCCAAATCCTGTGGTGCTTCATCTGAGACTCCTTGTAATGTAAGGGAACCTTGTTTTTCTCGACTTGCAAGAACAGAGTCAAATTTCCAGAGTAGCTTGACTTCCCCTGTCCCTGCCAAATCCTTTGGGGGTGCATCTGAGACTCCCTGTAATGTAAGAGAACCTTGTTTTGCTAGACCTAAAGGGACCGAAGCAAACTTCAACATTTCAGTGGGCCAACCTCTGGTCCAGAGCTATGATGTTCTGGCACCCAACCCTCCTAGTTTCGCTAGGCCGGGCAGGCTGACAGCAAAAGAAGATCAGTTACCTTCTGAGAAGAAAATGTGCCGTTCTGAAGTCAACGGTTAGTGTTTTGAACTCTATATTTTTAGCATTTCGGCGGAAAAATAATACACTATTCTGAATTGTATTCTGACTTTGCTAAAATAACAACGGCAAGCAGCTTGATCTATGCTCACAATTATCTGTTTGAGTTCTTGATGATGTCAACAATATGCAGTGCAGAATCTTATAATTGTCAGTTTGCCGTTATAGTAATGAAGAACATATTGGATGAGATTATCTTGCATTTTTCATGTAACAGTATATGAACTAAATTTTCTTGTAATTTTTGTTGCAGGAGTTGAATGGTACCCAAGGATGGATGTAGCAGAATCAGAAGGAAAATATGTTATGACAGTGGAAGTGCCAGGTGTCAGTATGAAGGACATAAGAGTAGAGGTTGATGATCAAAAGTAAGATGCATTTCTTATCTACAGGCCTTATGGTTTTCAATTCAACACATAAAGTTGAAGATAAAAATAAGGACCACTATATGATCAAAGCCATTCTTGATCTTCAGTATAAGTTGTTTGAAGTTTTAGACATCTTCATTTCCGATTGAAATGCAACTATGTGTGCTGCGACAGGTTGTCTGTCAAAGGTAAACGTTCCACTAGCTTTGGGAGGGTTGCCGGTAATTCGAATGGTTCATTTTCTTCGTATCATAGAAGAGAGATATTATATGGACCATATGAGGTAGTTTGGCCACTTCCTGCTGGGGTGAACAAGGACAGAGTATCTGCTGAGTTTTTGTAAGTTCCATGGCATCTTCATGTTAGTTCATTGTTTTTGTTTATAGCAACAACTATGAATTGAATGCATGGATTGTATTTTTTAATATTAAAAATAACTGGTAATTTGATCTGTTGCATTATGTTAATTTCTTCTAGTTGTGACTTGTTTACAGTCACTGGACTTTTGGCTGATTATATCAGTTTCAGACAATGTTTAGAATTAATATTGTCATTTTGGAATAGTATTGTTTGATAAGTCTGAGTGGTTAATATACATTGGAAGATTTATGAATCTACAAAATATGTTTTTTTCACTTTTCCTTCTGATGGGAACTTGCAATTGCTGATTCCAGTGAGGTTCAAAATTTCCTCTATAAGAAATAAATGAGAATTTTACCTTACGTACGAGTACATTTGGATTTCTCTTGTTCTTATCTTGGTTTTTCATTGGATGGGCTACACGTTTTCAGCTTATACCGGGAAAATGCTCATATAGGTTGGGTTTGATTAGAAATGCAGTGACTTCATTATCTCATGAGCTCAAATAAAGTTTGAGCAATTGTAGGTTTTTTAGATGTGATTTTAAAAATATAGAGGTTTTCAGGGTTCCCTAACAACTTAGGTTATGCCTCGGATTAAAAGTGGTTTTATCCTTTATGTAATCCAAAGAACTATAATACACTGGTGATTTCTTAGGTACATAAGATATATTGGCAATAACAAGCTCTGATACCATAAGTGTCTAATTTCAAAACAGTTGTACAATTTTGGTTTTATATAGTCAAGGTATAATCAATTTTGAGGCTTATAGGAAAAAAAAGTTTTCACCTCTCTCAACAAATGTATTTTCTCGGACTTTGAACTTGTGTGATGTTATTAGTACTAAAAAGGAATATAATTGGCATTTACTGACTGATTATAACAACATTGCACTATATCTCTGTCTTTTTGAAAAATACTAGTTAATTACATCTAGATGAATTTAAGAGAATCTCAATGGAGGACTTCACTATTGCTACCTTTGTTCCTACTGGTTAATTGCACCAATTGGTCATACAAGTCTCCATAAAAATATTAGTTTATTTACATCAGTGAAAATATATGCTGTAGATTTCAATGTGCAAGTGAAACTGATGAAGTTTTTTGTTTTTCAATTTCAGGGATGGATTTTTACAAATTCTTATTCCTAAAGTTTGAAGTTGATGGAGCTGCTATCGTACTTGGAATACTAATATATATATATACACACACGCACGCACACTTATCTCTGTCATTGTATCATATGACAATTTCATGCATCTTTATTATCAATCAAGGAGGAAAATAACGAGTGATTGAGTTTATGCTTGGACAATCTATTTCTATTCTCGTGCATGCTGCTCTAAAGCTTGGCATTGTTGTGAATGAGCCATATCCTCGTTTTCTATATGTATACAAAGACAAAAACTTAGTACAGATGTACTGGAGTATAGTGATATATATTATACTTTTTAATCTTTAATGTTGATCAGGTTTTTCTCTTTTTTACAAATGGAAAGCAAATATTGTTATGGGGAAAATTATTACAAAATAACACTGGTAGGTTTCGTATATTGGAATAGATCATAAAAGGAACATTATGAATGGAATGATATTTCTTGCTTTGAAAATTTACTTATGAGAACGTTTCTAAAGAAGCAAATCATTGTGGTAATTGGGGAGCTCACTATGCTTATGAATTTTTTTTTTTTGTTTTATCTCGAAGTTATCTAAGAGCAATATTATTTTAAAAGTTTTTTTAAAATTTAATATTGTTTTAGAAGTATTTAAAAAGGAATAAATGTGTCCTCATTATTAAAAAAAATTAATTGTAACTGTCAAAAAAATTAACATTAAATGTTAAATTAACAGTGAGGGGTGCATTGATTCTTTTTAACACTGATATTAAACCTAAAAGTACTTTTAGGGTAACATTATTCTTACAGAATAACTTATGGTAAAATTAGATTTTCACCCTCATTCACATAAATTATGTCTAAACCACCACCTAGATATTGAAATTTGATGAGGCACGGTTTAACCAGTAGATTTTAGATGACTAATAAATTGCTAGAATAGTATGAACGATTGATGGATTAATTACAGAATTGTAGTAAATAGGCAAATAGACCCCCTCCAATTAAAACTCGACCCAGAACATATTTAATAAATTGGCAAATGGAGCCATCATTATTAATGTTTGATAATTTATTATATTCTCAGGGCTAATTCAGTATGAAAAATGAGTATAATATAATGAAAAATAAAGTACACAATAGTTTGAAATGATTTTAATTATTACATTAAAAATATATAAAATTTCAGATAAATAATAATTACGGAGTCATGTATATTAAAAAAAAAATCCCTTTCCTTCCTCAATCAGAAGGCCCTCGTTCCCTTCACAAGACAATTAATACCCCATAAATTCAAGACGATAATAATTTATTAAAAAAGAAAGAGAACAATCCATTGCTCCGATTAAATGTTGATGACTGCCTATATTTATTGAAAAAACGCCACAACCTTGCATGTGGAAGGGAAAAAAAATAGGAACCCACCATCTAGAGTGATACTAATATTAAACAGCGTGAGTCGTTAATTATCCTCAAGCGTAAATTTAAACACCTAAAAATTAGGATACTTCCCGAAATACCGCGATTAGAACCATAACAAAATGATATTCCCCAACAATCAAGCACGCTTAAAATAGTAACATGTCTCACCTTTTTACTAATTAAACTTAAAGACTATAGGTACTTCTTTTGAAATTTGAGTTTACTTGTAGAAAAGAAATTGACAATCTTGCATGAAGCAAAAGAACACCTTCTACCGATATATTTCTATTAGATTCTTTTAAGTCTCGAGTTCAACTTTTAAAGAAAATACATATAATAGATACATGATAATAGAATCCAAATAAAAAAAAACACCTTTATTTATTTTTTTGGTACAAAAAAAGAACACCTTTAGAAAGTGAGGGTTCCTCCACGACTTACTCACCGAGATGATTTCAGTTTTCACCATAATAAATTTATTCTTTAAAGCAAACCATCTCGTCTCCATCATTCATAAATCCGAGACAACAAACCAATCGCAAAACACTATAAACCTTCATCTATTTAAGCTTCCAAAATATATACACTTCAGCAACAGTTCAGACACAAACTTGTTTTTCTTTTTAGCAATGGCTGTTTCTGTTGCTGTAATTTTAGTGGTAATAGTGGTGCCATTTACTGGGGTTGTGAATGGGAAAACAGAAGATCTTAAGGAGTGTGATATATACAATGGAAGATGGGTTTATGATTCTTCATACCCTCTCTACAATACAAGTCAGTGTTCCTTCATAGAGACAGCATTTGATTGCCAACCCAATGGTCGTCCTGATGATCTTTATCTCAAATATAGATGGAAACCCCATTCATGTCAACTACCAAGGTATCCTTTTTTTTTTCTTCCATTTTTTGATGAATTGTGAATCTTTGACATTGTATAGATAGATAAGATAATTCCAAAGTGAATTCTATAAATATGAATGTGTGTGGAAAATAATGTTACACAGGTTTAGTGCAAAAAAGTTCCTGGAGAAATATAAGAACAAGAGAATAATGTTTGTGGGAGACTCAATAAGCTTGAACCAGTGGCAGTCACTAACCTGCATGCTTCATTCACGAACTCCTCATTCTGCTTACTTGTTAGAGCGAGTTGAGGGTGTCTCTACCTTCACCTTTCTGGTCAGTTTTTCTTCTTCTACTCTTTCATCGAACAAACTATATGATAGGACTTAAGATGCTCTTCAATTTATGTTGTGTAACTTATCATTTACATAACAAGATTCCATAAATTTTGATGGATTCATACTTCCCACCAAATCATGATTTCTGTCCACAGGACCTTAGATTTTTGGTAAATATGCAGGACGGAATTAAAGCTGTCTGTGTGTGTGTGTAAATATGCATGACAAAATTGAAGCTGTGCACGCGCTTCTGAAGGTGTGCTGAGAGAGTCAACCCTTTTTACATAAACCTTGTTCCAGAAAAAAATGGCAAGAACTAAACTAAAAATCAGATATAAGACTAAAATCATTAGAAATTAACATGTTAAACATCCCATGACATAATGAAGAACTAGATAAAACTAAGGTAGGGAGAATCCATAAGGTTTTTGAAGAGAGTTTCTTGTAAAATGTTCAACAAGACAAGCAAAGGTAGAATTATGGTCAACTCCTAACACTTTCTAAAGTGTAGTTATTTCATTCATAGTCATGCTGAATAACAAACAAATCATGTGCCCTTTGTGTAGCAAGAAAACGTGTCGTTGATACTTTCCAGAAACGCACTACTTGTAGACATCGCTCACAAGTCATGGGGGAGGCTTCTGAAATTGAATGCCATTGCTGATGATGATGCTGAACTATGGCGAGGGAGCAATATCTTGGTGTTCAACTCATGGCATTGGTGGTTTCACCGTGGCAGGAAACAACCGTAAGAACATAGGACTATTTACCTATATATATAGATGGAGCTGAATGTTCTCACTCAAAAATCAATAACAATATCAACTAAGCTAAAGATACAGTACATTAGGAACAAGGTAATTCTATGGAAATTTCTAAACTTTGAGGTAATTGAGCTCTCTCATATCTCATTTATCTCAGACTCTCAAACTTCTTGACTTTTAAAAGCTTAGAATCTTAAAGTAGATCTAATTGAGAAAAAAGTTTGACATTGTTGGGAGGTATCATGTGTAGAAAATTATGAACAATGGTCCGCGGATGCACTTGTAACCAGGGGCCAAATGATCACATCTATATGATCTTTTAAAAAATAGAACATGAAGCCTTGTTTTTTTTTTTCCAATTTTATCATTTGTTTCACGGAGTGATTTGTTTGGAATGGTTATGAATGGCATGCAGATGGGATTTCGTTACAGATGGGGATCATTTATATAAAGACATGGATCGTTTGGATGCCTACGAGATAGCCTTGTCAACATGGGCTCAATGGGTGAATGAGAACATTGATTTTACCAAAACTAAAGTATTCTTCCAAGGGGTATCACCAACGCACATGAAGTAAGTCCAATAATTTTAGATTAAAAAAAACTCAATCATTTATCAGTTACTTATACCCTTGATTGAAACAACATTCACCATCCTTCACGGAATGTACTTTCAAACAAGAAAAACAGAATAGTGCCATCTCATTAGTACTATATTCACCATTACTAAATTTTGGAGCAATTCATATGATCTAAGGTTGATAATTTAGATAAAAATTTGAAACCATTTACCTGTTTCTTCATATTCTTCATTGGTACAAGATTCGCCATTCTTCACTCACTGTATATATTCAACATGAAGCAACAAACAGTCAAGCATAGACATCTCATAAGTGCCATTATTGCCAGTGCTAAATTTTGGGGGAACCATAATGGAGAGAATTGCAGTGAAGAAACAAGGCCATTGTTTGGGCCACCATATCCAAGAAAAAGTCTTCCAGCTGAAGTGACAGTGGAGAGAGTGATAGGCAGCATGTCCAAGAGGGTACATCTGCTCAATATAACAAGACTGTCTCAGCAAAGAAAAGATGGACATCCTTCTGTTTATGGCATACCAGGAAGGAAACTTGGCATGGATTGCAGCCATTGGTGTCTACCGGGAGTTCCTGACGCATGGAATGAGCTCTTAATTGCTGAGCTCGCAAGGAGTTAAGATTGTATATGGCCCTACCTGCGCTGAATGGATTAGGTAGGCACAAATGTCAAAGTAATGAATGAGTATAAAGCAAATGAGATTTCAGTCACACCTTCAGTTTCAAGTAACCAATTTCAGAAGTACAATAATTGGCCTATTTTCCTGGTTTTCTTTATCTATGGATTGAAAACAGAATAAGATTGGTCTGACTACTGATTAGACCAAAACATAGATGCAAGTTTCATGCTTCAATTTCAGATAATATTTCCCTTCCAGTCAGTTCTCCTTCATATGCAATTTTCATGCTTCGGTTTCAGTTCCTATTTGCCTTTCATTTAGTTACCTTTCTTTTCAAAATACTAATTACTCTACATTTAATCATCCAAATAGTCACTGTTGTTTTGGGGGAAAAGAGACAGAAAAAATCATGTCCCCAAACGTTCCAATATTGCTAATATCACAACTACATTCATGAGCTCATATTGCTAATTAGACTCACAAAACATTCTTTTTAAATTAAAAAAAAAAAAAGATCCACGCCAATACTCTTAATGAAAATCAATTCTAAAGAACTCTAAAACGTGTAATAACAATAGTTCTTAGACATGGGAGACAGAATGGCAAGGTCTGATATTGTTAAGATTTTATCAAACAGACTATTATAGGTGCGAATTGCCAGATTCAAAATTTTAATTTTAAGTTTACTATTATTCTGATAATTGAGAGGAAAGACAAACAGTCAGTTATAAACATGCTATGATGCATGGGAAACTTAACCACAGGTTCTACAAAATGAATATTTTGCTTTGTTAATAAAAAGGATCAAAGAAATGTTATTCTTAAAGAAAGAAAATAAAGAGCGACTGCATATCATTAACAAATAAACAGAAACAGGGCAAATGCTATCTACAACCAGAAGCAAAACTCGTACTGCTGTGCAAGGACCTGTCTGTACATTTTGGCTGTGACAATGTTAAATAGAATTGTGATACATATGAATTATGTACAACCTATCCTGGCCGTTTCTTGTTAATTTAATAGTTCAATCACCCCACTAAGTAAATTTAAGCTACTGTGGAGAGAGACCAATACTAATGTAACATATAGTGAGTCAAGCACAGATTTTGCAGTTGCATTTGATGCATGTCCATTAAAATTTTCCAAATTTTTGGTCAGAACTATGAGATCTTGATACTGTCATACTGGTTGAGATGAGTGAAATATTGTTGTGCACATTTCAAAGGTCAATCAGCTAAAAAGGTGAATTGAATCTGATAGTTAATATTAGAAAATGATGCAGTATCCGAATAAAACATAGCCAACAAATACAAAAGGGTTGTCCAAAAGCCAGTATTATATCAGGGAAGACCGCTTTATGTATCTTTTGTGAAAAGATATACCACCAGCTTCCCTTATCACATCTCATTACCAATAATCAAGAAAACCCCTAGTTGAAGCAGAAATTGGTATACAACAGATAAATTAGCTTGACAATATATAAGCATGCAGTGTCTTCATAGCATGTGTATCCCTAGACTAACCAAACTTGGCATCAGAAGAAAATTCCTGATGGTAAACTATACCAGTAACAATATTGATACTTATTTCAATTTCCTCCTTTTCCTTCCCTAACTATAAATCTGAATTTTGTAGTCCTTAGCCGGAACATCATATTAGTCCTTAAGGAAAACCTTATCATAACTCTTGGCAAGCTAGTTATTGCCATCTTTCACCAAGCATTTATTAACATTATTGATAACATCTAACCCAACATCTGAGACAATTAAGCAGAACTGCTAGTCCAATTCTCGACTCCTTTAAAGCCCAATAAAAAAAAATTAGAAAACCATAATCTTCTAGGCCAGTTAATCATCTCCAACTGAACAACAATAGGTAAGAAGGGACAAAATGAGAGACCTTTAGAATCAACTGACTTCAAAAACAAATGCATGTTACTGGTCCCAAACGTCCTCAAATTGGCAAATTAGTATTCAGTTGGATGTATCTGTGTAATTGAGAATTCCCATCAATAGACAAAATTCTATGATTACCAACAAACTGTTTGTCACCAATAATCACCACATGAGCAAATTCCATCTTTAAAGTGATGGAAACGGTTTGAATCCCTCACAACAATCTCCCTCTCAGTAAGTTTGGATATGTACTTAGTTGCATTATGGCAATCGCCACAAACACGCAAGTTCTTGAATATCCTAATTAGGCTCCTAGGTGGGGTGCTAATAATTCCAAATGCAATTGCCAGCCTCTCACTATGACTGGTCAAAATCTGCTCCTTCTCATCATCTTCAACATCCTGCAAAACATAGCAATAGTCTGGAACATAACCAAGGTTTCTCATTTTTGCAGTCAAAACTCTTAGTTCGTTGTATATTGCCATGTATTTTGGATGAGTTTGGTTGCCAGTATAAAAGATTTCAACTTTACTGCCCACTATGACAGAACTCCACCCAGGAGTCTTCCTCAATCCTCTATCTCTGGCTAATGATCTTACTTTAACTGCACCTTCCCATTTTCCAACATTTGCATAAATATTGGACAACAAAACATAGTAACCAACATTATCAGGATCAACCTCAAACAAGTGGTTAGAAGCCAATGTACCAAACGCCACATTCCCATGAACTCTACATGCAGCAAGAAGAGCACCCCAAATGGATGCATCAGGTTTCAAAGGCATATTGCTAACTAAACTATATGCCTTTTCAAGATACCCTGCTCTACCTAGTAAATCCACCATGCAGCCATAATGCTTCAAGCTTGGCATGATCCCATACTCTTTCTGCATGATGTCAAAGCACCATTGACCCTGATCAACTAAACCTGCGTGGCTACAGGCAGACAACAGAGATAAAAATGTTACATGATCTGGCTTTACCCCTTGAGCCAGCATATCTTTGAACAGTTTCAGAGCAATATCTCCATGCCCATGAATTCCATGACAGGATATTATGGTATTCCAAGGAATTGATGTTTCCCGTGGGACTTCATAGAATAAGGACATTGCATTATCTAAACTACCACATTTTCCATACATGTCAATCAAGCAGGTACCCACAAAGACATCCAAGTACAAGCAGTTTTTTATTAGCCGCCCATGGACCTTCATTCCTTGTTGCAAAGCTCCCACATGGGAGTATGCAGGTAGAATGCTCACCCAAGTCCCTTGATTTGGGATTATCTTTCCATACTCTTCCATCATGTTGTAAGCATCAATTCCCTCACTTGCAAGACCATTTTGAGCATAACCTGTAATTAAAGTATTCCATGAAACTACATCTTTGATAGGAAGTAGTTCAAAAACTCTTCGTGAATGATCCATAGCACCTAATTTTGCATACATGTTCACAAGTGCATTTCCAATCACAACATCCTCCTCAAGCCAATCATGTCTCATAACAAATCCATGAACAGACCTGCCATGCTTTATATCACTCAACTGACCAAAAATAGAGGCCAAACTCACAACTGTTAGCAAGTCAGGTTGAATTCCTATCAGTTGCATATCTTTGTAAAATTCCAATGCCATAATTGGATCACTATTCTGTTCATAGGCAGCAATTATGGAGTTCCAAGTTACCAGGTCCCTCACTTTCATGTGATCAAAAACTCTTTGTGCATCCCTCAGGTAGCCAAACTTGGAATACATGTTGATTAAAGCATTGGAAACAAACAGATGAGTTTCCAGCCCATTCTTTATAACATATGAATGAATCAAAATCCCATTAATGATATCATCTGATTGTGCACAAACAGGGAGTAGGCTTGACACGGTAATTGGATCCATGTTTACCCCCTCAGCTTTCATATGATTCAAGACCTCCAAAGCCCCAGATGCATTCCCATTCAGGCAAAACCCAGAAATCATTGCATTCCAAGATCCCAAATCTCGAACTGGCATGTCGACAAATAATTTGTAGGCAGCATCCAAGGCTTCAAACCGTGCATACAAATGGATCAAGGAAGCAGCCACAAATACATCCTGCTCAAATCCTGTTTTGAAAACCCAGCAATGTATTTTCTTCCCATCAACCAGATGTTTACATGCTTTCAACACTGGAGGGTAGGTGTAAAAATCAGGCCGATGACCAGATTTGGACAAGAATTCACTGAAACATTTTAAGGCTTCATGATATCGGCCACTGCGGACATATGCAGCTACCATTGAATTCCAAGTATGGACATCCTTTTTTGGAATTTGATTAAAACTATACCGAGAAAATGAGATGTCCCCAAGGTAAGCATACAAATTAACCAGCTTAGCAGACAGAAAAATATTTTGAAATTTTCCCAATACCACAAGAAGAGCATGAAGTTGCTTAGCATCATTGACCTTTGTGCAGGAACGAAATAGAAAATCAAAATCAGAAACTCTGTTCTTGTTCTCAAAGCCATCCAATATGAACTGCAGAGACTTTGTAGCTACTGAAAATGATCTATAAACCAATCGATCCAATGGCAAAAATTTTGATAATGGCTTAGTGTTGCAGGTTGGCAGCAGTTTGAGAAGAGAAAGCATAGAACATCAGCAGGAAGGTACAAAAGCTCGGATTGATTTACATCAGACATAAAACACGAAACACACAGGATAACTACATAGAAGAAATATAAGACAATTATCAGTAATGTGTACAAGGTAATTGATTACTGAAAAGAGCCATGTGTGAGACTCTAAGCACGACAGTCTCAAAAGCATGTGCTTAATTCACACTCAAAGCATGCCTTAACTTTTCACTTCAAAAGAAAATGCTTAAACATACTTCTTACACAGGTATAACAGAGAGAGGAAGCATACAAGTACTTATAACAAGTTTTTCAAGTGAAATAAAGCCACCTTTGCAACTTCGGCTTCAGAGACTAGCAGAATGTCAAACGTCCCACCGCATGCTAATGGGCACCAAGTCACTTAAAGTCACCTGCTGAATTGACTAATTGAGTGGCTATGACGCACCTAATAGATTGGACTGACCTAAAGTCAAATACTTTGACATGCTTAACCAAACAGCTTTAGAATGCGACGATTAGCTAGAATATCCCTATAGGTTGATCAGCATTCTCCCAAGAAAGGTTTTTGTGGTAAAAAGGGGCAATGCTTATTCCAGGAGAAACAGCTGGAATAAAATTCTAAGTGCTTAATTTCATTTTCAGTCGAAAGCAGTCGAGAATCCGGACAGGGATTATTACCTGTTACTTGCCTAGCTCCCGGTTCTTCTCTTTGTAAGATTGCGCCCCGTTAGATTCCGTCCTCTGCTTTTCTGTTTTCTCCCAATTCTGCTCTGTTTTTCTTCTCTCTTGTAATATAGATGGGTTTTTCTTCTCTCTGAAATCCCTTGAGTCAAATCGTCCTCCCTGGTTTTCTCCGCCTCGAATATGTTCGTCCTAACGACCGTTCTTTGTCCACTGCAACTATGAGACCTTACCTTCCACTGAGAGATGAAGAAGCAATTGGCTTAGTTTCGGTAGACAGGAGAAGCCGTCTTCTACCCTCTGTCGTCTTTGTCATGTTCACTTCTAGGGGTGTCCAACCTTGTCCCGTCCCGGGTGTCCCGACCCGGTCCCGGGGATTTCGGGACGGGTCCGTCCCGTCCCGAAATGGACCGGGACGGGTCCGTCCCGGGACGGGACAAGATTGGTATTCGGGACGGGACGGGTTTCGGCCCGTCCCTCGGGAATCCCGTCCCGTCCCGATTTTTTTTTTTTAAAAAAAAAATTTACATTATCCTATCTTTCCCACTCTTATATAGATATTTTTATTCTTATACAGATATTTTTATATTGATATTTCTATTCTTTTTTACTATTACTTTTTTTCCCTTATATGGGTAAGTTATTATATTATATAAAGAAGAAATGTTAGTATTTCGAGTAAGTTGCTGGGGCATTTTATATGGAATAATTTATTGAGATGATTTTATTATAATATATTTTTTTAAAAAAATAATTTCGGGTCCGTCCCGTCCCGTCCCGAACCCGTCCCGGTCCCGTCGGGACCGGGACAAATTCGGGACGGGACGGGACACGGGACGCATTTTGCGTCCCGTGTACTGTATCGGGACGGGACACGGGACGGGGTTGTCCCGGTCCCGACCCGTCCCGTGAACACCCCTATTCACTTCTATTTAGGCCTGCGATGCGAGTCTCTTTTAGGTTAGTTTAGATTTTTTTGTTTTTTTGTTTTTACATGCTATAGGGAAGAAAAAAAGCCGTTGTCCTGTTCAGATGGGTATGAGAGATCCTTTTACAATTTTGGGCTTAGTGGGCAGACTATCATTTGATCTGTTTAGGGCCTCTTTTGGGTTGAGATGGGCTTAATAATGGGTCAAATATTAACCCATTTACCTAGCCTCTTAATTTCTACTTTATTGCTTGTTTCTTTTTCTTTTTTCAAGAAAACCTAATTAAAGTCACTTAAACTAGAAAAAGACTATAGACCTCAAATCCCTATCGATAGATATGTTAATATTTAATATCTGATAATATTTAATATAAGATTATCTTAAATAAAAGGATATTTCTGCTTATAAAAAAAAGAAAAAAAATCCTAAATTAGATCGATAAATTTAACAAATCCCTAATCAATCTATTAACCCAATTTAGAATTTGTGAATATAAGATATTTTACTATATTGTCTTTATTTTTTTAAAAAAAAAATCACATCTTTTTATCCCCTCTCGATGTTCGGAGCTCGACTTTGTTTTAAAAGTTTTCACATGAATAGTTAATGTGAATTTGTGAATTACTCAATTGCACATATTAATTTTTAAATCTGTCTTATAATTAAATAATACTACTAGTAACATATATGCTATTGTTGAGGGCAATTTTATTTTTTTTTAAAAAAAAAGTGAGGGGCCACACGCATAAATTGAATAAGGAATTCGACATTCAGTCAAAAGTACGAAGCATGCGATAATGAAGTGGGTGGTCCAAATTGTGAAGCTGCGATGCTATATCGAGTCGAAGCAACCTGGCATGAGCCAAGTCAACTTCCACCATCAATATTCAAATTATCAATCAAGTCCCCTAAATATTTTTAGCACAATTTCCTTTTTATCTTCCACTAGAATTTTACCATTTTCGGATTTGAAGTAGCCGACTAATATCATAATATTGGATATTAAATGCCCAACAAGGGCCCATTAGCCAAATGCATTCGCTATAAATTAGTGTATCTTTTATACTATTTATTATATTATATTATTAGATATTTAATTTTAAAATTTATTAAAATTAAAATTTAGAGAGGTCTAACGGACTTTATACTATTAAACTAATTTTATATTGATTTAAATTAGTGTATTTGTTAATTGCTATATAATATAATATAATTGCTATGAATATTGGATATTAAATATACATAAATTTTACAAAATGCAAATTCAATTGAAAAGGTATCTATGACATGATTTATGAGCCACCCAAAAGTTCCTTTTCTATTCTTTGCAGAAGTTCCTATTCAAACATGCCAATTAATATTCATGCGTGATTATGTTTAACTTAATTTTCTTAATATATTAATTTTAAAATAAAAATCAATTATAAAGAAAGTATATTAATCACATACTATTATGCCTGCATTTTTATCATTAATAATAATACGTACAACTAAATAATCTGTGAGAAGAGTGACTTTTAAAGTCTCCAAAAATCATGATACGTATAACTAAATATAAATCCATGAAAATTTATAAAAATAAACTATCATTGATATCTCATAATGTTATTCATGATGTTTAAAGGAGTATCCTTATAAATTAGAAAAAGGATATAGGTTTATAAATACAAATAATAATTCTAAATAACATCAAAAGTATATATTCATAATTATTAAAAAATTTTTAATTTTGGTTTTTTATCCGACAATATTTTTTTTGACCTTTTATCTTAAAAAAATAAACAAGTGGGACTGGCGTCAATCAGTGATATAGCAATGAGTATGCGTAGGACTCTTTGACCAGCCACATGTGTATGTGGGACTCTAGTTCTTTATCATGTTATTATCTTAAAAGCGCGTTCTTTGTTTGTATTATTTATTCATGTCCCCACACGCTCCTCGATTTTGTCCCTTTCTCTATGGATCTTCTTACATGCATGCATTCTTCTCTCTCCCCATCTCATATCATGCATGGGTAATAATATTTCTTTATTGTCACAAACACTAGTTCAATTGGAAGGGTATTTAACTGTTTAAATATAAAATTTTGAATTCCCCTTCCCTCCATATGAATGTAAAAAATATTTTGTAAAAATATTTATAATTAGACCAAATAATATTTAAATAAAATTTAGAAGAGTGTGAATGAAGAAAATATATCTGAAAGAATTATCTCCAATTGAGTCTAACGATATTTGAATTTAATTTAGCCAGATAATCAAATAAATTTTTTTTTAAAGAGTGTAAAATTGATAGTTTGGAGTTACCTCCATATAAAATTTTAAAGAGGTTTATTGCATAGTTTTCAAAGTTAAAAAGGTTATTTAAATATGATACAAAATTTAAGGAAATTTTATATAATTTAATCTAATTTTTATGTTCGTGTGGGTTTGAGTTTCTCTATATGAAGCTACGAGTTTAGCCGCAATCATTTATATAATGAGCTTATTGAAAGAACTAATTAGTTAGCACAATTATATATGTTTCAATATATAGACCCATGATAAAAATAATGGAGGAAGTATATATGCTTGGGGATGTTACATTGTTGGGGCAATGATTTGACAGAAAATATCCTAATTTTTTTTTAATTTTTTTTAATTTTTTTATTTAATTATTGTTGAGGGATAATTTTAAAAAATGATAAATATGTCTTATATTTAAAATTAAGATTAACTTTCTAATTGACTCGTATGTGAAAAATTAAAAATGTATAATAGAGCAATCTAGTAATGCTAATAGTACAATCTAATAATATAAAAGTTTTCTTATCAATGGAACATTGCGTGTTTAATTATACATTTAACATTAAGTTGTTAGTAAATATTCCTTTAATTAAAAGAATTGTTTAAGAATTAAGCCCAAAACAGTGACACAAGATATATATTTAAATAGGTAAATATTGGTTAAGTAGAATGAATTTCAACTACGAGGTCTTAAATTCGAGTAATGTTAAAAAAAAATTGAGAGAATTATTCTAATTAAAAATAATAATATTTAAATTTGACCAAGATAGTTATATCAAGAAAATATCCACTAAATTATGGGTGTGTGCATTTATATGTTATAACTTCAAGACATATTTTGTAGATCAATTATAATCTTTTATAAAGGGATTAAATGTACATATTAAAAAGACTAAAAATACCTGCCCTCGTGTGTCCCACTACTGTATGATAATTATTTTTTACTTTTATAGATATTTATTTTGTGTTTTGTCACTGTCGTAGTCCATTACTTCCCAAGCAGCGTCGCCATCTCTATCCTATGGCCATACCATTATCTATCTATTTTCATCTTATAAATAAATATGACTCTTCTCTCTTTTCTTCCCTGCTTCACGACCAGGGAGCTTAAATCTCAGAGTTCTCATGAAGCTCCATCTTCTGCTTTCCCTTCTCCTCCTTGGCTCCACTTCAATCTTCATCTTCCTCCCACAGATCGCTCTCGCAGCCACACCTAAGCTCAGCATTCATGAAGGTACACAAATACCAAATTCCTCACCATGCTCTTTACCTGTTTGATTTCTTGCCTCTATCAAAATCTTTGCTGGAAATCTCATCCTTCTTATATATACTTGTATTGCCAGTCCTTGGTTTCTGGCCTAGAGCAGATTGATTGCTTCTGCTTCTGCTTCAGCTTCAGCTTCTTCGATCTTCTTATATCATATTTGTTGATTCATTTTGGTTTCTCATATCAAAAGAATGAATATATACTTGTATTGCCAATCTCTTGCTTCTGGTCTGGAGAAACAATAACAGATTGATTGCTTCTTCTTCTTCCTCCATCTACTTTGTTAATTCATTTGGTTGAGTTTCTCATATAAAAAGAATGAATATATACTTGTATTGCCAGTGTCTGGTTTCTGGACAGGAGAGAGACAACATGAGATTGATTTGCTTCTGCTTCTTCACCTTCCGTCCATTAAAGTTATTGGTCGATTTGGGGTTTGGCTTTCTTGTTGTGTTTGATGATGAATGAATGAGTAAGTTTGGTCTGGTGGTGTGCAGTGAGGGCATTGAAGGAGATAGGGAAGAAGCTGGGGAAGAAGGAATGGGACTTTGGGGTAGATCCCTGCAGTGGCAAAGGCAAATGGAATGTGTCAGATGAGAGGAAAGGCTTTGCCAACTTTGTCACCTGTGATTGCTCCTTCAATCTCAATTCATCTTGCCATGTTGTAAGCATGTACTGCTCTCTCTCTCTCTCTCTCACACACACACACAGAGTTCATCTCTGTCATTTTCTGTTCTTGGATGGTGGAGAATTTTGCTGCTCATCATGCATTTAGGGACTGGTCAGGATGAAAATGTTAATGAATTTAGTTTCTCGCTTACTATTAAACTGGTGAGATGTGGATTGAACTCTTCATGATGCAGAAACCAATAAGTTAATTAAGGTAATAATTAACCATTTGGTCTAGTTGGATTAGTTTAGAAAAAGAATCAACCGACCAACTTAATAATTAAACTTATTTTGAATTAGTCTTATATTTTTTTTTGTTTTTCCAATTTTAAAATTATGAAAATTTGTTTCTTTATCATCACTTGATTATTTTGGTTATATATATAATTTAATAATTGCTATATTTATTTTGATCAAAACTATACATTATTCCTTATTTTTATATTATTCTATATATTTTTAATGTTATAGAAAAGTATCAATATTCATTTGACTACAATCTAACTATGATCAAGTCAATGGATTACGAACTAATACTGTTATCAATTTAATAATGGGTTGAATTTTAAAATTTTTACTGTCTATCCATTTTATATACTCCTCCTTATTTAAATATAAAATTTAATTTATTATAAATTAAATTTTATATTAAAATTGGAGGAGTATTTTCTTTTCTCATTCTCTAAAATATAGTATACGCCATATATTACTCTTTGATTGAGATTTAAATCTTGGGGGTATCAATCAATATTTAAAGCGAAAAACTGAAATAATAGGGGAAAACCCAAGGCACTGTGTCACGTGGAATCATGTGTAGACCGAGCTGGAAGAAGACAATTTTTCTTTATCATCTTTTTTCCAGTTAACTGTATATACTTTCAGATAATATTAATCCATTTTTAATATATAATATATTTAATTAATTAAATTAAATTAAAAAATTAATTAATTAAATATATTTTTTTAAAATATTTTATTATCTCCCTTAACTCAGATCACTCCCTCTTTTTTTTATATTAATTTAATAAATATAAAAAAAATATATTATGATTAAGACTAAAGTTAACTCCACAATTAAATCTTATATTAAAGACCGAAAAAATATATCAAATTAAATTTTAAATATTCATCTAGTATTATTTATAAGAATAATTTTTTTTGTCCTATAAATCACATAGTTAAATTTTGTCCTCTGGTTGTTGATGAATCTTATTTTTTTTTTTATATTCTTGTTTTGTTTTCTCTACTTTAGTATAATATATAATTATTTTGTGAATATAAATAATTTCAATTTTAAATTTATATACTACTTTATGACTGAAATGAAACTAGTGTGAAGGCATATTAATTCTATTAGTCGGCATAAGATGGGCCATGGGTGCATTAATAATCCCCTGTTTTGGTGGCTGAACTTTAACGATCATTCCATGAAGTTTGTTTTCACGCGCATTAGTCAAAATATGAATTTCGTAATTTTAAAAACGAGGAAAACATTTACATGGTTCTATTTTTGTATCTAGAAAAGACAGGTGAAGATTTTTTTTTTCTCCGACAAATTTGTAATGTTTTATTATTAAAGGTGTGTTTGGATTAGCTTTTGGAGAATAGATTATAGGAAGAATAGATTCTGGAGAATAGATTTTGGAAAGAATAGATTTTGGGAAGAATAGATTTTGGGAATAGAGATGTTTGGATGATTAGTAGTAGAATCACTTTTTATATTGGTAAATTACTAAAAAGGGTATGATATGATTAAAAGTAAGAGAGATGAAAGATGATAGAGAAGAGAGAGGAGAGAGGAGAGAGGAGAGAGGAGAGAAGGTATAAGAAAAAGTAGGGGTAGAATAGTAATTGGATAATCCATAACCTAGATTTCAAACCAAAAGTTATTTTCAGTGGCTTATTCAAAATCTAGATTTCAAATCGAGATTTTGTCTAAAATCAATTCTCAACAAAAATTACTGTTTATGTAAAAAAAATTTAAATTACGATTTTGCTCCAAAATTCATTTTCAAACGCTGTACCAAACAGGCACTAAATTAAACACGGATCTCAATTGGTCAAAAGAAAACGGCGATTCCTTTCTTTCTGCTGAATATGATTTGTCATTCAAGACGTACGGTCGGATCTAGCTTGTCCAAGTTCCAAGTTAGCTGAGCTTGCTGGTCAAAACAAGAATGAACAATAAAGTGAGCAAATTTGTTAGAAAAAAAAAAGATTACATCTAAACATCTAAGCGTACGTAAACATTTTTACATGAAAGATTTAAAAAAAATCATATTATTTTTAAAGAAAATTAAAGAAAAATAGCCTGAAGTTTGATTCTTCGTATGTGTTTACTTTCAGTGGCTCCCCCCAAAAACAAAGTTTTCGCTTTAGCACAGCAAAAGAGGGGACAAAGTAATATCTCTAGTTGGTAATAGGTGAACAATATGGTCAATTAAAAAAATAAAATTCAGCTAGAGTTTATACTTCATTCTCACATTCAGATTCTCTTATATTCCCCCGTCTAGTTAATTTTATTTTTAAATATAAGATTTATTTTTTATATTTATTAATTTTTTTTAAATTATCTCAATTGATATTCTCTCAATAATAATTAAAAAAATTAAAAAATTAAAAATAATTATTAAAATATTTTAATAAAAATATATTATATTAACTAATTTAACTATTTTTTTTAATATAAACAAATTAATTAACCAGCACCTAGAACCGGAGGAGTAGTGCTTTGTCTTGTGTTTGGTATTCTACACAGAGCACTAGTACGTTAGCTGAATTCTTCATTACTGCTGCTGCTACTACTACTACTATGATTATGAACCACTTCGCAGTGTTCACCTTACTTCAAATTTTTGGATTTTAGAAAATTCCATGATTTCTATGTTGTAAGAAGATTCGCAGTGCTTTGTTTTGGAATCATATTTGGGTTCCTGAGATTTACTCTCATCTGCTTGTTGTTCTGTTCTCTTTGTATATCTAATCATAACCAACAACGCCGGGATTTGAATTGAGAAACACCTCAATGACAGGAAAGAATGGATTCATGTTTCAAGATAATCATATAATCGAAATAAAATACATTCATTGCCTAAGTCATATATGAACAGAACACATTTTAAAGCTATCAGGACATGTCAGGCAGCACTTTAATCATAAAAAGTCAAAATTGCCAGAACTATTATGTCTATGTTTTAGTCTTTTCTCCTTTTTTGGAGTTCTCATAATTTGGAATTGATCTTTTCTAATCTGTAAGTTATCTAAAGTAGTTTGTTCAACATGAAACAGGTTGCAATCAATGAGTTGTATTTTTTAAATTTAATAGATATTAGCAACCCAGATTGTAAACCTTTATCTCACAAGACGTTCTTACCCAACATTAGTTTTATATCTGCAGATTTTTGAAGGCTCAGAATCTTTCCGGTACTCTTCCACCAGAGTTCTCCAAGCTTCAGCATCTCAAGCAATTGTGAGAAAAACCAATCCTCTCTTCTGAAACTAAATGATTATTTGTTACTTTGGGGTCTATGTCACAATTCCATCTTTATATTCAAAATGGATTTGTCAAGCTTCCTAATTCTTTGAAGCACCTTCTTTCACATAGGGACCTTAGTCGTAACATCTTCACTGGTTCTATACCTCAGCAATGGGCTACTATGCACTTGGAAGAGCTGTAAGAACATTTTCTCTGTGCTCTCTCTTCTTTCCCTGTATTTCTCTTAAGTAGATTATTTATAGGTAAATCAACTTACTATATCCGCTTTTGTCAATGAATATGCAGCTCTCTTATGGGGAACAAGTTATCAGGTCCTTTTCCTAAAGTTCTTACCAATATCACAACCCTCAGAAACCTGTACGTTAAGAACCATGTTCTATTTTCATCAAATTTTTGCATGTATAACAATCGAGATTCAATACGTTGTCTTCCATCTGAACTTTCTTTTCGACAGTTTTTTTGCTGCTTCCTAGGGCCAGCTTGGCATGGCTACTGCAGAGTTGCCAGTTTAGTGTAATTACAAATTGCTTCTGTTTCTTTGTTTGAAGAAAGTAACTGTGTAAATGTTGCAGGAGTATTGAAGGGAACCTGTTTTCAGGCCCCATTCCTCCAGAGATTGGAAACTTGGTCAATTTAGAAAAAATGTAATTCTTCTGAACCTTTTCTATTGTTCATTAATGCCAATGCCATTTTCTTTCTATGACATATCATTCTCTACTGTTAACATGGACAATGTAATGTGTTTTAGCATTCTGTCATCAAATGGATTCACAGGAGAATTGCCGAAGGGGCTTTCAAAGTTGACCAAGTTGACTGATTTGTAAGTCTCTGCTTTTTTTACCAAAATTAAACTGTGGACCCTGTGTTTTACACTTAGTCTGACATGAATCATACTGTTCAAAACTTATGAATAACGTGACTTTTCTAATCCAAAATTTTTATGGCTATTTTATTGTTAAATGTGGCAGTTCCTAGCTTGCTTACTAACTTCTTTTCAAAATACATTTCTAGGAGGATTAGTGACAATAATTTCTCTGGGAGGATACCCGATTTCATTAGCAAATTGACATCAATTCAAAAGCTGTAAGATTCTATATAATGCGTTGCTTTTTTTACTCTCTGCAATATTTCCTGTTTATCTATCATATCACTTTTCTTTTGTTACAGGCACATTGAGGGTTGCTCACTTGAGGGACCCATACCTTCCTGCATTTCTTCCTTGAGAAGATTAAGTGATTTGTATGAAAATGTAATTCTTCATTTTCATTTATCATAGAAAATGAATATGTCGAGTAACTGTTTTGCTCTTTAATATTTATTAGGAGGATAACTGACCTGAAAGGTAGAGGCTCATCTTTTCCATCATTGGGTTATATGAAATCAATGAGGACCCTGTAAGGCTCTTTGGGTCAAATATTCTCTTTCTTTTACGATTCTTTCAAAAGTAACTATATTTTATTTTGACTTGGAATTGTAATGCAGTATACTGAGGAGATGCTTGATTAAAGGAGATATCCCCTACTATATTGGGAATATGAACAAACTAAAAGTCTTGTAAGTAGTCCAACAAATGGCTTTCAAGAGTTTAAATAGTTGGTTCATTTTTCGGGAAAAAGAAAAGGGGCAATTACTATGAGGTCCCAAACATGGGACTTAATTACTCAAAAGCCCCAATGATAACTGAGAAACTAATAATAACAAGTTACAGTACAGGAATTGATAACAAGTTTATATTACTTGAGATTTTTTAGTGATTAAATTCCTTCCTTAGGATCTCATAATAATTTCCCTAAAAGAAAATAGACGAATAGTCCAAAGAGCTGTATTTTTTACTCAGTCAAATTTGTTTGAAAATTTTGTGATTAAGACTTTTATGTCCTTTGTACTTTTTTTCTTTTAATATGGAATGAATGTCTTCTGCAATAAAAGACAATTATAAACACATGCAAATTTCATAGCATGAACATGAATAAGATGATCTTGCATATGTCTTGTAGACTCTTTAGTGATTTAACAGGTTTGGTTCATTTTTCATCGAAAAATTATTTCATATTTACGATTTCTGTAGAGACTTGAGTTTCAATGACTTGACTGGAAGGATGCCTACCTCTTTTGACCAGCTCGACAAAGTAGACTTCATGTAAGTGGATGGAATTGGTAAAATGTCTTCTTCAAACATCTCATTCTCATTTTAAATCAAACAAAATTACCTTGTTAATGTAGGTATCTTACTGGTAACAAGCTAACAGGGACTATACCTAGCTGGGTTCTTGGAAGAAATGGAAACGTGTATGTTAAATTGACTAATTATGTTTAGCTCTTCTCTATATTATCTTAACATTTTCTTGAATGACCACAGTGCAAACATCAGTCAGAAATAAATTTTACCTTATTCTGAGCTGCTTGCAGTTGATTTTTTTCTATAGATCTTCTTCAGGAATGTTATGCTATTGATGATATAAACAATTTTCTATATATTTTGTTGTGCAGTGATATTTCTTACAATAACTTTAGCTGGGAGAGCTCAAGTCCAGTTGAATGTCCAAGAGGGAGTGTGTGAGTTTTTCACTTATGCTGGGATCTGTGTTTATCCTGCAACGTTCATTAGTCCATAACAGTTACAAGTTTTCTGTTATTTTATTGCAGAAATTTAGTGGAGAGCTACTCTTCTTCTGTGAATAAACAGTAAGGCTTTTGTGCTTGGAATTTGAAGTCTCACCCTATACTATTAGAGGAATTCTCCACACACTATATATTCTTTATGGTAGTTTTGAATTTTATATTCAAGACATTATCTTAAATGATCTTAAATTTCACTCCTTGTTGCAGAAAAAATGTTCACGCGTGCTTGAAAAAGAACTTCCCATGCTCTGAATCGGACAGCCAATGTAAGCATGTAACCATACTATTCCTCCACTCCTTAATATAGGACTTATTTAATTAATTTGATTAAATTAATAAAATTAGTTAAATTAGTTAATATGACATATTTTTTCTAAAATACTATAATCATTTTCTTTAACTCCCTCCCTCCCTTTCTTAGTTGATTATTATTGAGGGGGTCAATAAGGGTAATTTAAAAAAAATTAATAAATATAGGAAATAAATTTTATATTTAGGACTAATATCAACTCCCTAATTAGATCCTATACTAAGAACCTGAGGAATATATGATTTTCTGGTAGTTTTATCTGTGAGGTTACTAACTTTTAGTATATAAGTAGAAGTATGGTGCAAATGGAAGGAAGATTCCAATGAAAATCATTTTAAAAATTTTGTCCGTTTGTTATGCATTTATTATTGATGAAGATTTCTTTCTGCCAATCCTGGTTCACTTTGCTTTTTCAACAGACTACTCCTTGCACATTAACTGTGGTGGTAAGGAAGAAAATATCAATGGTACTATTTATGAAGGGGACAGAGAACAAAGAGGGGCTTCAATGTTTTACTATGGCCGGAACTGGGCTCTCAGCAGCACCGGGAACTTCATGGACAATGATATTGACTCTGATCCTTATATTGTGACCAACACTTCCAAACTTGTCAGTGTCTCTGCCCCCAGTTCAGAACTATACAAAACAGCTCGTTTGTCTCCCCTTTCTCTCACATACTATGGACTCTGTCTAATGAATGGAAACTACACTGTTAGGCTCCACTTCGCAGAGATTATGTTTATCAATGATAGATCATTTAACAGTCTTGGGAGGCGCTTATTCGACGTCTACATCCAGGTATATGTTTTCTACACAATTTACAAATGTCAAATAATTTGACTTGGGGAATTACTATGAAATCCCAAAAAAGAGACTTAATCGCGAAAAAATCCTAATGACAAATGAGCAGTATAAACTTATTGTCATTTCCTGTACTAGAATTTATCATTTCATGTTAGATAATTAAATCTCTTCCTTAGGACCTTATAGTAATTCCCCTTATTTGAATTCCACATAATTGTGTATTGATGTAGATGGAATGGATTCAATGAAGGGGAAGTTGGTCCTAAAGGACTTTAATATTGAGAAAGAAGCTGGTGGGACTGGAAAGCCGATTGTGAAGACATTTAATGCCACTGTCACTCAACATTCTTTGAAGATTCACTTTTACTATGCTGGAAAGGGGACGACCGGCATACCCACAAGAGGAATTTATGGACCTCTGGTATCTGCCATATCAGTAGATCCTAGTAAGTCATTAAATCTTTATGATTGTGTTTTTCTTTGCTTGACTAGAGTCCCTAATTATGGCTTTAGATTGAAATTACTGAATTTTTTATGCTGTAAAAGAGAGCCATAATATCAATATGTATCCAGATCTCAAAAGCTACGGATTGACTGAAGACAGCATTTATGATAAATATATGTTGCTTACTAAAATGACATCAAGTGTTTAATTTTGTTTCCTGGGTTCTTGCAAGGTTGGATCCTACGTCTAAAGATATTATCATAGTTAATGCTAACAAATTAGAGAGAAGGAAAGCTTAAGACTACATAACTATATGAAAATGAAAAGAAATGTAATAAAAATTGCAAGATGAGTATTAACTTTACTCCTAATATCTTTGTTCTTGCTTACAGTTTGCTATTTCTTTGGTTTCCCAAACTGCTAGGCAAATGACAGATCATGTATATCATCTCCAAGCATTATAACTTGAATTGAATGATCATCTTTGGGATCTATTTGAGTTGGGATCATATTCCTGCCACGTCTAGTAACTGCAAGATTCAAACAAGTAACGGAGTAAAGAAACTTGATCAAATATATGCATAAGAAAAATTAAATATGTAGGCAAAAGGAAAAGATTGGATTTTATTCTTTTGCTTCCCATGAAAGTTACAAATGCTCCTTTTGCGCAGATTTTAAACCTCCATCACCAGGGACTGAAAAGAGAACGTTTATTATAAAGATAGTTGCTATGGTAGCTGCTCTTGTGCTTCTTGTTCTGATGCTCCTAGGTATCATGAGGTGGAAGGGCTGGTTAGGAGGCCAAGACTCCGTGTATAAAGGTATGTGATATATCTGCCAATTGCCAAAACATAATTAATAACGCCCTTTTCATTTGGCCTTTTTCCTTTTAAAAAAAATCTAGATCCACTACTACAAAGTGTTTAGATTAGTTTATTTTAAGTGATTTTGCGTTATACAAAGTAAATATGTGAGATGAGTTTTTTCTCGTTTAGCGCAAAAGTGATTTTTAAGTAATCTGATTCTAGTTGGATTGGGTTCCAACTAAGAGAACCTCTCCCAATGTAACTTTTCTATTAACAAGGCTCAAATTCGAAATTTAGCTAAAAGTCGTTGAATCTCTTACAATTCAACCAAGCTATCGTTGGTTGCATTGGCATATTTCAAGATCAATTCTCATATTTATATTTTACTTTTTCATAGAAAATGGAATTTAGATTAAAATTCATTTGCACTTCATTCTTATCTGAAATAAAATGGAACATGATAGCATTGATATGGATGAAGTTATAAGCTTTCTTTGTTGACTTTCAATTTTGCACTTTTTCCCAGAGCTTAGAGGAATAGACCTGCAGACAGGATTATTTACATTAAGACAAATCAAAACAGCAACCAAAAACTTTGATGCTACTAACAAAATAGGAGAAGGCGGCTTTGGTTCTGTTTACAAGGTATTTAAATTCTCCTCCTGTATATATTCTTGATTACCAATTTTGTCCTACATATTCAAGTTTTGATGTTTATTGACCTGAGAATTGCATTATGAGATATCTACATCTCCATATACTTAAAGTAAAAGTTTTTCTAGGCAATGAATGACAATTTGTTCCACGCACTGCACTCATTGGTTAGCAAGCCCTTGGCGATTAAAGGAATGAGCAAAATCATGAACAAGCATTACTCCCATCCCAGTTCTATTAATCCTTATTTTCATGTTTAGAATGCATGTAAGAAAACATATATACACTGTTACTGATGCAGGGTCTACTATCCGACGGCACTGTAATCGCGGTGAAGCAACTCTCCTCGAAATCCAAGCAGGGAAACCGCGAGTTTGTGAATGAGATAGGAATGATATCTGGACTTCAACATCCCAATCTTGTAAAGCTTTATGGATGTTGTGTGGAAGGGAACCAGTTGATACTGATATATGAGTATATGGAAAATAATTGTCTATCACGCGCACTTTTCGGTTAGCTTCTTACTCAACCAGCTTAACCATCACTTGCTACCTGAATGAACATATGGTTAAGTCCAATAATTAATTATCCTTCTACCTATCACATAATCTGCAGGAAAAGATCCAGCCTGCAAAGCAAAACTAGACTGGACAACCAGGAAGAAAATTTGCCTTGGTATAGCTCGAGCTTTGGCTTATCAGCATGAAGAGTCCAGAATAAAAATCATACATAGGGATATAAAGACTAGCAATGTGTTGCTAGATAAAGATTTTAATGCTAAGGTTTCAGATTTTGGTTTGGCAAAACTTATCGAAGATGATAATACCCATATCAGCACTCGAGTTGCTGGAACCATGTAAGTTTATCTCATATTGATATATATTTCTTGTTTACTGGTCAAAATATGTCATTGCAATCATCAAATGCAGTTTGGTGTGAAGATTCACCCATTGTTTACTATAGCACTGAAAGTCTGAAAGACTATGATCACCATGACATCATCCGTTACCAATGATCACAATTTCACCCACTCTTTTTTATTGTATTATCATAATTTATACTTAAACATTTTCATTGATACTATTTTGTAGTGGTTATATGGCTCCTGAGTATGCAATGCGTGGCTATTTGACTGATAAAGCAGATGTTTATAGCTTTGGGGTGGTTCTATTGGAAACTATTAGTGGAAAGAGCAATACAAATTACAGACCCAATGAAGAATTTGTTTACCTTCTTGATTGGGTAAACTATATTATTTGAAATTTCTTTGAGACAGCTTTCTGATTTTTAGAAGTTTCTTGCTGTACATAGAAAACATAGCCTATCCTGACATTACTGCTCACAATACAATAGTAGAAATATTTGTTGTTACAATGGCAATTCATCTTCTTTACTCCGACTTATGCCTATTTCAACATCTCTAACAACTAGTTTCAAAATTCATCGATTAAATCAATCCCCCTGATTAGTGAAACCCAAACTTAGTAAACAAATGTAGTAATATGCCACCTTTTACTGATACCATTCATTAACAAAGGGACCAGTTTAAATGAATTTTGAAATTTTAGGGATCAAAAGGAAAATAAAAGTTTGCTAAGTTCAACTTGAGAATTGGTCAATCTCTAGAGGACCAGATGACAATTTTAGTTGAAACCAAAATTTGTCAGAGGGTTAAACTGACTTTCCTTGCCATATTTTTTTTTTTGCCGGTTTAGTTTCAGATTTAGTAGTCACAATAGCGTCATGCAATCCTTATAACTAACCACATCTAATAAGATAATGCTTGTTGTTGTTAGTTTAGTTTCATATTACAACTTATTGGGAAATTGAATAAAAAATGAAATATGACATCTTTTTTGTCAAATAATTTTCCCTGTCCTTAAACTCAAGCTTCTTTTCAGGCCAATGTTCTGCAAGAGAGAGGAAATCTACTGGATCTGGTTGATCCAGACTTAGGATCAGACTATTCAACTGAGGAGGCCATAGTTATGCTAAATGTGGCTCTTTTATGTACCAATGCATCTCCCACGCTTAGGCCAAAAATGTCGCAAGTTGTGAGCATGATAGAAGGCCAAACAGATATTCAAGATTTGCTTTCTGACCCAGGATACTCTGCAAGTAGTTCCAAACACAGGTCCATAAGGAATCACTTCTGGCAGAACCCAGATACTGATTCCTCCAGTTCATACCTTGGGACAGAAGAAAGCTTCCGTCTTATACAAGTTAACCCAGATAGATCAGATAAGTAAAAGAGACCCAAAGTTTTATTTATATAGTGATCATGATGATCCTTGATGTGTTTTTGTTACATTTTTGTAACCATTTAACAATGCCACAACATGGCTTAGGATTATTCTCATTGGATAATCAGCCTACCTTGTTATTTACATACTCCATTTACAAACAAGTGAAAGTTGTCCCCAAAAAGATTGTAACTTCAGTATGGTGCAACTTTCATTGAATAAATAGTGTATTTTATCATTTTTCTAGATTTTTCACTGAGTGCATTGAATATAAGTTTTGTAATTCTATTTCTACTTATAATCATATCAAACATAATAATTTCTTCATATAATTTCTCTAGTAAAAAACTTTTTAAATTATAGTTTCAACATATTATAATGTAAATTTAATTAGAATAAAAACATAAATAATATGCATATTATGCTTGACCCGTGATTCTCCCATCACCTGTATTTTGCCTAATAAATATAAAGAGGAAAAAAGAAAGTTGGGTGTGCTATTTTTTTTTTTTTAGAAAAGAAAACGTTGAGTGACCCCAACAGAAATGTAGAAATTTGTCTTGGTCGTTTATATTGTTAAGCAAGCAATGAATATTTTATTTAATAAGTGGACATAATGATTATTTTCTTCCCAAAAAAGAAAAAGTTTTGAGATAATTAATCATCTCTTTCTCTAAGATATTTTGTTCTATTAAATAAATAGTATTTGATTTCAATACATTTTTATAACATTGTTCTTATGTTCTTGTTAAATTTAAAGATTTTAGTATAACCACGTAAAATACTGAACAAAAATTATCAAATTAAGTATTATATTGAAATAATAAATGGATTTTTTAAAGTTATTATTAAATTTTTAGATTAGAAGTATATATTGAAATTGTCTTTGTATCAAAATAATTTAAGTCAATTTAATAAGATTTTATTTAATATTATATATTTTTAATCATCTCTCTAATTAATCAATGTAGGGCTTTTTCTTCTTTATATTAATATTCTAATAGTTACTTTGAAAATTTAAAATAGATTCTGTCAATTTGTTTGAAGAAAAGTATTTTTAAAATTATGTTTAAAAAGAAGGGAAATTTTTCTAAATATTTAAACTTGACAAAAAAATTATACGAAATACTTTTATTATATATGGATGCAAAAAATTAAATATTATTATTGAAAATTGAATTTTGAAGACGATGTAAAATTAAAAAAAAACATACTAGTTACTTTTTATTAAAATTAAGTCTTGTATGAAAAAATCATTAATTAATTTTCAAGACAAAAGCCGAGGATATAGGGCAAGCTAAAGTGAAATTATCTCAATAAAAAGAAAAAGAATTCATCGGTAGGACAAGTGATCGCGCGCCAGAAATCACCAACGACCTTGGTAGATAACAGCATTACTATTTCCCGTTTACCTTCACCTTTTCTTACGCCACACACAAATTCTCTTGCTTTCTTCTCTTTTCTCTGTTGCTTACAGATCCCATACACCCATTCTCTTTGGTTACAGTTTCTGGCACCTTGGACAACAATGGCGGCGATCGCAGTCCAACAATTGGCTCTCTGTATCACTTGCCATGCTTGGAGCCCAGACAAATCCAGTAATACATCACTCCCATCACCTTTTCGCTTTCGATTTCCCTGTCTGACTGCTGAGAAAATGTGCCTGTTGGGGTGTTTTGTGATTCTGATTTCAAGCTATGGAATAGCATTTATTGTTTTGCTGGTTTTGGGAAAGTTGCTTTGGATTAATGGATGTGGTTGTTTCAGTGGGAAGTTTTGTACCAAATTCTTCCCCCTTTGATCTGTTTAAGTCCAGTTTAAGTTAAAATTGCAATTTTCCTTCGCTTATATACGCAGTTTGGATTTGGATTCCTTAAATGTAGAAATAACTTGCGAGGTACTTTACTGTGCCTCTTCTTTTTTGGCTAAAAATGGAAGATATGCAATTTAGGTTAAACATTGTTAACATTACTATTTTCCTTGCAATCTTTTGATTAATTTGAGTAGGCAACTGATTGGACCTCTGGTGGCTATTCCAATTTGTTAGTGAATCTTATTTGAACATTTTACACAGCGATGCTGGATTTATGCAGGAACTTGCATAACTAAAAGCTTCTAGAAGTAGAATATTTCATGCTTTGTCTATAATATCATGCAAAGGGAAATTATTATCTGACAACGTATCTGGACTTCTCCTTAGTAGACGTTAGGCATCTAAATCACATGACAAGTTGGGAAGGTACTAACCTCCTGGGAGCTGCTTCTTTTATTTTTCGATTAGTAATTTATTAATATTAATAACATTTCATGGATATATATTTATGTATTTGATTCGTTGAGAAGTTATTGACGAGAAGAGAGAATAATACGGAACAATACAAAGATAAAGAAGAGATCATCCCCGACCAAAAGAAAAAACAAAGGATAAAATTGGGACTCTTTAATGACCAAACAGTTAGGAGTTCAATACAAAACACTGCAAAACTTACGGATATGCTTGAACATTTGCCAGAGATCTACGTATGTGTTAAGAGAACCATTGATGGGCCTTCCACTAATAGTTTAAATGAAATGCTCATTGGCGTAGTATCAAAATCTTCATGACCAAACAGTTAGAAGTTCAATCTCTTCTTCCCTCATTCATTATATTAAGTTTTAGTTCAAGTTTTAGTGGGCTTGTTGGAGATATATATCACAACATTGAAGAGCCTTCTCCTTATTGCTCTAGGTTTAGGTTTAAAATGGTAAAGGAGACACTTTTGATGGGTTTAATATACCACAGACTGTTTGTCTTTATTGCATATGTTTGCAACTTTTTGAATATTTGAGTGGTCATAACGTATATTTTATATATATATATATTTTTTTTTGTTTTTTTGCAGTGGTTGCATTTTGTCCCAATAATAATGAAGTGCACATCTACAAATTGTCTGAAGACAAATGGGAAAAGGTTCATACCCTTCAAAAGGTACTGCGTTTTTAGCTTTTCTTCTCAATTGCAATGAACACAAAGCAATTTAACTGGATATGTAATCCTTAATTTTGAAGTAACTTCATTGATTATCTTCACAGCATGACCAAATAATTTCTGGGATAGACTGGAGTACAAGAACAAACAGAATAGTGACTGCATCCCATGATCGGAATTCGTGAGTGCCCAAATGGTTTAACTTTTGAAACATTGAATAATTTTTACTTGGTGAATATTTTAATGTAAAGAAGCTTAATCTTTGAGTTGGTTTTAGCTATTTTTCTTTTACATTCACTCACATTATAAACACATGCTAAAATAAAATCAATATGTCCTCTATAGATATGTTTGGAACCTTGAAGGATCAGAATGGGTGCCGACTCTCGTTATCCTCAGGCTAAACCGTGCTGCTCTATGTGTTCAGTGGAGTCCAAAAGGTAGGAAGCACTGTTGCATGTTATTTGGAAGATGTAGGTGTTACCACGAACCATTTCTAATTAATCTGTTGCTTTGTTGTTAAAATAGATCTGGTTGTCTCAAAACATTTTCTATATTATGTTACTTATATCTTTTGTATCTGATGCCATTTTATATTATATCACTAGCTGTTTAAGTAATTTTTGATAATATTTTAGTCAATTAGTTTGTAATATCAAAATAAACTGTTGATCAAGGAGTTCCCTTATTGGAAATTCATAATTTAGTACGTTTACTAAATTCTGTACTGGCAGAAAACAAGTTTGCGGTTGGTAGTGGGGCCAAAACTGTTTGTGTATGCTATTATGAACAGGAGAACAACTGGTAAGCTCTCTCTCTCTCTCTCTCTCTCTCTCTCTCTGGTGCTTTATTTTGATATTAATTCACATGCTAGTCATATATCGAGTATGTGTAGTATTTTGAGTTTGCTTGATTTCATTTATTAAAAAAAAGTGATGATATACTGATATTCATTGGCATTTTTAGCTATATTATGCATGCATAGACAATATCATTTATTCTTATGTATATTTGTTATAAGATGGCCACTTTACATGTACTTTGTTTTTATCAAGTTCTAGCCGGATCCACTTGGATCTGCTGAGACCATATTTTGTGAATCTCTCAAGGAATTCATTATCTATGAGAAGTTTGCTTTTATGAAAACCCATTACAGTATGATTCTATATAAATCAAGATGGACTAAACAATACAATATGGTTTTATACATTACATTGTAACGTTGGAAAGAAAGAGAATTACAAGACAGGAAAATAAAACAGCCTCCTAAAAGAGAATGAAGCAAAATAGACAAAAGAATGAAACATAACCCAATTCTTATTGATAATAGATTCTCCTTTCCTAGTGGGATAAAAGAAAATGAAGGAAATTTTATATTTCTCACTTTATGAGGATGAGATGGATAAAACTTGAGTAAGTTTGTTGATTCAAGGTGTCTAGCTTTCATGTTTATCTTATCCCTACAAATTGTTAACTCTAGCAGTTCATCTTAGACTTCAAAGCATATAGATATTATAATTTTGCAACCTAACTTCGCTAGTTGGCTAATTATGAGTTAACTATCATATTAGACCTTGAAAGTTTATTGAAATCAATTGAATGCCAATCCCATATATTTACCTTGACCAAAAAGTTTATTGCCGTCAACTTAGTCTTTGAAGGATTCAAATGAGATCATCACATTAATTTAGTCCTAAAACAGGACTAAATTGATGCATTTCTTGAAACATTGGGATTAAATTGTTATATCTTTCAAGGTCCAACATGGTAGCCTTTTCCCCTTTATTCTTGTTTATTTTTCCTGGTATAATGCAAGATTTCTTATTATTTTCATAAGCTGCTTGAACATTAAAATCTATTGTTCTTTTGATTAAAATTTGCATCGCCTTGCAGGTGGGTCAGTAAATTAATACGTAAAAAACACGACTCTTCAGTGACAAGCGTTTCTTGGCATCCCAATAATGTTAGCATTCTGCCCTTTTCTCATTTATATAAAAGTTTACATGCATGATAAATGTTTCTTGTAATTTTATGCTTTCATGCTCTTGTAAGCTAAGTCAGTTATTGGTATGTACTATCATAATCTTATGAGGAGTAAGTTTGTTTTATATCTTGGAAGGAGTCTGATGGGAATGAGGGGGATTTTGAGTTCCGTCAGAGTCAGTTTTATTTAACTTACTGAATATAATGGCACTATTAATTCTCCATAACTGCATGATTAAAATAGATTGAAGAATTACTAAATAAGCTATGACATTATGAGTTAAACTGCTGCTGAAGATATGAAAATTTCAGTTATCATAATTCATCTGTTGTTTGCAGATTCTTCTTGCAACAACATCTACGGATGGAAAATGCCGAGTATTCTCCACCTTAATAAAAGGGGTAGATGCAAAGTATGTTATATGAAACTATGGGCATAATTAGCTTTTTATGTTTCCTTTTGATGTTTATTTTATAGTATTTGATTTTACTTGATGAATTATGACAGGGAATCAAACGGGACAACTTCATCATATCCAAAGTTTGGAGAGGTTCAATATCAACTCTTACTCGTGGTGGAATATATATATATTTGAACTGATACATATTCAGTTGCATCTTTTGGTGGATTAACACTAAATCTTTGAAGCTGAATTCAGCTAAAGATTATTTAAACTCTGGCTATGTTTGGTGTTATGATGGAAAGGGATAGTTGATTGAAATCATGGAAAATGAGAGTCAAATTATTTATGCAATGACTATATCCTGTTGTCATTATTCAAAGGTGTATGCCCCTTTTCATAACTTTAGTGGAGGCACATGGATCATTTTCCATCATTATCTCTCAATACCTAACATTCTGCATACTAAAATAGCCTAAGAAGTCCATATGCCCTCTACTTATTCCTAAAATATATTTGTTATGTTTGATGAGGCATTTGATAGTTTACAGTAAAAAATGTGTTTTTTGTTCATAGTATTGAATTATGTATTCTTTCTTTTTATATTTTTTATTTGCTCACTGTACATTAAAGAATGCTTTTATGGTTTGTATATATGGTCCTCTAAGCAATGTTCTCATGTTACCCATCCTGGTCCAGTCCTTAAAGGCTTTATTTTTTGTAGGCTGGACTAGGCTAGGCCCTTTCAATAAACAGGCTACTATTTGGCAGGCTGGCCCAGCTCACCTAAGCCCATTTGGGGTAGTTAGTGATATACTAGCTTACCCCATCCCATTTATGTGGCTTGGCCAGCCTGGCTCAACCGAGCAAACTTGTTTTGACAATTTCCATTATTTTTCCCAATTTTTTTTCCCTTCAGAACAGAAAATATATGATTGGAGCAGAGTTGACTTATATTGTTCTTGTGCAACAGTTAATAATTCAGCTTGATCTATCATTATCATGGGCATTTGGCGTCAAGTGGTCACCAAGTGGCAATACTTTGGCTTATGTAGGTCAGAAAATTCTCTCCTCTTGTGGGTTATACTTTGCCTGGCAGAAAGTAAGGTTGCCAGCTATATGTCTTTTTGTTTATTCTTCATTTTTTTCTTGTCGGAGTTGTTTGCATGATAGAAAGCATTTACTGTGGTTTAGTTAGTTTGTTAGGAATGAAATTCTGAGGCTTCTTTGGTGCACAAAAATGTTACCTATGTACTTTTTCATGTTTCCTTTTCTTAAAAAGGGTGGGATAAATATTTCTTTTCATGAAATTCATGTGAGTTTTGAATTCATCGGTACCATTTTATATTAAGCCAATTGGACAATTGATTTTTTCAAACTTGGGTCCCAACATGCAGTATTTGTCAAACAACCTGCCTCTCATTGGTCCAGTGCACTACTGAATGATTCACCTTATGTGTGTGCACTCACATGTGCACTTGTTCCATTTTATAAGGTCTTCTTTTGGTTTTTCATTCTAGCTTATCTGCTTTATTTATTACGCAGGTCATAATTCTATGATATATTTTGTTGATGACGTTGGCCCTTCTCCTTTGGCCCAAAATGTTGCCTTCCGTGATTTGCCACTCCGTGATGTGGGTCAGCATCCACTCTTTCTAACCTTTCTAGCATCTAATGATTTTCTTGACTTTATTCACTAATGGTTTCTGGAATTGGTGGTCATTGTATGACATGTTTTTAGGTATTATTTGTTTCTGAAAGAATGGTAATTGGCGTGGGTTTCGATTGTACTCCAATGGTTTTTGCTGCTGACGATAGAGGAATATGGTATGCAATTTTTTTTTCTTGGTGGTTTCTAGGATTAAGACCTTATTTGAAGAATGAGCAACTCAATGAGTTTGGGCTTGTGTCCTGGGCTTTGACTTCATGTAGAAGAGCAGTTGACTGTGTTTTTTATGCCTCATTTTATTCTTGTTCCGTTTTTCCTATTTTTTGTCCTTTAGGAGTTTTGTAAGATATCTTGGAGAAAGGAAAGCAATATCATCTGGGTCAAAATATGGATCACAGGTAAGTTAAATTAGTGAAAGCCATGTCTAGCTCAGATATCATAGTAGAAGGTCATTAGATGTAACTATTTCAGTTAAGCACCGCGTATTTCTCTTATTACTAACCCTAATTTGGGTTTTCCCATGTATTTCTATTAGTTCTCTGAAGCAATTGGGAAATTTTATGGCCAATCCAAGCATGGAATGACCAACTACTCAGTTGAGAGTTCTAAAATACGTGGAGGCGTTCATGAGAACTGCATAAAGTATTTATCTCATCTCCATCATGATTGCTTCATCCTCCCCTATGTGATTGATGATATTATAAATGTTCTCTTTGAGTTTCTCTTCTTTTTCAATCCTAAATGTGGTAGTTTGCATTCCGGGTGTCCATTAATACAACTGGCTCCTCGATCCGTGCAAAGTTGATCTATTAGGCTAGGTAGAATTTGAACAATCGAAACCCATTTTTAAAACTATCATAAGTTGGTCAATGGCCTTATGGCCTAATTGCATGAAAGCTCTCCTATAGGTGGGAGATTGTGGATTCGATCTCGTTTGTAACTTCAAACTATTAATACTTGCCTTTTAATTAAAAGAAAAGGCTATCATAAGTTTAGTGTATCACCGGTTTCTTTTTCGGACTGTAGTTGTATCATGCCTCTTGGAGAGCGTGGAAGTGGAATAGTGATCAGGCGTTTCAGCACATCAGGTCGTGAAAACTAAGAATTACCTTTAGGTGACTTTTGTACAGTTATATCTTTGCCTGTTCCTTTCTTCTAATGAATCCTTAATACTGTATAGGTTTGGATGGGAGAGTGGTAATCTGGGATTTGGAGAACCAGCAGGATCTCTTAGACTACTTGTAAGCTTATTAGGAAGGTTGAATGAACAAGCGTTACTCTGTATATGAATTTGGTTGAGATCAATCAAACCTTTCTCTAACCAAAGGCTTTTAGCAGAAACTTCAGTCCTCAGATTTCTTTGCTTATGAATCTGGGCCTTATAAATCCACTTGTATTCTGCGCCAAAAACTTGGGTATTATATTCGTTTTCTGACAGCATTGAACACCGGCACATCAAAGTATGTTAAAGACATCATGTTATATAAACAATAGTAGGAAATGGGTACTATGTATAAATATACTCTGACGTTTCCCTGATGACAACTCTACTATGTATATGTTGTCTTTCAAACTGTTGTTACTTAGGTGTATTTGGAGTAGCGATGCCAAAGTAGTTTTTTTTTTTTTAATTTGACTTTTGCAAAAGTTATATTAGGTAGAAGTCAGAAAGGGTAGTGCGATGTATGTTTTAGATTAATTTTTGTAAAAAAAGTTAATTTGATAAAAATTTATTTAGATAAAAATTTAAAACAGGCGAAAAAAAGAAGTGAAGATGAAGAAATTAGAAATTAAAAATAAATAACTTCAGCCCAAAAAATCTGAGATGAGTGCTGGAACTGTAAATTCAACTTTCTTTTCTTACAGTCTTCGGATACCAGCTTCATTATTTATCCAGTGACATGCCCCGGATTCTAAGAAAAGCTACTTTTAGGCTAATAGAAACAAAAGCCAGAAACTCACAAAATTTCACCTCTTTGAATTTTTTTACTGATTAATCCAGATTAACAAGGCTATAAGCCAGATCCAGCAAGTCGCCGCCTTGAGGCATTCGATATGGCCAACTGACCAAGCCTGTCAACGTTACTTGATACAGATCGTTCTTTGACAGGTGTATAATGTCGCAACCATTCCCCAACGTAAGCCTTAAGAGAAAACAGAATGATGAAATCAGAAAACAGAATTGAACATAGCCGGGAAACATGCTTAATGATTTCTTAACTAATTTGAATCCTCTAAAATTCACAAATATTACTATAATGCTTTTAGAGCAAGTTAGAAAGTGGGGGAATTTATGCCTGTAAACATGACATGTGAACCATACAAATGAAGACATTGTGTCACTTTCCAATGCATAAATGTATCCAATTTGATTTCTAACTGAATGGAACAATCTAATATCATGCGCAATAATCAGCATTTTCAGTAAGCCAAAGAGGCTATCCCATCTGTGATTTCATAGCAAAGGCAAGATATTGCATATTCAATGTTTTCTAATTGAATGGAATAATAGAACATCTAGTGCAAATTGAAATTGTTCAATCTTCATTAATCAGCATTTTCTACAAGCCAGTGGGCCATACCACCTTATTCCACCACTAATCCTAAAACCAGCCATAAACTGCTCAGATTTCCAAGCCAATGGTAAAAAAGTTGATTACCTTTACCTTATGTTTGGATGGGAGGAAAATTAGAAAGGAAAGAATACTAGGAGGGAAAACTTCCAAAAATGGTAAATTTTTTTATCATTTTCAGAAATTTTTCCTCCTACTATCCCCCCCCCCCTTTTTTCTCCCAGTTTTCTTCTCAGTTTTCCCTCCATCCAAACATAGGGTCAGTGTTCTTAGGCTATTTTAGGGATCAGGCGGCTTTCTTATTTAAGGAGCGTTTATGTTCATATTTGTTTTCTTGCTCCTCTATTTCAAAGATGAAGGGTTTCCTAGTATAAGCATTAAGTAGGAATTGCAGTCTTAAAATGACCCAAGAAGCCAGCCATTTTTCACTAAATCAAATGCTATGGAAATCAGCACAATATGGGCAATTCTTATTTTCCTAAGCAAGAAAAGCATAACCAAAGTAAACATAAAGGGAAGTAACCTGTTGAGGTCTCATAATCTTCGTATCAGGATCATCCAGGGACTCTCGCCAATGCGCCAAGTACCCAGCCATTCGAGGGATTGCAAATAAAACTGTGAAAAACTCAGGTGGAAATCCCATGGCCCTGATTACAAAAATTTATCATTCCAAACCTTGTTATACAGGCCGGGAGGAATTGCCCATCTTCTTCATGTTAGTTATAAAACTGAATTTAGAGATAGATTACCTGTAAATTAATCCAGAGTAGAAGTCAACGTTAGGATATAGCCTCCTCTTAATGAAAAATTCATCAGATAATGCAACCTTCTCTAAGGCAACTGCAATCTGCACAGCCAAAAAATTTTATCCGTAACTTAGAAGTTAACCAAATACATGGAACTGAATTCACATTAAATAAAGCATAACTTGTCCTAGTCAGATAAAAATTGTGATATTATAAACACTAGCCAATGATCTAATTTTTAAAATGAAACAAGTTTCTTAAGATCTAGAATTGAATCTAGACCCTGACCAGAAGTGGATAGCTTTTCTTTTTCTGGACCAAATATAACTTCTAATGAATACTCATGCAAACATATGACATGAAAACCCAAAAATAAATCAACATCGTTTATAAGCAAGTGCCTTAAAATACCCCCCCCCCCTCCTGTTTATGTCCCCAATAACAATCATAGTATTCCACAAGAATGATTCCATTTGCCTGGTGAAAAACCAAACTGCATTAAAAGAGCATGCAAGGCAAAGTTGAAAACCTAGTAGTCTGTTATAGTATTCATAATCCATGGCCAGAAAGATTTAAAACTTCAGGAATATATAATAGGCAATTAGAACAAAGAAAACATGAGACGGATAAACACCTCAATAAGAGGGTCCCGCCCAACAATGGAAAACACTTCATCTGCCAGTCTCCTTAGAACCTTTGCTCTCGGATCATAGTTCTTGTAAACACGATGTCCAAAACCACTGAGCTTTCGTTTCCTAGAGAAAAGAAAAGGCACAGGATGACAGGATAAATATATCAACTATAACTGTCATTTTCACAGCTGTCAATGAAGGTCTGAGGCAAAACCACATAAAAGCAAGGCACCTTACTGGTATCACCATTTCAGAGTAAATGATAAGCAGGGGGAAATAAGACCCCGGAAACAAGAAGGTAATAGTCACCTGGCTTTGACACCCTCAATGAATTCAGGAATTTTCTCAACAGTCCCAATTTCACTCAGCATCTTCAGGACAGCCTACAGAACCACCAAATGTCACATTATCATGCTTGCCAAAAGTATTGTGTTTACTCAAGGAAATGGTCAGAAACAAGCTCTAGAGAAAAGTTTGTGATAGTTTGCAGGAAGCATTTAGAGGCACCTCATTGGCTCCACCATGAAGAGGCCCATATAGTGCTCCAACAGCACCAGCAATAGCAGTGAACACATCAACACCACTGCACATTATAAGGTAGTTAAGAAACACTGAACATAGAATGATTTATGTTGCTTAGAAGAAGTCAAACTTCAACCTTGATGAAAGGTGCCGGACAGCAGATGTAGAGCAGTTCATTTCATGTTCTGCATGCAAGATGAAGATAATATCTAGTGCACGAGTAAGCCTAGGATTGGGTTTATATGAGCGATTGCCACTGAAAACATGCAAGAAAAAGTTTTATTTGAGTAAACCTGCAAGCTGATGTAACTATCATACATACATACATATATATATATATATATATCATTATAGCATCCGAAGAATAGTTCATACTTTATACCAGAAAAGAAAAAAAATTAGTCCATGAAAACAAGAAACCCACGCACAAAAAAAGGAAACCTACTAGTAAGTATTGATGGTGATTTACTGCACTCAGATGAAAAATTACTAAGAAGTGGAAGCTTTACATCTTTCCATATTAACTATCCTTAAAAAAACACAAGACATACAGAGAATCCAGCATGTATAGGAAGTTCTCTGTGTAAGAAAGGTGGCTGGAAGGAAGCACTGGTGGCCTTCCTGCCAATCTAAGATAAGCTGCTGCAGCAATTGTTGTTATCTGCAGTCAAAAGAAAACATAATAGATAAATTAGGCATATTGCAAAAAATTCATAAACTTGTATGATAGCTGCTCAAACCTCCACACAGAATGCAAGCTGTAGACCTAGTTCTAGACACATCAATATTAGTTTAAAAAATTACACATACCATGATAAAGAGGGTAAGGAGGGGGGAAAAGAAAGAGAGAACTTTATGAGCAAACCTTTCCAAGGATTCGTGCTATTTGTTTGTCTCTCACTTGTTTTGACTGGTATACATCAAGACCCTGCACCAAATTATAATATGCATCAAATAATTGTAGAATGAGAAAAATCTACTAGTTACTATAAGAGAAGCATATATTGCCTCAAAATTTAAGATGTACAAAACTACAAATTACTAAGTGATTTTACCATCACACATGTGCATCATTGTAGAACAGCCCACAAAAACTTAAAAGTAACTTGTCTTGCTCACCTTAAGAGCAGGATTTGCATCTGGGTGAAAAACTGAAAGAGCGCTTATGGCACTAACAAGTAGACCCATTGGATGAGCATCATGTGGCATTGATTGTATGATATCCTACAAAACAAAAGTAAGATAACACTCAGTGAGGTTAATAAACATATATTCCTATTTAAAAAACTTATTACTCCCCTTAAAATCATCACTATAAGAAAAGAATTTTGTTATATAATTGTAGAAAGAAAAGGAAAATAGAGAAGAATAAAAAGAGAATAGAAGAGAAACTAAAATTATACCGAATACTCAAGAGTTCAAAGCATAATCAAGGTACATCCCCATAAGACTAATGATCACCTTATTTATAAGTGATAGGTAATCCTAATCCTAATTAAATATCTAATACTAATATATCATAATATCTAATCATAATATATATTATGATATCTAATCCTAATATCGCAGAATATATAATACTAGTTCTAATAAAATAATAAAACTACTTAAATTGCTTATTTATATTTTACATATCAAATTTCCATAAACCATGATTAAGATACAGACAGGCACAGTAAATTAAAAAGTAATTTTCCAGGACATTTTATTCCAAAATTGGTTCAAGTTATAGCCACATTTCACTTCAACTGCAAGAAAAAAGAGAGGCAATCATGTAATACAATGTAAGGACTCACCACTATAATACTTAACAGTAATGATCAACCATTTGACCTGGGGCTTCTTTAACATTGCTCTGTTCTTTATCAATTTAACCTATGCTAAAAACACTATATTTTGGCTCCTGGGGGTACATGAAAATGAATACACATTCCATTTACAAACAAAACAATCAGGTGAAAGAAAGAAGGAAAGATTGTTTAAAACCAAAGTAAAAGAAACTGAAGTATATCGTTACAAATAATCAAATAACAATAAAAGTATCTCTGAGTTTTATCATATAAGATGGATTAGAAAGCCTTATTCAAACAGATGATTATTCAATTATTGTCTATAAGCTTCAAAGGATTTTTGCTGGTAGATATCTTTATGACTTAAACACAAGATCAAGATAAAATAATCAGATAAAAAGATCCTGAAATAACCAGTTAGGAGATCAATTGAGTCATAGTTCTCCGATTAAAAGATTATATAGACCTATTAGATTTTTGCTAACATATGATTTGATTATACAACTAGCGTCTGGCCTTTCACTGTCATAAGTTCTTCATAATTAGAAGCCTTTCACAGTCATATTATCACATAGCAGAGAATCTCACCAAAACTCCTTGCGGAACAGCTGAATGCTGAGATATGGCAAACTCCCAGTCTGCTAACTGACTTTCAGTAGGCAAATTTCCATACACTGAAAAGACGGAGATAGATGAGCCAATAAAATAAATGATAGATATATGCATGCTATGCGTGAATTGAAGCATGTAGCTATCATAAATAAGAAGTTTGGGCACTATGCTTGCCCAAAGTAATAATAAGTGTAGAATTTTTATCGTTTTACACAAAAATATGCTGTAGATCAGTTGGAAATTGGTAGTATAGTTCTTGTGAATGCTCACTTATGAGATAGGCAACTTCCATATAGGTGCTTTTCTCGGCCAACTCCTCAATTGGGTAGCCTCGATATCTAAGGATTCCCTCATCGCCATCAATATAGGAAATTTTTGATCGGACAGGAGCTGTGTTCAAATATCCCGGGTCATAAAGTTTGAGTCCCTTGTCATTCTTTCCAGTCGATATCTGCACGTTTACAATTAGAATCTCACAATAAAAAATCCATAAAGCATAACACAGGAGGTTAATACTTGGATTGATAGAACCTGAATAGCATATGACTGAAAAATAATACCCAGAATGCTAACATAAACAAGAATTGCCCACTCAGAGAACATCGTATCCAACCAATTCAAAGAAGCCGAACATATCAGAATTGACCAAATTCTAGTTTGCCGATCACAAAAAGCTTTCAAAATAAAGCTTTACACATACAAATCATTGATCAGAAAATACCTTCTTGAAGTCAGCAGCTTTGATTGTCCCCTCTTCGGAGACCTCAACCTGGTACTTCTTCCCGGTCCTCTCATCAACGATCGTCAAAGACCCCTTGAGGTTGCCGGGTGGCAAGATAGAAGTTTGAGCAGAGAGAGGGAGAGGATCGAGCGAACGTGCGTGATCAAATTGCTCTGTGGAAGAAGGTCGTAGGTGAGCCGTGAGCCTGGCCAAACGGCCCTGAGCAAACACCACCGTTGATGATTCGGAAGAATCGCGGGACATTTTGTATTCGCTTTTTCAGTTTCGTTACAGAATTGAATCAAGCAATGGAACTCAGAGAAAAGAAGAAGAGAAGGTCGCAGAGAAGTTGGGTACGCAATTGGATCGTTCAAGAGGAAGTGAGAAATTTTAAGCAAAGTAGCTGGATTACGTGGAGCCTGGTCCTAATACTTGGATCGTCCGAGACAAACTGAGATTGCAATTTACAAATAAAGACACCTCTTCTAAAGGCTCGGAAAATAAAGACATGCTTTCCAAAAGATAACATCGAAAACTGAGCTCACTAGTTTTTTTTTTTTACCTATCTAATTTATTAAAATTTTATCCGATTATATTTAGATCTGATTCGTATCGCATACTTAACTATAGTGAGTGAGTTTCCTAACAAGAATTTTTTACATACGCTAAAATTCAAATTTAAGATTTTACTTAAATAATATTGAATCGTTTACTACTTATATTAACCTTGCGAGTTTTATCCTTCGACAAAGTAGAGAAGAGGAATTGTGTAGATTGAATATACAGTGCAGATAATTTGGACTGTATATAGTCCTTGACTGGTTTTATTAAAGATGCATTGTATTGAGATTATGAAACATCATTGGTGGAGCTAAAAATATTATTTTTATTAATAAAATTAGTTATTGAGAGTGCAAAATGTCATTTCATGGTCTAGTTAATCTCACCTAATACACCTTTGACTCCTTTTACCTCGCACTAATAATACTGATAGAATAATTAACAATGTTAGTTTAAATAATAAGCGACTCGATATCATTTAAATAAGATTTTAAGTTTGAGCCTTAGCGTATGTAGAAAATTCTCGTTTAGAGACTTACCTACTATAGTCAGGTACACGACGCGAGTCACATCCGAATATAATCAGAGTAAAATTCTGATGAATTGAGTGGATAATAAAAAATAATAATAATAATACCAACAGAATAAAATTATATAAATTAATTATATTAACAAATAAAATTAAATAATTTAATTAAAAAATAAACAAATATCAAATTAAAAATTTAATAAAAATATAGATATCTTTGATATAGTTTTCCTTAAAATAAAACTTGCTATTATTATGTTATTTAAATATATATTTCTTTGTTTTTTTGCCATCATATATATATTTCATATCAATAAATAATGATAATGATTTTAATATACATACATGTATATATATATGTCGGTGATATTTATATTTTTATGAAATTTATAATTTACCCTATTTATAAATATAAATTATATACAGTGAATTGCGGCTTACTCTCGAGATTTTCTGATGTCTATCTCAAAATTCAGCTTAAAATATATATATAAGGATAATGATTAATGATGATAGTATTGATTTAAGGGACCCACCAAAAAAACACAAATAGGATCATGAGCATTTTGCGTAAAGGATCACCAACCGTCGGCCATCACCAAAAAGAAATATACATATAAATATATTTATTAAAAAAAAAGCTACATGCGTGGAAGATTAGGCCAAAGAATTTATATACTATACGCTACAATAAAACGAATTTAATCTTTATCACAGTAACCTGAATGATTTCACAATTAACTTAGTATAGTAAATTATAATATATTTTAGTTTAATATTAGATTTTTTCTGAGATGGTTTTTTATTAACTTAGTAAATTTTCTTATAAATCCAAAGGAAACAAAACCTTTATTTTACCCAAAAAAAATAACAGGTAATAATCAGTGATAAAAATTTTGAAAATTAAACTAAAGTTTATATTTGAAAACTAAAAAATTATATAATTGAAGGCATTGCCCCTATACAGGGGCACTACAATCACCTTGCTGTGTATGGTGAGATCAGTTAAATTGCATTATGGTGAGTTCAATCCCAATCCTCTACAGTTATAAAAACCAATGCATATAATATAATACATTCAAAGAGAGATAGAAAAATAAGATTATAAATATAAATATAATATCAGTCTCTCAAATCCAGTCACATTCTTTTTGGTCATTCTCTCAGAACATTTATAAATGTAGAGGATCTAGTTTAGTGATGAGCTGAGTTGAGCTTACTCAAGTCACATGATCTCAGTTATTGACCTCATGAGTTGAGTTCTTGATCTCATGACTTGCATCACAGAGCTGTGAATTATCAACTTCCTTAGAGACATCAGAAGGTTGTTGTGCATCATGAACCCTGTTAGCAACATCCATTTCCTCTACATTTTCGTCGACAATCGCTTGGTTCAGTTCTTCCTTTATAACTGCATCAGCTGCATGCTTCAGTTCTTCATTGTTAACCTTAGCAGCTATATGGCTTACTTCTTCATTGTTATCCTCGGGAGCTAAATGCTTTGGTTCTTCATTGTTAACCTCGGGAGCTATATGCTTTGGCTCCTCATTATTTTCTTCACCAGCTGCAGAGCCTAAAGCTGATTGATCCAGCTCAAAGTTGGCATCACACAGCTGCAGATTCTCACCACCACTATCACAATCTGCATGAATTAACAGGACAGAATTGACCTCGTTATCTAAAGCGTAGATTTGTGCTTGATCTGCCTCCTCTCTGTCAACATGACTTAGTTGTAATTCCTCGATCTTCATAGCAGCACCATAGAACTGAGGTTGCTCATCCTCACTAGCTGCATTATACTGAACTGCGTCATCGTCATCCCTCTGCAATCGTTTACCGGAACCTTTTCTTCTAACCCTCTCCTTTCCTCTCACCCTCTTTCCAAGCTCAACTTGTGGGGTAGCTGGCACTATGGCTGGACCACCAAATTGGTCTCTCAAACATTCATGTGCAATTAATCTTATCCTAGCAATTGATTCAATTTGATCTGCATCCAGCCCATCAGTTGCAAAAGCGTCTGCTATATGCGCGATATCCCTCAGACCTGCATTCTGAAAACATTTGGGTTTGTTCTTTAAAAAGCATTTCAAACTTAATCTATAACTGCTATGAGATGTAAATGCTAATTCATAAAACATATCTACTCACTGTTCTTTGAAACTCAGATGAGAGAGAAATAGGCCTTCCCACAAATCTGCGAGTAATTTTCAGATACCACTGTATGTACTCATTTTTGTCTACCTCCTCGTAACCATCAACGATATGGAGATGCCGGTCCATCCATTCAGTAAGCTCCCATTCCATTTTCCCTGACAAATTGACACCACCGTCAACTCCTCGACTCTTCCTCTCCCAGTGCTCCACATGCTCCGGAATTGATTGAAGCATGCCATATTGCCTCAGACATCGATTCGGAAGATGTCTCTCTGCCTTGTCAAAGCATATCAACATCGTCTTCGACCTCCCAAGAATTAAAGTACTTTTGATATCTTCTGGAATTACCGTACTGTCCATGCTTCTATACGGCAGCCACTCCACCTGTACGTCAATTACACTAAACAATATTCTCCTTTGATAATATATGAGAATCTAACCTGATCACAAAATAAAGATAAACCTCTATCTGGGTCCATTAAAAATGGTATGATATCAATTTGGTTCTCCAAAGGTTTTTTGTATCACAGCAATACCACATAAAGTACATATTTAGTTTCAATTTCACCCTTCCTGTGAAGTTAAAATGATGCTATAAAATCCTTCCAGAATCAAATCTTGTATAGTTTGAAACATAATCATATCATCAGATAATTTTAAAAACAAAAAAAAAAATCTATGTAGGATTAAATGGATAATAACATCACCTTTTAAGGACCAACAGAGTTTTTGTCTAATCCCATCAAAAAGAAAAACACAGAATTTTTGTTTAAAACAAATGATTAAATATAAGACTTACATCACTTGGTTTAAGGGAATCCAAAGCCTTCCGGTAGAAAATTACATCACGATTTGCTGTTGGACCACTTTGTTTTCCTTTCCATCTTAGCACAAATGGAAATTGATCACGCATAGGATCATGGTTAAGCTTTGGCCGACCAATATTCAGGTAAAAGTAACTCCAGCACTGCAGAAGAACAATGACCGGTTATACAAGCATTTTGAAGAACAAAAAAACAATTAGCATTACAAAAAACGGTAGTCGGAAATACTATGAGCAAATTTAAATGACCTGCAGTAGTGTTAAACAGCCACTAATAGTACTTTGAGTTTTCAGAGAGGCATTTCCCAGAGCTCTATATAAAAATGCTAATGCTGCTGCACCCCAGGCATATCGTCCACATTGCTCAAAATTCCCAAATAACGGCAAATACATTACAGGGACTTTGTTCCCAGTGGTGGTGGAAAATATGGTGCTACCTACAAGATAAAGAAGATAGGCACGAGTGTGTTGCTCTATCACTTCCATTGACACATTTTCAGGACAGTGAGAAAAGAACTCTTTCAACCAACTCAGCTTCACCATTCCACCACTTGTATAACCAGATTCTGGTGCTTTGCCAAGGTACTTTTCACAGACTGAACTGCATGCAGTATATGTTACACCTATTACAGGGTCCCCATCTATAGCCAGACCTAGTAAGAGCACAACATCTTTGAGGGTTACCGTCATTTCTCCAACATTTAGGTGGAAAGTATTTGTTTCTCTTCTCCACCTTTCAACCAGGGCAGAGATAAGAGGATTGTCGAGACTAATGGCTGGAATCGATCTTAAGTACCCAAAACCAGCCTTGTGTACCAACTCAATCTGCTTAGGAGTAAGTGTCCATTGATCAAGCTTTGAAGTGTGTTCATGGCATCTGAGAGCACCACGCTCCTGTCAATGCATTAACAAGACAACAATATAGTATAAGACATCAAAGATAGTGATAAGATTTTTCCAAGATAAAAAAAGATCAAGAAAAAAAAAAAAGGAATGTCAGAAGGGAAAACTGAACCTGTCCTTCCCAAACTGCCGTAGATACATGCTTATCTTGATCGTATAAAACTAAACCATCAATTGGTCCTGGATCAGTCACATACAGGCCCACCCCTTCTACGTCCATCACTATAACTAATGACATATACCCAAAACGATCATAAAATAAGAAGCCGCACCCCACAGTATTTAAATTATTTTAATATAAAAAAGAAGGAACTTGATAGCAAAGAGAGGAGTACAATAACAGAGGATAAAGCATCCTATTAAAAGGAACAAAGAACATATAAGGAGTTCAACAAAACAAATCAAATCCTACAAGAAGTCATTGATAAGCAACATATTCGAATAAATGAATAAACAGAACTCAATTTGATTTAAGCTGAAAAAGAATTCCACCTAAAAAGGGATGTTCTAAAGAATTTTTGAATTAAAACTTAAGAAAAATGTACCTTTAATCAACTTCAGAATGACATTATGCGTGAATATAAGAAAAAAATAATTTTCATTAGTTAAACCTAAATTTTTGTTCTCGTGTCTTGAAACCAACACAAATGAAAGCAGAAATCATTGCTAAGAATTGGAGAAGCCTCTATTTCGATTGCCACCTGCATACTTGTGGCCAGTGGTGATTGGAGGATTATGAAGATAGAAGGCTTGAACAGAAGTCCAAACATGGACTCTGCCTGTGCCACATGTAAGAAAGCAAACAAATGCGGTCATATAGCAGACACCCACCTCCAAAATAATTATTTTGACAACAACAATGGACATTAAAATTGATTTCTGTAAAGACATCTTAAATTAAAAGGCCAAATTTTTAAGTAGTTCGAACAGTTGGCTTTCATATGAATGGCAAACGAGCAAAAACATCGATCAATGAGAAAAGAAATTACTTTCAATTGTTCACTTTTCAATTTTCAATCAACAGCAATACGGATAGTATTAAGTTGATTAATTCACTAGTTTTATTTGACAAAACCAGCTTCCTTAAAACAAGAACTCCATGCCGTTCACAGAGTACCCCACCAAAGTACTTCAACAATAACCACGTAACCAGAAGGTTTCCTCAATCAGCTCTAAGGAAACAAGAACATTATGGCATTTAAAATGCATTGCACAATCATTTATTAAACCAACCAAAAACCCTAAAAGTAATCAAATTCGACAACCTTCAAACTAGGGCTTGGCTGGGCATTGCCAACAATTTCACAGGGACACACATCCAGAAGAAAGTAAGCAGGGGAAGCAGCTGGCCCCCACTAGTATTAGGGATCAAGGAGAGAATCGAAACATTGGAAGAGAATGAAAAGAGAGAAGAAATCTGCATGGCCATGGCAAGCACCACGGAGGAAGGAAATTGAAATGCGTTTTATTTAACTTCTCAAAATTTGAAACAAAACGAAAGATAAAAGAAAAGTGAATTGTGACTTGTGAGGGAGAAGAAAGGAGGGGTGAGTGATGGGTCCTTACAGTGAATGGAGACGAACTCGATACGACCTCCTCCGGCGTCGTTGCTTAGCTTAGCAGAGTGATGTGAGGGCAACAAACAAAATACTATAATTATTATTTATTTATTATTATTAGGTTTGCTCTTTGCAGCGGAAATAGGGACTTTTTTTCTTAATAATGGGCCCGAACATTACGTTGCTCCGCTACTAGAGGCCCAAATTTGACAAACTTTTTAATAAAATACACAAAATAATGATTAAGAAAGGGGAAATTGGCAGAAAAAGACTTTTTAAAATTAAAAAAAGATAAAAAGAATTTTGAATTTTAAAAATGATAGATTAGATAGGAGGTTCAATCTGTCATTTATAAATTATTGTGTAGATACTAAATATTATTATGGGAATTACAAATATTATTATGGGAGTTGTAAATACTATTGATAGAGTTACAAATACTATTGGCAGAGTTATAAATACCATTAGTAAAGTTATAAATACTATTACAAGAGTTATAAATACCATTGGCGGAATTGTAAAAAGTGTAATTTCATCTTTTGCCTCAAATTTGCAAATGACTGTTTACAATTGTGTCAATGGTATTTATAACTCTCATAATGATATTTACAACTCTACACAGGAATTTATAAATGACTGATTAGGCCTCCTATCTAATATATCCTTTTTAAAATTCAGAAATTTTTTTATCTTTGTGAATTTTAAAAAGTCTTTTATTATTGTCTTTTTCCCTTAAGAAAATGTTGCTGATATATTTTTTTTTTCAGAGTATAAGTATCTAAGACAATCCTGTTTGAAATATTCTTAAATACTAAAATATTGAGATATTTTTTAAGGAGAATTTAAACCTTATTGAATGATTAACTTTTTTGATTGGACCAAACTCGTAAATGTTAATAATACTCACCATAAAAGATGTGTATAAAAATACAAGTACCCTAGGTCGTGTAGGCTTTATTATATAAAAAAATATAATAAACCTATTTTAGGTGTTTGCAAAGCAGGATTTTTTTTTTCAAGCTAAGATAATTTCTAGCATGTTGAAACTCGAGCATGAGTTAGGGGAAAAAGTCAATAACAATATTTTAATCAAAAAATTAAAAATTCAATTTAAATATAGCAATCTATAAAGGAGAAATTTATTTGACTTAATATATTAACAAATTAGATGTTTCAAAAAGAGTTATATAATTTTAGCACTTAGTTTTAACATATAATGTTAGCACTTGATACCAAAAAAAAATTATAACTTTAATTTTGGAGGGACAAATATTCCTAAACTAAATATTTTAAATATTTAGTTTAAATATTTTAAACTAAATTAAATATTTAGCACTTGATACAAAAAACTTTGAAATAGCATTCTAAGTGTTATTAAAAAGATTTTTTTTTCTAAAACATATTTCCGACCAAAAACTTTTAATGCGTAAACCAATTCTTCTACCTAGCTCCGTTCAATTAAATTCATTTTATGTAAAAGTACAATCAACACCAAATTAATTATAAAAATATAATTAGCACCCTAAAATATTTAAAAATATAATAACTAATTTTTAAAGTATAATTAATATCCTAAAATATTTAAATTGTTACAATTTTACCCCTTCGCTAACAAAAATACAAATTTTTATTTGATACGTGCCATATAAATTTTTTATTTTGATACATTATTATTTAAAAGATCATATGTGTAATATTATTTTAATAAATTATATTAAATAAACTATAAAATTTCTCAATTTTCACATATAAATTTTATATAATATTAATTTTAAAGTTTATTTAATATTTTTTTAAACAATATGACATATGTGACATTTTAAATAATAATATATTGAAACAAAAAACTACATGACACACATCAAATATAAATTTGTGTTTATCAATAAAAAAATAAAATTATACCAATTTAAATATTTTAAGATGCTAGTCATATAAATATTTTAGAATACTAATTCTTCTCCAAAATTAATTTAAAATATTGAATACACATTTACCCTCATTTTATTTATTAATGCTATAATCCTTCAATTAGGACGGTCTACTATATTGAACCCTTTGAAAATTTAAAGCTTAGTAAGACATTAATTGTTTAGTTCTTTTAAAAAAGGGTAAAGAGCAAAAATATACTCAATAAAGTAACCAAATTTGGCAGTTTCATTTTCTAACATTCACAAGAGCTTGAGCGGCACTAATAATTTGACAGGGCTGGTCCGTCTTTTTCAACACAAAACCTTTATATATTTATTTAGTTTAAAAGGATCTGGCTATTTTCCACAAACATAACAAAATGAGCAAGTTTACTACAACCGGATAGTATTTTCTGTCACTTAACCTGTTTCGAAGTCAATGCCTACAATGGAAAGAAAAAATCACAATAATTCAGAGAACGGTTAAGCATCTTAAAAATCAAAAGCTCTAGTACATTATAGCAACGAGCTCTATATAATGCAATAGAAAACGACATAAGCATCTTAAAATTAACAGCTTAAGTAAGATGCTTAACAGTTGATATTACAAAAGGAGCGATTTTGGCCCCATTCAAGTTATAAGAGGAAGCAACAGAAAACGAAGTAAGCACAGCAATTCACAAAGTTCAAGAGAAAACCAACATTAAGAGTTCCATTAAGCTAATAAATCTACCTCCAAACTTCACCTGCACATGGTTCACCAAATAACCAAAAGTACAAAAAAAAAAAAAGGGAAACTTGTGGGGAAAAAATGAATTTGAATGACGTTAAGCCCAAAAGAAAATATATATATATATATATATTATCACAAAGTTGTCAACTTGTATGGGTTATTCTATGGCCAACTGCTGAATCTTGCCCTTGTTAGATTGCAGAGATATCGCTAACCAGAATGAACCCCAAAAAGCCATGTAATGTTATGAGAACATCCGAAGAAAGTTGTTTGCATAAGCCATCGGCTTCACATCCGGGTGTGGCTGCAAATTCCACGAAACAAAGATTACGAGAACAGCCGAAGAAAGTTGACATAAAAAGAAGTGGCTCCAAACTGGGAAATCATGAAGTAACAGAACAAACTGAAAAAAAGTACAGAAGATACTAACCACTGCTGAGTACGTAACAATGTTTGGCTTCATATCAGGCGCTTCGAACCGAATAAATGCGCCTTTGTTACCCATCTGCAGCATGGAATGGAAATATTAACATTTTGCTGATAGTAACAACCAAAGATTGCAACAGAAAATGGGCGATTTAATTACCTGGTCACAGTAATTTGGAGCAGAGAATACAGTTATGAGTTTACCATCATGTTCAATCTCATAACCCTCATCCTTTACTTCATGAGATCTGACAACTAACTCTGAAAATTGATATAGATAATGTGCATTAATTCACGGATTAAAGAACAAGAGCATTATCAAACTGATAGCAAATATACCTAAATTATTTTCCTGCAAAAAGCTTTTTGTCACATCTGGACCAAAAGAAAGACCTACACCACGCTTGCTTGGGCCCCGTCCAGGAAGAGGTTGTGGATCACTCCATAGCAATTCACACATCAATCCTATTCATATGAAAACCTAGATTCATACAACTCCCATACAAACAGGGAACACAAAAAAAGGCAGAGGGGAGGCGACTATGAAGCACATGAATAGTTTTGTTCAAGGCCTAAGGTGCATGATGTCAAATACAGCAATTAAAACCAAAAGTAACCAAAAGGGTGGCATCTAACCTTCTTCCGGAGGCTCGCAAAATCGGTTAATTGCTCTAATGTCAGAGAGTTTGACCCCATCAACACTAAAAAGACCACCATGAACAACAAAAACTTTCCCGTTTATCACATGAGCCAAAGGTAAACAGCAGAAGACTTCTGCAAATAGTTCCACAAATGTGTCACTTAACTTCGAGCGGACCTCGCCCTCAAAACCATATATCTTGTTCATGCTCTTGCTCTCATGATTCCCTCTAGCTAGATATAAGGCTGAAAGTCAAATGAAAAGAAAATAAGATATGATACCCAGTACACACAAATTTATGAGAATCCAATCACACAAACAGCAATAGATAATTAAACATAAACAACAAGGTGGCGCCAAAAAATATGAACTTAAACAGCACACATCAAATGCTGCCATAAATGAGGCTCAGTTGCACAAAGTATCCAGAAAAAAATAACAAAGCTTAAAGCCTAACGAAGGTCTAGCAAGGATTCACCTGATGGAGAAATGCACTTGAATGCAAACAAAGTAAGGATGACTTCTAGTGAAAAAGATCCTCTATCCACAAAGTCACCATTAAAAAGGTATGGATTCTCTTCTGAGGGAAGCCCATTAAGCTCAAAGATATTTAAGAGGTCGTAGTACTGCAGGAGTTTTGAAAGTAAAACGATAAGTTTTACAGATAGAGAGCTAATGAGGGGGAAAATCTCTGAAAAACCAAGCAGCGTGGTGGAAGTTAGTAAAAGTGTAAAACAGTTTTCACATTTAAGTATACAAAGCAAAAAATAGAACTGAAAGAACTATGAGCACAAAATGGTAAAGAAACAAGAGACACGAAACTGGATAATAGAATGAACATTTTTGCATAAGCGAGTTTTGCATGATTATGATCATTCACATCACTGAGCAACACTATCTGCACTGTTGAGAAAATTGAGAACTAACCCTGATGTTAACTTACAAGCCTTACTCTTTATGCATTATACATGATTTAACTGCCTCTCCTTCGCTTTAACAAGGTACTTAGAAAGTGTCTTATATTTAGGACTAGAAAGAGTAATATATTAAAGTCACGTGTGACTTTCAAGGACAACTTATTGAAAACTTAATTACAGATGACTTAGAACCAGCACGGATCAGTTACATCTGACAATTCGAAATATAACACAAGGTCTCTCATATCAACTTCTGCTGCCAGAGGTCAAAGTCAAACCTGAAACCCAAAAGCTATTCCATACAATTCAAAAACTATAAAATATTTACCTGACCATGCACATCACCGCAAACAGTGAAATGTTTGCCATCAGGAACATTTATATCAACAAGAGGAGGCAAGGATAACAACATCTCTCTTGTTTGCAATACAATTTGGTAGGCATACCTACAAAAATGAAGCGAGATCATGAAAAAGACAATACAAACCTTCAAGAAACACACAAATAAATGATGGATTTTGCTTCAATACCTTTTATGTAGGCACTTTTGATTCTTAAAATCATCCATCATTTTTTTCACAAAATCCAAAGTAACAACATCCCCCTCTATTCTTGCTCCTGAATATTGTGGCTCCACATCTAGCATTAGAAAACACAATTTTGTTCAAGCTCCATGAATACAGGAACTCAAATGCCAGAGTAGATATTTCAGAAAGAACAAAACCAAAAACACATCACGTCAAATACAAAAGTAGCCCAGATAGTTCATTTTCACAATAATATAGACCTTCTTATAAAGCATAAAAAGATTTTGGAGAGGGAGGAAAAAACATCAAACTAATCCATACAGGGCCACCATTTTGTTGCTTGATAAGAAATAAATCATCATGTTGCACAACAAAAAGATATCACATTTTCTCAATGCATTATTAATAATGGTTCCACTGGCTTGCAGTAAATTTTTCATATGTCAGTAGTTTATGATTTAGGCCACATGAAATTTTACAATGATTATCAATTGAGTTCAGATCTTGATTTGCTTTTAGCTCAGACCTAGGTCATGTAAATAACTCCTGCTAATTATACCAGCATTGTAGCTACTCCACCAATATGCCCCAAGGAGCAACAGCAGACCAACCACAACGGCAGCTACTATTGTGGCCACTGATGTCCTGAACAACATCACACCTGCTGCCATAACTGCTACTGTCACTGCTGCTATGGCCAATTCGGTGGGCATCAAAGAATTGTGACCCTTTCCTAAAATGATACAGTATATACACAGAATGATAATTCATAGTAAACCATGACTGATTGTCCAAACACAAACAAAAATAATAGAATGATCCCAGCATTCACGATAATAGGAATTGGAGAGAAAAGACAGGCAGGCTGCTTGTGTGATTGAACTACTTATCATTTAACTTGGAAAAAGAAAATCCCTTTAACCTCATACAAGATGAACAAAGGACTGAACCCTAAAATTCCTGATTAGATTCTAAGCATTGTAACTAGGGTTGTAATACATATTCTTCCACCAAGAGACAAAATCTTTTGAGAACAAGGTACTTTGCTAACAATTACTAACAGAAGGAAGGAGATAGAGAAACTTGATGAGAATTTAGGACTTTAAGAAAGAAAGAAATCACAATAAAGAAAAAATTAAAAAAAAAACTTAAAAGGCAGTAGAAAAATTTTAATTGATGGTGATAAAAAGAGGGGGTAGGGAGGGTTCTATGGTGTGTGGTTGAAAAGTGTGTGTGAAAGAAAGATGTTACAAGAGATCAGATCAAACAAGAGTTTCCATTTTAGGGGCCCTTCATGCCTTCATGTAGCCAATATTTTATTGAATGTAAACAACTAAGGAAAGAACTAGGAACAAACCAAAGAACAAAAGAAAGGCGCCCGTCCAATCCTCAACCGTTTGATTTCATGAAATAAGGAATATACAATCCTTCGGGATGCAAAAGGTTTGATGTGATACGATCCTTCGGAATATACAATCCTCGCAGGTCTTGGCATATTCAAATGTTGCTAGGGTGAAAGGGAGGAAAGCTAAATACTGACTGATCGTCCCCTACTAAATGTAATGTGCACAATGAGAGGACAACCAATTAATGACATGAACAAAATAAAATTTAACCGAGAAATATTAAAGGAAAAAACTAGATCCACTCAAGGAACCTGAATGAGAAAAAGAGAAATTTCAATCATAACTTAAAATTGAAATGACAAAAAGCGTATTAAGAAATATCAAGCTCCTGTATTTTGGAATTGAACTACGTTCCACATTCATCAATGCTTTTCAAGGGGTAGAAATTGCTAAATAGAATGAAAATGTGGAATATGAAACTGGAATTTGCAGGTTAAAATTTGTTGCTTCTTCTACCACCAATGCAAGAAATGACGCAAAGCAATATCCCCATCTAAAGGGAATCCTACAAAGAAACACCATACAATACAAGGCTAAACATAATTTGGTTTAAGAACTTAACTGAGTGGCATTTGATTTAATATCTTGCACATACATGTTTTAGTTTTATATGGAATATGCCCATATTCACTTAATGATACAAGGGCAGGCAATATATCGTTCGTGGTAGATAGGTTTTTAAAGATGGCTAACATCATTCCTTGCATTGAAAAACAGATTCTTACGTGTAGGATGGAATCCTCAGTCATAGTAATGAGAAATGACCAAGAAGGTCATTTACTCATTGCATATAAGACTATTAATTCGGATAGTCAAATGCCAATTCTTCAGTGGCCTGATAGGAACTAATGAGAGGCTAGGTTCAAATGAAGCAACTGGCATTTCAACAAAATAAAACCCTACGGCGAAGGGCATCAATAGGAACAATCAGAATCAACAGCCACAATAAATGGTTAGATTGGTTAGAACCATCATCTTGTAGCATCATCCTTATTCATTGATGCTACAAAAATGCCCTGCAGTAGTTCCTTCAATTTAGTAAAACACATATTTTATACAACGATCTATTTAAGAGAATGTCTATCAAAAGATCAGAACATATTCATAACGCAGGGCATGATACAAAGAATGAAAAGATACTATCATTTCCAAATTATAACATATTGTACCCGGTATGGACGCTAGTATGCACACAGGTCGAGAATAATGGGCAAAATAAAACAATAAAACGGCATAAAAATAAAAAATAAAAAAATAAATAATATACAAATAATCACATTAAACAACAAAGAGAAGAAAAACTAACGGAAAGAAAGAGAGGATTAAAAAAATAATAACCTAAAAATATCATCATGAGAACATTTAAAATAGTACCTATGGTACGGAAATCTAAGGATTCAGCTACTGAACGCCTTTCAGTATATGGTGCAGAAATTGCTTCTTCAAATTTAAGTTTCATAACTGCCTTTTCACATTCCTTTAATTTCTTTGTTGCATCGGGATCATTTGGGCACATTTTCTTGACCTAATTCAACATAAGTAAATCACAGTAAATGTGGATATATTTCAACACAGGACATGTTACATACCAATAAAAGTGAGGTATTCAAAGTTATTTTGAGGGATTTTATATTTTCAAATTTTGGGAAATCTATGCCATTCTCATATTTCCACATTCTCTAATATACCTGTATTAATTATGTTCCATAAAAATAATAAATTTGAAGATACGGTTCTAAGAAGCCTTTTGCCCCCACCCCCCCAAACACACACACACACACACACACACCACAAGGGGTAATTGGATGTTTTAAAGCAAATCTTCTGGCCTAGAACAAATATTGCCCATCACTGTTCATTAATCTTGCGAGAAGACTACCTGCTGAAAATCCTTCAGCGCTTCCTTGAATTTCCCCATGGCAAGATGAGAAGCACCTCGTCTGTAATAACCCTGCAACAATAAGCCATAATCAGGATATAGTTTATCAACAATCCATGCTTGCAAATGCATGTAGGCCACTTTAGGTTTAGGATGCACAGAACCTTTGAATATTTAGGATCAACTTCAATGGCCTTCGAAGCATCTTGTATTGCACTACCATATTCCTCAAGCCTAAGATGTGCAAAGGCCCGGTTGGCCCAGTAAACAGCATTTCGACTGTTCAGTTCAATTGCTTGTGTATATAAATCAATAGCTTGGCCATATTTGCGAGCTGAAAAGGGAACTCACACGGTCAACAGATAAAGTAGACTAAAGAAGCGGCACATTAAGGAAAAGACCATTTGATAATAATGAGAGCAGGAAAATACAGCAACGTAAATGCAAGTCTAATACACTAACTACAGTCTGACTCCAGTTTGAGAATCAACAAAGGAATACAAAGGTGCTGCCGTTAAAAATTTGCACCAGTTATAAAGATTTAACTTCTACTTACAGCTAAACAAAGAAAGCAAAATAATCGCATCATAAAAGTATAATCAGAGTATTGATTACCATTGAATGCTTCGTTTGCAAGGAGTTTGAATTCTTCCGCCTTTGACACATCAGAATTCTCAGCTTCCATTTTGGAAATAATTTTTTTAACGTCTTTGGTAAGAATTTCAGAAGAGAACAGCGTCCATTTTTTAACAGCTAATTTTCTTTATAATGTTTTGCCTGCTCCATTAAAACAAAGAAAGCAAATTAGTCGTGTGATTGTAACAGTCATCGGAATACTCTATAAGAGTTAAAATTCAAGAGCATACTGTTTCGATATCTAAATTCAACTTAGGGGGGCTTTGAATACTATAGTAGCATGGCAAAGACTGACATAGTCACATAGGCGGAAAGTTAGAGAAGGAGAAGACTGCTAAGGAAAAATATGGATACAGTACTCCTTGCTGCTGCCATTTATAGCAAATCAAGGTACCCAATCACAAGCCTCTTCAACCTTTTTAATTAAGTTACAAATGCATGAAATATTGGAACCAATTCAAAATACACAGAACCTCTAATACAAGGGTCTGCCAATATAACTTTAATCTACATCATTTTTTTCCTACTTAAAATTCAAATTTGAAAGTCAATACCCTCAAAGTATTTGCTTTTGTTCCCCAAAGACAAGACCATGCACCAAAACGATTTCATTTCCTTTTTCTTTCGGTTAAATTGCACCACACATAATATTAGAATATATGGACCAACAAATTGACTCAATCCCAAGAGATACTGAAATATCATGTGGCTCTGTATTCAGTAATCCCAGAAAATAAAATATTGATTATTTATTTAAGCTTTGAAGGCGGGTAATAATTGGGCGAAGTAAACAGGCAGTTGTAGTAGTTCTCACAAAGACAGGAGTGAAACAGCATTGAAGTAGAAGATCTGAGTATAGGTCGATTGCACGTGTGAAGATAGAGGAGGAGAGGGAGAGAAGAAGAAGAAGAGAGAGAAAGGCGGAGACTTACTGGAAGGAAGGAGGCGACGTCTCTGGAGGACTTTCCCCGGCGTCGCCGCTGGAGGGTTCGGGAAGTGAGCATTGAAAGGAAGACTCTGATTTATGGAAATTTTGACCATCTCAACCGGGTTTATACGGACCCGAGTTATTCTTTCTTTTCGGCCCGAAACTTTGTCTCATTTCCAGTTTTTGGCGGGCCTGTTGGTAAAGTGCACTCATGCTATATAAATGAGCAGAGATCCTTTTAATAGTTCTGTTTTTTTTTTGGGCCAGCATTAGGCCCTACTTAAAATTATATTAATTACAATTAATAAAATGTACATGCACCACCAACAAAGACAGGCAAACAATTAGATAACTAAATCATTTAAATATTATGTCCTAAATTTAAAGTAAGTCACTCTAGCTATCGGAATACTGCCTAAACCCTCCCAATAAAAAAGAACTCATAGAAATAAATTATACTCCAACTGGTCCTTAATATAAAGTTAGATGGAGAGTTTACTTTTTAGTTTATCTCTTAAAATTATAAATTTTTTCTAAATTATCTCTATATGATTGGACATATTAAAACAATTTTTATTAGGGATAATTCAAGTGCACGTGACTAAATGGCGTATTTTAGAAAAATAAATATATAATCATTACAATTAATTAACTTAACTAATTTTTTTATTTTATTTAAATTAGTTAAGTATATCTTATATTAAGAATTAGAGGTAGTATTATTTATTACTCCTCTGGCGTGTCCTTAATATAGGACATAACTGGAGAATTGATATTAATCCTAAATACAAAATTTACAAGATTTATTTTTTATATTTATCAATTTTTTTAAATTACCTTTATTGATACTCCCTAAATACCAATTAAATAAAAGAGGAGAAGAGTGAATTAAAAATAATAATTAAAGTGTTTTAAAAAAATCTCAAAATTAACTAAGATCAAGAGTTTGGACCTTGTAAACAAATATATATTGAAATAGTTCCACGCATTAAGCAATCTGGGACCCGAGTCAGAGATAGAGAACATTCAGCTACCTTCATCCAAGTGGCCACACAAATGTATACAGCTAATCCTTAAGGTAATATTAGAGTCACATGCATATGCAACAGTTATACATATATATATATATAACTCTTGCATATGCATGTGACTATATATATATTATACCACAATTAACAATAGGCAGCAATTGAAAATACAAATTTACATTAACAATACACTGCAAAGTAGAGAATATAATAGACCCATTGGCAGCATCCTGAACTGACGAAATTGAGGATCGGATTTGGCTACTAACAAAAGCTTGGCTTTTCTATCTTCAAACAACCAGATTATTTATAAGTTTATACAATCTTTAATTTTTTAAATTTATCTTTATTTTAATTTTAACCTCTCAAATTTTAAACTATAATTTGTAGTCTTTTAATTTTTTTTAATCTAAAATATTAATCTCTATAATTTAATTAGAACTATAACAGAATAAAATTAAAATTTATATAAATTTTAAAAATTAAATATTATATTGACCCATTATATGTTATACCCAAAAGATATGATATGCACATGCAAGAGAGGTTAAAAAGCAAAATTCTCGATTTTATTTATAAATTGTTATTTTCTAAAAAAAATCTAGTTAATAAATATTTTCTGGAGACTGAAGGAGCTGCTCCTTACAGTAGCCCCGAGTACAATCAATATGCCATTTATAAGGAAGCATGCATGAAAAATATCTTGTCAGATTCATTTATGAACAGTTGACCCAGAAAATGACCAAACCACCATAATGGAGTGGTGAATTATTAATATAAAGTGACAGGAATTGTAAAAACAATCACAATCACGCAGGCACTTAGTCCAAAGAGGACTCTCGTACTTATTGTTTGATATATCCGACGTTATTATGTTAAACGTAGCATACACTACGGTTCTCCCGCTAACTAAAATAGCAATAATTTTATAATTTTTAATATAAAATTTAATTAAAAATTAATCTTAATTTTAAATATAAATTTTATCTTTTATATTTTTTAAGATTTTTTAAATTATCTCTATAAATATTTTTATAACAATAATCTAATAAAAAAATTATTTAACATTATACAATAATATTGTATGTTTTTATCAACAAACTAAGTTAAAGCGGTAAACAGTATTATCTTTTGAGGATAACAGAAATTTAAATTTTAAGAAATTCAATTGTTAGGAGAAATAACAACTGTTTATACTTTAAATATTTAAAAAAAATAATCTTAAATTTAATATAACTTAAAGATATTTGATCAAATCAAAATATAATATTTTATGTTTCGTTGGAGGTGGTACTATACATTGCATTCCAATATAAAATATCTGAAAAGGTCCTTTATACAGGGGCAAGAGCAATCTTATAAATTAGAACAAAATTTAGATTAAATTATTTATATTATATAAGTTAAAGTTTTTAATTATTATTATTTAATTATTATTAATTATTAAAATATTTATATATGCTTATAAATTTATTTATAAATATTTATAAATTTTTATATCAACTTTTATAATATAAATTAAAATTCATTTATTATTTTATAATATTAATAAATTTTTAAATAGATAATATAATAAATATAAATGATTTAATATAATTTTTGTGTTTCAAATTATATTTCTTCTATCATGTCCTCGTAACCAACGTTATCTAAAATGAGAGACACGAGATTTTTACTGTCTCGTTGCAGAAATAATTATATATCTTATAAGGTATTCATTTTTAGCATTTTCACCACAATCAAGAAGTGGTTGAAATTTTATTAAAAAAAATTAAGTTTTCCCTTATGGATTGCAAGAGTGAGAACTGAGAAGGTAATAGCTAATAATTTTTTATCATCATTCCCACACCTACCATATTTATAAAGCGTTTGAACTTAAAACTACACGTTTTAAAAAGTTTTTTTTTTTTTATCAAGAGTTTAAACAAGACTTAAGAGAGAAATTTAGTGTTATTACATTACAATAGCCGACTAATAAATAATTTATTTATTGCTTTAAAAAAATGAAGTGCCACATAAATAGAATTGAATTGAAGGAATAATTTGCTCAATGTTTTTTTGGTTATAATATTTTTTTACCTAAAACTAAATAATATTAAATAAATATGAGTTTTACCAATTAAATATAGTTAGAACACCATAATATGGTGACTAAAAAAATTTAAGAAAATAAGACAAAGTAACGGTCTTTATACTAGTATAAGAAAAATTAGAAAGTGCCTCTTTAATAATTACTAAAATCATAATTTTAAAATAAATTTTGACCTAAATTTTAGTTTATAAAAATTTTAAAATAAATAGTTATATTTATCCAAAAGAGTTTTTGAACTAAACTATAATTTAAATCTAAGGTTTTATAGAAGCTACTGAAGCTAATCTCTGGAATAGTAAAAGAGCTTATGAACTACTTGATTACTATTTTATCCTTATTTTTTCTTACATATTCTCTCATCTTTCTTCTTTCTTCTTTACTATATTTCCTATCTCTTCTCTCTATTCTCTACTATCTCTTTTATCTCCTCTCCTATTTTTAATAAAATTATACTCTTTCTGATAATTTTTCAATTATAAAAATTATTCTGGTAATAACTATCTAAAAATACATTTATTCATAATTATTTTTTTTATAAACTCTTATTCAAGAACTTTTTTCTAAAAACTGTTTAAAAGTCTTTTTTTTTATAAGTTATTTTTTAAACTCTTACCTAAACATACCTAAAATAATGTTCCTATCTCCTACCGATTGATAATCACATAGTAGGAGGGAGGACCAAACAGCTTAACAAAATAGTTTTTCTTAACAAAATAGAATATGAGAGGCGGCATACAGTCAACTCCTATCATAAAGAACTTAAATAGTCTGATTGTGAGAAAGAATAAAGTGGAAGTCACATGTGAAGTAGAGAGGAGGAGATGGATAAACATGGAAAAAGGAAGAAAGGGTTGGGTGGGAGGAGAGGGAAGAGGGTGGGTGTAGGGGCCAAATGTAGCAGCCCTTTATAGTTATGGGGACACAAGTCCTTTTCCCCACCACCACCCTTTTGTTTCACAATTACTCATACAAGCCCCTTTGTTTAATTCCCCAACACAAACTTGTATTCAATCTATAACGCCCCTTAACCTTATCCTAACTCAACATTTACTCCTCTTCATTATTCCCCCAATTCCACCCCCTAACCAATAAAATTGCATTCTTGTGCTCGAGCTTGATTGTGTTTTTTTGTTGTGAGTAATTGATAAACATTTAGTTACCATATATCCTCCTCTTATTATTAATTATAACTAATATAAAAGTTAATCAATTTTTTAAATATATTAATAAAATTAAATAAATTAATTAATTATATATAATATAAGAGTTAGTTATTAATTTTAAATAGATTAATGATTATATAATATAAATTTATTTTAAAGAGTTAAATTTTATCATAATTAACTAATTTATTTTATTTATTTAATCTATTCAAATTATTAACTAACTCTTATATTAAAAATAAGATAGGGTACATCGTATTTAGAAATTGATATTTTTGTTAAACTTACTATGGTAGAAGGTGAATAACAGATCAACCAACTTGCAATATATAGCATATAGTAATTTTAATTTTTATTATAAGAATTTTTAACTAAATTATACATTCTAATAAAAATAATTAAAATTATTAAATTCATCGTAAAATTAAAGTATTTTTTTTTACTTCCTATCTTACCTAATCATCCCCATCCCCTAGAGGAGGGACCCACTCACACACACTTCCATTCGAGTTATTCATATAGGTTCATTCATAAGTCCAATTTTAATACTATCAAACTTCAGTATTTATAAGTAATTTGAATATATAAATAATTAATTTTTTGAAAATATTATTGAAAAATCCACTGATATAAAATTTATTATTTAAATATATATTAAATTTGTTTAAAGACTCATGGGTAATCTCAACTCAACATCATGTAATTTCTCTACAGTTATAGGTAACTTATTTTTTAATTTTATATAAAACAAAAAATATTTATAAATAATTAAAAAATATGGTTGCAAGAAACTTGCTAAATATGAATAGCATTATTACGATCAATTTTAGAATAGGAAATGTTTTAGCAATTTTTTCCTTTTTTTTTTGTTTAAGATGTTGATGCTAGCTGCCGGCAACACCACACATGCAACCGTATAAAGATTAAAGAGGGAGCCATGGTTGTGTTGTGGGTAGGCTTCAGATTCGCCTTTTTAGGTGGAGAGAGAGATTATTGGAGAATCTTGTCATCATCGACTGCACACCATTCTTCTGAAGCGTGGGTCCCATTTCTGCTCTTAGTCCTATTCTTGTCCCTTTCTATGACCACGTTCTTCCTTTAAAAAAAAAAAAACAAAGAAAGAAAGAAAGAAAGAAAAAAACTCCTGCCTCCTCCCCCATCTCACAATCACCCCACTTAATATTTTTCATTTTTTACTTTTTTTTTAAATAATTTAAAAGTCGTGAGGTTAATTCACTTTATAATTTAAAAAAATTCTTACAATCAAATGTAGCTTATAATTTTCAAATAATTACTCTTATATTTATATTTGTATGGAAAGAAAGATAGGAAAAAAATAAAAGGAGAATACTATGAATATTTTTTTATTATTTTTGAGAACTTTTTTCCTAATATTTATTTTTTTCTAATTTTATTTTCATCTAAATATAGGTACAAGAATTATCAATATGAGTTATAGGATTGTTCACAAGACGAGTCGGGATTAAAATAACTTTATCCCGTGTCCCGTTCCGTCCCGAAATGGAACGGGACAGAAATTTCTGATCCTAATTTTTTTTAAAAGAATATTATAATAAAATTATCTTAATAAATTATTCCATAAAAATGCCATAGCGATTTCTTCTAAATACCAGCATTCCTCCCTGATATAAAATAATAACTTACCTATATAAGGGAAAAAATAGTAAGAAAGAATAAAAATATCAATATAAAAATATCTGTATAAGAATAAAAATATCTATATAAGAGTGGGAAATATAGGATAATATAATATTTTTAAAAAGAATTGGTTCGGGTCAGACAGGAATCCCGAGGGCCCGTCCCGACTCTTCCTTTTATCCTGTCCCGATAGTTTTTCGGCCCAGTCCTTTTCGGGATAGGACAGACCCGTCTTAAAATTACTGAGACTGGGATACCTGGGACGGGACAATTTTAGATACCTTAATGAGCTGTATGAAAAATGTTTTTTTTATTTAAAACTTTCATGTTATGTTCCCTTGGGTTATGGATTTGTCTCCCTCAACCTCTCTCTCTCCCCCTCACTTCAAGTTCTCATGTCTAAAAGGTTAGCTTGTACCGAACTGGTTTATTTAAAGATATTTTGCCTTTTTTGACCCAAAAAAAACTGAAGATAAAGTTGAAGAGTTGCAAAAAGGTAAGTACAAGTTAAATGCTGGATTCCTCAGTCATTTATTTTCACCGTAGCATTTTGTGGGAATCCCTGTCGCGTCCGTGTGGGGGGGGGAAACCGAATATGACCACATATACACATAGTCACCACCCTTACTTTCAAACATTCTACGCACTCTGATACGCATGCACAATTGTAATTTGTGCAGAAAATTAAAAAGAACAATCAGATTTTACTGAACTCATCGTTTGGTGTATTGTTAGGTGTAAGGCATCAGGTATATTTATTTTATTAATTTTTATTTTTAATATAAAATTTATTTAATTAATTTATATATTTAAAAAAATTAAAAAAAATAATTAAATTAATATTTATAATAATTATATATTAATTATTTTAAAGTACATCTTTTTAATAATATACATTTAAACTACAATTTAATAAAAATTATATTGATATGTGAGATCTCATATAGTATATTTGACAGAAAAATTATAATTTTAAGAGATAAAATAAATTAGAGTCTTATATTTAGAATTAAATTAAACTTAATTTTTAATTTTTATATTTAAAATTTGAGAGAATAATTATAAAGTCACGGCCTATACACTGTGCAAAAGAGGACAATTCTATCTCACAAGAGTTATTTTTCATGAGGACATGGTTTAGCAAGAGGATCTAATCTTGCATAATAAAATTCTAAATTTATTGTTACTCGTTCATCGTTTATTATTAAAATTTTTAGATACTTAGATCCCTTATCCACCTTAATTCCCCTTCCTTTTATATTATTTTGGCTACGTTTAGTAGGATGTAAATATTTTTTATAGAAATAAAAATAAAAATAAAATTAAGTTAGAAATATATTTTAAAAATTTATTTGGTATGATATAAATTAATTTGAAATTGATGTATATTTTTTTTATAACTTATAGTAAAATAATTTAAAATATTTTTTTATATCTTATAAAGGGTTAAAGTTGTTTAAAAATTTTATAACTTGAGATAAAATAATCTAAAATATTTTATTTCCACTTCTATCATCTTATTTCATAATTTTGTTTATAAAACTGAAATGACCTAAAATATTAAAAATAAAAATAAAAATAAAAATAACTTTCATTATACCAAATAAATACTTTTATTTTAACAAACATACCCATTATTATGCTACACACACCCAATATATATACTGCGAGGTGTCCACCAAACTTATCTCTCAATAGAACAAGAATGCACGTATCCCAAACACTAGGAAGTCATCAACATGTGTACATGCAAATGCTAATACTCTTAAGAGGCAAAGGAAACATGGTGAAAGTCGACTTACTTCTTGAAGGATAACTAATTTTGAAATTTTTTATTCGTACTATTAATATTCATATAATTATATCGTCCATACTATCTTATAAAATATAAAATTTTATAATTACATTGATACATGTTTTTGTTAGAATATTTTATCAATGTATTTATATTTAGCATGTAATTCTCCCTATTATTTTCTCGATACTGATATTTAGTATGTATCTATTTTTTTTTAGGTAAAATTCAAATTATTTTTTATTAGATATAAAGACTATTGAAATGATTTTTTTTATTTAACAAAATTTTTTAATACATATAACTTAATTTTAAGCCAAAATATCATGTTTAGCTATTTACTATATGTATTGGGTTTTATTGATATATTTAATATTTAATATTAATATATTTAATATATAAAATATATCATTATTTAAAATATATTTAATATTTAGAGAGTATTATTTTATTGTAATTTTAGTTATAGTATTTAGAAGGATATCTTAACTTTTAAATTTTTATATTTAAATTTAAAAATAATAAATAATTTGCTCTCACTGCTTAAAAAAATAAAAGATTTTGCCTTAATTTTATGCCGTCCTTTCTAAAAAAATTTAATATAAAAAAGAAAAGAAAAGTGCTGTTTATTTTATAATAAATTCATAATAGGCTTTCACACACACACTCTCTCTCCGTCGCTTTCAGTCATAAATTAAGGAAGAAAAGAAACCGCTACAGATAAAGCACACTCTCTCTCTCTCGTCCCTACCCCTTTCCTTTTTCCTTCTCACTCTCCCTCCCTTGAGCGCGAACCAAACATTATTGTCTGCTCACCGCTCTTCTCCCCCCACCCCCACCCCCACCCCCACCCCATACTTCTTTCTCTTCTCCACAGCCATCTTTCATGTCCCCATCTCCTTCTGTCGCTCTTAGATCATGGCCTTCGCGTCCGATGGCTTCTCCATTAGGTATCTTCTTTCACTCTTTTTCTTTATCTTCTTTTCCAGTAATTATTTGTTTGGTTTTTCGTTTTCAACCTTTTGAATCTTTACTTTGTTTTTCTGCTACGAACCAACGAATAGTGATGATAGATTGTTCTACCGTGACTGGGACTTTTGTTGTTTCTGGTTTTTGATTCGGTGTTGTAGGGAGTACACCTCCAAGATGAGGTCCGTTGACGTGTTGAAATGCTGGCCTTTTAGTATAACTAGCTCCAGTGACGTCTCTAAGGAAGATTTGAAGTCCTTTCTTCCTCCCATGACTGTTCCCAAGTTCCTGCAGCGGCCCGACGAGCTAGAAGCCGTGAGATCCGATCAAGATGATCATAGAAAATCTGAGCAACAACTGCCGGATGGTGAAATTTCCATGAGCGAGAGTGAATCGATGAAATCGGAGAAGCCCGTCGGCGCAGAGGAGGAGAGATTGGTTTGTCCGGTTTGCCGAGTTTTCAACGCTTCGACACTGACGGCGGTGAATGCTCACATCGACGGATGTCTTGCACAGACGATGAGGGAGGAGCGGCAGCAGATGAAAATTATGAGTATGAAGCCCAAATCGAAGGCGCCGAAGAAGAAGCGCTCCATCGCGGAGATCTTTGAGCTTGAGGTAGAACAACCGCGGATAGAAACTCTGTTCAAAATTTGGCCGTTCAGTAAGAATCCAGATGAAGTATCAATCACGGTTACCAAGTTCCGGTGGTTGTCACGGCAGCTTGAAGCGCTGAGATCCAATCAGTCAGAAGGTGAAAGTTCTAGAAATGAAAACGAATCGGCGAAGTCAGATCAGAGACCGGGAAGGGAGGAAGAGAAATTGGAGATGGTCTGTCCTGTTTGTGGAGCTTTCAATGCAGCAACCGTGACAGCAGTTAACGCGCACATCGACGGTTGTCTTGCGCAAGCGATGAGAGAAGAACGACGGCACATGAGGATGAATTTTAAGCCAAAGCCCAAGGAGCCGAAGAAGCGGTCAATTGCTGATATTCTCACCGTAGCGCCTCAGATCGAAGCCAAGTGTAGTGAGTGGATTGAGATTGACAAAGAGGGGGACGAAGAAGAGAAATCTGATGTTGGTGATGATGATGATTCAAGTAGGCCTGCTACTGCTACTGCTGTCTTTTCGACAATCCATAGCAAGAGGAATAAAAACAAGAATAAGAAAAAGATGGAAAGAAGACGGAAAAAGAAGCTGAAGAAGAAAAGGAAGGTGGAAAAGCATAGTGGTACCGTGACTCCGAACAATGATAAGGAGACGGTGAATCAGAATAAAAAGAAAAAGCAGAAACCATTTCACCATGGGTTAAATGCAAACAAGGTACGTATACGTGGTTTACATCTCTCATAAAATATAATCAATCTGACTCACACCCATTCATTAGACATATCAGTTTCTTGTTTTCCAGCTGATTCATGGGATTAAAGGATACAATACATGAATTTTATGCCATAAAATAATAACAATTTTATGCCAGACTAAGGGCATGTTTGGGAACCTCCAAACCATAATTTTAGAAATATTTTTATGTTAAACTCCTCACATACTCCTAAAATCACTTCTAAACTGCTAATCCAAACACCCTCAAATAAACTTTCCTAACTCGATGCATACATGTCTCACTTTTATGGATAAGCTTACTGCTGAAAAGCAAAGAAAACAGCTGGTTTTAGGGAGAGAGCTAATCATTTGTGGAGGAAAGTGAGTGGGTATTTAGTTTAGTACTTGTGCGAGATATGGTCTCTGACAAAGTTATAACAAGTTGCCAAAAGCGAGAGGTAATTGATATATTGAGGTTAGGGCTCCATGCGGGAATGGGATCAACGAATAATGAAGGTGACCGCGAGGGGTGTGTCGCTAGCTCCAGCTGTAAGCTGTGTATTATTATTAGTACAGGTTGGCTACAAGAAAGGGGCCATATAAGTCATTGTTTACGAAAGCCGCGCGCCAGAGCCTCTCGATGAGTGCTTTTTCCTTCTGTCTCACCGTTGGTGAAATTTGTATCCACATGCTGAGGGATATATATATATATATATATACACACACACACACAGAGGAACGAGAGACCGTTAATCTTAGTGTATTTTAACCGCACAGAATATTCAAAATTCTAGAGATAATTTATTTTACATGAATAGGAGGGAACAAATCAACTGAAAATATATATGTTCTGAATTCTGATTCTTTGAGTGGTGGTGTGGATTGTTATCACATGCATGTTATCCATTGAAGTGTGTTGGACAGTGCCCTTCACGAGTCATGATCAATGGATTATATCTATCCATATATATGATATAGTTAGTGTCATGTCAGATGCTAAATGCGAGTTCCTTTCTATGTGGATTTCATTCTCATGTATATTACATGAACGCCAGTGAGTAGGATGGATGATCGTGCGTAAGTATAAATAAATACTAAATAAATAAAAAGGCGTAAGCATGCTTTTAGTGATATCCATCCTTATTTCTGATTTCACCGGATAAATAATCCTATTATTTGAATTTTAATTAGATTGAGATTCATGATCTTTATTTAGAGCACTGTTGAGTTAATTTCGAATGGAATATTGGCTCTTCAAATTGATATCTTTAGCTTTCAGTGAACATAAATAATTAGAGCAATAATCTACTCTCATTTTACAATATTTTATTTTCTTAAATTGCTTTTCATGTTTGTTATTATTAGCTTAGTAATATTATAACATTTAAACTTATTTCTTATTTCTGAACTCTCTCTCTATATACACACACACACATATGCGCGCTCGCATGGTTACATACTTACATTTGCAGCACTCTAATTATATCGTTCCACTGATGTTGATATGTTAAAAAAACTTTATAAGATGGTCTTTCTTAAAGTATTTTCTTCTCTATTATATTTTAGAAATAATTTCATCTATTTTAATTGCTTCGAACAAAAATTTAATTCCTCGAATTGGTTGTTTGGTCACAAATTTTGTTTATTAAGCCCCGATGTTTGATTACAATTGTTGTAAATAGAAGCAGTTGAACTACTGAAATTTCATTCCCTTTGCTTATTAAAAAAAATTATACGTTTCGGACTTCTTGCTGAAATAATATATAAATATTTCAAGCGTAAGCTTCCGTTTCAAATATATATAATATTTTAATTTTCAACATTATGTTTATACTTTACTGTAAGATTATCCGAGCATTTTTAACTTGTATTTTTTTAAAATCTGGGGTAAGCGGGTTATATAAGCTTGTCTTTGCTGCTAAAAGCTTTTTCAAGTAAGAGTAAGATTCTGTTTTTAAAATAATCTTTAATTTATAATATTTTCCTGTATGTTCCTTCCTACTAAGATTCTGTTTTTAAAATAATCTTTAATTTATAATATTTTCCTGTATCTTCCTTCCTACTTTTTTTTTCTTGCTAGCACACATTTCCTCATACAAAAAGTTGCCCGAGTTTTGTTGTACATATCCATTTTTCTTAAAAAAAAATATTTATGGCATACTAAATATTAATTTTGATTTCTATATTCTCGTTACGTTGTATCCTTTTCAGTTTTCACTTCAAGTTCCTTCTTAAACGCACAGCTATATATTTTTGTAATTTCATTGTTTTTGACACGATCCAGATTGCATATAAGGATTTTATAATAATAAATTAAGGATAATACTATTAATTAAGTTCTCAAGCGTATTCTTTTTTTTTTTGGTAACATCAAGTGGACTAATTTTAACAACGAATATGTTAAGCTGTGTGTTATGATCATGAATAATTGAAATTGAATACCACTTTTTAATTTGATAGCATAAAAAAACGTTTTAAAAGAGAATAACTGTTGATAAATGTCACTTTAATTTGGAATCTAACGATTTGTTTATATGATTAGGTTGCTTTTGTAAATTAGCATGAATTCCTTCACCTATCGTTTTTGTTTGTTTGTTACAATTCCTTCACCTATCTTTGATTAGTCAGATCTATGTTCTTCATTTCCTGAGGCATACTTATTACTCTTATTTATTTATTTATTTATTTTTGTTGTGTCCTTCTATTCTTTTTTAAGAATAAAAGAAAGAAAATGTAATATGCGTATCTATTTTTGACTTTATACGAAATACATCAAATATTAAAAAGACGAGTTCTTCCATGCAGTCAATATATATAAATAATTTGCAGCAAGTAGCAATTGCCTATGGGTCCTTGGAACAATTACTTTATAATTTGTATGTCATATACTGAATTTAGAAAATGTATTATTATATCTTGATGTCCTTCCTTGTCTAGCAAGTTTATTATGTAATGTACATGAGATGCTGTTGTGTGGCTATGATTCTACCTATCACCACTTTCTCCTATTCCTTAGTTTCAGTGCAGTAGTGGTGCGGAACATATATCTTTCACCTTTGATTATCATAATTCTATTAATTGTGGTGTTGCCTTTGGTTTCAATACTGTAAATATTTTATTCTATTCTATATAGCTGAAATTTCCATTTGCAACCGAAACTGATGTCTAAGCTGCAGAGGTGTATTGCATTTCTGTTCTTGGATGTCTGTAACCTGAGTTACATTGAACCATTTTGTCTTCAAACAATGAGTATTTAAATGTGGCCTACAATTTTGACAATTAGTTGAGATTGAGTTCTACAATTTTGTTTAACTTGTATCTCAGGAAGATGCTTACAAGCGAAAAGTGAAAACTCCAGCGAAGAGTTCCAGAAAACTAAAAGGCACTATTGGTAATAAAAGAGCTGCACTAGATGACATCAATGCATCTGCACATAAAAAGAAAGCAAGTCTAAAGCATGCAACTGTTGAAAAGAAGCAAGAAGCTATGGAGAATTACTCAACACATGTTTTTGGGAAGACATCAAGTGGCTGCAATGTTCAGGATGGTATTGAAGACAAAACTTGTGATGTCCAAGAGAAAATATTAGCCAGGCATGGGAAGTTCTCCAATAAAGATAACACCATGCTAGGTCCGAAAAAAGGAAGCTCATCTGATGAAAGAATGTTCTCTTCAGATGGACAGGCTGCTTCATCAGTAAAGGAGCAATCCTCTGCAAGTGATGAAGCTGCTTGTTTGGAGTTAAACAGAAGAGATGGCGAGATTACCTTTAATATGGACAGGAGAAAGGAGGTTTGTCCTGTAGTAGAAAGTAAACAGTTTTCTACTACTCCTGATGAACGAGTTTCTCCAAAAAACTTTTTGAGGTCATGTGCAAATTTGGAGAAGAAAAAGCATTTGGTAGAGAAGACTGAATCATTGACAGATGTGGTATCTGATGACAATGATACTTTACACCTGTTTGACAGAGGCTACACAACTGCACTACACTGTTCTGCACAATCTTCATCAACTTCCAGATCTCTTTCTGCACATCAGGAAGGGGGCATTTCTGGTGCAAATACTCTTGTGGGTCACTCTGAAGCTTACAGCTCGCCTGGAAAATTCATGGATCATCATGGGGATTCAACTCATCAGGTTTCTGCAACGGACTCTGATGCAAGCACAAGAACATTTATGCAGCCTTCTTCATTGTATCACACTTTATATAGTCAAGGCAGTGAAAGATCTCTATTTCCATCGCAAACTTATGGAGACAATAGCCAAACTTTGGGTTATAGGCCTTTGTCTCACATGTTTTCAGCAAATAGCTCCATGGATGAGAACTTCTTTGGTTTGCCACTCAATTCTCAAGGTGAGCTGATTAATTTCAGTTCACGCGCAAAAGTGGGGATGAACCAATCAGAGACATCAAACATGTTGGGAAGTTCTTCCAGATTACTCTTTGACAACTTTGCCTATAGAAGTAGCCATGAATATTTAAGCATTAATGAGAGTCATTTTGTTCAGAAGTCACTGTCACAAGATAGTGGAAATAAATTTCCTCATTATCCAGCCAGGTTAGGTGTGGCAGAATTGCAAGGTAATTGGAGAGCTGATATACACCGGTTTAATACTTATAGGGGTTCCAATCAGTTTGTTTATCCTCTTGATTCGGAATTGAAGCCCATGACATACCCTTTGGTTGAACAGAATCAACATGACCAGGTGCAGAACAATAACAGAAATGAGATGATTCCTCTGAAAAAAGGTTCAGATCTTAGTTCACAAAGTTCCACCCAACCAACAACAATGCGGTTGATGGGGAAAGACGTTCCAATTGGTAGAAGCATCAAAGGGGTACAAGTACAAAAAAAATTCGAGGAAGATGTATGGGCTGAACAGCAATCTAGAAGAAGGTATTCTTCTGGAGATACTGCATTAGAAAATTCCTTTTCGGAGACATGTTCTAAGCAGGATCACTTATCTGGTTCACCATTACAAATATCATGTGAGAATATAACACAGTTAGCGAAAATTCAAAGCAATCAGTCATTACAAAGCACCGCATTGAATGGTCCACAGCTTGAATTTCCTCAGCCATTTCTTGATTTACAAACTAATCATGTACCACAAAAAGGAAACTGGGGATTCAACAAAACTGCTGATTGTTATTCTCAACCTATTACTCATGCACACACTTCAGGTTCAGCATCTAAATTCCAAGGACTTGGCTCTCACTTACAGGCCCAACTTGCTGCATGCAATTATAGCCAACATACTTGTCAAATCAATGGTGACCTTTATGACAGGAAGAAACTCCCTCTTGTAACAAAACCTGCTTTTGAAGAACATGCCGAAGCATCCTGGTTTCAGATCTCCAATAGAAGCTCGCCCCAATGGCTGCTAACACATGAAAGGCTACCAGGGACCTCATCTCAACATATATCTGGCCCCAGTAGTATAAGTTTTCCTCAAACCCAATGGCCAGGTAGGTTCCCTGCACCTGTAAATCCCTCAGTTCTCAATTGTTCACCGGTAAATTACTGTCACATGACGACACCTATTAGTCCACTTGTTCCTCCAAGGACTGCCATTAATCCATCCTCAACTATACTTAACGGCTGTAGAAATAAGACAATGGTCAATGACAGAGTGATTTTAGAAGACAAGACAACAAACGGTTATGATTTGTGTAACAATACTAGGAAGAGACCTGCAGCTTATAATCTCCATGGATCGACGAAACTGATCAAGTTGAATGATATACAAGTGGAAGAGAATGACTCAAGCTGTGAATTTATTGGAAGGAGCACAAGAACTGCAGAAGTTGCTCCACAAGTGGATGATGGTACAAGAAGTAAATGTTGTTTCCTCAATGAGCCTCAAAATATAATGTGTAAAAGTTATCTTGGCTTGGAAATCTCAGGTCCTGGGAGACCAAGTACAGGAACTAGGCATATCCTTAAACCCTCCCCAAATGTTGCTGCAACTACTGACACTGATAAGGATCTAGATTTTCAGAGAAATTTGACGAAAATATACGAATTTTAGGTGTAAGTCAACATACATCTTTATATAACTCCCTCGGTTTTGCCTTCACACTACACCCACTTGTTGAACATAACTGAATCTAGTGGAATTTTGGTATGATTTCAGCAATTGACATTTCTTTTGATCACCAACAACGTGATGATGGAAGATTTGGATGCTTATCACCATCTACATCCCACCCATCTTTTTTAATCGCAGTCAATGTAAACACACGCATATGACCATGTCAATGCTGGCTGGGCCTGAGCCCGGGACCTCTGTAACATGAGGTGAAAACGCTTGCCACTGTGGCAGCCGGTCATCAACACATCCCACTCATCTTTACTGCACGAGTTTTTGAGCTTTTTATGGATCTCTTGACTCTGCTTGGCATCTGTTAACAAAAATGTGGTTTCTAAATTCTAATAAATTAATGAACTTGGCAGTTAAAATTGATAAAACCTTCATCTGTTGTACAAGAAAATTTTAGATTTTCAAGAAATTGAAAACTTTATAAGATATCTTTCTCCTATCAAGTACGGAAGACCTTGCGAAAATATGAAGGATCTCGTTTGTTTCCCAGGCTAATTCTACTAATTTCTTTTTCTCTGCTTGTTAATTTGTTGCGATTTAGGCAAATAAAAAAAATTGTTGCGATTTAGGCTCCACAATATTTGGAAATTATTATTATTTTTATTTAGTCAAGTTTAACCTCAAGCCATTTGGGGTTAGAGACCAATTATTTTTTAGATTTCGAGTGCAAAGAATTCTCACCTTTAGATAAAGTTGTGTATTTTTACCTTTGGGAATGGATTTTGGGATTGAGATGCTATTTTTATTTATGCATTATTCATGAATTTTTATTTATTTTTATAGCTATCACCTTTTTTCTCTCAATCTATTGTACACATTTATTGTTCTAGATGTGAAGTGATTTTGCTTCTTCATGATGTCATTAAGATATTCATACATATATATATATATATATATATATTTGAGGATTTTAATGAGTTGCCATATTCTTATCACTGTAAGTCACAATTTCCTTGGATTTCGAAGCTTTGCTTCCTTACCCAGAGTAAAAGGAAAATAAACAAACAAACTTGTAATTGTTTCAAAGTAGAAGAATTAAACTGCATTCTTCCATCAATTTCTTTATTTCATATCAGAATTTTGATACCAATCAAGGGAGGTCGCTGAAGTTGTAGTAGTTATGATAATAATAATAGCACTAGGCGCAGAATAACTAAACCTCAAATTCTGATATGCGATTCAGTACGTTCACAGTCCACAAATTCTGAAATTCAACACAAACAAATTAAAATCACAATCAAAACACAGATACACACACACACACACACACACGCGAGCGCGCGAGAGTATATATGAATAATACGTGATGGATTGTTCAGTGCTTTCTTGCTTCTTTCTCGGCAGCTTTGATAATTCGCTCGAAGGACTCAGGACCGTAAGCATCGATGTAACGTTCAACAGCTTTTCTTGCGTCGAAGGTCATCATTTGAAGCACCTCTGGATATTTAGACGAAGAAGAAGAAGAAGAAGGGTTGAAGCCAAGTGTCTGAATATTCTTGAGGCACTTCCTCGCGTAATTCTCATATATGTAAGCTGCTCCATTGAACATTGGTAGTACCAGCCACATGCATATAACTAACTTCACCAGCGACCACAATGGAAACCTGTTCGTTCGTTCATGATCATCCGTATTTCATTCAATTTACTCCAACTTTTGCACACCCAATCAATATAATCAAAGGTTGAGGTCCAATAATCGTTGTAGAAGTATTAAAAAAGAGCAATGTCAAGACCTTAAAAATGTTTTTAACAGTTAGTATAGTTTTGCTTATTTTTAATACTTTTTAGGTGATATTAATTTATAAAGAACTTTTAAACTTACAATTCTTACGTAAAAACTTTTAGCATAAAATTAGACTTTGATCCTGTAATAAATCAAGATTTTGGAGATGGAGCAGAGAAAGGTACCAAGCTAGGACTTTGTGGAAGGAAAGCTCGAAGAGGGTTAAGAATGAGTACAAAACCCAGTACGTAAGCCATTGCTGATCGTCCAATGTTGAAGGACTCTCGATCGCCCTCATTGATGCATATCTGCTCATTTCAATTCATGGTCATACACAAACTCATTTTTATCATCATCTATATTTATACACAAACACATATATTGTCTTACTTACGAAATGATATTGAATTATATGTATTTCATTACTTACAAGGGATAGAGAAGCATCATTCCTGGCCTGTTACCAAAAAATAAGAAGTAGAATGTTATATATATGTGTGTGTGTACTCGTTAATAGATAGATTTGTGGGCAAAAATCGAAAATGATAAGGATGATGAGCAAACTACGTAATTACCCTACAATTGTATCCAAATGTCTGGCGATTGTTCCAACGAAACCCATAATAATAATGTTGAAGGAATTATGAGAAACTGAGAGTTTCTGATGATACGATGATAATCTCAATATATGTACGTATGTGTATTAATTATATATATATAGCTAGGTTTAGGAGCTTTGTCGATTGTGGGTGAATTACAGAGGTAAGAGAATCTAAGTGGGTTCGTTCGAAGGTAGTTTATACAGACGAAGATAAATAAAGAATGGAGGGTAGGTAGGGTTAAAGAAAGAAGCAAAGAATTTGGTGGTGGGGGTGCAGAAGAAGACACACACACACATACAAGTCTCCTTTACTGCGATGCCAAGAAAGGACATATTGGAAATGTCAAAAGGTTTGGTATTTACATGCATGCATTGCACATGACGCCTTTTTGGAACCTTATTAACTTTATATTCCTTTCTTTTACTTTCTCTTCAACTTTAGAATCCATACCATAAAATAATGAACTTTAACACAGCAAACTTTTCTCCCAGAATTAATACTCTCTAGAGGCAACAATTAGACACTGACCTGCCATAAATAATTGCACCATGCCATTATCTCATCATACAAAAGAATATATTCCTTATCCAAACCCTCTCATTCTTCAAGCCAATTATCCATGGAGCTTTATTTATTGAGCAGTTCTGAATTGATTTTAAGTTAGTTAAGGTAATATATATTCTTTTTTCTTTCTTGAGCTTAAATTATATTTATTTAATTAATATCTATGACAAAAATATTATGTTTAAAATAATTTTTTTGTGTGGTCCAACCTTCTTCAATTTTCTTATAAGAAAAAAGCTCTCCTTTAATACCATGCGTTATCAAATTATTTGAATCTTATCAATAGCTTAAAATGCTTAAACCATTATAAACAAAAAAGTGTAAATAATATATAAAAAAATTATTGATTAAAGATTAAATTTCTTTAAAATTTAGTTTAATATAACTAGAAAAAAGTGATATAAAGCTGTTGTGTGACCGAAAAATTAATACTTACAATTTTATTTGATTTTTAATTAGATCTTTATATTTTTTATTTTTATAATTTCACCTGATTTTAATTAAATTTCTCTAATTTTTTTAATTAAATTTTTATAGTTTCATTTAATTTTAAATCAAATCCATATAGTTTCACGTGATTAATAAAAAAATAAAATTACAGGGGCATTAGTAAAAATCAGATGAAAAACTTAATAAAAGGAAAAGATTACAGACACCTAATTAAAAATGAGTTTAAATTATAAGGAGCATCGGATTAATCCTTTTTATATTTATTGAAAGGGTGAATTTGTTACTAATTAAAAAAATTATCCGAGTGATTTTGGTAATTTGCATACTAACCCTTGCTAAATAGTCAAATTACAATTCGCGCTCCCGAGTTCACACCACTGAGGGCACTGACCTCCCGTGCTGCTCGATATCCGGATTTGCCCCATTGATGCTCTCTATGTTTGGATTTGGATTGGGTCTTCTCTAAACCGTACCCTCTGGAAACGTCCTTCTGCTTCAGTGCCCACGTCGCTCGCATTGCTTATGCTTCTTCATTCTCAGTACGCTCTGAAAACCCTATTTCTTTCTCTTCCTTTAGTTCTCTTTTTGATTGCGTTGCTGATTTTAAATCTATGTATTCCAGTAATGGATCCGAATCCGAATGTAACTAGCGTTGTTTCGCCCGCTTTTTGATTATATATGTCTGTATTTCCATTCCGATCCGAGACCCGCACCTACCGGTTATCTGACCCGATTTCACTCCCCGTTACGGACCGGTTCTGTCGGGCGGGTTTGGATTACTCTTATTTTGTACAGAGGCGGGTCGATTCGCCATTGTTTCTGTATTTTATTTATGGTTTGGCATTACTCAGCCTAGACTATGATTCAGAAAATTCTGTCTTGGAAGAACCGTAAATAGAATTTTTCTCAGTGTTTTTGTTTTTAGAAAATACTGGTTAATGAAAATGTGAATATACGATATTTTTAGTTGAATTGCTTTTTTCGGCTATGCTTGCTCTTCACGGTATGGTTGGTAGGATGCGCTATTTTGATTGTTTGCTTCTTAGCTAGCTTACGGGGTGAACCTATAGGTTAACATGCAGTTGATAGGAAATGAAATTGAATGAAGTCTTAGAATTATTCATTTTGGGATGACCAGGACAAGAAGTGGTCTTTGATCGATGAGCTCACTGAAAACCTTTGAAGATTTGAACTCAGCATGAAAATCCGTCCTGCACTTGTTACAGTAGTTCCTATGTGAAATAATGAAATGATTAATTTATAGTTTAACACTTCCTTTTTGATAATTCATAATAGTAAGAGCTAATCTAACAGCTGCTTTTTTTTTTGGCTTGCAGATTTATATTTAAAAAGAAAACTTCTTTTGGATAACAGGGGGCTATTTAGTAGCTACTACTAGTTTGTGTTTTCTCTATGAATTTTTTTTCAGAAAATGTCTTTACTAAGAAATTTTGGAATATTAGATGTTGGAAATACTGTGTTATCGAAGTTCCTCTAAGTTTATGGAATATTAAGCTTAGGTGTTCGTAGAATTTTTTTTTTAAATTTCCACTTTAAAGATGTACTATTGCAGGTTGTATATGGTATGGAATTGTTTGTCTTCTCTAATCGAAGTTTACAGACGTATTATGTTTTTGCTTGTAATGTTTTAGTGTTGAAAAAGACTTCTTGAGTTAGGTTTTACATATCATTTCATCATAAAATCATTTATTCTTCTCTCTTTCCTTTTCTCTTCTTCTTTAATATTGTCTTTGCACTTATAGTATTATGCACTTATGCACTCAGAAAAGGTGCTCTGCATAAATATGCTATGTATCCCTTGAAATGGATACTATTTGAAAATTTTAATGACCATGTATTGTGCCAGGTTGGTGCAATGGATATGTCAGATGCTGTAGCAGCCAAATCTAGCCGGTTGAAATCTGTTGTATGGAATGATTTTGATAGGGTTAAAAACGGCGATGCCTGTGTGGCTATATGTAGGCATTGTAAAAAGAGGTTGAGTGGATCTAGTAGTAGTGGAACATCTCATTTAAGGAACCATTTGATCAGGTGTCAGAGGAGATCTAACCATGGAATATCACAATGCATTGCAACAAGAGGAAAGAGGAAGGAAGGGGCTCTTGCAATATCAAATATCAGTTCTGATCAAGATCAGAAAAAGGATGATGCCCTTAACCTTGTGAACATTAAATTTGAGCAGGAGCTGATGAAAGATGACATATTCAGCAATGGAAGCAAGAACTTTGATCAAAGACGGAGTCAATTGGATCTTGCTCGCATGATTATTTTGCACGGATATCCATTGACTATGGTTGAGCGTGTTGGTTTTAAAGTATTTGTGAAAAATCTCCAGCCATTGTTTGAGCTCGTGACAGTGAATAGCATTGAGGCTGACTGTATTGAGCTTTATGAGAAAGAGAAACATAAGATGAATGAAATGTTGGATAAATTACCTGGTAAAATCAGCCTTAGTGCTGATGTGTGGATGGCTATGGGTGATACTGAGTATCTGTGTTTGACAGCAAATTACATAGATGAATCATGGCAGTTAAGAAGGAGAATCCTAAATTTTATCATGATTGATCCTTCACATACTGAAGACGTGCTTTTGGAGGCTATAATGGCGTGTCTGATGGACTGGGATATTGACCGTAAGTTATTTTCCATGACTTTGGATACTTGTTCTACCAGTGATAAAATTGCAAAGAAAATTGGTGAGCGGCTTTCACAGAATAGGTTTCTTTATTGTAATGGTCAATTATTTGATATACGCTGTGCTGCAAATGTTATTAATATTATGGTTCAGGACGCTTTGGGAGCGGTAAGTGAAATAGTCAGTAAGATTCGAGAAAGTATTCGTTATATTAGAAGTTCACACACTGTATTGGAGAAGTTCAATGACTTGGTTAACGAAGTTGGGATCCAGTGTAAAAAATACTTATTTCTTGATAACCAAATGCAATGGAATTCCACTTATTCAATGCTTGAGACTGCCTTGGAATTCAGGGATGTCCTTACTCTTCTACAGGAAAACGACGGTGCCTACAGAATCAGTCTTTCCAATGTAGAGTGGGAGAGAGCCACTGCAGTCACTAGCTACTTGAAGTATTTTGCTGATGTTACAAATGTTCTCACAAGGAGCAAGTATCCAACGGCAAATATTTACTTCCCTGAGCTCTGTGATGTGAAGTTGCAGTTGATGGAATGGTGCAAAAACTCAGATGAATGTATTAGTGGTTTGACATTAAAGATGAGAAGCAAGTTTGATGAATATTGGGAGAAATGTAGTTTAGGATTGGCAATTGCGGCATTGTTAGATCCTAGATTCAAGATGAAATTGGTAGAGTATTACTACCCACAAATCTATGGTAGCACTTCTACTAGTAGCATTGACGAGGTCTTCGATGGCGTGAAGGCCCTATACAATGAGCATTCAATCTGCTCCCCATTAGCTTCTTCTCATGACCAGGGATGGGCCTGGCAGGGTGGGAATGGTACACTTTGTTTACCAGGTCCCACGAGGGATAGATTGATGGGGTTCGACAAATTCCTCCATGAATCATCTCAGGGTGAAGATATGAAGTCAGATTTAGAAAAATACTTAGAAGAACCTCTCTTTCCGCGAAATGTGGATTTCAGCATATTAAACTGGTGGAAAGTACACACTCCTAGGTATCCTGTCTTATCCATGATGGCAAGAAACGTATTAGGGGTTCCAATGTCAAAGGTTTCACCAGAGTTGGCCTATAATAATAATGGAAGAGATCTTGATCGCGATTGGAGTTCACTTAACCCTGCCACTGTTCAAGCCTTGGTGTGTTCACAAGATTGGATACAGGGTGAACTGGAAAGTTAAAGAACTGTTTTCCTCCTGCCTCCTGACTTACATATGTCGATTCTTTACTCAAGAAATTCCTTTGTAAGTTATGTCAGTTATCCTTAAAATTACGTCCTATTCTAGTTTTATCCACCCCTTGTGCATTCAAAAACAAGTTGATTTCTTAGATCTTATTTATTTTTAATTGTTTTGGCGATCTCTTGCATCTTATGAAGTCCTCTCTTTACCTTTAGAAGCATAATCTGAGTTTACCAAGGGATATTCTGGTGTTTAATAATTCATCCTAATCACCATGCACAGAAATGTCAGTTGAACCACCCTGCTGGATTCCTTGCTTAAAGATCTCAACATCCTTGGCCATACATGATCCCACTTAGCCTTGGAGCATCACTCTGGTCATTGGACCCCAAGCCTTTCTATGGAGTTTCGGAGCTTCATATAAGCTTGAAGATCACAAGAAAAAGCGTCCTTCCATATCGATTCAGAATTTGAGCATGGATCTCTATTTGGTGAAATTGCAAATACTTTGTCTTATTGAGGCCCCCATTACAAAAACAGGATTTCGTCTTCATGAGCCCACGTAAACATTGTTGTGAACATCTATTTTTAGCCAAGAAAATGGTGTCTGGTTGGGGGGCCTTTAATCAGCTAAGGCGTTTAACAATCAAAGGCGTGGTATCTATTTTCACAAGAAAACGATTCCTTTTTTTTTTTGTCTTCTGTTTCTATATCTTTGTAATTATGCTCAACAATTTCTTTACGTTTTCCCTACGTTTCAAAAAGTATATGAGCTTGTTTTTCTATCGTTAATTTTTTTTTTTAATTTTTATTCAATTCATTTCTGTTTTTGTACATGAAAATGGTTGTAGTTGTCTACAGTAGCCCGAGACCGATATGACCCCCCAGCCGCATCCTGAAGCAGATATTTTGCAGCTAGCTTTGAATATAATCACTCTAGGTTTACGGCTGATAGTAATAGACAGTTCGTCCTGTCTGATATTAGTATCGCTTAAGAAGAAGGAAGATTTCGCCCAGTTTTACCTTTAAACCGTGGGTGAGCTTAATCCCTTTCTTTTTTTTTCTTGTAATAATGAGGTTTAACACAATTGATTAATTGGCATTTAAATGTATTTTTTAAACATTTAGTTAGAGGTTCGATCTCTAACAGTGTGTATGAAAATAGTTTCATGACTAATATAAAAATCTTTTTGAGAAATCTAAGATACGAGAGGATTATTTATTGTTTCCGGTGGTAGATACAGAAAGTTTACCTAAAAGAAATTCTCTCGATTTTGGACCAACTTTCTCAAATTTCAAACTAATGAAAATGAACCAAACTTGAGGCGGTTCTCAATCTCGAGACCCATATGTTGCCATTTGTTGGCAAATTTGTGTGGGCAAAAGAGAATATAATAGATGAGACACATACTTATGTGAGTTTAGCTGGTGGAAGGGTGAGATATGTGACTATTTGGATCGTATTTGATCTCTAGGGAGTACTACTTTATTGTGATTCTAGTCGCGGCTCTTGGGGAGGCATCCTAGCTCCTAATTACTTAGACTTACGTCTGAGGATAATTGATGGCTCGCCCTACCTGATATTGGTATCGTTTAGAAAGAAGGGAGATTTCACCTTGCCTTTGAATCGTGGGTGATCCTAACCCTTTTCTAAAAATTTATTTACCAAAAAAAAAAAGAAAAATATGAGAGTCATAATCTCACTTAAAGTTATCGACAGAAATAGAAACCTTATATATAGGCATACCAATAACTTTGTGATTAAGAAAAATAGTAAAATAATATTAAATTATAATAAATAAATGAAAGTAGAAAAGTGGGAGATAATTGGATTACATGAGATAATAAACTTGACCAATTCAAAATAATAATTAGTCAATTGAAGATTCAATCAACACTCCCCCTGCTTCAAAGCTGCACACTCTAAGTAATCCTGTGAAAAAATAGAACTCCTTTGATAAAGCCTTCGTCAAAACATCAACTAACTGCTCTTGCGTGCTGCAATATTCCAATATCATATCCTTCTTTGCTACTAGATCACGAATGAAATGATAATAAATATCAATATGTTTGGTCTTGTTGTGAAATGTTAGATTAATACTCCCCTTGCTTTGAAACTGCACACTTTAAGTAATCCCCTGAAAAATTAGAACTTTCTCTTTGATAAAGCCTTAGTCAAAACACCAGCTAACTGTTCTTGCATGCTGCAATATTCCAATACTATATCCTTCTTTGCTACCAAATCACGAATGAAATGATAACGAATATTGATATCTCCATGACAATGAATCCAACATTTCACAATAGGACCAAACATATTGATATTCGTTATCATTTCATTCGTGATTTGGTAGCAAAGAAGGATATAGTATTAGAATATTGCAACACGCAAGAGCAGCTAGTTGATATTTTGACGAAGGCTTTATCAAAGAAGAAATTCTATTTTTTCAGGGGATTACTTAAAGTGTGCAGTTTCAAAGCAGGGGGAGTATTAATCCAACATTTCACAATAGGATCAAACATATTGATATTCGTTATCATTTCATTCGTGATCTCTAAAAAAGAAGGATATGGTATTGGAATATTGCAACACGCAAAAGAAGTTAGCTGATGTTTTGACGAAAGCTTTATCAAAGGAGAAATTCTGTTTTTTTCAGGAAATTACTTAGAGTGTTGAAGCAGAGGAAGTGTTGATTGATGCTTCAATTAATTAATTATTATTTTATTAGTTTGAATTAGTCAAGTTTGTTATCCAATATAATCCAACTATCTCTCCCACTTTCCCACTTTTATTTTTATACTCCAAAACTCATACTTCTCACTTGTAAAAATCGATACGAGTGGCTGTGAAAAAGAAGAAAAAATAAAATTCGCATTCAAAGCTATTTGCTTTTCTTTTTTTGTTTACTCCCCCTCTCTCTTGTTTTCCTTTTTATGGACGCTCAAAAGAAGTAGAGAAAATTTTTGCTCAATTTCAAAGTGTTTCACTTAGATAACCAATAGACTAAAACCTCACTTTTCACTTTATTACTCACTAAATCTAATGGGGCTGATGCCACTAATGTTAGCAGAAGAGAATATAATAGATGAGATGCATAAATTGACTTATATTTATTGACTGAAATAAAAGCCTCATATATAGGCATACAATGACTTTGTGATTAAGAAAAATAGCAGAAAAAATATTAAATAATAAATAAATAAAAGTGAGAAAGTGAGAGAGATAGTCGGATTACATAGGATAACAAACTTAACCATTCAAACTAATAAAATAATAATTAATTAATTGAAACATCAATCAACAATTTGCTAGGTTAATGATAAATAATTGTAAATTTGTTAACTTTGAGATTTAATTCCAAATGAATTTGTAGCTGGGAATCAGCAAATAACCTTGTGTCCAAGATTTCACTAGAAGGGAAAAAACCACAGATGAACTATCAAGATATATGGGGAATATTAGCCAAGTGTTTCTCAAAGATCCGTCTTAAGACCTGTACAAAAGTAAAATTTTCAATCAAGAAAGAAAGCCAAAACAATGCTCTATACAATTAAAATGTAGATATGTATTTATAATTAATCATTTAACTTACAGTAATCAGAAAACTAGGATTCACTAAGAGCTCGTATCATCTGTCTCATCATTTGCCAATAGCATCGTGCTTCTAATTTTAGCAACTCCATTGCGGCTTCACCAAATTGCTATATATATATATATATATGAACATGGAATAACTCTTGCATCATTCTCTGTTGGACGTATAAGTCAGAGACTGAAGGACAAAACCTTCTTCCCTCTGATACATCAGTATATATGGCTGTATATTCACATCTTGGTCCTTGAAAAGTATCGCCAATTTTGAGTTTTGCTGCTGAAAATTGATGACGAAACTCAAATATAAGGTGATTTCTTTTCTGGATCAAAGTGAACTTTTAGTCTAAAAGAACTTATTAGCCCCCCCTCTTCACCAAGTGATTCTACATCTGCGAATAATCTTATCTGACGATTTTAAGTATCTATTCCAGAAGCTCCGAAATTGTGGGAATCCAATTTCGAGCCATGGCTTTGCAGGGCCATTAAAATGGATAACAGCAGCAGATTGCAGTCTCTCTTTGCTGATTTCTTGTGATTGATTGCGATAACCTAAATCAGTCACAAGCCATGTTGAATCTATGGGATGAACATGACCCTCAAAAGCAATCAAGGCTGGTGGAAGCACTCCTGGCTTCCACAATGATAACCCAGACTTGAGGTTCTGTGAAGAAAGATAACATACAGATTATGGTTTCATGAGACAACAGAACGGAGCAGCAAAAACAAAAACCAGTTAGTTCTCTGGGAGAAAAAATGTGCAAACAAAGTGTAATTTATTGGTTGGCTTCAATTAATTTGTTTCTGATAGTTCGGTACAAATTCATCTCGGTGTTCAAAAGATGGCCATAGTATCATTTTGTTTCTTGAAGAATATGTTTGTATCACTCCAGTTTTCAAAAGCCCAATTCTGTTCAAATTTCATCCTTCTGAGAAATATCAGTAATACTATACAATGTTTCAAAGGGTATTAAAAGATCAAGTGCTATAAGGTATACTTACAAGTTTAAACCATTGAAGGTAAGTCTGAGTGATATTTGTTCTCCTCCAAGCTTGAAGATCAAATATATTGACGCCATAGAGCCAAGCACAGTGATGAGGATTAAAGTAGGATGATATGAAGGAATGTGAGAAGTTGAAGTAGTTTGTATATTTACTGTCAGGGCAACACGTGTCTCCGCCGTCTCCACACCACGACTTGAATACTGAACCACTCACTTTGCCGTTAAGATCTAACTCCCACAAAGAAGAGATGTCGTGTTGTATTACGACATCGTCATCCAACAAAACTACCTTGCTGAGATCTGGAAACAACTGTGCCAAAGAAAAAATAATTTAGAATATGAAACCACTATCATCTAGCATTTGGACTTGCCATTAGTGAAACAGATGCATTCAAATTTGTGGGCGCGTGAGTGTTTAATTTGCTCTCAGAACCAACGGATTGGATTGGGTTTAGCGGAAAAAATTAATTCCTCATAACGACAAATTAGGTCCACATTCAATAGTCTCAAAAATATGATACATATACTAATAAAAAGAAAATACGACTGGCTATACTTTATTACACCTAATATCAGGTCGGTATAATCCATGGGTCAGTATTTTAATTTCTTTGCAAATGATGATTTACCAACAACTTTTTATTAATTTTATTCAGAGACAGAAATGTTATTCATTCATGAAATGTTTTTTATTCAATTTTTTTCCTTTCATTTTGGTTAAATTTGGTAAGAAGAATGAAAAATCATAGAGAATGGATTTACGAAAAACAAAATATAAAAAAATTATAAAATATCTATTTTATCTGTATTATCACTACTCAATAGGAGTATATTGACAAGACTACACTGACTTGTAACCTGTTAGTACAAATTTGAGAGACCAACTCGTACCGGAAAATAAATTAAAAAATTAAGATTAAAGCATTAAATAATTAATATATCTTTCAATGATCAAATAGTGTATTTACTAAAAAGATGATTAGTTAGTTACCTGAGGGATATACATTCGAAGATGATTCATGAAGGAAAAGCTGCTTGGCCTTAAAGCTGTCAAGAATCCTGTTTGCTCCCCATTATGCCCAATAATCTCTTTTTCTTTAAACTTCTTGTGGAATTGCTTCCCAATTTGGTGATTAACTCGCATCATCTCTTTAACACCTGCATTCACTTCTTCGGACCAGTCATATTGGTGCAATCCCCTAACTTCTAAAACTGCTGGTTCAACAGAATTGGTGGCAAACCAAGCATGCATGGGAGTGTAAGTTTTCTTGTCAGTAACAATGTGGAAGACAAGTTTTTCAGGGTTGGCTACATTTTCCACTACGGAGGCCACAACAACAGAAGCAGCAAGGACATTATCAGTTATGAGAACTAGATGGTGAAAACTTTCACTAACTAGGCGAGACACGTATTCAGGTGGAGGGAGACGAGATCGTGCCATGGCATTTACAGCGTATTCTTCAGCTAACTTGAGAGAGAGACAGTGTAGGGTTTTGGGAACGCCATGTGAAGCTAAGTGCCAGAAAACTGATTCTTGCTGTCTCGCTGATTGGACCTTGTGCTCCATCTGTGATAGCTGCGTGTACATATAGTGAAGAGAAGAAAATGTGGAGTTAATGAAGATCCCTCACTCATGCATGTCTTTAGCTCACAAGAATTATGGCTCATTCACAGACAAAGTAATATAGTAATCTCCCTTACACAAACTATTCTTGAGCATATTGCAATATTTAAAATATACATCTATTTCTCTTGAAACAAAAAAGTAACCTCAAATTTTAGTGTATTTTAAAATATTTTCAACTATTATATAATCTATTAGTAACCTGTATACATTTTTTTTTTAAAATTAGAAATGTTAAATTAGCAAGGGCGGGATGAAAAGAAGGTGAAATTCCAGGTCTGCTGATGTGACCCAAAAATAAACGAAAGGGTAGGTGGCTTTCTATCGTATGCAATACATACCATTATAACAAAACTTAAGAGAAATTTATGTACTCTTTTATTTGTTTATAAAATGAAATGATAACTGCATATATGACATGATTTTTATCACTTTATCGTCACTTTATTGAAATAATCACGATTGATATCTACTTACGTCAAAAAGTCAGCTCAATCATTATTCAAAAACTAAAATAAATGGAGATTCTAAATAGAAAGAAACAAAGAAAGAAATTTCTTATAAAGAGGAAGTAGCTAAAAGAGCAGACAGAATCAGTAATTTTTATTTACCATGGCTTTGGTTTTGAAGGCAAATGTCCGAAGGTCTTGTCCTTTTGACACCATCTCATTCACAAGCTCGTTGAATGACTCGGCTCCCCCTTCATCAACATTATCATCCTTTGCCTCTAGAAGCGCTCTAGTCAGCTCATCTCTGAGATTCTTCACGTACGAACATATATACACATAAGACATCACCACAATAAAAACAAAAACTAATGGAACCACATAAAAAATTATGACAAAATTAATAAAAATTCTTATTTAAAGATTTTATTGATTACAAAAATTTAATATATTTTTATACATAAAAAAATATCGGTAATCTAAAGAATTTTAAACATAAAAAAATCAGTACTCAATTTAGGTTATTTTAATAAATAAAATTTTTAAACAAATATTTTTAACCAATTTTTCTAAAACTATTCATATACGATTTTCTTTATTATTTAGCAGTATTGTTTTGTTTATACAATCTTCCTTATTTTCATCTCTTTCTTAAATAATAAAAATAAAAATTAACAAGAGGCTTTATACGTCATCTGAGAGGGACAGGTGTGTCACAAGCTGGATTTTTGAATTTGATGGTTCCGGGGATAAGTTCTACAGTAGGAAGGAGTGGATATATAGGCAATTGGGTGGAGGAAGACGCGTGGAAGCAGTCAAAACCGTGGTGGAGATAGCTGTTATGCACACAATTATTACGAATGGCTGCGGCATTTCATTTGCCGTTGCTTAAAGTGGAAAAGGATAGACATGATTGTAGTACAACTGGACACGTGTGTTGTGAATACCACTATTATCCCTCAGTAGTCAGTACCGACACCCTTGGTCAGAAACCAAAACTTGGGCCAGTTCACAATTTCACCTTATCATCAATTATCATCATCACGCAACAAACAAACGTTCTTTTCTATATTTTTTAAAAAACATATTGAGGACGGATATTTTTTTTAAATTAGAGTCTGAAAACTACTCACCAGAGATGCGTCACTTCCGCCGAAAAATCTCCAGCCCACGCAATCTGCAATGTGCATTCAATTTTACATTTCATGATCCCCCTTGTTTTCCAATAAATGATGTATATCCAATCGTATTTGTTGACACCAAACTTAACTATTTTTTGAGAACTCTAAAAAAAGAAAATTTGTCATTGTAGTATTGTGATTTGTGTGGGCTCCAGACATACATTTTCGACGGAAGACATGCTAAAAATTATAACTTAAATTTTTTTACCATTATTTAAAATAAAATAAAATATTAATTATCAATTATTTAAAGAATAAAAATTCACATTTAGGTTATAATAATAAAAGTTAATAGAATCTTTAACCCCTCCAATTTACTCTCATTTTAATTTTAGTTTTTTAAATTTTTTCTGTTTAAAATATTAATATATACAATTTAATAAAAATCAAAATTATTTTATCCTTAAAAAATTAAGACATAATTTAAATTTTGAAAGACTGAAATAAGTAAATTTAGTGATGAAAGATTATAATAATAATAATAATAATTTCTACAATAGAAAGGCTCGATATTTAAGTGGAAACTTGAAAGTAACATCGCGTCGTGATTTGACTTAATAGTGCGTCGTGCATTCAGTACATGATAGTTTTCAAACACTGAAATTTAAATATATTATCTCGGGGCCAATAACTTAAGACTCAGGACCGCACAACACAAGCCAAACCTGAAAACTTCTCCCTTCTCGCAAATTTCAGCTTATTCACATGGTTAAAATCTTTACATATCGAAACCGTACAATATTCGAAAACAGAAGAAGTTCCACTTTACGCTATCAATATCAAGATATATATACTCATGTAATATATCTATAATAAAATAAAATGTATATTACTCCCTCGAGGCCCACCATCTACTTGATGACATAACCAAATACTAACCCTATTTATGTAAAAGGAAATAATAGCAAGCAAAATTTTATCAGTTCTAATTAACTTTTCCAATATGACAAATAAGAATAGGTTTTATAGAACTTGTAAAAAGTTCGTTTCTGATATTTTGAATCAAAAGTTAATTGGTTGGCAAAAGAAATAAAAGAACAACTGTAAAAAGATTGTGGCAAAAGAAATAAAAAACAACTGTAAAAAGATTGAACAGACAAAAATGGAAGCAATTAGGACAAATAGTGTGGCAGAGGAACGAGAATCACCTAAAGAGGAGCATACAGAAGTGGATTCCAGAACCAAAATCGCGAATCTCACAAAGAGGAACGGCAATACGATCGCCAGCAGCAGCACCACAGGCAGCAGTGTCCTAGCGGAAATCCGGCGACCAGAGGAGGCGGTGGCGGTGGCCGTCTTGGTGGAGCCTTTACCGGCGGCGCTGTTCGATATCGTTACTACTCTCTTGATCCCGCTCGCCGATATGTAGAACTTCATCTTCTGAATTCCATCAATCCGATCCTTCTCCTACGTACGTGTTATTCGGATCAAATCAGCAAGAGATCTGAAGCTTCATTAGCTCAGCGACGAGTGAAGAGCGAGTAATTCAGTGAGAGAAGTACAGGAAGCGTGCGAGCGAGCGAGCCAGAGAGAGAAAGCGAGAGAAAAGGAAGAGTAAGGTTGTTGCATTTGCAGAGTAACAATGAGGTCACGGGTTTCGAATTTTTCTTTCACGACAATATTCTTCAATGGATCAATGCGAAACTGAATTTTCTTTTCCTTTTCTTTTAATTTTCCCCCAATGAAAGAAATTTTCTCAGAAGGAAAACGCCAAACGAAGCGGCTTTCAAATCCGCGGGAAATTATCGCTACAGCTAGAGACACAACATAACACTTGCTATATATACACAACGCGATGCTTGTCTGTTTGCCACTACTTTCGACTTTAATTACGAAAGTGACCCTACTTCCTTCCCTTCTCTCACCGACGCCTCCCTGGGGGGGTTTATTTCGGGTGGTGTCGGTTGCAGGATACCCTGACACTAGCTGGATTAACGTATTAATGACGATTAAAAAACGTTAACTGTGTGTTTTTTTATAGATGATGATTTATTAATTGGGTTTCGGATATGTACTTAAATATGGGATTTATTATAATTATGCACGTACTTCTCGAGATGCTGGATTTGTTTTGTTTTATTTTTGTAGGTCTATATGTCTGCCCAAGTAGTTAAATAATTAGTAATTTTTAGTATAATTTTGTTTCTCTTTTTTATTTTTTTTGAAAAAAAACAAGTTTAAGTGAGGGAGGGCCCCAAGAGATTGCCTGGATAAATTTTAAGACCCATAAAACACAGACATATTTAGTATATTATTTTTTTTAAGTGACGAGCCCAAGTATCAACAGTTGGTAATAATAACTAATTTCCTTTTATTAATAAGTAATGTGCTTAAAAAAAATTTATTAGGAGAGACAATATCTAACTCGATAGTTTTTATATTTTAAGAGAATTAATTTTTAATTATCAATTAAGGAATATTGTTTAGATTCTGTAAAAAAATAAATATATCACATCTTCAAATAATATGTGATTATCGTATCATTTTTATTTTAAAAATTATTATAAATATTTTCTATATGTACAAAGCATCATTAAAATATACATGTATAAATATAAAAAAATTCTCTCATCCTCCCTTATTATATTATGAATGTAAATGGCAGTCAATTTTTGTTGCCATCAATTATTACGGCAGCCTGTATGTATAAATTTTCACCAAATCGCTGTACCAACCATCCCACTTCCTTTATTGTCAATGTTGCGGCTACTTTTGTTAGGTTGAAGAGAAAAATATTCTATGTAATTGTTAGGGGTGTTCATGGGCAGGGCTGGGCAGGGCGACCCCCCTGCCCGGTGCCCTGCCCAGAAAAAGCATGGGCTGCATTTTGCAGCCCGATGCCCGGCCCTGCCCGGTAAAAGCCCTAACTATTTTGTTCTGGGCATGGGCGAGCTGGGCGTGGGTGGGCTGGGCATGCCCAAGTTGTGATGCCATGCTCATGTTGTGAAAAAAATTTGCAATTATAAACTTCTAAAATAATATTATATTCATATGTCTTCAAGAGTTAAATAATATCTATAATCCACTAAAAATAAGGTAATAAAAAGATAATAATTAAAGTCTTGAAATTCATTGCATATAAAAAAACCTTGAAGTCTAAGTAGTTTATAATTACAACTTTACATCAATTTCCTAAATGTTGACAAGGATGAAGTATCTAAAAAAATAAAATAAATAATTATAATTTATAATGTAATGATATTATGATTAATAAAGTTAAAAAAATTAATGTAGTTATAAATATTAAAAGATACAACTTACATACTTAACTACTTATATTTCTAAAATGACCCTTTAGTCACCAGTAACTATCATATTCTCCCTTCTAAATGTAGCATCTACGGAGAAAATAAAAAAAAATAAAAAAAATGGGCGCTCATGGGCAGGGCAGGGCAGGGCAACCCCCCTACCCGGTGCCCAGCCCGAAAAAAGCATGGGCTGTATTTTGCAGCCCGATGCCCAGCCCTGCCCTATATTTATCGGGCTGGGCAGGGCTATTTTTTCGCGGGCTCGGGTGGGCATACCGGGCCGCGGGCTTTATGAACACCCCTAGTAATTGTACAAAAATGAAATGTATAATGTTTATTATAATTGTGTTATTGTTAGTTGATATCAAGCACATATTTCATCTTTTTTATCATGGTATATTATTTATATATATAATTAATTTCTATTTTTTTAAATTTAATTTCATATATCATATGAATGACTTATTAGTGGAGACAAAGAATAAGTCTCGGAGGTTTAAATTTTAAATTTATTATTTTTTAAAATTATCATTTTAATTTAAAATGTACAGTGCTAACAAAAGAATATAACAATAAAATTACATCATTCAAATTAATTAAATGTGAAGGATCTATATATTATTGAATAAAAAATATTATATATTGAATGCCAACAACAATCTACTGTTAAAGTAACACCTAATATCCTGATCTTATTTTTCATATGTAACTAGTATCTTAATCTTATTTGTAGTATAATTTTACCCATGATCTTTTTAATTTGGTACAATTTTTAGTATTTGAGAAATAAGATTATGGGTGAAATTACATCAAATTAAAAAGATTATGAGTAAAATTATACTACAAATAAGATTAAGATACTAGTTATATATGAGAAATAATATCAGTATATTGAGTGCTACTTTACTCTTAACAATTATTATAAGATTAAAGAAAATTAAATTCACTGATACAGGGCTGCAAGCTGTATTTTTGGAATAAAAGAATCATAAATGGGAAAAATTATTTTTCTTTAGGCATTGTTTGGTTGGGGGGTTTTGGAGGGGAGGGTAGGATAGGGGAGATATAAGTGTGTTTGGTTGGAAAAAATGGAGGGGAGGGGAGGGAAATATTTTTGTCATTTTCTGCTCCCCTACCCCTCTCTCTCTCCCCTCCAAATTTGGGATTTTTTGGAGGGGTGAGAAATATTATGTATGATCCTGACTAAATTACCCCTGTTTATTTTTCAATTTTCCACATTTGCCCCTCGCGTGTAAAAACCTTCCGCGTGCACAGATCTCTTTCTCGCTTCTTCCTCCTGCTCATTCTTCTATGTCTCAACCCCCAAATCATGAGTTTCAGGAATGGTGGAACAAGCAGCGAGTTACGGGCCATGAGCAGCCTTGTTTTCGTCTTCTTCTCCAACTCCCTTGCTGCCCTAGTTCTGCTTCCTTCTTCCTTGCTCGTCCACAGGTAACTTCTTCTTCGTCTCACACCCATAATATATGGGATATTACCGAATTGAACTGAACTATATCAAGCTTTCCTTCTTTGGATTCTTATTTCGAGCAGATCTGAGCGTCCCCCAATCACGATTTCTACTCTCTTCGGATTCTTCTTGCTCGAGTTGCTCGGGTAATTTGATTCCATCTTTACTTCATATGCATATCGAACTTCAAATTTGGTAAATTTTGGTTTCTGATTTCTGGGGTATGTCATTTTGTGGGTTCTGAAACCAGGATTTCTTTTTGGCCCCCAGCTATTTGGCGCAGGTATTTGGGTATGCTGGGATTTACTACAGCTCTGCTACACTGAGCTCGGCCATGCTCAACCTTGTCCCTGGATTTACATTTGTTCTTGCTGTTGCTTTTGGGTTAGTCTTCTCCTTCATGCCTGATGATTTTTTTTTTAAAAAAATATTTTTATGCTGTTTTTAGATCATTATTACTAACTGAAACATTGCTGCCTCAAACCGAGGTATGAGAAAGTAGGAGCATATGCGTCATAAGGGGGATTTTCAATTTCATTGTGATCTGAGTACTGTCTTCCCTCTTGTGTGCTGGTGAACTGAGAAGGGTCATGGTGGTTGAAATGAGCAAAATATGGATCTTCAAGATTTCTAAAATGGCTGTGCTTGTCTTTTAATTGAGGCATGCCAATTCACTCTTGTCCAGTGGTTCATTATCTAAATAATACCCTATCCTTTTCTACATTTTCCTCATAGGACAAATTATTCTCTTATGTTAATCAGTTATAATATATAGTTTTAGACTCATGGCACTTTCACAGGAGTAATTTGTTGCTCTTTTATGTTTGCCACTCACAAGTTGCATTGATCGACTGCAAGCCCAGACGCAATTTTGTAAGGCTTGCTAATAAATTACACCTACTTGTGTCCATCTTGTGGCTACTTCACATAAAATCCGTTGAATCTCCTAATAAGCTTGCCTTGTCTTGAAATGAGTTTGAATTTGATAACACTGTTGCTGTTCAGACAGGAACTTTTTGAAGAGAACTGGTATTATAGCTTCACAATTCATAGCAATTTATCTAAACTGAACTGATTGAGCTTGATGGTTTCAGAATGGAGAGGTTGGATTGGAAAAGCTATAGTAGCCTAGCTAAATCACTTGGAACCATAGTATCAATTGCTGGTGCATTTGTTGCAACTCTATACAAAGGCCCTACACTTCTGAGTAGGCTATCTCTTGCAAACTCCTCTCCACAGAAACTTTTCTCACAAGAGTCTAATTACATGCTCGGAGGACTATGTCTTGCGGCAGATTGTTTGATGGCTTCAGCATACGTTATTGTACAGGTAAAAAGTCATTATGTATTAATAAAGCTTTCATGATCAGCAGTTTCTAAAAACTGTAACTACAATTTATGCTTGTGCAGGCTAAAATTTTAAAGAAATATCCGGCAGAGTTGATTATAGTATTCTTTTATTGTTTCTTTGTGTCCATTCTATCCGGCTTGACCTGCTTGTTTCTAGTGAGAGACGCAAGTGCATGGAGCTTACAGTCCAAGTTGAGATTGTTTGCAGTTCTATACTCGGTAATGGAACTATAAATGACTCTAATGCTTGGTTTGGATGGACTGAATGCCAATAGGCATTACCATTTGGTGACTTAATTTTTTTTTATAAACAGATGATTTTTAATGTTATCTGTGTATAAAAAAAACTTTTGGCCTATATGATTATATAATTATGTAATTGTGTAATGATATGTAATTTTATTTTGTTAGTCTGCCTTATGCCCTAAGTTCTATGAGTTTAACTTTTTTTAAAGATTTTGTAACAAAAAAAAAGTTATAGCATGATTAAGTTTTATGAGTATAAATTAAGTTTTTTTAAAAATTATAAATAAAAAAATAACAATACTAATATAAATATTATAAGTAAAAAATTAATAAATGTAAATAAAGGCCTAAGGGCATATCTGTCAATTTTTCATTACCTACCCTCCCCTCCCCTCCTGAACTAAACAAGAAATATCATCTCTCCTCCCCTACCTTCCCACTTATAACCTCCCCTACCTTAACCTACCCTCCCTTAAATTAACTTAACCTACCCTCCCCTTGGTTGAACCAAACATAGCCTTAACGTTAAAATTATGTTGACATCCATAGAATTAAATTGAGATAATTGACCCAATTATCATAAGATCAATGTTATCCACTAAACTAATTGGACTTTTTATAACTAAAGCGTTTGGAACTGTTTTACATTTTTTTTTTATTTTATGATAGTTATAATGAGTTAATGACCTAGCTTCAACTCACATGCATCATTCGTTACCTATAGGTTCACAAGCAATTAGGAGTAAGTGCGCTAACAATCTTTTGCAACATTTTGATGCTTTTGTACTTGTTCTTCTTACTCTTTCTTGCATGTGCCTGCGCGCTTTTAAGTTTCACCGGTAATTTCATGCTTTCATTGCAATCTTTAAATCTCCTTTTGTTATAATGCTATGAGTCTGGGTAGAATTTATAAATTTAAATTTTTTTACCTGACAGACTAATCTTTTATAATTGAGTTTCCTTCTTAGATTCGTGCTATTAACGTTCATGATGCTTTCATGTATTGAGAGATTGATGTTCTTAGAGCGAATTACCTAAAAGGTCATCTCAGTCGTAAGAGGAGGAGTGAAGGGCGGTGGCCGAGTGGATGGGTGGGGGGAGTGAAGTTCTTCCGTAGAGTAATTTATTAATTATTTGAAGAGAAAGAATTATCAATTATTAAACAAGTTAACGTTGACCCAATTACGTGACAAAGTATAATTTTATATATTTAATAATTATTATATCATATATAAATAATTATTTAGGAAAATTATATTTAGATCCCATGCAAAAAATCTAATTGCTGAGAAATTCTAAAAAATTATCAAACAATCGCGAAGTCTCATGAGATTTGAGATTAATTTTTTAAATTGTGAAATAACAGAAATATCCTTAAAAAATGCCCAGTTGTTATTTCTCATTCTAAAAGTTGCCGTTCCTATTGCTTGAGTTATTATTTTTTTCTTATAGAATTGTCATAGTTATTACTTGAGTTATTTTTTTGGGGTAGTTATGTCATTTCACAATTAAAAAAAAATTAATTCCAAATCCTATAAGATTTTACAACCATTTGATATTTTTTTAGATTTTTTATAATTATATTCTGATTTAAAAATAATTTTTTTTAATTAGTTTTAAGAACATATAGCACCAAAATTCGAATAAGTAGAAGGAAGAGAATAATTTGGCTTGTGACTATGAGCACTATGTATATATATATAATGTGTGGGGAATATAAAATTTCTTATCATTTTAGAATAATGGGTACAACACACTAAAAATTTGTCAAAGGGGAATATGCAATCATATCATTCTAATGAATACTTGCATCATGCTTACGAGAGCTAAATTAAATGTGTGTCCGTAGGTCGGTTTCGTTTGATCTTCATCACTAGAAAATTCTGGATTGCGCGAGTATTTTTTCCATCACCAGAAAATTAATTAACATGTTTTTTTATGCATTTTTTTGTTAGGAAATTGAGAGGAAAATATTAATTTTGTTATAAAACTAGCAATAAGATTAGAAAGAGAGAAAAGATGGAGACAAGAAAATGAGAGTAGTATATATTTTATTCTTTTTTCTTCCTTTACAATACAAATGGAATACCCTATTTATAGGCATAGAAGTTGAAGATGAAGAGTCTAGTAATTAATGGGGAATAATGAAGAGTCTAGTAATTAATGGAGGAGTAATGAAGAGTCTAGTAATTAATGAGGAATAATGAAGAGTCTAATAATTAATGAAGGAATAATGACCTAGGGAATTTGAAGAGGTGGAGGGAGATGGAGATGGACATCTATATTCTAATATTCATAACAAATTTATGATTTTGGATTAAATGTTCTATATATGTAACAGATCATCACAAACTAATTTGGAGTTCTGATTCCCTGTAACAAAAGCACGGTATATAAACATATTTCCTCGACTTGGTGGGTCGGATAATCTTTCTCAAGAAAAAAAAAAAAAAAGTTAGGCACACATAAACCGGGGGTCTCTTCTTTACTTACATATGAAATATTTAAACACATAACTATTTAAAATATATTCGATTATTAAAAAATATTATTTTATTATAATTTTAATCGCAATATTTAAAGAGATATCCTAACTTTTAAGTATTTAAGTTTATATCTAAAAATAATTGACAGTTCATTCTTTCTAATATTAGTATCACTTATAAAGAAAGAAAATTTCGTCATACTTTTAATTGTGATGAGCCTAACTCTTTTTTAAAAAAATTTATATAAAAAAAGTGATTTTCTATAAACCAATTATATAACTTGTGTTATGAATCGTTGTTATTATAATAGTTGTAAAATATAATAATAAATGTAGAAAATGTTCGGATGTGACCGTAACTGATATAAAAAGTGGGTTTTTTTTGTCAAAAGAAAATTAATATGTTTATGTTTTTCTTCCACATCCCCGTTTACAAAAATATAGGAAAAACCCATAAACACAGGCAAAAATACAACATAAATTAGAATATCCCAATTTATACAATTAAATCATGAAACTACAAAATTATAGTTATCTTCCACCTCCCCCTTATTGTACAATTAAACACAATAGCCAAAAAAAAACGAACTTACAATTTGTGAATTCTAAAACTCCTAAGTTTGACAATACAGTGAATTACTTAGATTGTGGTTAAAAATCAATTATGGTGGTTTGAAATCGTTTTATATATATATTATAATAATTTTAATAAAGTAGTAAAGTGATTCAAACACATTTTTTTTTATAAAAATGTAATTGTTTACTATCTCAAGTAATAGATTATTAGTAATCAAGTAGTAAATTGTAAAATAATAATATTACTATTTTAGAATAATAATAATATAATTACATATTCCCTATATGGCCAATAATATATATAATATGTACATGGAATGCATAAGTACATAATGTCAGTGAATATATATGTCCAAAGAAGTGTAGATGTGTGATGGGGGGTGGTCATTTGGATCAAACATGTCCCTATAATTATAAGGACACCATTAAAGACGTGTTCAAGATATCCAAATAGGTATAGTAGCAATCAATAATGGAGTAAGAATCTCTCTGCGATGACTATACGTGTCTGCCATAATTACAAGACTTTGACTTTTAATATAATTTTTTTTTAAAGAGACATACGATCTTACAAGGGGATTGAACATCCTCTTATTTATAAATACAATTTTTTTTTATACTACTAACTTATATAACCATTGGCACAAGATTTTGACTTTAACTTATACTAAAATTAATATATTTTATTAATTTTTAATATAAGATATACTTATCTAATATAAAAAATTAAAAAAATTAAAAAAATTATTTAATTATAATATATTTTTTCGGTCCTTAATATAATACCTAATTTAAAAATTTATTTGGGTTCTAAATATAAGACATATTTTCTATTTTATCAATTTTTTAAATTATTCTTATTGATACTCCTCCAACAATAATCAAATAAGAGAGTAAGAGAAGGAATTAAGGAAAATAATTAGGATATTTTAGAGAAATATGTCATATTAATTAACTTAACTAATTTCTTTAATATAATTAAATTAGTTAAATATGTCTTATATTAAAGATTGGAGGAATATATGACATAATTTTTTTAAAATATTTTTCTATAATATTAAATTATATATATCAGTTTATAAGTTAGGTAAATTAATTTAAAAAATTAATAAATATAAAAAATAAAATAAAATTTTTTTACATTAAAGACTAAAATCTACTTTAAAACTAAGTGACAAGAGGAGTATCAATATCTTAATCAAAATTTTATAGTATTATATATTTATTTCTGAATTAAAATTTATTTGTGTATTTTTTTTTCATGAAAATTCAAGTCCATTAATACTCTGTAACCAAAATTACGTAACAATACACTATTTTTTTCATTAAGTTGTGAGAGATGTCTGTATAAAATGCTATCAACAAAGGTGTAATAATTAACAAAACAATTATCATGAAATAATCTATACCGACACACTCTGTTTCGTAATTCAAGTAGGGTTGGATGTGAATTAATTTTTTGGTCAAAATACTTCTGATTTAAACTCTGACCCAACGTAATCATCCTCTTATATTATTTAATTTAATTATTATAGTTTTAATTATTTAAAATTTTAGTTTATAAATTTCATAAAATATATAATTTTATTTTTTAAAATATAAAAACTAATATTTTAAATAATTAAATTATATTAAGGTCTTGTTTTATTATATTCTCTATTTGTATAATGTTTTTAGAACAATTTTGTAGGGTAATTTTTTAGAACAATTTTAGAAAAAAATTAAAAAACCTGTTTGAATCATTATTTACCAAATAGGCCATAAATTCCCTATAAAAAATAATTAAAAACTCAAAGGAGTTAGCTTGATTAATAAAAGGAAATAGTACTTTATGACTTCAACAACATATTTTATTATGAACTTTCTAGGAAAAAAGTTTCACAGGCAATATATAAACATACACTTACCATTATTTTTTTATTTATTTTAAGTATTTTTGTACTCAAATTATATAAATAAATATTTTTATAGTGCCTAATCGTGGTCCCAAACAATTACAGCTCTATCGTTGGAACAACTGGCCTCATCGTGAAGTTCTTTTAGAAAGAAGATGTGGCGTATGCTTCTTCTAAATAAAGCAAACTAATTATGGAAGAGGAAACTAAAAAGCATGGGAAAAGGGAGAACGTGGTTAAGAGAGTGAAGTCAAAAAGTTGCAATTATTAAGCAACAGAGGATAGGCGATGTTGCCATGTGGGGGAAAACATGCACATGCCACAGAACAACCGCCACATGCCTGAGCTTATATGCTTTGTCTTGTCTTGTTCCTCGTCCAACAAAACCTTCAATATATATGTAGAAACCTTGGTTAACGTTGTATTATTTTTAGGATGAACAAATTATATGATTCTTAAAGTATGTTTAGTGCAACTTGCTCTTCCTATTTCAGTGAGATATTGTATGTAGTAAGCCTTACATATATAATTTTTTTAAAAACTAATTATTAATATAAGAATTATTTATCTAATTAAAGGAGATTAAAAAAATAAAATAACTTATTTAATTATAATATATGTGACAAGATAAATTAATTTTAAAAAATATGATAACTATAGAAAATAAATTAGATTAAAATTTTATATTTAAAATTAGAAGAGTACGCTAATAATTACTTCATTCAATTCCATTTATGGGTTATTTTTTGCATTTTATAATAAAACTAATGAAAATAATAAAATTCATTAACTTTATCTATAAATTAAATGAGTTTCTTATTTTACCCATATTAAACACATATTTAAAAAAAAAATTCTTACTTTCTTACATCAACATATTTAAACACCCCATGTCTCTATACTCTTAATGATTTTTTATTTTGATCTTATACTTTTTTTCCGCTGTTTTTCACCCTCATATTTTATGTCATCTAAAACGTTTGTCGTTATAATTTTATAAAGATAGACTTAAAATATGAGTATAATGGTGTTAACAATGAAAAGAAAGTATAAAAAAGAAAAAAAAAAGCTCATTAAAAGTAGACCCTTTTTTTTCAATTTAAATTTTATTAGCTTGAAACGTAAAATTTTCACTTCAGGACAAGCCCCATATGAAGTGGGCCTAATCATGGCCCAGTATATAAGATTAAGAATTTTTTGGGCCCAAGATGAGTATACTAACGTGGAGGCTGGGGCCCAAGAGGGCTTAACTGTACCTTACTATTTGGGGCCACCTAGATTAGTCACTCAAGTCCTGAATTATAGTCTTAAATTTTGATTTGATTCCTTTATATATATATATAAAAAATTGATTTGATAAGAATGAGAGTTGGCACAAATGATAAAAAACGGGTGTAAGTTCGATTCCCGCTATCGTTGTAAGAGCTTCTTTGATATGCGATCACATAAGTCCCCTGTAAGGGTTCTCTGAACCCTAGAGTTACGTCTTGACCTTAGTGAGAGATAGGTGCCAAACCCACTTAAATTTTTTTGTAACAAAAAAATTGATTTGATTACTTATATTTGCTCATTTAGGAAGATGGTGTATTCAACTCTGTTCAAAGGAAGTTATAATTTAAATGATTTCAAGATCATATATTTCGTACATTTTTTTGTTTATTTTGATAATTTTAAAATAAAGGCATACATATGATAAAAAAAAAAGAACTCTTTAAGAAAGTACCAAGAATTTCTAAATTTACTATGAAAGTAACTTCTCATGTGTTACTTATGAGAGTTGGGTATAGTGCAAAAGAGTTAGTTCCTAATTATATAATAAATTAATATTCAAATTATTATTAGAAGATATATTTATATTTAATAGTAAATAATATTTTAAATATGACTGGCTATAATCAAAGGATATCTATACGTGTTTTGTGAGGATAATATAGGGATGGTTTCTTTCTCTCTCGCCATGTGGGATAAATGGCTGAAGTGACTACATTTGTCAACATTTCACATGGTTTTTTTGGTTTTCCATATGCTGCTTGTCGGCTTTCTGAAAGGAAAAATTTTTCTTAATATCCAAAACCTTGACAAAATACTGAAAATAGTACATAAAACGTTAATTAAATTAAACTATTTGTAAAGAAGAAACTATTATTTCCAAATAAGCAAAAATGCTGACCAAAGTTACTTGTGTTTAAAAAAAACACATAATAATCTTAAAGGAAAGTTTTATTAAACTGTCATAAAACTAACAATGTTATATAAAACTAACAACGTTATATGTCAATGCTCCATTCAATAATATCTTACCATCAAGTCAAACGTCTAATTAAATTATAATTTACTAAGGATATTGTTTAATTTATGGAGGGAGCGGCACATACTATAAAGAGACATGGAACTAATAAAAATGAGTAAGCATATTTAAAAAGCAAAGCCAACAAACTATGCATGCATGAATGAAGATGATGATCGAGATAAAAAAATCTATAATTGCTAAATTTTTCTTACATGTGGTAATATAAATAATATTTTTTAATTCCAGCATCTTTCTCTCAGCAGACATCAAATTAATCTTAATTAACAAACCAAACAAAAGAAAAAGAAATTTTACTAACAGTACTAAAATTTAGATGCTCTGAAGTCAGGATCCAGAGTTATCTTTGCAGTATTCTCATAAACTAAAAAACAACACCGCATTTGGTTTGGATGAATTAGATAACTCACAAGACATTACAATAACAATAAAATGAAATTATTCAAACAACAAATTCATAACAAAATCCAAAATAAAAGCATCAATATTGTGATTCTTGTAATCTTCAATACTCATCAGTGAGCAGCTTTTTTCCCTTTGGGTTCAAGGACATACTTAACCAACGATTCCTTCACAGCCAACAGCTCAGGAAACTCCATTTTCAACTTGGAAACATCGATTTCAGTGCTGCTTTGAGATGGGAAATGGGCCATGGCTTGTTCTTGAGGAGTGAAATTGACCCACTTGAAGCCAGGGTCAATATAGTCTTTGTACATCTCAAGAATCTCATTGAGTGTCACCATTCCAGGATTTGACAAGTTCCAAAAGCCCTTGAGGTTTCTCTTGGCCATCTCAATGGAGATTGGAAGAAGTTCGTCCAACACAGTGATGTTGTTTGCAATGTTTGCCACTTTTCCAGATCTCGCAATCTTAGTGATGAAGTTGTTAGGGTTTTCTAAATCAGATGATACTGGTAATCTCAGTTTCAGAGTGCACACATTCTCATAGTCCTTCAACAGATCTTCAACCTAATACCATGTTTCCAAATGTTAGAGATTATGATTACAAGATTCATACCCTTGGCATGGCATAATATCTTCTACACTCCCACTAATCCATAATATAAGGCACTACAACTAATTCACCAAAATAAAAAATAATAGTTAAGTTATTTAATATGTCTTTAATTAAATTGAAATATTTTTTGTTTTACTTTTATCCCTATGAAAGAATGTAGAGAGTGAAAATACAAAGAATTGACAAAATTGGAAATGAGTACTAATTATAAGGATAAAATAGTGAATAAATATTAGTTATCTTACAAATTACTTATATTTTGAATTAACCTATTCTTCTAGAAGTAACTTATATTGTGGATTAGACGAAGCATATTTTAATATAAGACCGTACAACCAATTTACAAATCACATTTGAAAAATGAAAAACTTAAGAATCATTACTTGGAAGATAACACAATTCTAAGCACATTTTACTACTCTCCCCGTTCCTAAATGTAAGATTTAGTAGAGATGTTTGTTTTGCTCCCTAATATAAGATCTCAATCTATTTTATTTACTAAATTTCTATTTTCCCCTAAACTCTCTTTATTGCTTATGGGTTTTTTTTATTAAAGGAGTAATTTCTAATTTAAATGATTAAAAAAATATTTTAAGAAACAACCCATGTTTTTATTTATAAATCATTCACTTAATTAATTTTATTAATTTTTTATAAATTAATTATTTAGTTTTTATATTTAAGACGGAGATAATAAAATTTGTAAGTCCCACCTAAGTGGGATGAGCCCACTAGGTGAGACATATAAACTTTTACGTGTATCTCTCTCACAAAGAGAGTAGCAACTCTCTCCATTTGGAAAAATGTAGATTTAGAAAGATAATATACGTACCATGGATTCAGTTTTGGAATAGAAAGAATTAGGATTGGCATTGTCTTCAAAGTTACTTCCAATAACATAATTGATCAACAACAGGCCATGTTCCTTGCAAACATCTGCCAACGTCAACACACCAACGACGTTGTTCCGAGTTGTCTCTGGTTTATGGGCTTCAAACCATTTCACATTAATGGCACCAACAACACCAGAAGCATTAAAAACATGAGTTGGCTTAATCCTCTGAATATCCAAAATCAACTGTGATCTCTCTTCCAAATTCCCTCTTCCAAACTCAAAAGCTATCCCTTGCTTCTCACATATCTTCCCCACAAGACCACCAATCCATCCTGATCCACCATATATCAGAAACTTGAGATCTGCCATAATGTTCTTATCAGATGATGATGACAGTGACGAGGCATTATTATTGTTCAGGTTTACAGAAGATAAAGAAGCATTGTTGAACTTGTTCTCTACGCCAGGCATTGTGAGCATTCTTGGATGAGGAATCAATGCTCCAGAAACATCACCCCACCAATTAGGGTTCTTCACGTACCATTTCATTGTTCTCTGAAGCCCTTCTTCCCAACTTGTACGTTCGAACCATCCCAAACTCTTGAGCTTCTGATCGTCTAAGTAATACCTCTGGTCATTGAAAGGCCTGTTCTCCACAAACCTAATCATATGTTGCAGAACGGGGAGGGAAGAAGAGCAGATAGAGAATTAGAGAGAGAAGAGAAAAAGTTAGAGAGGAGCAAATTAAAATTCAATTCAATATCGTCTAAAGCCGTACAAAATGAGATGTATTCAGTGCTAATTTTTTAAATTTAACCTTATTTTCTCTTTACATTTATAAATCATTCCCACTAGCCTCTCTTATTTTTCTCTCTTTCTAAAAAAAATAAATAAAAGTAAAAGTAAAAAGTAATTATTAAACCTCTAAATGAACTTATATTTAGGACAAAAAATTCCTTCTAGAAGTAAACTTATACTAAATACGAAATATTCTAAAAACCCTAAAGCAAAAGAAACTATAAAAGTAGAAAACTCTAGTAAACAGGAAATAAGCAAAAGAAATTATAAAAATAAGAAACTCTACTTAGTAGGAAATAATCTCATAAAACTCTAATCCTAATATGGATAAATATAATTCTTCAAATAATATTAATAAAATAAAGCTATACCATCATCCCATACTCTATTATTTACCTGATGTGTGTTTCTGGGTCCAAAGAAAAAAGCCTGCATATATCTCTAGCAACATCAATCACTCTCCTCTCTTTCTTTGTCCCAATGTTGTACACGTGTCCTACTTCACCTCTATGCAGAACAACCTCAAACGCCTCAGCAACATCTTCACAGAAGAGATAGCTTCTAACGTTTGAACCATCACCATGAATGGGAAGAATCTCTCCTTTCATAGCCAAAAGCATGAACTTCGGAATCAACTTCTCAGGAAACTGGTTTGGCCCATAAACATTGTTCCCTCTTGTGGTTATAATAGGAAGACCATAAGATCTTCCATACGCCATAACCAGCATTTCTGCAGCAGCTTTTGTTGCAGAATAAGGGTTTGTAGGAAGAAGCTGCGAAGCTTCATGGTTTCCGACCACCGCATTTTCATCCGTCTCCCCGTAAACTTCATCGGTGCTGACATGGACGAACCTTTTGATCTGAGGAGAAGCTTGTTTGCAGGCTTCAAGAAGAACGTGGGTCCCATAGATGTTGTTCTTGGTGAACTCGAAGCTGTTTCCGAAAGAGTTATCGACATGGGTTTGAGCTGCGAAGTGCATGATGGTGTCGATTGATTCAGAGAGGAGGATGAAATTGACCAGGTCAGCACTGCTAATGTCTCCTTTAATGAACTTGAAATTTGCAGATGATGAACGAGAAGGAAGAAGGTTCTTGAGGTTGGAGCAGTAATCGAGCTTGTCGAGGACAACGATGTTGTAATCTGGGTGGTTTCTGATAAGACGGTTACAAACATGGGATGCAATGAAGCCAGCTGCTCCAGTGATGAGAATGTTCTTTGGCTTGTAGCTAGTTGCCATATCCACACAAATTCTAGTAAACAGAAACAAAATTGAGAAGAATCAGAACTGAGAAGAGAGGGAACCAATATTAGAGAAAGCTTTATGAGGAATGGTTTGGATATTGTATATTGACAACCACTATTTAATTATAAACATGTATCACATCACAAAATCAATCAATTTATCGCCAAATTAAAGCAATTACCACTTCCCTCCTGCATTTAGAAATAACATTTAGTCCTAAACATAAGTTACTTTGTAAAAAGTTAATATAGAGTTAAATTTTTTTCTACTGGTACCCTTATATATATTAATTATATTGTAGGGAGAGATTATATAAGGAAGAAATTAAAGGTAATTGGTGGGTAATATTAGAAAGTATTAATTCTTTACTACTCCCTCTGTTAAGAAACAACCACCAAAATTACGCAGTTCAAAATAGTAATTAAATTTAGTTAAAAATAATAAATGTGAGAATATATTTTATTTTTTAATTATATCCTTATTTATAAAGAGAATATATAAGAGATAATGCATACAAATTTATTATAAAGAGATAATAAGTGAAACATTTTAATGAGGGTAAAAATAGAAATCCATTTAAAAATTTCAAACAAAGATTTGTCCCTTATAAAACATAACACATCTAAGAGAGAAATTGTTCTTTATAAAAAGGAATAGAGAGATTATCTTAATAATATAAACTACTTTTAGCTATTTTTCTTAATCCTTATGAAATAGGTAGGAGTGACTTAACTATAACAGAGAGGAGAGTGATATTATATAAATATATAATTAAGGAATAATGTACAAAATTAGACCTATGAGATCAAATTGAAAGCTTATAAATGTTGGGTCCCTTAAAAAAGGAATTGAATGTAGAAGGGTCCCAACACAATGCCCACTGTTTCTTTCTTTCTTTTCTTTTCTTTTCAACTCATAATGTTATTTTTCACAACATTACTTTTTGAACTATCTATTATGCTCATAACGTTAATTATTGACTACAATGTTTTCATAATTTACACATTATTCTTTTCTCCCCATAATATCATTGATTGCAACGTTTCCATTCAGAGACATTCTTTTCTCAACTATCCCAAAGCTCATAACGTTAATTATTGACCAATGACCTCAAATCCCTCTATTAGTTATAATATTTAGGATAAGAGGGAGTATATGATAACAGTTAATTCATAGGAAGAGAAGCTAGAAATTGGATGCATATGAACTTTGCAAGGAGTACATAAGAAAAATTACCCATAAGGAATTCAATATTCTTGTAAATTTTATAACGAAAAACGTCAATAATATGAACACTCGAACTATAAACTAAACATCCATCTTAATTTTGTTATATGGAAATCTTAAAAAACAAAAAGAAATTCAAAGAGAGAAACACACATGCACACACTTACTTGGAGATGCTTTCTAGTTGCAGGAAAAGAATCAGAGAACTGAAAGCAAATGATGTGGAAGAGAGAAAGAGAGGGAGCCAATATGAGAGAGGAAGTGTGAGGAATGGTTTGAATTTTGTTGACGATCGCCATTTATAAGCATGTATCACATCACAAAATCATTGTCGTTGTTATTATTATTTTCTTATTTTATAAAGAAAATTGGTGAATTTTTTTTTTAAGTTTTATGAAAAATCTTTATTTAAAGATTATATATATATACTTTCTGGATATAAAAATATATCAACTATTAATTGATTTGATTTTCTATATAAGGACTTTTAAATTTTAACTAATTTTCTCTATTTTATATTTTTCACATTTTTTAGTTTTTTGAATTAATAAATATATTTACACAAATTATTGGAAAGTTGCAAAGTTAAGAGTAGTTTGCAAATATTGCAGCTTTTATATCCAAAATTCATGATTCCCTAATTTTACATCCCTAAAGAGATCAAAATCATGGGCAAAAAAAATTCAAATCCCATAATCTATTTATCACTAAATTAAAAAACTTAGACAAAAATATTCTTAGTCCTTTAATTTTTCACAAGATTTTATTTTAGTCTCATAATTTTATAAAGTGTTTTCTTGTATCTTTAATCTTAATACTGTTAATTATGTTTAATTTTTTAAAGATAATTTGAAACTAATAACACCAGAGGATTTAAAAATATATTTTATAAAATTAAAAATTCAGGTTAAAACCATATATAAAATGAAAGGACTGTAAACTTCCGCTAAATGACGATGGGAACAAATTGAAACGTTTTAAACAATGTTGGATCCTTAAAAGGAATTGATTTGTAGAAGGGTCCCTAGGGATAGGAAGTAAAAGCAAGGGTTATAAATGAGAGATAGTGAGCTGAAGTTCCTCAAAGGACCTTCCCCTTCAAACCTACCCACTTTGCTATTGCGTGCCCATTCTCTCACCCTTTGTTCTTTCCCTTTCTTTGAAATGTTTCCATCCACAATTTATTTTTTCAACTATCTCTTCTCGTAACATTTATTCTTCCCAATATTTACTATAAGAATAAATTAATTTTTTAAAAAAAAATTAAAAAAATTATATAAATCAGTATGACTAAATATAACTATTTAAAATAAATTTTTATTATATATTATTTCATCTACCTAAATTAGTCAACTAACTATTATATCAGTTTTATTTAATTGATATATTTAACTTTTTAATATATCTAAAAAAATTAACTAACTTTTATATTAAGGATCAGAAGAATATTCCCTACAATGTTTTCATTTGCACATTCTTTTTACAGCCATTCCCTATCTGATATTGTTTGATTGATTCATGTTTAAGCATATATATATATATATATATATATATACATATAATAAGTAGTTTCCTCAATATGATTTTGCTTCATTTGAACTCAAAACTTTGTTTGAAGGATATTGATGAGTTATTTTACCCAATCTAATTACCACATAGTTATATTTATCTATCAAATTTATTTTTCAAATATTTGACGGTTTTTAGAAATAACCGCCAAACAATTAAGTACACCGGAGGGAGTAGCTAAGAAAAGGAGGAGAAGGTTATGAATGAGAGAGGAAGCGTATAGTTGGAATGTATTAATTAGTGAAAATTACTCTACTTTCCCACACAAGACCTTCAAATACCATAAAGGCCATGAACTTTTGGAATAATCTTCTCTATTAATGATAAGATTGTGAGATGCAATTCCAGTTTCCACCACACAAGCCTTCCTCTTCAAACCTACCCACGGTGCTACGTGTTCATTCTCTCACCCTTGTTTTGAAGCTCTCAATTTGCTATTTTTTCTTTTTCTTTCTTTCTTTTTTTTTTTGGATTTACAATTTCGAGTTTCTTTTTCTTCAAAAAGTGATGCTCTGGAAATCTTATGTCTCAAGAAACAGTTCTTAAAACTTACCGGTTCTACCACTAAGAATGTTGCGCCGTCATAAAGTTCCGCAATTTTAGTTGTCTCTTTTCAGGTTTAAGGCTTGGCAATTTTTCACAAATTAATATACACAGATCTTGTTTCCCCTCACCGGAAAAAATATGCACATGAATGCTGCGATTAGGACGAACTGTTGCACTACTTCGAAAATTTTCGATGATCGCTTAAGGTAGAAGGATCACGTTAATTCTACTGTTAAGGATTATGCAGGGGCTTTATTGGTAGTAGTATATGTAGTGAAGAACCCAAATTTCTGGGATTTCTTTTGCAGATTCTTGGGCTTATGGGTACTACTGGTAAAACAGGCTAGTCTACGGGTTGCGAGTCAGCCCAAGCCCGCACTTTTTTTTTTTACTTTTTTAATATTTTAAAAAATTTATTTATAAATTTTTAAAATACTAATAAAAAATTTCTAATGTTATATTAGCATAATAAAAAAAATTGCTAATGTTATACTTTTAAAAATTCATATTTTTTATAAAAAAATCTCAAATTTTATAACTATAAATCTAAATAAACATTACCATAATATTAATCAATTATAATATATTAATATATATTAATAAATAAGTAATATCTTTATTAGTATTTGATAATAGGAGTATTCAAAGTAATATTTGAGTAAATAAATAATAATATTAAAAATTAAAAAAATTAGACTGGCGAGCTGAGGGGGCAGGTTGGTATTTTGCCAACCTAAGCCCCTTCCCCCTCTGAGGTAAAACGGACTCAGTGACTTCATTCTCAAGGTAAGTAGTTTTACTTCATTCTTAATGTTCAATTTCTCTGGGAAAATTTTCGATGAGAGAGGGGTTAAATTTATGAAGAGACAGATGAAGAGGAAGGGAAGAAAATGAATACATAATCACAATAAAAAAAATGCATTTTTCAAGTGTCTCATTACGTTTAGCATAAAATCCCTTTTTCTTTTGACGTATTGAATTTTTGTCCTATTTATTTCTCTTCTTTATAAAACTCTCATTTTACTTTTAATATAATATTTTGTCTTATTATTAAAAAAAAATTCTGTCACCCTTTTTTCTTTCCCCTTTATTTCACCTCATAATATTATTGATTGCAACGTCTCCATATACACATTAATTTTGCAACTTTCTATCTGCTAATAACATTATATTATCGATTGTGATGTTTTCATTGATCGAGAATATGGAAAACAGAAAAAAATGTGCCCGCGGGCACGACATACTCATGTAGTATTTTTTTTGTCTGTATAGCTATATATCATTTATGGTAGTGTACGTAACTTTCATTTTTAAAACTTAAAATTCACAAAATGTCACATAAAAAAAAAGGAGGAAATCGTTTGATTCATTTGATTTTAAGATTGAAATTGCCATTTATAAACTCCAACAAGTACTGACAATCTTAAATTTGATTGTGATATAACTAAACGTTTTATTAAAGAAATTAAATATTTATTTATATCAAGTGATGTGTATATACTGACAGAGTTCTTGGTGCATCATCTCGATGTTAAGATTTTTACACTGATGCAACACGATATATTTAGCCGAATACATAAATAGATACTTTCCCTCAAACCTAGCTAGTATAAATTAATAACAAAATATAAACAATAATACTATTCGCTTCTTGCATATATAAAAAAAGTAAATCCAACCAACACTCGTTGGTTCAAGTAGGAGGGATTTTAATTATTTAAGCATGAGAATTCGAGTTTGAGTCTATATAAATATAGAAAATATTTTTTAAAAAGCTACTCCAATTGTGTCTTATATTACTCAAATAGTCAGATAACCATATGAAAAAGGGAAAATTAAAAAAACATATAGGTAAACTCGAATTTAAAACCTTAAAACGTTAATTTTATGAGTTTTTTTCACTTACATATTTATTTTTTCATCCCAATTATGTCTTCTTATTCTTTTAAATAGAAATGGCAAGATTAAACTTGAGAGTTACCCTAGAACAAAATAAAAGAAAACTAAGAAAAAGCTACACTAGAACAAAATACTATTCGCGTGCTGCATACCTAGTAACGTACAATGTCCCTGAGAAGATCAAATTTCTCATTTCAGAAATCTCTGATCTCAAAAGGTGATTTGTTTCCATGCATGAACCTTGTTAAAGCCTTGTTGTTTGCAAACTTGAAGGCCGTTCAAGAGAGCAAATGATTCTGCTGAAGCTGGCGGGATAAATCCCAATTCCTTCTGGAATCCCAGAAGCCATTCTCCTTTTGAGTTTCTAATTAAAGCCCCACAAGAAGCATGCCAATGCTGGTGGTAGCCATTTATATTCAGTATTTCCATTGAAGTTAAATATCTTTTGGAGCTTGCATTTCCCATTCCTTAAGCAAACCTTTAAATCAGAGCCAAAGAAACTAAAAAGACAACCCAATCCTATCTCATGTCTAGGTTTTCTTACTTACTTGCCTGAGACTGAGCGTGATTGAATATATGTTGATGTTAGGGATGATGAACGTACAAAATACTAGAGAGATTTACTGGCTTTTCTATTTCATTATACTATTTGAGATCAAATATATACATTAGTGATTCTGGGTGCTAAACATTATTATCACATCTTGACACAACTTTATTCTTGACACAAAACTTTAATTCACTCTTTTCCATTGTTTCAGGAAATTTTCATAGTCTTACACTTAACTTTAAAACATGAATCTTGTTACTATTATTGATGATCTCATCACAGGTAACATATTTATATTCGTGTACTAAAGAATTAGGATAACTTTTGATGATTTTTTTGTTTCGGTTCCATGTTGGTTTATGGCGATATGTTGGCTCTCTTGGATTCTTTCTCAAAGAGTTGTCCTCATTGTTGCTTATCTGATCAAATGGATTTAGCAGTAGAGCGGAGGCCCATTTTGATCCGAGTTCAAGGCCATGTTACTGACCATTTCTTTATGAAGTTTAGCTACCGCTATTACTGTTCTCAACCACACGACAGCCTTGTACTTTACATTTTAACCCCTCTTACATATAGACAATAACTACTGTTGTTGGCAAAAGAAAGGAAAAAGAGTTAGGGTTGGGAAGAGTGTCCTGCATCCATTGGATATTTTACTATATTGAGCTTTAGAAGCAGATATATATATATATATAAGTGAATTACATCATGTCTTGATTTAGAATTTCAAGACATTACATTGATGTGTTTTTTTTATACACATCTTTGATCCAATTCTATTCAATCTGAGAGATTTTTTTTTTCATATTAAATTCACACCAACTAGTGCTCCAATAGCTTTGTACAATTACCACACGAAGATTGCTACATCTAGCTTCTCTTGCTGGCAATTCAATTCAATTTTGGAGGATGAGACTGAGTCTATGGTCCTATTCAAGAATTCTCAAATGAAAATTTCTATAGTACTCATCAAGGTCCTTAATATAGGACTCAATTCAACGGATTCAAACTCTAGATTCAAATTCTAGAAACAATTTATAGGGTAAAGAACGTACATCTGTCTCTTTAGCCTTATGCATTGTATACTCCCTTTTTATGATCAAACACTAAAGATAATTGATGTGAAATAACCCAAAAATATTCCTCATGATCTAACCTTTTTATTTAGCCTATATACAATATTTCAATTCACTTATTATTCGACAGTACTAAGAAAACCTTTAATTTACATCTGATGAATGAATTTGGATCATGGAAGACCCAACCCAAACCAATGATTATGACATGGGTTGACAAGTGGGGCTTTATAATACTTAAAAGAACTCTTTCCAAACTAAGAAAGCGTGAACGTAATATTAATAAATAGTAAGAGCTAACATAAAATAGTAAAGAAACATAATATCCATCTTAGTATAAAGTGACACATAATAATTAAAAACATAAATATAATAGTTCATCGCACACACTATAGCTGATGATGAAGAGTAGGATATAATATAATGACATGATCAACTGAATTAACTGACAAACAGAAAGAGATCACTATCTCAATCATCAGACACGAGGCTTCACTCGTCCCTCATTAGCCATTCTGAAAAGGTGAGCTTGTGTTGTTGCTGCCTTGTTTGAGCTAAGTGAAGATGCAAATCTGTCTCTCACTTGTTTGGTTGTGTAAGGGAACCTGTTGTTCACTAAGGAGTTGAGGAAAGAAGCTGTTCCTTCTCTGTAAAGAGCTCCATAACCATCATTTCTTGTGTTTGAAAGTGATTCTGGCAAACTCAGACTGGATCCAAACCCTGGAACGCTAGTTACTCCAAACGTACTTCCTAAGGTTCCCCACCATCCTAGCAATCCCCATATGATTCCTGGGTTGTTCCTCCAGTAGCTGTAGATTCGTGAAAATCACGCATTTTCAGTAATATTAATTACTAGTTTTAATTTTCTTACAATCTACATATATATATATATGTGTGTGTGTGTGTGGTGCAGTGAAATTACTTACTTGCAGGTTCCGGTGAAGGGAGATGGTGAAGGAAGATAAGGTGGTGAGGGGATGGTTGGTGGTGTGCCTGGATCGATTGGGGTGGTTGGAGTTGGAGGGCTGTTTCCACCGTAAGATGGTGTTGGTGGAGGTGAGCTATAGTAACCACCGCCTCCTGATGGTGTTGGGGGGCTACTGCCATCGTAAGATGGTGTTGGGGGACTGTTTCCGTCGTAAGATGGTGGTGGGGGGCTGTTACCGTCGTAAGATGGTGTTGGGGGGCTGTTTCCGTCATAAGATGGTGTTGGGGGGCTGTTTCCGTCGTAAGGAGGTGTTGGGGGGCTGTTACCGTCGTAAGGTGGTGTTGGGGGGCTGTTACCGTCGTAAGATGGTGTTGGTGGTGGTGAGTTATAGTAACCACCACCTCCTGATGGTGGGTTTGATGGTGTTGGGGGGCTATTTCCGTCGTAAGATGGTGTTGGTGGTGGTGAGTTATAGTAACCACCACCTCCTGATGGTGGGTTTAATGGTGTTGGGGGGCTGTTTCCGTCGTAAGATGGTGTTGGGGGGCAGTTACCGTCGTAAGATGGTGTTGGGGGGCTGTTTCCGTCGTAAGATGGTGTTGGGGGTGGGGAGTTATAGTAACCACCACCTCCTGATGGTGGGTTTGATGGTGTTGGGGGGCTGTTTCCGTCGTAAGATGGTGTTGGTGGTGGTGAGTTATAGTAACCACCACCTCCTGATGGTGGGTTTGATGGTGTGCTTGGTGTTGACGGTGTTGTTGGGGTCGTTGGAGAAGGTTCATATGGGGGTGATCCACCATCGCAGTTGCCACCAGAGGGTGGTGAAGGGCTTGGATTATAACTTCCACCTCCGCCGTGTGATGGGGTTCCGCCGTGGTGTGAGCCTCCAGAGCCATGATGAGATGGAGGACTCCTGTGTGAGCCTTCATTATACAATATCATCAAGGTGAGAACGAAAACTCCAAATCAGTTTCATGATGAGAATATTCTAAATGCATGAACTTCTAAACTACTAAAAAGATGATACAGAGACGACATTGCATGTATACATACATACATACATGCATGCATATATATATATATATATATATCTCAGAAAGATGCTTCAGTTAGAGCATTACACAGGGAACTAGAGAGCCCTAAGGGAGGGCTTCCTGAATGTGGATCTGGAGAGTAGTAATTTTTCTGGTCTTCAATGGTGGTGGTGGAGGATATCACAGGGATTACGAGGTTCTGAGAAATCAAGCAAGTGACAAGTGTGAACACTAGAGAAGCATGGCTACTTCTCTTGTTCTTCATCTTTCTTTCTCTCTGATGCAGGTTGCTTAGAAAGAGTTAGAGATTATAGCTAGAACAAGCTTGTAAAACAAGCGAGAGAAAGGTGACAGGGGTTTTGGGGATTTTGAAGAGCTTTGCAGGGAATATAAATTGGTTCAGAGAGTGTAGTAAATAGTAGCAGGTGAAGGAGTGTGTGGTTAGTTGATGTGTTGCAGGCTGCATTTACTCTCACTCTTTACTATTCTTCCTCCACAATAATGCTTCATTTTTTGTATTTACCTTAAATGCAGGGAACTTGCAATATTAATCTAGTTTCATGGCATGGAGAGAGTTTTCACCCCTTCGGAGTTTTTACCATTAGATTTTAAAAAAGATAAAGTAACAAATTCAAAATTCACATCTTAAAAAAAGCTACCATTACACAAAGCTCCCACCAGTCTAGAGAGTGATAGATGTACACAACTTTTATTTCTATAAATAAAGAGGTTAATTTTAATATTTAACTCCATAACCTTTTAGTCATCACATAACAGCAACTTTATCATTGTTCAAAGACTCGCTCTCTCAAAATTCATCTTAATGGTAATAAAATGGAATCTCAAAACTTACGCATGGCTGATTTGGTATGGTAGTACTCCCTTCGTTTCTTAGTATATATAGGAGTTTGTCAACTTTTTTAAATAAATTAAAAAAAATTAAATAAATCTATTAATTATAACTAATATAATAATTAAATAATTAATTTAGATATATTAAGGATTATATAATATAAATTTATCTTAAAAGATTAGATTTAATCATAATTAAATAATTTATTCGATTTTTTTAATTTACCTATAAAAGTTAACTAACTTTAATATTAAAAAGAATATGGAGGTAGTAATTCACAAGCTGCGCTGCTAAACATTTCTTACATTTTGTGTAATGTATACAGAAAACTGTGTTTAGTTTTCCCAAAGAAACCTATCAATTGACCATATTAAACATCTCTCTTTAATAAACCACGTCTTGTTTCCTGCTGATCCATAAGCTTAATTTGTGTGCAAATTGTAATCTTAATCTTCAACATAGGAGAGCTTCTTAGGAGTTAAAAATTTCTGTTGGTGTTGAGGTGTATCTGACACACTATTAGACAGTGAAATCTGCAACATCCTACTCTAAGAAAGCTGATAGATGTGATGTGTATACCCAAACAAAGAATTGTCAATATTCATAATATGGTATTCTGAATATATACAGCTAAAGTTTATCTACAGAGAGTAAATAAAGTGATAGCTATCCAAGAGAGTAAATATAGTGTAATTATGAGATAAAGACTCTACATACATATATATATATCCACATTTTCTTGTTTCACTCTCCATTTAAAAGTATTACATATGTATATATGAATACATGAATTGAGATATATAATTTATGCTATTTTCTTTGAATGGTAATGGGGGTGTGACTAAAACACAGAAAATCAAATTCATTTAACTGAACAGTAGCTGTGAAACGAAAAGCATCTTCTTGGCCCTCCATGAAGTGTGCCCATTTCTCACAGGTAATAGTTGGCCATCACACACAAAGGTAATAATGTCATCTACCATAATAATATTGTGTGGCCCATATCCAGAACTTGTTCCCTAGCTTGGAGATATCTGGAGAAGTCCCTCATCTTCACCATAATAACATCTTAGTTATCAGGAAAAACAAGATCATCAAATGTGAGATTTTTATTTATATGTTTGAGATGTTAGCACCGACCCACGTCCCAGGTATTATGAAGATGTTGGAGGATGATGTATTGCTATAAAGGAAGATCACAAAGAAAATGGAGGGGGGATTGTCAACAAAAGTTAGTTCAACTGGTAATGAGTTTATTCATAATTTATGAGAGAAGTCGTGAGTTTAAATTCTATTACTAATATATAAATTTTATTAATAAATAATTCATATATTTATAGACGCTCTTAGAGTTTAGAGACCTGATTTAATTTTAATAAGCTCTTAAAATCTAACTTAGCTAAACTAGAGAGAGGGAGAGGGAGAGGGAGAGGGAGAGGGAGAGGGAGAGGGAGAGGGAGAGGGGGTGAGAAGAACAGAGATTGGAGAAGAAGAGAGTGACAAATGGCAAAGGGAAAGAAAGAGTGAGTAATGAGGGAATTGAATGGAGATTACAGAGAGTTGGTGAGAGGCACAGTAATGTTGGGGAAGAAGTAAATAGGGGTAGCAATTTGGGGCCCTTCTTTGGGGCATACTAATCAATCTCTCAACTCTTCCATTGACTTGAATTTTGCTTTCAAAAGAAAAACAGACCAAGTTTTTTTTTTTCCTATACAAATTTTATTTCATAAAATGAGAAACAAACTTAGATGTAAGATACAACATTAAAGAGGAGTCACATTAATATAGAAAAAAGTTATACCGTTCAGTTTACGAAAATAGAATTACCATGACATTAAGAAAGAGGGCAGGCTCTATCTTTAATGTTATCCTAATTTTTTTCAAAAAAAAATTACAAATTTTATTTTTTAAAGTTTTAAAGGAGGTAAGAGGTTAAGATATATCACTCTAATCTTTGTTATAAACCTATTGTGGAGGAAAGTGAATATAAGTCCACCTAGATGATTATTAATGCCTATTTTTTATTTTTATCCTTATTTAATTCTTATTAGAAAGAAGAAGAAAAACAGAGAGAGGGAAATTTTTTTAATAAAGATAATTTAAAATTTTGTATTGATTTAAGATATATTTAACAATTTAACTATTATTTCTTAGTATGCAAAAATTAATTTAAATGAACTTATAATAAAGAGTAGAGTAGTATATTTCGTGTAGAGTTTATCTAGATTCAAACATGTATTTACAAAGTCACAACTATAAATGTATTGTTATTTTCATTCAATATTTTTATATTAAATAATTATGTTTAGCATAGTGTTGTACTATCATTTCTATTTCTATATATGATGAGTAACTTTGTAATCAAATGTGACGAAAGAATTGTTAAGAAAAGAATTAAATGACGGGGAGATCAACTACTATTTTTATTTTGTCTGAATCTTTGTAATTAAATGTGACGAAAGAATTGTTAAGAAAAGAATTAAATGACAGGGAGATCAACTACTATTTTTATTTTGTCTGAATCTATAAAATGGAAAAGAATTAAATGATTATATGATGTTGTTGACACGATTAATTATGTAATTTATAAGTATTCAAGGAATATGATTGCGTCAATCAATAGATATAAATGGAAGAAAAGATCTGAGAAAAGAAAAAGTTAGTTGAATAATTTAATGAAATAGAAAGGGAGAAATTCATTAAAAAAACCCAGGTAGTTTGTTTTTGCTTGAATTTGTATTGTGGGGATGAAAAAAAGAAAAATACTTACACTATTTCTTTAAAACCTAAATTATATATAACTTTCCTGAATTTTAGATTAAATATATAATAAATCCACTAAAATTTTATATTTATATTAATAACTCTCGAAAGATTAATTTTGTATATCATCTTGGGTTATATACAGACAAAAATAAAATTTAAAAGAACATATAATTTATAATTAGAATTTATCTGCACAAACTTAAAAGCATAAAAATGTTTATTATTAAATTTTAAATGTTAATATAGTTATTTATATACAATCAAAAGTTTATGAGAGCTTTATGTAATTTAAGCATCTTTTTATAAGACAATTAGTTAGTCTAGTAATGTAGCTGTGTAAGATCTTATTATATCCTTTTAGATTTTAAATTTAATTTTTAAAAGAGATACATATACTAGGAGAGATAACTACGAACCCTGAATTTAGGATACTTGTTATAAAAAAATGTTTCAAAGGCGGGCAAACTTTATGAATATCTTTACATTAATAAAATGGGAAAATGTAGATTCTTTATTACTGGTTTACTTGATATTTTATTTTTATTTAATATCTTTCCATATATTTTAATATGATTTAATTTTTGGAAAGATAAATTCTGAGAAATTTTATAAGTTATTAAGAAAACCATAAAACATTATTTGTAAAACAGCTAAATATTTTATAAAAGGAACCACAACATCCTGATTCCTAACATGACTGCCTGAGGGGAGGCGCCACCGTTTGATTATTCACAGGAAATTATTATTTTATCTCTAGAATTTCAACTATAAATGTTTTTATATATATAATTGAGTTATATTATTCATAATTTATGAATAATACGTCTTATTATAAATTTTATATTATATGTTAACAATATATTAATATATCAATTTCCTAGAATTTCTTTGTAAAGTTCTTACCAAATTTAGTTGAAAAAGATTGAATTGAAAAAAAAAAAGGAAAAAGCAAAACAAAGTCTTATATTCTACTTTATATCACATTCCCTTTGAGGTTTACACAATTTACAATAAAAATCTCTAGAGAATAAGATAAGTATGGATTTGGGGTTGTAATTAATTAATTTAATATAAATAAGTAGAGTAATAATGTATGTTCAAACAAAATTAATGATACATTGATTCTTCATATTCTTCATGCATTATCAACACAATCCACCTTCATGAGAGCTGGAACAGTGAGCTCAACAGATTTCTTAGGATTTTGCGGCAGGTTAAAAGCTTTTTTTTTTTCCTTTGCCCCCAAGTAATATTAGTTGACTTTGACTTTTTAACTAAATCTAGTTTATAATCAAAGATACAGGAAATTGGATTGGTGATTGAGCCTATCAAGATGGTGACTCAAGAGTTAATTAGTATACGTAGTCCAATTGGGATTCAACAAGGTTCACCTAATCATAATAAAATTAATATAATTTAATTAAAATATATAAAAATAATATTTAAATAAAAATATATTAATCAGCGAAAAAATAGAACAATATAAATTACCCTTAATTAAACAAAATAAAGCTACTCAAAACATAAAAAAATGTGTAAAACACTTGATCGGGTCGGTTATAGGACAAGTTCATCAATTTGTTAATCTAACTTATTGACATGAGTTTAGTTTTAATATCATGCTTGTAAAATTCATATTTAATAAGATGTACTTTTACTTATTTATCTCAATTTTATAATCAAATTAATTTTCTTTCTTCCTAGACTCATCTAACTTTTTTTTTAGGGCCAATTTATTCATGAAGGTTTTTTTGCTTGTTTAATTTTTATTTTTGCATATTTTCTTCTTTATAATGTGCTGTTAATTAGCCGCACGGATTAATAAACACATTCCCACACAATTTAAATCTCTCAATTGGCTAAGAGAGATCTGCATAGCTTTCGTAAGCAAGACTTTTTCTCCCACTTAATGGACTTAAAATTATTAAGGTCAACAATTCAACATGCGTTACAATAAATCAAAATACTACATAAAAGTATGTTACACATCATTTTTATTAAGTGACTTTTAGTTTATGCACTTCCATTTTATAAATAGGTGTATTAATTAATTATAGATTTTCAATTGATCAGCCGTCAGAATCTGCATGCACCGTCTTTTTTTCTGAGGAATATTTGAGGGACATTATGATAATATTACGTGTGATTCTCTTGGAATCTGCCAGCTATTTGTCAATACACAGTAACACATATGGGGGAGGTCTCATATAAAACATCTCTAACCATTTCACCCAAATTAATTAAAAAAAAGTGTACTGAAGTTATTAATTTTATTTAAAAAAATCATCAATTTACTTAATTTTGTTTAAAAATTTATCAATTTAATCATCTAATCTTTTTTTAGGGCCAATTTACTCATGGAGTTTTTTATTTTATTTTTTTAAAAGTGTATTTTAATAAAGACCATATAGAGTATATAGTACTACTTCTCTAGTTTTTAATATAAGAGTTAGTTTGAAGGTTAGATTTAGTCATAAATATAATATTTTAATCAATTTTGTCTCTCATATTTATCATTTTCTCCCAAACTAATTTAACAAACTTATAAACCGATATATAATCTAAAGTTATACATATTTATTTTAGAAAGATCATGTCACATTTATTATAATTAACTAATATATTTAATTTTTTTAATCTACGTAAATTAGTTAAGCAGCTCTTATATTAAAGAATGGAGGGAGGGAGTAATAAACTTTTTAATTAGACCTACTACTTGTTCATCTCATTTTTATAATCAAATTAATTTTTCTTTCTCCTATTACTCATCTATCTTTTTTTAGGGCCAATTTAATCCTTTTTGTTTTTATTTTATTTTTGCATATTTTATTATTTAAAAACCATTCAGCCACAATGTGTTGTTAATTAGCCGACCTGATTAATAAAACACACACCCGTCTCTTTCAAATTGTATATTCATTAATAATCATTGGGGCGGTTAGTGTGACTTCAAGAAACAGTTGACCTTATTGTGATAAGAATCAACTGGGTTTGACAATTTGTTTTTCTTCTTATACAATAATTAAATAATCCAAATATATTCCTATAAATACGTGAATCCGCATATCCCCTCCTCAAAACAGTCGAAAGGAAAAGAGTTTCAAATCAAAATTTTCAAAATCCTCGTTCCTCACAATGTCTATAGATTTTACATGTTCTGATAATCTCATGTGGGTCTTCTTCTTCCTTTTCTTCATCGCATTTGCTTCTTTCAGTTTCTTGAGGCGCAAGCAAAGCCGTACCAGAAAGAAACAAATGAAGCTGCCGCCAGGTGAAATGGGGCTCCCATGGATCGGAGAGACCATGGAGTTTTTCAATGCACAGAAAAGAAACAAGTTGTTCGATGACTTCTTGCAACCTCGGATTCTGAAACATGGCAAGATCTTCAAAACAAGACTTATGGGATCACCAACTGTGATAGTGAATGGATCCGAAGCCAACAAGTTCTTCTTGACCAATGAGTTCAAGCTGGTGAAAAGCTCTTGGCCTTCTTCTTCAGTTCAGCTCATGGGGAAGGATTCAATCATGGAGAAAGACGGTGAAAGACACCGATTCCTTCGTGGGGTTATAAGCACAAGCTTTGCTCATTCTGGTCTTGAAACTCTTGTTGCAAAAATCTGTAACTCAGTTCAGCTTCATATTTCCAGAAACTGGCATGGCCGAGAAATGATCCACCTTTACAGATCAGCCAAAGTCCTTACTTTCAACGTAGTTTTCGAGTGTTTAATGGGGATGAAGGTTGAGCCAGAGATGTTGAACACGTTTGAGAGGGTTTTGGAAGGCGTGTTTTCACCGGCAGTTAAAGTTCCTGGTTCGAGGTTTTGGAGAGCGAAGAAGGCGAGGAAGGAGATAGAGAAGATGCTGATGAATGTGGTGAGGGAGAAGAAGAAGGAGATAATGGAAGGAAGGTTGAAGAAAGAAGAAGGGATGCTTCTGAGTAAGCTTGTGAGTGGGATCATTAATGGCGAGATTAGTGAACAAGAAGCTGTGGACAATGTAGTTCTGTTAGTTTTTGCAGCTCATGATACTACTTCTTTCGCCATTGCCATGACCTTCAAGATGCTCGCTCACCACCCTGACTGCTACAACAAACTCCATCAAGGTAGTTTAATATTAGACCAATTAACTAATTTGATTAGATTAATAAAGTTTAGTTAAGTTAGTTAATATGATATTTTTTCTCTAAAATACCCTAATCATCTTCCTTAATTATCCCTCCCTGTCTTACTTAATTATAATTTAAGGAGTATCAATATAAATATAAAAAATAATTATTATATTTAGGACAAATATCAACTCTTTAATTAAATTATATATTAATGACTGGATGAGTATTATATTTGGAATAAATATTGTTTTTTTAACAAAAGGTTTAGGTAAGTTAAGTTTCGGCTAGATTTATCATGGCCAAGGCACGCCTGAGCAGAGACTTTGTTATTTCACCTTCTTTGGTTACTTGAATAGGGTTGATTTCTGTGTCTTGAAATCTTGCTTTTCAACGAATGATATATGAAATATATGTGTGTGTGTGTGTGTGTGTGTATATATATATATCAGAGATATGTTGAATATGTTGATTGAAATCTAAGATATGTTTGCAGAACATGAAGAAATAAGGAAGAAGAAAAGGGAGGGTGAGAAAGTGACAGTGGAAGACGTAAAGAAGATGAAATATACATGGCAAGTTGCGAGAGAGAGCATGAGATTGCACCCTCCTATATTTGGCTCCTTCAGGAAGACAATTGCTGATATTGATTATGAAGGCTTCACAATACCCAAAGGATGGAAGGTCAACTACTTTATTTCTCTTGCTTATTTATTACTACTGTGGCACATCCATGATGTATTGCACAGAATCTTACATATAAATTACTTTCATAGAAATTAAAAATAAATTTAAAACCCATTAACTCTCTAAAAATATTAATAAACTTTTAACTTTGCCTCTATTAAATATTTTATATATATATATATAAATGCTTTGCCCCTATTTTAATACTCTTTCAATTCTTAATATAGAACATATTTAACTAATTTAATTAGATTAAAAAATTAGTTAAGTTAGTTAATATATCATATTTTTTAAAATATCATAATCATCTTTTTTAATTATTTCTTTCCCTCTTTTATTTGATTATTGTTGAGGGAGCATCAATAAGGGTAATTTAAAAAAATAGATAAATATAAAAAATAAATCTTATATTTATGATTAAAATAAACCCTCTAATTATATTATATATTAAATATCAGAGGAGTAACATATGTCGACATTTAATAGGAAGTAAGTGGGGAAACTTAAAAGAAAAGCCCATGACAAAAAAAATACTCGTTTTGCCTTGTAAACTGGACTAGAAGAGTATTATTTTTTAGAAGTTTTTCTTGGCCCTAAGACACTTAATAAAATTTAGTGATTCATTTCCAAAATTACCCACATGTTTAATTGGTTCATTTGGGTGGTATGCCTGGCTTTAAAATTTAAACATAGAAGTTAATTTATAATTTTAATTAAGGGTAATTTAGTAACGTTGTAGTGATTTTTGAAGAAATTAAGACTCTCGTAATAAGCTAATTTTAACCACATTTCTTAATCCATGGGTGATTCAGTTAAAAGTGTCTTATAAATAAGACTAAAAGCTTAATTAACGGGTGATTTTGGGAATTACAGGTGCTGTGGACAGCATATGGGACACATTACAATGATGAGTATTTCAAGGATGCAATGAGGTTCAAGCCAAGCAGGTTTGAGGAGGAGGAAGCAACAAGAATAGCACCATATGTATTTGTTCCTTTTGGAGGAGGACCAAGACTTTGTGCTGGTTATCAACTGGCTAAGCTCAATATTCTCATCTTTCTTCATTATGTTGTCACTCACTTCGATTGGTCCTTACTTCATCCTCATGATGAGCCTATCACTTTCGATCCCTTGCCCTTCCCTTCTCTTGGATTGCCCATCAAAATTTCTCCCAAAATTTGAATTCCTTCTTACAATATATTCATTTCAGATTTAAACTGTAGGCGGGATTTTTTATGTCAGTCAATGAGGGCATTTTATGTTAGTTTATGGATGGTAATATATAAGAATATAGTAGTATGTGTGAAATGTGATAAGGATAAGATGGGCTGTGGGAACGTAGTAGTTAGTTCAAGTTCTTTAGATCTAGTTCAAATAAAAAAAAAGACACCATGGTTTAGTCAACATTTTTTTAGTGAATTAAAGTCAATGATAAATGCATGCTTAAGTTTATAAATGTCTATGGGATGATCATGATTCTTTTTCTTGCCTAAAAATGATAATGTAGTTTATATACTCGTCTGATCTTATTTAATTTATAAGGCATTTTTAACGTATTTTATCAATTAAGAAAAATTTTAAATCTTGTTAATTTTGTCTTAAAATTTAATAATTTTTTAAATTTATCTCTATTTAATATATACACTTTCTAAAAAAATAACAATTTACATAATAATATATTAAGTATAAAATTATACATTCATATAAAAATTAAATAATACAACTTAAAAATAAGATTAAAAAAATACCTCTCTGTAGCCTTATAAATAAGACAAAGTTTGACTAAAGATTTTTAAAGTATATTGAGAGAGTTCATTACCTAGGAAAATGAACTCCTTAAATACAAAGACAAGTAGACATATATTATTATTGTTGAAAAACCAAGTCAATTATCTTCAATTAACGTAACACTATATATAGACCAGTAACGTAATGATGTCTCAAGTGTTAGCCGACGTCTGATATTTTTTGTTGCTTAGAAAGGTTGTGAGAAACACGTTTTATATTTTATTTTAATCTATAAATGGTTATATTATTCATAAATCACAGATTATTCATTTAACATTAACAAGTGATACAAGGAAAAATATAAGGCTTCATCATCAGGGAAAGCTGTTTCCATTTATATAACAGAAAAATGTATTGTTTATAGTGTAAAGGAGAGCAAGCCACGGAAACAGCTATTATGTATAATTAATGAACTCACATGACAATATATGATGGTATTAAAAAATAAAACCAAATCTTGAAGAGAAGAATAAAAAATTTCAAGAATAATTTGGTCAAATATTACATAGATATATTAATATTAATATAACCAGAAAAAATATTATCCAAAGTAGCACCAAATTAAATATTCTTATAAATCCATCCAATTGATAAAGGTATGATGATTAATAGCTCATAAGAGTATAGGTTTAAATTTTATTGCAAATATGAAAATCTCATTCGTGAATAATCCACAAATCCCACTCATGTTCGTTCATTTTAATCAATATATTCTTACATATGAAGGAATGTTAGTTAAATCATCGTTAAATCATTTTTACCTCTTTCTCTTTTTTCTCTCTTTCTAATAAAAATAAAATTGAAAAACATTTATCACTAATAACATCTAAATAGACTTATATTTAAGATAAAAAATTTCCTCCACAAGTGGACTTAAGATAAGGACAAGAGCGATACTTCTTCAAACACTCTTAATTGTAATGATGCATGATCATCATGAGTCCCGAATTCACATAAATATTTATTTTATTTTTTAAAAAAATATATCCTTGGAAAATGGAGGGGCTGCGGGTCGAGTCTTGCGTGCTCAAACTCCCACACCTTCATATATAGCATTCCTATTATTAAAAAAAAAAAACAATCCTAATTCAGCTATTTGACTATTGTTCAACGAACCTCAAATTCCACGACACATCTGTATCCATCCATCAACCTAACTTCCTAAACCATTATTCTTACAGCATCATCCATCAAAACTGATTCTCCTTTTCGTCCTTCTGTCTCCAAAGAAAAAAGAAAACTCTCTAAGATTTAGAGTTTGCAACAGCAATGTTGCAATCGATGAATCAATCACTCTAAGCCATACTGCGGTTTTCCTCAACATTGTTGTTGTTATGTTACTGCGAAGCAATCTGAAATTCTCCATAATAACAGCATAAAGGAAAACAGATGCCTCTTCATTAATTATCCATCCATGTCTTGGAGTTGCAATATTCTTGTGTTTGTTTGTGTGTTTCTGGCGTTTGGCACGAGTTGTATTGCTGTGGATGGGGATTTCAGAGACTATTTTGACACTCTCTTCGGAGAGAACAGAGAGAGAATCGAAGATGAAGGCAAAAGCTTATTCCTAACGTTGGATAAATATTCAGGATCCGGCGTCATTTCCAAGAGTGAGTATTTGTTTGGAAGATTTGACATGCAAATCAGACTCGTCCCAGGAAACTCTGCAGGCACCGTCACTGCTTTTTATGTATGCATATGGCCCTTAATTCCTTCTTAATTCATGGGTTTAATTAAGTGTTTTTGTGTGATACCATATAAATTAAAGATGTTAATTTTAATATTAATTGCATGTACGAAGTTAAGCTCTGAGGGACCACACCATGACGAGATAGACATAGAGTTCCTAGGGAACTTGTCGGGAGATCCATACCTGATGTCGACCAATATATTTGCATATGGCGAAGGTGGTCGTGAAATGCAATTATACCTCTGGTTTGATCCCACTGACGACTTTCACACCTACTCTATTGATTGGAACTCTCAACGTATCATGTAAGTTTTTGGTGATTACGTTGTTACTTTGGGATCTTATAACAATTCATTCTCCCTTGATAATTTTGCAATAACTAGTAAGTTTCGTACATTTCAGGTTTATAACAAATCCAACCTCACAAATTAGCTTTTATATACTCCTCTAGTCCTTAGTAATAATGTAAAATATATTTAGCTAATTTGAGTAGGTTAAAAAAGTTAGTTAAATAAGTTAATATGACATATTTTTTCAAAACACCACAAGCATCTTTCTTAATTTCTCCTCTATCTCTACTTGATTATTATTAAGAGAATATCAATAGGGATTATTTAAAAAAATTAGATAATAAAAAATATGTCTTATATTTTAAACAACTAAGATCAACTTATCAATAAATACCAGAGCAAGTAATGTTTAAGGAACCTATTCTCTATTGCATAGCTGCGCAGTGGAGTTTTCCACACATGTATTACTGTGAGGCAAGCAATTTGAGTGATCTGCTGTAAATTTTATGTGACAAATAGGATCCTCCCTCCCATGGCACTTAATATAAAAGCTAGTTATTTTTTTAGGTATATTAAAAAATTATGACTAAATCCAATCCCTCAAAATGAATTTATATTATATACTCCTTAATCTACCTAATTTAATTAACTAACTCTTATACTAGTTATAATTAACTGATTTATTTAGTTTTCTTAATTTATATAAAAATATCAACTAATTTTTATTCTAAAGACCGGCTAATTGTCTGCTTCACCACAAAATACAAAAGTAGACGATGTTCTAATTGCTATATATGATTGAATGCAGAATATTAGTGGATAATATTCCGATAAGAGTGATGAGAAACAGGCATGAGATTGGTGTGCATTTCCCTACAAGGCAACCCATGAGGGTTTTCTCAACTCTTTGGAATGGAGACTCTTGGGCTACCAGGTGGGGGCAGGTGAAGATTGACTTGTCCAACGCCCCGTTCATCGCGTCTTTCAGGAACTTCACCGCCCGGGCGTGCACCGTGAGCCCAGAGCCATCGTGCCGGGGCTTCGGTGTCGCCAGACAGACCAAAGACATAGAGCCGGAGAGCAAGATGAAGATGCTACAAGTGCAGGAAAAATGGGTGGTTTATGACTATTGCCATGACTTCAGGCGTTATGCTCATGGTCTTCCCTGGGAATGCCGCAAAGCCAATCTATTACCTCAATAATAGACACAGCTCACTGCAAACTAATTGTTAAATGCCAATTCGTGCTGTACATTGTCCAAACAGATCATGAATATACTTATATTTTACTGACATTTTTTAAAATTGAGATCCATATATGTGTGTGTGATGAGACTTTAATTTTACTACCCAAATTTTGATCAGGTCCAAGTGTTTATGAAGGAGCAATAACTGGCTGATGAGAAGAATCCTTTAAAGATGTGGAGTATCTGTCTTTTATGTGTCATCCACAAGAACCACAACTATTTTTATTAAAAATATATTTACTGGACCAGTTGGATTTTCCCCACTCCAAACTAGCGATGTAAATTATGTTCCATCCAATTAACTATATTATCACTAAACATGCGTTCATTTAGAATGTGTTCGATCCCTGAAGAGTATTATTTTGTTATAATTTCAGTCACAGCACTTAGGGAGGTATCTTACCTCTTAGATGCCTAAATTAATACCTAAAAGTAATTGACGGGTCGTCCTGCTTGATATTAATGATACCTAGGAGGAAGGGAGACTTGAATCTAAAAATTTTTGTACAAAAAAAAATTATATTATCACCAACATGTTAGTTATAGCGGAAAGTACTAATTTGTTATAATGTGGTAAGTTAATATTTAAATTCTTATTAAGAGAAGTACATATCTGAACATATTAAATATAAATATTTTTCTTAATCAAACTTCTATAGTCTCTTCCGCTATAGTTAACCGTACTGTTGGTATATTTTTGTGTGGTTTTACACCGTAGATGATGAAACAGGAGCACGTGGTAGGCCCAAGAGGAGAGGGGAAAATTCTTGGGTGGTGAACGTCATGTCGATAATGGGTTAGGCAGTAGTACCAAAGCTTTATGACACTACAACAAAAATGTCCTTAGTGCACCAATTGACTGAAGACTTATTGGCCTGCAAGGATGAAAATTTTCTTGATTGGAGTAGTAATAATAATAGGAGGAAGAAATAGAGTTACAGTCAATAATATACAGCGGGAGTGAGGAAAAAGGAAGGGGTAATTTGATAATTTTACAGAGCGAGGTGGCCTATATATCTCACCAATAGAATGCATGGATGCAGAGAACGAAAAGAGATCAATGGGAAAAGTAAGTGTGCAAGTACTGTGGGCGGTGTGCGTGGTGGTGAGCACACTGGGAATAGCATGGGCACAGAGCGCCACCAATGTGAGGGCCACATATCATATGTACCAACCGGAGCAGCATAACTGGGACTTGATGGCCGTCAGTGCCTTTTGCTCCACCTGGGACGCCAACAAGCCTCTCTCCTGGCGCAGCAAATACGGCTGGACCGCCTTCTGCGGACCCGTTGGTCCCCGCGGTCAGGCCGCCTGTGGCCGCTGCCTCAGAGTCACCAACACCCGCACTCGCGCACAGCAGACGGTGAGGATTGTGGATCAGTGTAGCAACGGCGGTTTGGACTTGGACGTCGGAGTCTTCCGGAGGTTGGACACCGACGGAAATGGTAACGCTCAGGGTCATCTCTTGGTCAACTATGACTTCGTCAAGTGCTGATCTCATCATCCCAAACAATTCCCAGCTAGCTTAATAATAAAAGCACTGTGCTCATATAGAGAGTGCCAAGAACTAGTGAGAATGTTATCGTTAAAAATATGGTGCAATGTAATGATGATTATAATAAAATTGTTTGGCATAATATCAAGAGTGATAAAATTAAATTTATGACTCGTCCAGTTTTAATATATGATATAATTTATAAATTAATATTAATCTTAAATATAAAATTATTTTTATATTTATCAACTATTTTTAAATTAAAAAAAAACATAAGGAAACCATGATTTTGGCTGTCATGATTGATTATGAAAGCTATCCAAACCAGGCTGCTCCTTTGTAAGTTATAAATAGCAAATTTAATTCCAAGCGACTTCTTTGTAAGTTATAAATTGCAAGTTTAACTTATAACTTCAGACAAATTCTTTGTAAGTTATAAATTATAAGTTCAATTTCTTATAATTTTATACAATCGTAACGTCAATGTCTATCATACTAAAAAACAAGTAAATAATTGGGTAGAAATTTATAAATTTGTATCTTCATTTTTTTTTTTGGCCTAAAAAAAGTAGTCAAACCTTCGAGTAGGGAAAATATTGCATTGAACTGCCATAGGTGAAATGAAATCGAGTTCTTTTTCACTTTTTGTTAAACAAAGAATTTCAAAGACAGTACTAATTTGTAATGACCTTCAACCCATAAAGCCAGAGGGAAAAGGCCAAGCATGCAATTGCAGGAAGCGTTTCGCAGGCTTCACAACCTCTGAAATGCAAGTTTCCTTCCTTCAAGGGAAAGAGATTCAAATTCAAGTATTTTCCATAGAAAAAATCATGGAAGGTGTGGACTTAACACAATTCAAATTAGGCTAAATTTCAGAAGTAACAGTGCAATAGCGCATGACCAAAACTTTGATGTGTATGTGTACATATATATATATATATATCATTAAGTAGCTCATAAAACAGCACAGACAAATGTAGAATCTTCATTCTGTCCAACCATGTTTATCTTCTTAGCCTAAATAATTACATGCAAATTTAAACTCATTCAGTCCCCCACGATCATGAAAAATATTTCGTGAAGCTTAAGTGTCTAATTCGTGCAGGAAGTTTGGAAAGTAAGAGACTCTTCAAACGAATAGATAGAATGAAATATCCAAACATCAAAGCGAAAAAAGATCTCAATCTTTGAATGCAGGGCATATTTTAAATCCACAAGCCTTTTTTAGTATTTACAAACGATTAAACTCCTGCTACAAACTAGTTCATTCTAGTAATAACTTTTCCCATGTTTTCTTTAATCAAGAAATAAGATTGGATCAAAGTGAATCCAGAGTATAACACTTATGAATACTCCACAACAAATATGATCCTTATTTGCAAAGAAATATGAATTAGATTGAAGAGAGTTCTTATAACGGAAATGAAAAGCAGTCACAGAAAACATTTTCATTTTAACTCCTTGGGAAGCATTTTGGTGTTCACCAGCCACTAGTAGCGGCAGCTGAAGGGTGGCAACCAACATTCTTCTTCCAAATTTTAGGATAATTTTAAATTTTTAGTAAGATGTAAGTAACTGTATAACAACATAAAAATAGAAGCAAAATTTCAAATACTCATAATCAGAACTGAAACAAAATTTTAAACTTTGAGCATAGCTCGTGTACAGGCAATATAACTAATAAGAATCCTTATCTGGATCTGTCTTATAAATAGGTAATGAAAGAGATTCCAACAGCTTCAAGTGAAACGACCTTATATTCCCCCACTTACTTGGCACAACATCGGCGATACCATTACAAGCAGCAACCACATTCTCAACAATCTCATCCTTCTCCATCAACACTTTGGCCACTCTTACCACATAACACGTACCCGTACTCAAACACAACAATGTAGAAGAACACGCCTCCTCAATCTGCTCTTTCCAATTCCTATCCTTCAAATTCAACGGCACAGGAACCTTCTTCTTCCCCAATGGGCCCTGCAACAGAGGAATCAAACTCTTGTCGGCGAAAAACATATCGTATGAATCACATAGCTCTCGCTTTGCCTCCGACGATCGGTAATTGGACTTGAGCTTCGAGAGCTTCAAGACATTCGAAACAGGAATATTCTCCGATTTGATCTTCTTCTGTGCATCGTCCTTGTTGAGTCCTTTCTTGTGTCTGTCATCGATGATTAAACAGAGCTCGGAAGATTCGGAGAGAAGAGAATGCCGGAGAAGAATCTTATAAGTATTTGCGCGGTCACGATGGGGTATTTTATTGAGGGAGAGAACGAGGTAGAAGAACTCGTCTTCCAGATCAGATGACTGTGATTTCCTCCACTTCAGGAGCGATCTCACGGCTTGTTCCACCGTTTTGGTGTTAATCCTTTCAGAGGTTGTAGAAGGTGGACGTTCTTGGTTCGCCTCCGCCATGAGCCTCGAGGGTTTTTCTACGGTCAGAGTGAGCAGCGAGGGTTTGAGACTGAGATTTTGGGTTTACAGAAGCTTCGAGAAGACGATGAAGTTTGTAGCATTAAGATGTTTTCAACGGCCTTCAGTTTATAAACTGTTGGGCTAGAGTCCAAAAGGCCCAACTAAAAATCAATGCATCAATATTTATTTTAAAACTAAATGTCATAACTAACTAATCGGGATTAGTCCGAGTAGTAAGCAGCTCAATATTTTTAAGTGAGATCTCGAATTTGAGCCTTAGTGTATGCAGAAAATCCCCGTTAGGAGACTCACCCACCATAGCCAGGTGTGCGAAGCGGGTCGGATCCGAATATAGTCAGGGCAAAGTTTCAGTGAATCAGGGTGGGTAACTAAAAAATAATAATAAATGTCATAACTAATTAGAGTTGACATATATAGTAAAAAATAAGTTCATATCCTATAAAATATATGAGTTCAACTTTTACTATCTTCACGAGAACTTCTTTAATAGACGATCTCATAAGTCCTTTATAGGTGTTCTCTAAGTCATAGGGCTGTATCTTAACCTTAGTAAGGGACTAATATCAAATCTACTTAAACTTTTTCTTGTACCTAAAAAAACTAAATGTCAGTGGAAAAGCTAAAAATGTTTTTTTTATTAGACATGTGGTCATATTGTTTAACTAATTGTCTAAAAATAAAATCTAATTTTTAATTAATTAAAACATTTTCAAGATAATAATCTAATCAAACATAAAAATATAAAGTTTAAACTGCTTAATGTATTTCTATAAAATATCATACGTAAATCGTATTATTAATAAATTATAAATATTAAAATTTATCATTCACAAGTATTTGAGCAATGCTATTATTTTAGGTTAATGGATTTTTTAATATTTTTTTATTTTTTATAATTTTTTGAGTTTGAGCTTTTTGCTTTTTCCTAAGATTCTATTCAAATTAGTAACTTTTTGGTCTAATTTTTTTTTATCAAATTATAAGTATTATATGGAAAAAATTTGTTTAATTATTATATTTAAATTTAATTTATATGATTTAAAACAAAATAAAAATATGCTATGTATTTAGATTCACATAGTAGAGGATTTTACAATTAAGTTTTAATTAAAAAATATTAACCACCAAATTGTGATAATTATTTTTCTGGAAATTTAAGCCAAGGTTACTTGATCGATTAGCCTCTTCTACTTTTTATTCCCCTCACCATCAGGGATTCATCAGAATTAAGGTATACCTTAAAATTTAAATAGCACTTATAAAATATTTATATATCACTTACTAATAAAATTTTTACATTATAACAGGATTTGCACTCACTTGTGGGTGGGTTAGTAGCCAACTTCCTTGATTAATATCTTTTAATTAGAACTCAATTACTCCCTCGTGTCATAAATATAAGAGTTGGATATAGAATTTACATTAGTTCTAAATATAATATCACAATTCATATTGTTATCTAAAATAATAATTTTTTTCTAAAATACTCATATGATTGCACAAATTAAAAAAAAAATTATTAAAAATAGTTTAAATATATGTAATTATATAATATCTAAACCTTAATCAAATAAAGTCATAAATCATGTCCTGTGTCCGCCACCGCTTTTGTTTCCATTCATTCATCGGAGCTCCAAAGGCAGTAAGCCACGTTTCTGCTGTAACGGTTTTTAATTTCCCTCCTTCCCAATTTCAATTTCAAATTCACTTCTCATTTATATATAATACAAAATCACTTCAGATCCACAAAATCTTTCACTCAAATCAAAACCCCAAAAAGAAGCTAGCGAATGATAAGCCGTTCGAACGGCATCTCCCTGGCCATACCCTTTCTTCATCTACCATTCTATTTCTCTCTCTGAATTCTGATATCACCAACCAGTCAGCCATGCCTCCACGTTCTACTTCTTCCCGGAAGAAATCAAACAAACAACTCAAAAAAGCTCATAATAAGCACTTCGCTTCACAACCCAACCACCATTCTTCGCCTGCTCTTCAATCCCAAGGTAATCATTCATTTCTCATTCATTTAATTCTTCATCTACCATGTCTCCCTTTCTCCCCATTCCTCTTTATGGTACCTTCGTTTTTACGCCTTTGATTGTTATATGTTTGATCATCTTATGTTTTAATAAATCACTTTCTCACACCCGTTCCTTCCTTTTTCTTCGCTGTTTTTACTTTAAATACGCTGGATTAGGCGATCTTGATCCGAATATCCTCAGGGAACAAAATGGCCCAAATGGGAATTTTCCTGTGAGACCTAATAGTTTTAAGGGTCAGTTTCTGGTAGTTGAAGAGGAGAAGAAAAGGGGGTTTTCTGTCACTGCAGATCATAACGAAATGGAAGGATCGGTGGAAGAGGCCAAGAAAGTAGCAGAATCTCAGACTGAAGATAAGCAGGTGGTCGGTTTTGATGAAGAAAAGGTCAAAACAATAGTCGAATCTGATGCTGCTGAGGTTGTTGCAGAAACCCAAGTAGCTGAAGAACAAGAACAAGATTCAAGTACTGTGGAACAGAAAGAGAAGGAGGAGAGTAGTCCACTTGTTGAACCAGAGAAAATTAAAGATGCTTCTGAGCTTATTGTTGATGATATAAAAGTACTAGAAGCAGAATTGAAGCAGAAGGCGAATCAGGAGGGAGATTCTCAAGAGACTGAGCCACCTTCAGAGCAGACTAATGAGCCTTCTTCAGTTATAGAGACTGAAACTTCAAGAGAAGCTGAAGCGGACAAATTGGATTCTTCCGAGGAGAATAAGGAATCATCATCGATGGAAACGAATGAGGCATTGAAGATTAGTGAGTCTTCTGTGCCTGAAACTGATGTGGCACCAAGGGCAATTGAGGACACAACACCTATAGTGGAACCAGAAGAATCTGGAGAAACAAAATTACCAGCTGAAGAACAGAAAGTAGAGGAATCAACAGTTGTCGTAGAATCATCCAAAGAAGAAGAAGCTAAAGAATCCTTGCCACCTTCAGATGTAGCTACTGCTGAAACCACTAGTACCGCAATGCAGGAAAAGACTGAAATGCCTACAAGCACTATATCTCAGGTATTACAAATATTAAGATACATTTGAGAGATGCTTCAAATTACACTTGATTACTTCACATTTTGTCTGATGTTTTTTTTTATTCTATCATGTTCCAATGATTTCTGCTGTGTAGCAAACCAATGAAAATCCGGCTCCGCGAGAACACGCGTCTTGGAGTAGTTGCTGTGGAATTTTTGACTTCCTATGCCGATGATATAAGATCATATAAGGTGAGAACAATATTCTGTGAGTTGTTACTGATCGTAGGATTGGAATTATGAATTTAAAGATTTAAAACTGCTTTTAGTTCAACCATCAATTTGAATAATTGACTTTCTGACTTGTTAAGATTTTGCAAGATTCAAATGGTGAATTGTAAGATTTTGAACCCCATGCTTCTGAATAATTGATCAACTATGCATTTCGTCTTTAACTAGATCTGCTGAAGATCTATATCTATCACTATGATCAACATATTGATTTGATAGAAATATGATATAAACACATCAATTAAACTTAGAACTTAGAACTTCCAATTCTTCCTTTCTCAACCTCTCTAGAAACATGACATTCTTTGAGATCTATCCAGTGAGCCTTGAGCAAGTGGAGAGAGTTGAAGATTTACTTTTTCCTGTAATGTGTCAACACAAATTGTTAAAAGGCCTTGAGTTAATGCTACATTTACTTGTCTGTTGTCTATTGTTGCCTAAGTTTGGATCCCCCTGAAGTACTTCATAAGGTGAAACAGAGAGAAATAGGAACAAGATAGCATTTTGTTTATATCCCTCTTTGCTTTAACCTATAAAGTACTCCTCCACCAAATTGATTTTTTTTTTATAGATTAAAGAACCTAAATAAATAAATTAATTATAACTAATATAAGAGTTAGTTGACTAATTTGGATAAATTAAAGAGTATATAATATGAATTTATTTTAAGGGGTTAGATTTGATCATAATTAACTTATTTATTTAACTTCTTTAATCTACTTAAAAAATTCAACTAGCTCTTGTGTTAAGAATTGGAGGGAGTACTTGAGAGAATCCAGATTTCATCCAAGAAAGAAATTATTCTGTTAACTTGAATTTTCAGGGTAATAGAGCAGTGAGCAGATCATATTCAAAAGAAGACACGGAGCATTATCCATTGGGCGTGAAGTAAAACTTCTCAGAGGCAAGCTTGTTCGCTAATGCAGAATTTCAGAGCCAGATTGGGAATGGGAGGCATATTCTTCCGAGTGTGAGTGTGTGTTTTGCTTTGAGGAAAAACACAACTATTCATTTGCGTTATAGTGTGAATTGTGTTGAGCTGAGATTTCTTTCTTACCATAAATATTTATCTTCTGGCGCATTTCTTTGTTATGTATCATTCTTTTATGTTTTGATTGCAACTTGCAATGGGTTGATTGTTGTAATTTAACCTTATTCTTGTTTCGTTTCTTGCAGTTTCTTTTCTTCTTTATGTTCCTTAACGTGTTGCTAGTTTTTAGTTCTGCAGATAAATAATTTTACTGATAAATAGTTATGCATAATCTCAGTCGTTTTCAGTAAGAAGAGAGGGTCAAAGATTGATGTTATTGTACTTCGTAAATAATATTCTTATCGTTCTAATTCTCAATTATAACTCATCAAATTAATTTAAATAAAGAGTAACTAAAACAATAAATTAATTCATTAGTCTCATGATAATAAAAAGTTTAGATGAGTGTCTATATTTATTTATTTTATTTCTTAAAAAAAACACTTTAAATTAAGAAAAAATTTAAAGCTTTTTGAGTGTCTACGTATAAAGCTCAAAGAATAGGGAATTTCTCGGATTTTCTTTCTTATTTAAAATTATTTTTACTAAAATCTCCTAAATTACTACAAAGGATAAGCCAAAAGAAGATTGATAAATTGGCAAGACAATAATTGTGTTTGGCAAATTACTGGAAAACATAATTCTCTGTCTAATACTTTAAGTACTAAAACGGAACATATTTTTAAAGGAAAAAGATTTAAACTATTCGATTTTTTTTTTTTTTGGAATAAAAAAGGCAAGCAAAGCTTGTTAAAATAAAAGACAGCCAAGAAAGCCTAATACAAAGCATCTAAGTTGGTCAGCCTAAAAGCGAACAACTTCTTTAATTTAGGGGCCAAAATAGCATACATGTGCTTTTTCTTGTTGCCACTAAGAACCCTTTCTTTGGCAAATGGTAGACCAAACTCCTCATTTAATTCAAATGGGACAAAAAAAAATACTAAATTAGATTCTCCCCACGAAAGCAGGCCATTTAACTTCTAAGCTAACGTTATTTTTTCAGTGTTTTGCTATAATAGAGTCTTATTTCATTTCATATACTTATATCTATATTAGTTATTAGCATACGTTAATTACTATTTTAAACACGTGCATATTATTTATTTGTTTATTTTGAATTTAAATATTTCGGTTTATTTATCAGAAAAATATTTTAGAGTGATGACAAGTCATTAGATAATTGGAGGGCATGTTATATAAACTTAGGGCAAAGAAAGTAAGTCTCAAAGGATTGCACTCTCTCTTACCCTTAATAAACGACTACGGCACGTTTAAACATTGTTTAGCCCAAATAATTAGATCCCCCAACGTTACTTTTCTTTCACAGACTTAAACAAATGATTGACCTAAACCATCTTTAATTCAATCTCGTGATACTCTTCTTATCCTTAATATAAAAATTTAAAAATTAATATTAAACTTAAATATAAAACTATTATCCCTAATATGAACCTTGAGTCATCAAAAGCTTTTCTAACTTAGCTTGTCCTTGCCATAATGCGTCCTAAGCGACAAGGGCTTCCTAAAGACAAACTCTTGACAATCATATTTTTTATATTTATTAATTTTTTTTAAAATTATTTATATTATTATTCTCTCAACAATAATCAAGAGAGAGAGTCAAGAGTTATCAAAGATTATCAGTGTACTTTAAAAAAATGTTATATTAACTCAACTAACTTCTTTAATCTAATCAAATCAGTTAAATAAACCAGTCATACTCTATTCAGCCTAATAACATCCGGCATATTAAATTCTAAATATGGACACTAGATTTGAGATTAATGATAACTGAATTTTGAGAACCTATCAAAGCATCTCTCTCAACAATCTTTATTCTGAAGTTTAACTTTCTAATTACTTTTTCCAACTCACATAAACTAGTTAGTTAAGAAAAATGATACCCTAATCAAATATAATCACCTGGTATTCAGGTATATTAAGAGCTTCATCATGTAGAACATCATGGCTTCTCTTCTCGTCTCTCTGCTCCTATTTTCCATTTATATAGAACATCCAAAGCTTGTAATCTAAAATAAAAAATCCTAACCTAAACGTCAATAAATATGCAGTCAATCCCTACTGAAGTAAAACAACCAAATCAAGTGAACATCCATGATCAGCAAAACTAAGCTACTCAACTTTTGCTCAAAGTATGAAGTTCTAAACAAATAGTCAGGTAAAACACAAAAAAAAGCTTCTCTCCGTCCAAATAGAAAAAACTAACTTTGAATAATACTGCCTTATATCTTTAATATAAAAGTTAGTTAACTTTTTTAAGAAGATTAAATGAATCAAATGGATCAATTAATTATAACCAAATCCAACATATCAAAACATATTCATATTTTATACTCATTAATTTACTCAAAGTAGTCAACTAATTCTCATATTAATTATAATTAAATGATTTATTTGACTTCCTTAATATATTTAAAAAGGTCAACTAGTTATTATATTAAGGACTAAACCTGAAAATATGAGTTAGACCCGCCCACAAAAAAATGTCAGGTTGAATTGTGAAATTAGAGGACCCACACCCGCCAACAAATACATGCGGTGAGCTAACCCGTTAGCCCCCTTTTTTTAATATTTTTATATTTTTATTTATTTCTTTCTTCCCACTTCCAGAAAGGCATAATCCAATCGTCTTCCCCTCGTCGGCTTGTTGTCTCCTCAAAAAAATAGCAATTTTCTTTGTTAAAAAAAATAAATAAATAAAAATGGCGGGTTCCAAGGCTAATCGCCATGGGGGCTTGGTTAAATACCAACCCGCGTGGAGGCTGGTATTTTCAAATCAGCCTGCCTCCAACCCAATCTACCACGGGCCAACCCGTTTTCAGCGGATTAACCTGCATTACCACCCCTAAAGGACCGAAAGAGGAATTAAAAGCAGATCATTTTACTAAGGATCAAAAGAATAAAACAAGCAACGACGACTTTGAATAAGAATTTAAAACTTATCTTTTTACTGAGAATCAAAGAAAAGAAAAGGGTAAACTACAATCTAAGATTGCAACAACCAGAAGGGGAAAAAAACAGCAGTCATCATCTAGCCATGTAATTCAAATATGATAACATAATCGTTCTACCTGTAATCTACAAACAGCACAATCAATCCAAAATTAATAGTGAGAAAGAATAAAACTTCATAACTGAAGTAATTGATCAATGGTGATATGGTTGTGGGCAACTTTCAACTAAGCTCAACATCAGACAAAAAAACAAAGTCAAATAGGCTCAGTTTTGCTGAGTGGCCATCATTATTGACACCAGTAAATATGCTCAAACAGAAACAAACTTCTCGTCTCAAACTCTCAACTCACAAACTAATATAATTAAACACACACTTCTATCATTTATTAGTTCAGACCGCATAAGCTGGAATCAGGTGTAGCAACTAAGAACCAAACAAAAGTATGCCAAGCTGTCAACTTCAATATAAATCAGAAAGCTCATAGGCTAAAGAACAAAGCCAGAAAAGCATTACCCTATCAAAACTGAAGGACGTTCGTGACTATTGAATAGGTAAATCGTAACCTCCATTCTTCAACTTCCATTCATATGTCTCTCCGACCTAAGCCACCATGTGACCATAAAAAATCACCTACGTTTGCTATAAAAGACATAAACAACAGCAGCAGCTGCAACAATGGCTCCTGTAGAACCGACGGCCACCAATGGCCGCTGCAGTTTCAATCCCTTCAACCCCTTTTCTTCAACATCTATGCCATTTACACGTCCATTAACCGCCCCAAATGCCTTCTCCCTCAGTGTACCGATAACATCCTCGGCTTCACTAGCCTCTTGCTGTAACTGAAGAATATCTAATTCCTTTCTTTTTACTTTATCCTCTGACTCCCTCAATGCTTCCTCTAAATTCTTTTTTTCTTCAACCCAGTTCTCCATCTCAGATCCATTGCCAGCTACAACCTTCTCCAACTCAGCAGTCTTCTTTTTCAACTCTTCAATTTCAATCTCTTTTTCATTGACTTTTTCTCTCAAGTCCTCTTCAATTCTAATTCTTTTGTTCCTTTCCTCAACTTCCTTCTTTTCCAGAACCCCGAGTTTCTTCTCCAAGTCCCGCACCTTCACCTCACTTTCCGCCTTTGTTTGCTTCAACCCCTCTACTTCTTTTTCAAGATTGCGAACCCTCGATTCTTTGTCTTCCAAATCCCTCCTCAATTGGTCTGCTTCCGCCCGAGCTTCTTCAGCAACGCTCATCTCAGCAATGGAATCATGCTGAAGCCTCGACACGTCAGTCTCGAGGTCATATGCTCTTTTCGCAATAACTTCTGCCGCCTTTCTAGACTCCTGGGAATCTTGGACCTCTTTCTCCATTTCTTCGACCTTCTTCGACATCTCAGCTTTGCTGCTTCTCAGGTCGTTAATCTCCAGAGTCAATTTCTCGATTTGCTCCTTCCTCTCGTCATTTTCATTCATCAAATCATCTCTCTCACGCTCCAGTGCCTCCATTTTCTTCTTCAATTCTGCAGCACGAGCGTCACTCCCGCTTTGATCGGCATCAAGGAAACCGACCCCAGACTGATCGACGCCATTGACCACCATGTCATCCGCCATAGTTAATCCTACGAGAAATGAAGTAATAATCAAAGTTAAAACCCACTACGTTCAGTTTCCCACGAAAATTATAAAGAAAAGCAATATAATTCCTCGATCAACAAAACTGAAGGGACCAAGAATGAAAAATCTTCTTAGTTTCCTTAACTCAGAATCAAAAATCTTAGCTTCAAAAAGTATAAGAATAAAGAAGATGGGGCAAAACAAAACCCTGAAGACTGCACAGCGCTGTCCGAAGTAGACGGAGAGAATGAAGCAGTGATGAGTTCAGAGGCTTACGAGAAAAATCAAGGAGGAAGAAGTTTTTCCAGGGGAGCCACTAAAAGAAAGGTGCACCTTTCTTTTTGGAGAGCGTAGGATTGGCACGATTAGGGTTTCTGATATTTGGCTGAAAAAAGATCTCAACTTTTCATTTTCACGGCGTGCGAATGGAAAAGAAAACGATGGAATCGGAACATACAACAACGGTTCAGATTTGAAGCTTTACGTTACAGTGCCTTCAACATACCCACCGCGTCGAATCATTTACAGGATATGAAGGAATCTGACAACTCATAGGCCCATGTTTCTGGGCCTTGAGCCCAATGCATATTAGTGTGGCCCAATAATTTATCGAAGGTATTCTGGTAAGTGCTCCTTTTTCATTTTGACCACTCAACTACCATAATGATATTAACGGGAGTTAATCTGAGTAGTAAACAGTTCGGTATCGCTTAAACGAAATCTCAGGTTTAAATCTTGGCATATCTAGAAAATCTTCGTTGGAAGACTCATCCACCATAGCCATGTGCGCAACGCGGGTCAGATCCGAATGTAGTCAAGACAAAACTCTAATAAATCGGGTGGGCAAAAAAAACTACAATAATGAGTGATAATGAGTAAGCTATAAGCGTTCTTTGAATATATAGTCATGCACTAATTTTGGTGAGCTTCCAAAATCAACTCACTAAAACTATTTTTATGCCAAAAAAACATCTATATATAAACTAACAAGTTAGATCTAGTAGAAGGGGCTAGTCATTTGTAACGTGATAAATCAAAGTTTAAATTTCTAGTAAGAAAAATACTGACATTTAGTATCTAATAGTGTATTTAATATGATTACTTCCAATTGGAGGAAGTTATGCCTAACAAAAAAAAAATCATATATCGTGATTGTCAATTGAAAGAAGCGTGAACATTCATTATCTAGCAGTATTTCGAATAAGATTAATTCATATTACAAATATATTAATTGATATGTGAATTTAATATATACAGTAGAAATTAAAATATATCACATTATTTATAAATTATTATAAATATTATGACTCACTTCTTGAAATTCATATGCACACAAAAACATGTATAATTTGAATTATTTACAAAACAAGTTTGTATAATATTTTTAAAATATAAAAAATAAAAATAAAATAAGGAAATTAGGGTGTGAAATATTTTAACGTATTTGAATGAAAAATAATGGAAGATATATATTTAATTTCTTGTATAAATTCAAATTTGGGTGAGCTATAGGCCCTATATATAGGGGACCAGCTTTTTTCTTTCTATTTTTGTACACTTATTTTGAAGATAGATTCCTATTGAAATATAAATTGTATGTTATGTATTTATGAAGGGATTGAAAGAATAAAGAGTGGTTGAAACACATAGTGCCTAAATTTCTTGTTGGTCTATCACTTTATTCTTTATACATAGTACATCATAGTTTAGAATCAAGATCTCTTTGATGATGTGTGAGTTATTTGAGAAGGATTTTAACGTTTCTTTGGCAAGAGACTTGACTTTGAATCTTGTTAATGAAGGAGAAGAAGTTGGTAGAGTTTCTTTCTAAATAGGGTTTTAAATTCAAATATGAATTAGTTAGTAATACTGAATATATAATAATTTTTTAAAAAGGAAAAAGTTGATAAATGATTTTTAAAATAAAAAATCAACTAAAGACACTCTAAACGAAAGAAATGCGATAAAAGAATATTCTCTTAAATTTTAAATATAAAAATTAATTAAAAGATTTATTTTAATCTTACACATAATTTCTCATTTTTCAATTTATTTTATTTTTTATATTTATAGTTTTTTTTTTCAAACTCTCACTTCTAATTGCATATATCAAAGAAAAGTTTTCATAGGAAGTATTTTTCTTTGCAAATGATTAAGAGAATTATTTTAATAAATCAACACATATTTTGTTTATAAATAATTAAATTAATTTATTTTTAATTTATATATCTAGGATAAGAGGGAAGTAAGAAATTAGTGAAAATTGAAAAAAAGATAGATACTATAAATGAACAAAAAATGCACTCCCTAGTGCAGTGTGAAGAACAGAAGCAAGTGAATGAACAGTGTGTGTATGTATGTGTGTTGTCCAAGTCTGAGCTTTATACGCATTTTTCCGATGAAAGAGCTGTGTGAGCAGTGAATGTAACTGACCTACCTTCTTCTTCCCTTTATAACAATATAACCTGTCAACAAGACAACCCACGAATATAAATGTCCATAAACGAATACCTCAAACATCGTTAGATGCCAACCCTGCTTAAAGCTTGACACCTGGATTCCTGCATTTTCCCCTCAATTTTTGTACCTATGAACCCTTTTTTCCTTATCTCAGCTATTTCTCACGTCCAATGTTATTAAATTATATTCGACTATTATCAATAATATTTTTAATATTATTTTTTTTATTCATAGAATTCAAGGTATCGCTTTTGCTTAAGAGAAATTGGATCACTTCCTCTTAACTTGACATAGCTAAGTTGCATTTACTTACACTTTGATTGTTTATAGAGGGAAAGAGAAGATGGTGATAAATTCTCCTCATTCCTTATGAGGTAGTTATAAGCGACCTAAAAGTTGGAGGGACTATTTGTTATGTGGGGATCATCAAAACTTTCTCTCTAATTAATTAGACTCTCAAATCCTTGATTAATTTTAAATATTTTTTTATTAAGTATAGATATAATTCTATAATAGACGATCGTATTTGAAGTACTGTCGAGTATTAAATGTATACACTTTTTTAAATAAGAATTCAAATTTTAATTCGTTATGTGAAAAATTAGTCCCTCTCGCTAAATTCAACCCTTATTAGTAATTAATTTTAAACCTTTACCAAACATTTAATTAATAACACTCATAAAGACAAATTACATTTAATGAAGGGCTGGCTAATTAGTCTTTTAAATTTTCTCTTATCTTTTTTATAAGTAATATTATGTAACAATTTGATTTTATCTAAAAATTAAATATATGTTTTTCATCGCTACCATCCAATCATCCAAGTAATATTTTAAAAGTACCCCAAATTTAAGGTGCAATAGAGAAGAGGCATCTGACACCCCAAATCCTATTTAATAAGGGTTCTGAAAAAAATTATATAAAAATTAATATAACATTAGAGTTTAATATAATTACTAAAGATAATATTTATTAAAAAATTATTTAAATTTTATAATAAATTTAATTTCATCAACAGTTTTTATTAATACATATGAATCAGTTATAAACGACTTATATTTAGACTTTAAATAGTATTTAGTCCTAATAAGAAGTTGATTAAGTTCTCTTCTTCAACAGAGGATAGGATCATAGGAGGAAGTAATATCGATGGATTGTTCATGTGTTGAATCGAAGCAGTTGGGATTTGGGACTAATTTCTTTCTCCTCAATCTAAGGTATTCAAAATCACAGATGATTTACAATCAAGGTAATGAAAGATATTCGATTTGTTTTAAGTTTATGATTTATTAGACAAACTAAATTAAGTTTCCAAATCGTAACATTGATTGCCTTTTGGATGGTTGATTCCATTTATGAGGTGAGGATATATTTGTGATAAAACAATTATTGAATGAATTATTGCCACTTTTAACTTGCCAGGTGGGAAGCATGTGCTACCCCACTTTGTGTTGGTAAATCTTACAATTAAATTAAATCAACTCAAATTATATATATGTATTGCACCTGCATCCATTAGCATCCTAAAAATAAAGATTTGACCCTAGCTGGAGACTTTTAAGACAAGATTTGTCCCTGATTACAAGTACTTTTCGATTCATCAAATCAGATTTCAATGGCTTCTTTTAATTTTAATTCCAATTAAAAATATGCTTATTCAAATTAACAATATATAAAATTATTCTAAAAAACACAATTAACGCAAGATACAAATACGGTATAAACTGTTATATCAACGCTAATTGAGGCAAATAAAGCGGAGTTAATATATCTGTTAAACAAATTAAAGTTGTGAATTTTAATTGGAAAATTTATTAAAAAATATCCATTCACAAAACTTAATTGGGTGTGTTTGAATTAAATTTTAAAAAATAAATTATTGATAGAATAGATTATAGAGAATAGATTTTAAGTAGAATAAATTATAGAAAATTGAATATTAGAAAAATTAGTATCCCTAATTTATATCAAAATTATAATTTTGACCTCAAAATTGATTTTAAAAAAAATTAGTATTTAGGTAACTTTTTTTTTTAAACTATAATTTTAGTGTCAAAATTAACTGTGACAAAAGAAGAGTGTTTTAATAACTTTATCTAAAAATATAAATTTATCTGTTGTAAAACTAACACACTAATTATCAAAAGATACTTAAACTTTATTTAACATTTTAAATGTAAAATATTTTTAGTTGGTGTATCTATTTTCTAACTATTTATAATTTATTTTAAATTATATGTAAAATAAAAAATATTTATAAAGATATACTATGAATAGTTAAAAAAAAAAAGTTGAACCCACTAAAAAATCTATATTCTTAAGTGTTTTTGGCTAATAAATTTTACAATGGGAATTTTATTTTAAAAAATTCCCTTTGAATATTGTGAATAGGAAAAAAATGTTAGAAAAGATATTCTTATTTAAACTACATAATAATTCAATCTTACTTGGTAATAAAAAGTATTCCTTCATTTTGTTTATAAGATCTAAATTTTTAAATTGATTGATCCTTATTATATATAATATTCAATTTGTGGTTGTTTGAACATTAAATATATTCTTATTAATTTCATTCCCTTCTTTTCCCTCTATTTATTTTCATTATTTTTTCTCTACTATACATTATTTCTCTCATACTCTCTTATAAATAAAGACATATATAAATATATATATTTTTAATATTTATTATTTTTAATTAATTTTAACATATTTTTTAAGCAGTTCAATTCAGTAAGTTGGATCTTATAAAAATAACAAGGGGAAATATAAACATGATACTTATTGACCATTTAATAAAATCATATCACAGGTTCGATCAACTAGCTGGGGTTATTATAGTTTAACTAAAAGTGACGAGTTCGATCTTTTAGGAATATAGCACCCTAGAAGCCAAGGACACCAACTTTAATGATTTCTATCATTACCTCGATCTAGATTAGTCTAATTTATAATTCTATGAGGGATTAGCTAGGATATCGGGTGAAAAAAAAATCATATCCAATTATAAGTCACTGCTAATTTTTAACATTACCAATCAGACATCATCAATCAATTTCAACTTTACATCCAAATACCTCAAAATGATCAAACTTAATAACAAAGTAACTATAAGTGTATGAATTTGAAGCCAATTAAATGCTAGTGAGTGATTTGCTTCAAGCTTGACTCTCTCTCACCCCCCCCCCCCAAAAAAAATCTCTCTTTCTCTCTCTAGAGTCAAGAGTTGAGACCATCTTCATTATTAAAAGATATATATTGAAACATAGCACCACCGATGTCTATTATAAGTGCAACTTTTGCACAATTTATGCTGCCATTCAGATTATAGACATCACACCTTGGCCCCACCTCCCCAACACCCCACATTCATGTATCTGCAATCAAACTCCTATTTATTTATTTTTTCATAATTCTTCTTCTTTTAAACAACACACACACACACAAAAAAACTGTAAGTAAAATCTCCGAATCACACTCTCCCACTACCACTATTCCACTACAGTTCATTATGGAACAGAGACTCAGTAAGATTCCTACAACAACAACAAACTCAACATATCTCCTCTCCCCATAAATTCACATATATATATCATCCCTTAGTGTGAAAGTAGTAATTAATATAAAGCCATATATAACATGGGGGAAGATTGATTTTCCTTCTCTGAGAAATAAAAAGGTCAAACTGATGATTCCAGTGAAACAGAGTTAAAACGCAGCAAGAACTGAGAACTATAGCTTTTCCAAAATCTAACAAAAGAAAAAAAAAATTGAAGGCATGGGATGAGATATTCGTGGATCCCAATGAAAAGTAGTAAAAGCTAGGGAAACAATATTAAAAGCTTAGGAAGAAGAAAGAAAGAAAGAAAAAATCTAAGGGATTGGCTCAGTTATGATATTGATGAGAAGAAGTAGTAGTAATTAAGAACAAGTTGAAGAAGATGAAGATTATGATGATGATGATGATCAACCTCCAAGTTTGGACTTGTCTTTCTCTAACCTCTCGAATAAGCTAGTGAGAGCTCTCAAACCTTTGATTTGGTACTGTAATGCGATTATATAACCTGCAGTTTCATCGAACAGCTTGTCCATTCCTAAGGATTCACCACCTGGAACTATCCTCTGTAATGCCTCTATCTTCTTCTCTATCTCCTCCCTGTCTTCTTCTTCTTCTTTTTCTGCGTTCTGTTCATCAGAGCTCATCTTCGTCGTCTTTGTCTTCTTCCTGGTGGTGGTGGTGGTAGGTCGGTCCCTGCTGCGGCGGCCGCGCCGGAGAGAGTCATGAACTCCGGTGGGGATGTGGGGGACAGAGGCATTGTCGGGTTTGGAGGGGAATGCGGGTATGGGAATGTGGGTTTGTTCTGAATTCTGTGCTTCTGCCATAGAAGGAGAGAATTAGGAGAGAGAAAGTGTTATTGGGGAGAGAGAGAGAGAGCGGAGGCGGAGGAGGAGGAAGAAGAAGGAGAAGGGAAGGGTTAAATTATTGTGGAGCTCCAGAAATGTCAATGCCAACGAAGCTGGGCCCACCATCCGTCTTGGCCTCGCAATTAGCCACCATGTTTCCGCTTGGAGTCTCGCCTTGCCAATGGGGATCTTCACGCCCCTCATTTAGAGCGTGGCCATCCCATGCCTTCCCTCTCTTTCTATTAGCCGACTGTTTTTTTTCTGTTTTATTAAATAATATTTATTATTGTTTATGAATGAATAACTTCTTTTATAAATATAAATTTTACAATTTTAATTTTAATTTTTTGCTTATAGCTAAAAGTAATTATTTAAGACAATCACAAATCTTAAAATTAGATATTTTATAATAAGATATAGTAAATAGTATTATAAATAAATAATTATTTCATTTAATAAAATCAAAAATATTTTCAGTTTACTTTTAATTAAATATAAAAATCTTTAGATTTTTTATTTAAATGGACAAATACTATAAGGGATAAGTCCATGATATCTCCCCTACCTGAGAATTTACAGGCCACTAAATGACAAAGTCTCTATAACTTGATTGAAATAAAATAATAAAAAATAAAAATTTGTAGATTTACTTCCTTCAAGTTTATAAATAAGATATAATTTTTAGGATAGATATAATCCTATTTACAAGAGATCCTAAAAAGCTATCTTAATTTTAACTATTTTTTTCTTTCATTAATTATATATTATATTACTGTATTAATGAACTATGATATATTTTCTTTTAGAAAAATAATAAAAAGCTCTAAAAGATATAAATTTTAAATAAATATGTTATTAATAATAAATTAAATATTACTAATATAATATTATATTTTTAATATTTATTATTTTTATAATTTTTTTAGTTATTTTCTCTATTTTTTCTACTTCACCTCTCCCCATAAAAAATATATTTTTTATATACTTAATTAAAAAATTATAAAGCTAATATTTAGTAAAATTAAAGAGAGAGAAAAGGAAAGCGAAAAAAGAAAGAGGAAGAGGGGTAGGGGAGAGTAGGGGTAAAAAGGGAAAATTGATAGGGTGGGACCCAAAGGACACAAAAACACATGTGGTGATCACATGAATCCCTTGAAGGAAACACCAACCCATGTGCCTCCTCTTTCTCTTTCTTCTCCTTTGCCTTTTGCTTGGGATCATATCATATCATCTCCCTCTCTCTCTGCCACCTGGCACCTTTCCCTCCCTACCCCACCTTGAGCCCCACAAACACCCCCTTCCTATCTTGTATTTTATCTAACTTCTCACAATTGCTAGATTATCACTAGTTAAAAATTATACTACTAGCACATACGTATTCTTTTGTTCATATTTTTATATTTGTTGGGATCTCAAAACTACTTTCATATTTTTAATTTTCAATTTTTGGATCTTAGTTATTTTTGTTTTAATTTTTATAATTTTTACTCTTTTAAAATTTAATTTTTAAATTTTAATTTATTAAAACTAAATTCTTTTAATTTTAAATATTTAAAATATTAATTCTAATTTTTTGAACAATAACTTTATTCTTTATATTTCGATTTCAAAATACAATGGCTAATATCTTTTATGATTAAAACTATATGAACTACTAATAAGTAGTTAGTAGAGGTGTTAAAAGAGCCTTATCTTTATAAAATAAATTTAAATGTAAAAAAATATATTTATTAGAAAGAGTACAAATATTTTGTGCTTACAATTCTAAAAAAAAAATTAGTCTTGAACTCAAAATAATTTAAAGATAATTTTGATTAAATTAAAAAATTAAGTTAACTAAATTATAATTAAATTAAAATTTATAAACTAAAATTTAATGGAATAAAAACTATAAAAAATTTATATTTATAAATTGCTTTTAATATATTTTATTAAAATTAAGGGAAAATTGATAAGTTTCTAACTTTATTAAATATACATAATCTATCCTTAATTTAGTAACATACACAGGCATTTTAATAGTGAAAAAATGGGGAAATTTGTACGAAAAAATTAGTGACATGCCTTATAATTATAATAAAAAATTATTATTATTTTATTTATAAATAGAATAAAAAATTAATTTAATTATTTATATCTCTCAACATTTGGTGGAATAGACAAACAAGAAGGGGAGATGGGGGGGGGGGGGGAGAGAGAGGGGAGAAATGGGGTGTTATTTGTGTTTCCAAGAAGGGAACTAGTGGAAGGATTGAGTCATGTGGCATATCCCATTCCATGTGCCTCGCCTGTTCTCCCCACAACCTCTTTTGTTTGTTGTTTTTTGTTTTTAAATATATTTTTGGTATCCGTACCCATTTCTTGTACCAGTTTTTATCCCCTTTTGGTCAACCTTCTACCTTTTCTTTAATCCAATTATAATCTCTTTAAAATTTTATTTTTTATTTAAATTTAAAACAAAAAAGTGGCAAATTTTTTTATTTCTATTCTCCTAAATTAGACTGGGCAAGATTTTGCATATTAATCCACTATTTGGTTTAAGAAGAACTGAGGGCAGAGGAGAGAAGTTTTTAATGATTTCATTTAAAAAAATGGACAAGTGAATAATAACTATATTTTTAAATTAGGAACCAAAGGAAGAACAAAATTTCAGTCTCTTCCAATTTCTTCATTTTAGGAGGTATGCTACACTTAAACCCGTTGCATAGACTTGAGATTTTGAGGTGAGTCGTAGTTTTTACTATTCATATATAGTGCTATTTTGAATAAATAAATATATAAAATATAAAACTAAAAAAAAAAGAATACTGTGAAAATAGTTTTCTCAAATAGTAATAATTATTTACAAGAGAATCTAGAAGAAAGAAATGGACCCCAGGAGGGCAGGAGAACCACGAGGTATGGTATTTATGTGAGGAATAATTGTGAGAGTTATTAGACACATGGCCTGCATAAATGTTCCAGCACTATTTCAGCCTCTTTGTAATAAAATCCAAATACCATTACTTTTTGAAAAACGTAACCTCTCAAGGCATGCGCTTCACATATGGAGTATTGCATCAAATTATTTATTACTTCAATGAATAATATTAACAAAGTATCGCCGCTTTAAAAAATAAATTCTTTTTATAATTTTATAATACTTTCCTTCCGGCCACTCCTATGGTACAAAGTTTTAATAAAGTTCTAGTTAATCCTAAATATAGGATAAATATATATATGTTAGTTAGATTTATTTTTCAATCTCATCCCTCCTTAATTTGCAACAAGTTATTGCCATGCTTTCATGTTTTTAATTCTTAAAGAGAACTTTATCGTGGTTATTAATTTTAATAAAGGGCTAAATTATAAAAATCAATCCCCTTAATATAAGTTATTTCAACTAATTTATAAAATTAAGAAATCAAATTAACTCGTTAAATATATTTTAAATTTATTTTTTTTAACCTTATCCATATTATATAAGGTTTTAAATGAGAGAAAAAAATATAATGAATTATATTTAAGTATTAATTATATGGGTAAAATTAAGAAATAAATATTAGTTACTCTTTAAGTGATTTATATTATGAATTAAATAATTTTTTTAAAAGTGACTTATATTACAGGTCGGAGGGAGGAGGGAGTACATGTTTTGTTTTGTTTTGTTTTTCTTTTTATAAATTTAAGGATATTAACTGACACTTTTTAAGAATAGAGAAAACATGATGGTGTTGCAAGTTGTAATAGGGGAGAGAGTAGAGAATCTCTTTGTTGCAAGTTGTAAAATTTATCCCCAGTGGCAAATGACCATATCTTAAAAGAGAAGACATGATGGTGTTGGAAAACTTTCTTTTGCTAAAGATATATATATTTTTCTCTATGCATTATTAGATAGTAAATATGAACACTTTTTAAATAATAATTTAAATTTTAATTTGTTATATTGTGAGATATTAGCTAATTTCATTAGACCTAACTTTTGTTGGTATGATATTAGAACAGGAAAGTTTTTTTTTAGGTAAACCTAGGTATTCTCTGTTAGGAGTAGGTATTAATTTTCTCACATCGTAAACTTTCTGAAGGTATTTTAGTACTAGTTATGAAATTCTATGTAATATGAAAGTCTATTTTTTTATTTTTTTGTTACAATATGAAAGTCTTTTAAGATAGTAAAAGAGGCTAAAGATTAAAGCCCAGAAAAGAAAGGTCCAACTAAAGCCCAAGATATATAATAATAAAACAAGGGCCCAACAGATGTATTAAGAAACCCATTGGATGAGGCCAGAATTTTCGGCTTAGCATCTGAACCCACATAAGTGGACAACAAATCATGGACAGGACCCATCACTTTTTCAAAGATTGTACAATGTTGGTAGGGGAATTATGGCTCGAGACAGAGCTTATCATAGTAAGAAGTAGGGGTGTGTATAGGCAGGGCTAGACAGGGCAACCTCTCTGCCTGATATCCTGTCTGAAAAAAGTATAGGCTGCATTTTGCAGCCCGATGCCCGGTAAAAGTCCTAACCATTTCGGGCTGGGCATGGATGGGCTGGGCATGGGTGGACTGAGCATGCCCAAATCATGATACCCTGCTCATATCGTGGGAAAAAATCTACAATTATAAACTTCTAAAATAATACCATATTCATATGTCTTCAAGAGTTAAATAATATCTATAATCCACTAAGAATAAAGTAACAAAAAGATAGTAATTAAAGTTTTGAAATCTATTGCATATAAAAAAAAAGCCTTGAAGTTTAAGTAGTTTGCAATTGTAACTTTGCATAAATCTCTCTAAAATTGACAAAGATGAAGCATCTGGAAAAAAATATGACGATTAGCAAAGTTTAAAAAAAATAAAGAAATAAATCAATTTAATTATAAATTTTAAAGGATGCAATTACCTACTTGACTACTCATATTTGTAAAATTATCCTTTAGTCACCAGTATCTATCATATTCGTTCTATGTGAAATAATATAATCTACACATTTTGATATATAAAAAGGTAACCAACTGGGCAGGGCCAAATGGGCAGGGCAGCAACCTGTGCCCGATGCCCGGCCCTGCCCGAAATTCCCCATTTTACACTGGGCCATTCTTTACTGGGCTGGGCAGGGCATTTTTTGTGCAGGCTCAGGCGGGCTCACCGGGCCATGGGCATCTTGCACACCCCTAGGAAGAACATACCCATTCACTTCTTTATAAAAAAAAATACCCATTGACTTAAAAAATCACAACTCCCTGCCGTTACGAGGATTCATTTAGTAGATAATTTTATAAGTTCCTTATAAGTATTTTCTGATCCTTGGAGCTATACTCTAATCTTGGTAGAGGACCAATATCGAATCTCCTTAAACTTTCTTATATTAAAATAAAAATGCCCACAACTTTTTGACTTTTTTGTGAACCAATTCTTTCTATGAATTCTAGCTAATAAGATCTAATGAAAAATATTAGTATCTCATTTGAGAAATCAAAATTTAAATTATTGTTAAAAAGTATTTAGATTTTGTTATATTTTTAAGTATATACGCATGCTTTTTTTTTTTGCATGATTTTTTCCTGCATTCAATGCATCATATCTTTTACCATTAGAGATTACCTTTTTCAAATAAATTATACTCCCTACAATACAAACTAATTAATTTGTTCAGATTAAAAATATCAAATAAATTAACTAATTATAACACATAAAATTATCTCCTTAAATATTTATATATAATATTATATTATATATTAATTTATAAGTTCGATAAATTAATTAAAAAATAATAAATATTACATATAAAATAGATTAAAATATTATATTTATAATTAAATTTAATATTTTAACTAATTCATCCATTTGAAACTAGAGGTAGTATAAATTAAGTTTCTCACAAAATGTTTTGTAAACACAAGAAATTTTTAAATGGAATATACCTTGGCACAAAAATTTTAAAATTAGGCACACCAAGTTTGTGCACTAAGGGAGAGGAAGAACAAAAGCGAAAACAATAAGCAACGTGGCGCGACACGATTGGTTAAAGATGATCCCGAAACTTTCGCAGCCAAAAAGGCGAGTGAACTCAGTTGCCTTGCCGAATCAATACGACGTCACTACTGTTTCTGTCTGTAGCTACTGTAATATTCCGCTGCGCTCGCTCTCAACTACGTTACTGTTTCGTTGCCCCATTCCTTAACCTGATTGGTCGACCCTTAGTAAAAGTCGTCCCACTTTTCTTCTCCCTTGACCACGTGTCGGTTATACAATACCGCCACTTTCGTTTAATTTTAATCAATGATTCAGCGCCGAAAATTCCATTATTAGTAAAAACTAAAATCCCTTAAAATATCCACCAAAATTATTGTCCCAACAAAAATATCCAAGAAAATGATTAATCCAAATTATCAGGACACATTCTATAAGTTGATTAAGTTCACGATTCGATTTTTTAAACTTTATTTTAAATCTAATCCAGAGAAAATAATGATAGGTCATGTGGAAATTTTCTACTACGTGACTATATTAACCTTTTTTTTTGGGTTCTGATAATTTTAATTTGATCTCCATAATTTAAAACTTTTAATTGAGTCATGAGTTATCGTTCAATTATCTATACTTTCCTTGATATTTGTTTGATATGCTCATCTTAATTCTTAAATAATAAATTTAGATTGTTTACGTAAAATTATAAAAAAAAATATTTATAAAAATTGAATATTTACTTATTTTAACGGGAGAATAGTATAAATTGAAGATAATATTTAATAATTAATTTATGAATTTAGGTTCAGTAGTATTTATTCAGAGGATAACACTATAAATATGAATTTAGATTTGGTGCCCCCTTAGGTTATACGAGCACCGCCTTTCTCTCTTATAATTTAACTTTTTTATAGATATATGTATTATTTGTGACAATTTTATTTGAGATGTTGTGGAAAATTAACACTATATTTTGATAAGAAAATTAGAAAAAAATATTATGAAAAAAATTCTAAAATTCTCTTCCCCTATCTTTTTTTTTTCCATTTTCCATTATCCAAACATAAGGAAATTTAAACCTTTCTCATAACAAAATTCGCATCTTAATATGCTACCTTGTGAAAAAATACCCTTTTTCTTTACCCAATAATATATGAATTATTGTGGTCAAATATATAAATTTAAGTTTTATATTTATTGGATTTAATATAATTTATTTTTTTAAAAGATTTTAGAAACAAAATACAATCTAAAACAAGGCTAGGGATAGCTCGAAAAATCTGCTCTAACATTTTTGTTAAAAAGAGGTAAAATACATAATAATAAAATAAATTTAAGTGACGTGTGTGTAACATTACAGATACACACAGGTATTCTTACCTCATGATTAGTAAAGAAGGGGAAGTAATTTTTTTTATTTATTAGGATAGAAATCACTATAACTTATATTTTTAATATTTTAAGTTATTTTAATTTTATATAAAAAGTTAAAAAATAAAATAATAGAAATATAAGTAAAATATTTTTAATATTTTTATTTCAAATTTAATTATTCTTAAATTATAAAAAAATATTTTAAATTATTTTATTTTAAATTAAAAAAATATTAATTATATTTATTTTTATCTTTCTAAATAAATTTTTAAAATTTATTTTTAATTTTATTTTATTTTTACTTTTATTTTAACTTCCAATTCCCTAACATACTCTTCCTTTTAATTTTAGAGCCGCACGGTACTTATGGATTCTTGAATACGTTCGTGTCAACGGACGCCAAAAGAAATTCAAATATGGCACAATTTCAGTGCAGAAGACTAGACAGCGAAACTGAGAGAGAGAAGAAAACATAACACGTATCTTTTTTTTTTTTTTCTTCAAATTTTCGCTGTAAAATATACATTTTTATGAAATTCTAAGTATTTTCTACTTAATTTTCCCGTACTAGTTCTTCTTCCCTCCAATCATTCCTTGCTCTCTCTTTCCACCTCTGATTTTCTCTCTTGATTGCTACTATTTTTTCTGTGTTTTTCTCTGTTTTCCCCCCTTAATTTAAAGTCGTGAAATTTTCTCTCACTTCTCTTAGTCTGGTTTTCCGGCGATGGAGGAGGAAGTAGAAGAGTGAAAGGAAGAAATATCTCTGCTTCTACGAAACTCTCCCTCCCTACCCAATTTCCGTGATCAACACAATTGTTTACACCGTCAGCTAGAAAATCTATCCATCTTCCATGCACGCCCTCTAGCGCCTCCCTCACTCTCTTATCTTCTCTTCTCCAGGTACCATATGTTTTCTTCTCCTTTCACTTTCTTTCAGGCTTTCTAATTCTTCAAATTTGAAACAGTTCTTTCTTTTAGTTTTCCTTTTGCTGCAGCATGTGATCGCAATACCTAGCAAATAGGATTTTAGAATTTTGGCTAATTAAACTCCAGCTGTCAGTGAGAACTGAGAAACTGTATCTTTTTCTTGTGGGGGATGCTACTGTTCATTCAATTTGCTTGCTGATTTCGGGTTGGAACTTAAGTTGACTCTTATCAGTTTCAGTTGTGGTTTTTTCAAGTCATATAGAACTTTGCATTTTTGCTTACAGAACGTATAATCTGTGGATTATTGTTGACTGGGTTATTTTGCTCTGGGACTTTGTTGGCTTATTAGGCAGTTGTGAAAAGCTTCGGTTTTGTTATATTCTATCCGCTTTCAAGTTTTCTCTAGCTTCACCGTTATTCTTTAATTCCTTTAATCTGGCCATCGTATTATATATATATTTATGCTCTTATGATTACAAACTACAAAGCACGTCATCTTTTGGAATTCTAGATGAGTCGAAATAGTGTTTTTTTCTCATCGGCCATTATCGACAGCTTGATAAAGGGGTTTAAACGTAATAGAAAGGAGTGAACATAGTATGATTAAAGAATGATTAGAATGGAGAAAGTTGTGATTGTTACTTCTTTTTGTTGGCATATTTTATTCGAGGGAAAGGCAGGGAAATTGCAGTGCTCTTGTTTGGAAGCATAAAGGACACAAATGAATACGCTAGAACTTTGTAATAACCTACTGCCATATCTGTTTTTATAATTCGGTCCATTTGCCACTTCATTTAATTTTCCATTCCCCCTTCCCCCCTCCTGCCTTTCTCTTTCTGAACCAATAAAATGGAGAGAAAATGGATGCTAATGAGAACCAACATTCCTTGGCTTTTTTTGTTTCTTCAACAAAATGCATCCATTATAGAATCATTTGATTCCTTACTAAATTTCCATTTCAATTATTCAACTCCATCTTATAGAAGTGCTATTGATCAACATGCTGTCTTGGCTACAGTTGTTGGTTAATTAAAGTTGACACATCTCATTGGCGGTTGTACTCTTGTACTAATTACCCCATTGGGCGGGTATATCCGATGCAATGATATAGAATAATGAGGAAACCTTTGCCTGTCTTTAGGGAGACTGAATTATGACACTCCTTCCTTACTCAATTGTGGCAATATTTTGTGATGATCCATGAAAAATTTGTTTCACTATGGTTCTGACTGTATTGTCTTTCCATAGTTGATACTCAGATATTTGCTGACATTTTCTTTATTCTTATTCTGCTTTCAGAAAGCGATTCAATGGAGTCAGAGGATAAGCATTCTTTGGATTCTAAGTCAGCCTGTGGATCAGCAGGTGCTTCTTATTTTGTGTATAATGCAAACATTCAGTTATAAACATAGAATTCATGTTTTTTAATCAGTTATGCACACTGTTTTTATAGGTCCTTCTGGGATCTCTCCACTCAGTGTTGCTAAAAAAGTGGAAAGCAGTGCTTGGGGGATACCACATGGGGCTGGGGCACATCATGCATCTAGTGCTGCTAGCTTGTTTTCAAGTTCTCTGCCTGTTCTTCCACACGAAAAGTGTAAGCTCGGGATTCTCTTACACATGCAATGCTGGAGTCACCTGATATGATTTCTGACGCCTTTTTTCCCCACTTTTCTTTTATTGTCAATATGCAGTGAATTTCCCTGATTCAGTGCTCTATGGCCCACCTTTTGATGATAACATGCCTATGTTTAATAAAGACCACAAAGAAGCTGAGGGGTATGATCCACTTGAAGATGTTGAAACCAATGCTATTGGAAACATGCTTCCTGATGATGAAGAAGAGCTATTAGCTGGGATAACAGATGATTTTGACCTGAGTAGATTGCCCAGCCAACTGGAGGATTTGGATGACAATGATTTGTTTGATAGTGGAGGAGGGCTAGAAATGGATTTTGAGCCCCAAGAGAGTCTTAAGATTGGCATGTCAAAGATGAGCATTACTGATGGAGTTTCTTCAAATGGTATTGGTCATTACGTACTTCCAAATGGTGTGGGACCTGTGGCTGGGGAGCATCCCTATGGAGAACATCCATCAAGAACATTATTTGTGAGAAACATTAATAGTAACGTTGAGGATTCCGAATTAAGATTACTATTTGAGGTATTCTACGTTCAAGCTAGTGTTTCAATGAAGTTTGTCTAAATTCTTATGCTTTTTTTAATTGTGGTTTTTAGTTGAATTTGTTTGCTCATTTTAGTTCCCTCCTTTATAGTAAATTTATTCCTATCCATATGGTGATTGTGAGCAAAGAACAGTTGAATAATAATACTCTCTCTCTGCCTATATTTATCTTAAAGAAGACAGAGGAAAGTAGATGGAAACTTTCCACCTTCTTTGTCTTTAAACTTCCAAGAACTTGATAGTTTGATAGTCTTGGCATAGGAACGATTCTACTACCCTAACATTCTCATTTTTCTTCTTTTTCTTTTTATGTTTTTTTAACCAAAAGATGCTGCAGGCCTATATGTTTAACGGACTGCAGCGCATCTATCCCATAATATAACAAATGCAACTAAGCCTAAAAAACCAGGGTAAATTGCACAAAATGTTGGGAAATTTGGAGCTAAGCCTAAAAATGTCACTAGTATTACAACCAACATTTTGTTATCTACCACTTTCTTTTTCTCTGACTTTTTTATTGTCATTGTGCTGCTTTGGTGAGAGATACTTGCAGGTGATGTTTGAATGATTTACTTTTTAATTATACTTTTTTTTGTTCTACATGGAGGATCGGTTTTATGTTGTATCTTCTTTATATTTTTTCAGTCTTAATTTTGATTCTGTATTTCTTCTTTTATTGTTTTATCTTTTTATTTGGACAGCAATATGGGGATATTAGAACTTTGTACACTGCATGCAAGCATAGGGGTTTTGTGATGATATCTTACTATGATATTCGAGATGCTCGTACTGCAATGCGTGCTTTACAAAACAAGCCCTTGAGACGAAGAAAACTTGACATTCATTTTTCAATTCCTAAGGTCTGATTTTATTTTTTTTAACTACATTTAAGATATAATTAATATGATTTATGTTATTGGCGATTTTAATCTTTTATACTACTGTTCAGGACAACCCCTCTGAAAAAGACATCAACCAAGGAACTCTTGTAGTGTTCAATTTGGATCCATCAGTATCAAATGATGATCTTCGTATAATATTTGGGGCTTATGGGGAGGTCAAAGAGGTAAAATTTCTGCAAGTGTGCAAGCTGTCCATCTGAATTTTTTGTTTGGATCTCTTCTTGGTTTCTTCATTGTCATGTATTAGTTGTTATCTTTTTACTTGGTGTTAAAAATTGCAGATAAGGGAAACACCGCATAAGAGACACCATAAATTTATTGAATTCTACGATGTTAGAGCAGCTGAGGCAGCACTTAAGGCATTAAATCGATGTGATATTGCAGGGAAACGCATCAAACTTGAACCCAGCCGTCCTGGCGGGGCACGAAGAAAGTAAGGTTTCATATTGGTCGTTTACATTCTAAACAGTTCGTCAGCAAAATATAATGCACTTTTATTTCACCTGCCTGGTCAATGACTTAAGTATCCTAAAAATATACTGCACTGTTACAGTATCGGGGTTTGGGTATTATAAAATTAATATGGTATATAAAAACAATATTCTTCTAACATTATTCTATCACTATTCCTTGAAATGACATTTTTAAATCATCATATATCATTTAAAAACAAAATTCTTCTGTCACAGTTCAGTTACTATCAATGAGGTAACATTTTATTAATGCAATGGGTTGGGTGTTTTTCCGAATTACATATTTTTCTTCAAAAGCAAGAACTGAATGTTCCCATGCAATGCATGAGAGAGTTTTCTAGTTACTCTTAATGTTGTTTGCCTCACCATCTTTTAAGCAACTGCAGCTAGTCTATGGCATTCTGTTTCCTCCTTATTTGGTGGTTTAGTCTTTCCCTTTCAATCTTGTAGACTCAAGGCTTCACTCTCTTATGCATGTTGGCGTTTCTTTTTTCCTTTATATTACATTAGCACTTATTTATCTTTGATACATTCTAGGGGAATATTAATCCTGCGTTAAGCGCAAAATTAGCCACTTACTACTTGTGTTCATCACCTATGCCAGTGGCTAATGTAGAATCACACAAATATATGATGGTTAACTAAATTAAAATGCCATTAACATCAGAAGTGGTGTCAATATCTCTTTAAATACAGTTATGTGGCCTTTATTGTTATACTTGATTGATCCAGTACAAAATTGGCCATGCCTTTTCTCCTTTTAGTTTGATGCAACAACTGAGTCAAGAGATGGACCTAGATGAAGCACGGACTTTTAGACATCAAGTAGGTTCACCATTGGACAATTCCCCTCCTGGTAAGTTCCTTTTATTTTATCCTTCTTTCTCATGCTCAGTTCTATACTATAGTTATATCGTTTTTGAGAAGCCTGTTCAGTTGGAATCTGAATGAAGTGGCAAATTTGTGCAGGTAACTGGTCACAATTTGGCAGTCCAGTCGAACATAGTTATTTAAGTTCTTTTAGCAAGTCTCCAGTAAATAGCAACCATTCATCTGGATTGGCCGCAATTCTCTCCCCTCATGCATCAAACTCTACAAAGATTGCTCCAATTGGCAAGGACTCAGGAAGAGTTAATAGTTCAAATCATATATTTACTAATGCAGTATCAACACAAGGAGTAGCTTTTCAGAATTCATTGTCCTTTCCCGAGTTAAAAGCAAATGCAAGTTCTAGACCCAATGCTACTTTTGGTGAATCAAGCGCAACTTCATCAAGCATCGGAACACTATCTGGTCCTCAATTTCTTTGGGGAAGTCCAACTACTTCTTACACAGAGCATTCAAACACCTCTGCTTGGTCTTCTTCTTCTTCTGGGCTCCCTTTTACATCTATTGGTGAGAAGCAGGGTTTCCCATATGCTAACCGACACAGTTCCTTTCTTGGTTCCCGCTCCCATCATCATGTGGGATCTGCTCCTTCTGGCCTTCCTCTTGAAAGGCATTTTAACTATTTCCCAGAGTCACCAGAAACTTCTTTCATGAGTCCAGTTTCATATGGGAGTATAAATCACAGTGATGGGAGCTTTATGAACATTGGTGCTCGTGCAGCTACTGGGGTTATTGGCCTTTCAGGAAATACAACTGAAATTAATTCACCTAGTTTCAGGTTGATGTCACTGCCCAGGCATAGTTCCTTGTTTCTTGGAAATGGTTCTTATTCTGGAGCGGTTGCAAATAATGAGGGGTTTACTGAACGTGTTCAGAGTCGACGACCTGAAAATAATGTGACCCAAATTGATAGCAAGAAGCAGTATCAACTTGATCTAGACAAAATTATCAGTGAGGAAGATACAAGGACTACTTTAATGATTAAAAATATTCCTAATAAGTACGAATGTTAATCTAGTGATGTGCTTGATATATTAGCAATTTGAGTTGGGTTCTAACTGATATTTCTTTTTATGATTTTCTGATATGTGTTGCCTTTTAGGTACACTTCGAAGATGCTGCTATCTGCAATTGATGAGAACCACCGGGCCACTTATGACTTTCTCTACTTGCCCATTGACTTTAAGGTATGCTTATTTTGTAAATTGTTTTATTTGCTGAATAATTTTTTTTTCAAGATCGCTTTTTGCTTAAAATTCTTTTTTCCTTGCAGAACAAGTGTAATGTGGGTTACGCTTTCATCAATATGGTGTCTGCTTCACATATTGTTTCCTTCTATAAGGTTTAAACTTTGATTCTTTCTCATGTTGCAGTTTATATTTTCTTACTGTTATTTCAATTTAGTTTGTGGCTTTGTGCTGTAAGGACTCCCTAATGTGACATTGTACCATGACATTATGTAAATAAACACCTATTTGATATTGCTCTGAAAATTCTTAATAAAATTTCATGAATTTCATTGGTAGTTTTTGGCTTTATTCTTTCCCTTAAATTTTGTACTGGTCTCAATAAGCATGTGCATAATTTAGTTAAGTCTTACCATTGAAATTTATGCAGGAATTTAATGGGAAGAAATGGGAAAAATTTAATAGTGAAAAAGTTGCATCACTGGCTTATGCACGGATCCAGGGAAAGGCAGCACTTCTGACACACTTCCAAAATTCAAGCTTGATGAATGAGGATAAGAGATGCAGGCCGATTCTCTTTCATTCAGAGGGCCAAGAGATTGTTGACCAGGTACTCTCTTTTTACTAAAGTCCAGAATGTTTACTAAAGTGCTGCTCATACAGAAACATTTACGTACAGATTGGATGATTCTGAGATAGCTACAAAGATATCAACTACTTGAAATGGTTAAAATGTTGATACTTTCTCTCTTTAGCGTAAAAGCTGCATTCATCTATCAGCTAATTCTGTATCTTCTGTTGTGGCCCAAAAACAAAAACAATTATGTATCTGCTGTTTAATGGACAAAGATATGGCTGACCATTTTTCCATCTACACCATGCAGGAACCTTTCATATCCAGCAATTTGAACATTTGCATCCGTCAACCAGATGGGTCATACTCAGGTGATTTGTTGGAAAGCCCGAAGGGCGATTTGGATGACAAGCTGTAGACAAAATTAACTATTTAATGCATATATTATTCCTAGTCCCAGCAAATGGGTCTAGGAGTCCTAACCACTGCACAGAAATCTTTAGCTGTACAAAGTTGTTGACTCATCCAAAAAAAAAACGAAAGTGTATGACAACAGCACTGCGAAGAGCCTCGATATGTTCATAGTTCATAATAATCATCATCAAAGCCAAAGAAGCAGAGGGCAATTTCTTGATGCATGGAGAAACAATTGTTATCTAACCAGCAGAAAATAAGTCGGGAGTCTAAGCGAGGACAGTGACATGTCGCGACAACATGAGGATTTGCAGGGTCTTAGTGTAATTTGAACTGTCATGTCATATTCATATGCATGCCAACTTGTGAAAAAGATAATTCTGTTCTGTTTTGCACTTGTTATTTTTTTTCTTCCTTATCATCCATTGCTCTGGTTCTTATGGTTTACCTGCTGAGATAACTTAAATGTGTATATGGAAAAACATCCAACTCAAATCACTATCAGAAGTTTGTACAGATGGTATCATGAGTCCTTGTTGATGATGTCTTGTAGCCAAGAAAATGTGGCATTTGAATGCATAGAATTTCTTGCCATTGTAATTATTTGATGAAGTGGAAACTTCTTCACTGTGAATGTATTATCTCATTTAATCACAACCAGTGGATGCGATTAATTATTCTGAAGTTAGCAGATTGATTAGTCAACTAAGATGGAACTCATCAACTGTGGCACATGAAACATGAATAAGTCAACTCAAAGCCACTGCAAATTGATTATGTTCAAATGCTCATTTTGAAGAAAACTTTTCGTTTCTATTTAGTTTTAAAAAAGTTGAAGATAATATTAATTATTGTTTATTTCAATTATATCCTTATCTACCCTAATTTTAGAAGTCCAAAATACTAGTAACATTAATTGTTAGAATAAATTAAGGACATATTCAGTTTTTTTAAAAAAAGAATTAACATAATAATTTTTTAATTAGTAAGCAAGTATCTATGATCATAATTATAGACAGGTATTTCAGAAAAAACATTGATTCATATCAGATGTTGATTGGTAGGTAAGATGCATTAATCCATCACTTCAAATAACTGAACAATCAACCACCCTAAGAAATATTGTTTTTTTTAAATTAACCTTTTTTTAAATGAATGCTTTAAACAGCTTAGTCCCTTGCATTTATACTCACTTATCTCTAGTAAATTAATACGATAATTCACTAAGAAGAGCAATAAAAATGACAATGGAATTTTGAAAAATTCAGGAAGTATCAAGGTTTGACAGGAGAAAGAAAATAGATGTAATAGTACTTTAAGTTTTGATTATTAAACTCTTTTATAAAAATATCACTTCAGTCCTCTTGCCCCCTTTTCAGTAAGCAAAAATATTGAAAATATATTATTTTATTAGAACTGAGTTCTTTTAAAAGAGTGTCTCTAGCAAAACATTTAAACTTTTGAAAAGAATATTATCTTGAATATTATTGTGTTTTGTGTCAGCTTTTGAAAGTTTGTTTCTCCACTCAATTACTATAAGGAAATGAACAAATTATAATTTTTCCCCATCAAGAATTATTTCATATTTTAGTGAAAATGACCGCCTTTCTCTTCCACATTACATGCCAATCAGTCAAATGGATCAACTACACAATTTTGTTAGAGTTTAATAAGTATTCTAATCAATAGTTAGAAACTAATTTTGTTGAGATGTAGAAATTACCGAAATAAATTATCTATTTTAACAAAGTCTTCCTGCACACGGTCTAGTTAAAATCCATAATATTATGTTTAAGAGATCTAATTATCTACTAATTGTGTTAAGTTTTGTTAATGTAGTAAATATATTATCATCACAAAAGGGGGGAAATAATAATTTATGATCAGCAACATTTACACTACAAACAAGAAAACGTATATACTTGTGTAAATTTATACAAAATTCTCATCACGTTGCTTGTTTCTCTTTTTCTAAAATGGTATCTCTACAATCTATGTCTGCTTGATTGTGTTGTTGCCCCCAAATTCTCTCCAACAAATACAGAAACAGAAAACCAAAAAAGGATTCGCATATCTCTCTTTCTTTCCCCAAAACTTGCAGATGATGAAGAGGACTTCTGGTGCTGTTAATGTATATTTTTCATAAAGAGGCAAAACTTAATTAATCTTGAAGTGATGGATTATTCATTTTAGAGGAACTTGAACTTGGTGGCCAAAAATGAAGTGAGCAGCCATGGAATGAGATGATGAATTTGGGAAGAGCCATTATTTGAGGTAGAAGAAGGGACTGGAACTGAGCCAAACACATTAGCGCCCACTGAGTTTGTTGTGTTTAAGATTGATGAACTTGTGCTGCAACAAATAAATTTCAATAACAGTCAATTTCATGAGGAAACAACAATATCAGTTTTGGATATGGAAGAAAAATCTCACCTTGTGGATGGAAATTCACATGTCCCTGTACCTGCATATCAGACAAAAATAGAATAATATTAGATGTATTTTTAAACAAAACTAGAAGATACTCCTTTGTTTTAATTCATTTTTTTAGATAAATTAAAAAAATTAAAAAATTATTTAATTATAATTAATTCTAATTATTTAAAATAAATTTATATTATATATTTATCAATTTATTCAAATTAGTCAATAAATTCTCATATTAATTATAATTAACTAATTTATTTAATTTTTTTAATTTATCAATTATTTTTTATAATTAAAAAAAATGAGGTAGTAAGTAGTAGATAGCAAGCCATGAATAGTAACGATATAAATTTATTTGTTTGACTTTTGGGGCGCAGGCGCAGCTTTCAAGTTTCAACAAAAGAAGAAAATAACCGAGTGCGACTTTTGCTTCACCTAAGGTTGGTCTGTAGTTGCTATACTATGAAGTGTGAAGGAAATTATGCGACCAAAGTTTAATTTTTTTCTGCTTGTCTTTGAAAAATGTAACCCATGAATCCTCCATCGGTTTATGTGCAATTATCAAAACCAAGAGCACTCTTTTTCTATTGAAAAAAGTCTTATTTTCTATCCCTTTTCTCTATTCTCTCTTCACTTTATTCCCTGATAACTGGAGCTGATCTAAACCGGTTTTTGTCTATTACTAGTTGCATATTCTAGGTTTTCTCCTTTTGGGTTTGCTTTAAAATGCAAACAACCTTATGAGAAAAATTCAGTGAGAGTGAATGCAAGAATCCTATGTAGTTTTTCAATTTTCAGACTTTGAGCTTGCTCTTAAAAAGGAAACGTCACAGCGATAATAAAACTCAAGAATCCTCCATTGTTTCTAAATGGATTTTGAACAGAAATGGACATGAATTTGTGTACTATATAGGGCCCACACAAGTTGCAAATCCTGTTGCTATAATAAACTTTTACCATTTCCCTCCTCACACAGGCATTTGTTTCTCTCTTCAAAGTTAATTCTTTTTTTAAAGAACTGACAGAACTTGAATCCAATTCAATCAACAACACACAAGACAAGAACACTCACTGTGCCTCTTTATTTCTGTGGGGTACCTATTAAATTTTCTGGGTGTTTCCTCTTTTGGGTTTGCTTCAAAATGCAGGTTACATTATTGAGAAAATGTCAGAGTGAAAATCTGTAATAAATAAAGGGCCTTTTTTTACTTACTTGGGTTGGTGCTAGTGATAACAGCAGTTCCACCGAAATTGCAGCTATTAGGCACAGGATTCTTCTGGTAATAGTTATTGAATGCATAAGAAGCATGGTCTCTGACGGAATTAGGGTTATAACATTTCCCTCCTGGTTGAATTGCAGAACAATCAGCTCCACCAAATCCACAAGCATAATCCAGAGCAACCTGTAAAGCAGTCTGTGAAACAGCTGGTGTAGCAACACACCAACTTAAACCTAAAGAAGAAGATGATGAAGAAGAAGAAGGTGGGGAATTTGTAGCAGTAATTGGGATTGTGTGGGTTGGAGAAACTGTGACATCTGGATTAGAATTAGGGTTCAAGATTGGAGTTGAAGATGTTGTTGGTGTAGTGGGGACTAAGTTTGGAACTGTAGTGATTGGAGTGGTAATGTCCCTTTTGGTAGTAGAAAGTTGTCTGTTAGCTTCTTCAAGATGATGATGATGATGATGATCTTCTGGTACATAGTTCACATGCTCAGCTTCTTCTTCTTGCTTCTTCTTCTTCCCTGGCCTACTTGAAGTACCTGTGTTTTTTAATTGAAATGATGTTTCAAGTGAGAGAATTGGCTTCTTCTGTTCTCTTTCCAAAAAGCATGTGAAGAGAGAAAGAAACAGATGTGAAATCCGTCAGAAACTATCTTTCTTTTTTTTTGTATTTTTTAAAAAGGGAAAGATACATGCTAGCTGGATTCATATTGTGACTGATTTAGCCCACAACTTTTTCTTCCCTTCTTCACATTAGTTTCTCTAATATCCTTTCAAAACTAAATCCCTTTTGGCTGATATATAAATTCTGAGGCGCGCGCGCACACACACTTCATTACCACAAATGTTTAAGCACGTCAAAACTGAATCATTATATATATATATATATATATATGTATGTAAGAGGGTGAGGTTTGGAGCAGTGGTAAGGTTGCTACCATATAACCTGAAATTCATGGATTCAAACCCCATACCCTACCCAATTGGAGCCTTTGGGCTGGCATTTTATATATATATATATATAGGTACATATAATATGTAATGTATCATGTGACTGTATAATCAATGTTTATTGAGGTTTTACACCGCTAAATGGACAAATTGAGACAAGTAGGGCATCCTATGCACAGATGTCACCTAAGAGTCAAAGGATTTGGGCCCTTTGATCTTTTCAAGAAACGGTAAAACTGGAAAAAGGAAGTTTGGTTGTTGCATTACAGTTTGCTGATGTTGAACTCCAGAAAGATAGGTAAAAATTGACACACACACACACACACACACAAATTTAAATAACTGCTTGAAGTAAAGGCACCGGGTAAATTTAACTAAGCTATGGAAGAGACGACATTTAGAACCAGGAAAGTTGGTTGTTTTATTAAAAAAAAGTAGATACTCTGTTAATAAACTTATATTCCAAGAAAGGAACCTAATGTAAAAAAAAAAAGGGAAACCACCTAAACAGAAGCTTTTTATCTTTTTTGTACAAAACCAACATAAACACTAATAATAGTAACACTGCGATTAGAATACCAAAGTTCAGCACAGAAAATGCAACTCTCTGGTTCGTTTCAGAAACAGGGTTCTGGGTTTCAAAAGAACCAGTTGGTGACAGAGAAAAGACAGAAAAATATGCAAGAAGTATATCAGAAGCAACTAAAACAGCAGAAACCAGAAACAGAAAGGGAAACAAGATGAACAATAAAAACCAAACAAGAGAGAGAGAGAGAGAATTTACCAGAAGAGAGGAATTGAGCTAGTAAGAGAAACACAAGAAGAAACCTCACACTCGCTCTCATCTTCAGAGTTTCTGTTTCCTCTGTTTCTTACAGAGCTTCAATTTGGAGCTTCAGTTATGGTGAAAGAAAAAGGAAGATGGTGGGATAAGGAATGAAGCAGAGAGATTTTGGAAGAAAAGAGATGTGGGATTGAGTTATGGGGCAATGATGAGAATTGAAAATACATAAAGGTGGAGACTTGAAGAGAAGAGAAGCTAAAAGGAATTAAGAAGGTTGAAAACGAAGTGAAGACGGAAGAAGAAGGGAAAGAAGTGGTTTGGAATATTAGGGGCTGAACTCAATGGCTGGATGGCTGGTAAGTAATATGATTGTAATAATGACTGCTGATGTGTCCTATTTATTTTAGCCTTTCTCTTTGTTATATTCTCCCTCTCTCTCACACAGCTTTTCACTGTTCTATAGAACTTATTCTTCTTCATCTTCTTCCTTCTTTCTTTTCTTTTCCTTTTCTTCTTCTCTTTCTCTTTTCTACTAGCAGGCATAATATAAGACTAAATTTTGAATTTTGTGAACCCAATCTGAATATGGGGTATTATAAAATCTAAAATTTGAAGGGTTTGTGTGTTTTAAAAACCCATTGATTTTTGAGTAAAACAATGTAAGAATAGGTTTATTAATGATTTCAAAAGTTGCACATTTTTCTTATAGGCCTCTAAACGTAGGCATAATCTCATGAGCATTGGGTAGGATATAGCATGGAGCCATGGAGGGAGAAGAAAGAGACTAGTAATGGATTGAATTATGGAATTTGCTTTTTGTTTAATTCTTTTTCTATTTTATTATTCTATTCTTATCCTACATGTTATAGGTGATGCAATATATAATAACATCATCTAATTAAAGTTTCTATGCAAAGTTTAAACAAAATTTTATCAACATAAAATTTTGGATTTTGAATGCTACTAAGACTCAACGGGTGTTTATTACCTAATTAACATAGGTTTCATTCTCTTTCAAGACTATGAGTGATATTCTTATTAACTAAATTTAGTATTATCAAGTCAACTCTTTTTAAATTAGTGCCAAAATCCATTAATTCATTATGAAAAATACAACTTTAAAGTGAAGTCTAACTTATCTTACCAGGTTCCACCTCTTATCTGATCCGATAGGGGATTGATGATAAAAATATAAAAGTTACTCTCCATATATTACAGGAAAGCTTGGCTAAATAGGTAGTCATAATTAAATCTTCCATAGAGGTATAACTAAATAAACCTTACAATTTTTTTTATAATATTAACCGGATCCTATTATCAGGTATCATAATTTTAGAGTTCATGATTATTTCTTCTAATATAAATATCTTTTCTAAGAATCGAATTCGAAACTAAATAAATTTAACAAAATCTTATATTACTAGATTAATTATATAATCTCAATTTTTGTGAATAACTAATCTAGTATCATCAACACAATATTTTTACGTAGAATATTGCTATCACATTATCAAAGTGTTGTTTTAAGTTTTAACATGAATTTTCTCTTCACAAAATTTAAATCTCCAACCTTATTTAATACATATAGAATATCTTTTATTATGTATGAGTAATTATTTTAATAAAAAAATGTAGTAGTAATTAAATTAAAATGTGTGTGAGATTTCATTAGAAAGGTGGAAACACGAGCGTTGCATTTTGTTCGACCAAATCATGTGATGTCGGTCAAAGTTTGTTAGGCTGACCCCTTTCTTTTTGTGGCATATATACTCATTAACCATGTCCTTCTCCACTGACCCAACTCGTACTGTACATAAGAATATTTTTTAATGGAAAGAGGAATACAGTATGATTTATTTGTATGTGCAATTTTTCCTGCTCTTGAAACTTGGCAAAAACCCATCAACTAGTATTGTCTATCTTTCTAATAACCGATCTTTTTAAACATATACTTCTTTCGATCTTAAATATAGAATAGTTAGATAAAAATTTTATTTAATTTTAAATATAATATTTTAATTTATTTTTTTATTCACTCTCCCCCCTCACCCTCTCTATAAAGAAAGTTGTGTTAGAAAAATAAATTATATTTTTTTTATATTTATTATTTTTAATTAATTTTAATTATCTTTTTAAATTGAGTAAATTAATTATTTAAAGTTTATATTTATAACATGCCATCCATCCGAGAGGAGTATCAACAATTTGTTGTTCTTCTCGTACGGTGCCAACAATTATTGTGATGGGCACAATTTGGACCACTTGAGACTATATATTCGGAGAAGAACCCACTTTTGTTTAGTTTTTGATTGCCAAGTAATTATGGCTTCTCATGTGGGTGGACCATTTCACCATTGTCCTACCCCTTCAAATCAATCTCATTTTTTAGAGTTTATACATGTTTATTATATAAATATCTTAACTAGGTGAATTTTTAAATATAGATATACAATCATATTTGAGATATTGTTAGATATTAAATATAAACATCTCATCTAACAATGATTCAAATATTAGTCCGTTATAATGTGACCATTGCTTATTTGGATTGTCTATTGTACATTAAACGCATTGTGTTGGTTTTTTTTTTTTATTTATCTACCAGTATCATGTGTTATTAGCAACTGACTAATTTGATTTGTAGGAATATAGGCTCATAATGAAAAAATCTTGTTACCTCTAAATAATTATTATAGCTGGATACTTAGGGCTTAAACATGATACCACTGATTAAGTTGAAACAACTAACAACTAGTCAATCTAGGCGCTTGGAGTATTTTTCCAAATCATATCGAGAATTTGATATTTCTTAAATTTTTATTCAAACAATTTATATTTTTTTATTTCTTCAATAATAGAGCATAATATGAAAAAGTTTCTAATCGTGATTTGAAAAATTAAAATACCTAAATCAGCCAAATCAAATAAGAAAAATTCATACATTATTTTAGGAAAAAAAGAAGAAGAGAGAACAGGATAAAGATGCAAATCAAATTGATCATGTGGCATCAGAGGTATGCAATTGGTAAAATAACATTTTAAGATATCGACAGGCATATGGTAACACTATTTTAACCTAAAATCATGTGAATCATAATTATATTCATTTTTAATTTTTAAAAACCTTTTATGTGCCAATAACACTGATTAATTTATCAAAATAAGTCTGGTGAAAGCAGATCTCCAAAGTTAACCGACCAAAACCTTATCCCAATAAGCACTTCAAACCAATGGAGTTTCAAAGATATCTTTGGGAATAATATAATGATAGTTTCTTGACCTTACTCCAATTTAATTGAATTGTTATTATAATAAATAATAATAGTAATAATAGACGCTATTTTCCATCTCATGATTTCCTATCGTGCCTTTCCATTAGAAAATGAATACATGTGTTTGTGGAATATACCAACTTGTCTTACTTTCCTTTTTGGCTCTGAGAATTGTGGTCACATTTGTTTTAACTAGTTTATGCGATTCGTTGACCGTAGATTAAATTAGAGTCCTAACTGAATCAAAATTTCATCAACAAACAACAAATCCAGTTTGACTTGTGTAAGAACTGGTTCATATTTAATTTGCATTTTATTTAATGAATTACTCAGTTTGATCCCAAAATTAGGTCCTTCTAATTAAACAAATTGTTTTTGGAACATGAGACTGCAGACACCAAGAGTAAAATTCACTTGCACTATTTTTCTGAACTCTCACTCATTCTATACCTCTCACCTCTCAAGTCATTTCATAAAGTCAGACTAAAGTCAAGCCAAGAGCAAATTTCTCCTTTCTCCATTAAGTGAGCTTAGTTAGTGTATTTGTGGGATTTAAATTTAAATTAGATGGAATTCCAAAAAGAATGATATGTAGTTTTGGAGGGGCTCAAGTAACACCAGCCCCACCACAAGTCATCAATATCTCTGTCACTATTTTAGCAGTACAATCTATTTTTCAGACTCAACATAATGCACTAGTTTATAGAGGGAATTACAATGAAGTTCAAGTAAAGGATTTAATTACTAAATTTTTTTAATAATAATAATTAAGGAGTTAATAATGACAAGTTCTAATATAAAAATTGATAAGAAGTTTATATTATATAAGACTTTTTAGTAATTAAATTCCTTTCTCGAACCACATAATAAGTCCTCCTGTTTATATGCTAGTCTCACTGCCTAACTCTCAATAAAATTTGACTAGTGTCAATTACTTTCCCCTCGGAATATAGCATATTAAAATTCCACATGGCCATATACCCATCTCTCTGACCTTTCAATGTAACGCTGTATTAGAGATTCCCTTAGGAAATTTCAAATAAAACCTTAATGGCTTGTGCTTGTACTTCAAAAAAAAACAAGAACTCGCTATTTGGTATAAGAATCATATTGCTCTTGCTTCAGTTAAAATATTTCCAACTAGAAAAGCCTGATATAGAAAAAAAAAATCATGCCACAATACAAAAAAGGAGGCAAAATCACAGTAAACATGCTAAACTCCCATTAGTGTATGTACAACTGAATTAACAATCAAACATTTGAAGGGGGGGCAAGTAAAAAACACTAATCACTTTCTAAACCTGCTAGAGTACTCCCTAGTGAAAAAAATGGGGCATATTATGACTAGAATGTAAGCTGCTGGTGGCTGTGTTGCCAAATTGGCGTGATTGCTTGGGTGAGAAATCTTGAGAACCAACCTGCCGCTGAAGTTGTGCTGGAATCCCTGTCCCAGAATGATAAAGATCAGAATATCCTGGGGTCATATACTGAGGTAGAGCTTGACGTGGTTGTCCCAGGGAGCTATGGCGCATGCTCTCTGGTAGAGACATAGATGGAAATCCCTGTCCATAATCCCATGTAGAGAAGCCACCATGCTGCTCATCGAATGCCAATAAATATCAGGTAAGAGAACTGGTACAATTGCAGTCATAAAAACTAGATAATTTATGACAAGGATCGTGGGCGTTTGGCGTTTGACCGAGAGAAATTCCAGTTCCAGTTTCAAAGTGTAAGGCATGACAAAGAAATTAGGTTCACAGTTGTAACCCAAAAAAATTTGGAAAATACAGTTTGATGTCATCAATCTTCCATTTCAGAACTAGGTTCACAGAAATTAAGCGCATACGGATTAAACCTGGCCTAACTGGTCTTATCTCAACATGCACCATTGTCAAATGGTCAATTGCATTTTAAAATCAAATCATGCGTCAAACAACATCAAAGAACACGGTCATCAACATATTAAAATCAGCTTTCTATAAAAAGCTCAGTCTTCCTTGACAAATATTACCTGTTGAATCAAGCTTCCATTACGTCCATTGGTATATTGAGATTGTAAAATGTCATCAAGGTTAACTGAAGGCATCATGGGGCCAATAGATGAATTATGCAGAAAGCTTCCACTATTATAAGAGCCAGGATTTCCATAACCAAATGCATCTCTACCTCTAGCAGAAGTCAATCTACTCATAGTAAATTCCTTTCTATTTCGTGGATGACTGTACTTCATGTCTGCCAGAGGATGACCGTATGCAAAACTATCTGAAGATGGTTGCTGCACAACCTGAGGCAGATATTGGTGGTTCTGGGCTTGTGGATGATAACCTCTTTTATCATCTGGTTCCAGCTGTTGGAAGGATTGCACTCTAATATCCTCAAGAAGTGCAGATCTCTGAGGCAGAGAATAACAGGGTTCCATGACCTGCATGGTTCAACAGCTGTCAGAAAAAGAAAATCAATGCCCCATAACATCGAGTCCAATTCATCAAATTTTATTATAAGAAGCACGGAGCACCTGATTCCTTTGACCACTTTTTGAACTCAAATAAGTAGAACTAAGGCACTTAGGTTAAGCATTTGGCACTAAAACTCATAATTCCATCTCTAGATTACCACAATGGAGCAAGTTAATATAGGGTCTTATTGGAGAAATAGAGAATCACCAAAAGAGTCATTTGATTAAATATATTCATTTTCATTGTTATTCCTCAATGTTGTTTTTGGTCAAAAATTATTCCTCAATGTTTGATTTGACTATTCTAACCAGATAGACAGGGTCCTCAGCAAGCAACAAGGGCACGGCTAGTGTTCTTATGGATAATGCCACATTGGTGTATCTTGCAGGTGGCGATTGTGAAATGAACAATGCCAACAAATCACCAGGCAAAAAATTTGAATCAGAATTTGTCTCAATTTAAAAAGCGATTTTCAAAGAAAACGATAAGTAGATGAATAACCAGAAGACTAACAAAACTCAAGAATGGCCATAATGTCCAGCAATGTGCAGCTCAAGGGATCTTGTGGTTTGTTTGGCTAGAGAGGATGGATTCTTGCATTTCAAGGGCATATCTTTGCATGGATATATGTTTTGGAATAGATTTGCATATATAGCTTCCCTTTGGTGCTCATCACATGGGTATTTTTCAGGGGACCCACTACATTTAACATGCAAATAGTTTATAAGGCCTTTTTCTTTCCTTTTTGGGTTAGTTTAAGGGCTTTCATTACTGTGTTCTGTTTTGAACATTTTTCTGTAATTTATGGTTTTAAGATATCTAATGCTCCAAAATGTTGTACTAGCACATCACAGTTTGACTATATAGTGCAAAAGAAGCCACACCAGGTCCACAACCACAATATATGGATCCAGATCACCCACCAGAGTTACTACATATGCAAAAAATGACCATATTACTATTTTTGCAACTGCCCATATACAATAACTGATTTTTTGCAATAGACAACAACTTTAACATGTAGGAAAGCAAAATGTAACTGAAAATCAAGTAAAGGAATTTAAAGTTTGATAGTCCATAGCTTTACCATTTCACTAGAAAATGTAGACATGTTTCCATTTTGCAGGCCTGGCCTCTTAAAAGGTAGTGGATTAGACACCCACTGGGATTTTTTAAAACTAGGATCACCAATGGATGACATGGTTGTGTATTCGTGACTAAAGGTTGCCTCAGGAGATGTTCGCTTCACAAGCTCTTGCTGAAAAGATGAAAGGAGGTCATACTTTTTATCAATTTCTGCTTCTCTAAAAACATCACGCCCAAGAAGTTTATCACCATGGTATACATAATTGCTGCAGAACGAAAATGAAGAAAATAAGTTGAAAAGATAAGGCTGAATATATCAGAGATTGGATCTGCAAAAGAAAATGCCTGGCATCCAAGTTCTGAGCCAATGAACCACCATCTACAGCTGCAGCCTTCTCTTCCAAGCCACTATTTGAAGCATGAGATGTAAGTGTTGCAGAAGATGTCGAATTACTTCCACTGTTATATCTTCCAAAACTCAAATGTGAGCATTTATCAGTCAAGCCTTGTACATGACTTGGAAGAACTAATGCAGAGTTATCTTCTGTTGACAGAACTTCCAGTTTGGAATCTCCCAAGCTTAATCGCTGGATATCTGAAGCAGCTAATGAAACATCTGCAAAAGCATCACTAATCAGTGACTCTTGTTGGAATCCCATAAGGATGGGCTTAATAATTTTTGGATTAGCCTGGCTTATCACATGGGACTTTAGCACGAGTCAATTTATTTATTTCACATTTTTGTTTTCTTCCCATGTGATAGTAATCAGACCTCAATTAGGTCCTTTTATTATGAACTTATTGGTCTATTTTTATTGTATTTAATAATTTTTTTGTCTGATCAGGTCATTCAATGTGAACAATCACCAGTTTATTTTATTTCCCTTTTTAGATCCTAGGATCTTGGTAACTTAATGGTGGCTCGACTTCAGACGCTGAATGGAAGATTTGCTGCCAACATTCCTGGAGGCATTATTTTCTAAATTTCTCAACTCTAAATGATTAGAATAGAATAATTAATAGAAAAAGAACCCCATATCACATTAGAAAGATAAAGCATGGAGGAATAGAGTAATAAACTACAGTATGATACCTATAAAACACATTTTTATAACCCTGGAGTAAAAATTATGCACCATATCAACAAAGCAAATCATCAAGTTCCAAGCATAAAATATAATTAAGATTGAACACAATCTTGCAACCATTTTTCATAAATTAATGGAAAAAAACCAGTAAACTTTCTCCATCTCAAACTAAAGTTGAAGTAGTTACCTTTTTTATGATCATAAGAACTATGAGAATTAGTGGAACTAGTGTTCCTTATGTTATAGTTTGAATGAGGTGCTACTCCAGTATTGTTCATAGTAGGATGTCTGCTAGGCAGGAAACCAGATTCAATTTTGTCCGAATCAACATTATCACTCGCAATATCCTGAAGAGGAACTTGGGCATCATTTGATACACAGTTCCTAAGCAAAGTATCTTTATTACTTTGAGGTTTAAAATGGTCAGACGGCAAGTTAGCATTTGATAAAGCTGACAACTTTGAAGCATGTGACTCATTGCCAACCCCTGACTGCTCAATTACAGGCCATTCATGATTAAAATCTTGCTGGTGGGTTTGATTGTAATAGTGTGAACTTAAGCTTGACTCTGGCTTTGTCGATGCAGAAACTCCCGGAGTTTTAGAATGGTGTGAAATGGACTCTTGTGAAGGCTTACCCATTCTGACAATGTCTGCCATTGAAAGATGTCCTTTGCTCGCTCCTAGCAAAGTGGGTTGAAGTCTTGAAGAAAATCCGGCTGATCCTAACGACTGTTGTCTGTTATTTGTACGAAAGGAATCACTGCAAATGACCTAGGGTGAGTAATTGAATATTTTACAAACATCAAACTACAATTTTGTTATGAAAGTGATGCCAATACATCTTTATGCAGAAAGAAAATGAAAAGCATAATTTTCGTTTTCTAAATATAGGTGAAGCAATAACTAAACCTTGATATCTTTCCCCATAACACAAGTAGATGTTCTACTATATAGGTGAAACATCAAGACAAGCACCCGCCCACGGGTAACAGTAGAAATTCACTTAAGCCACCAGATTGCATGAAGAACTAACCTAGTCATATCTTTCCCTATAACACAAGTCATGGAAGATGTAACTGATGGACAAACTGACCCAACCTCTCCCTTCTCTGCGGCTTTACCAAGTTCTGACAGAAATTAGACATATTTGACAAAGTAAGGAAACTGCAAGCATCAGATGGTGCATGATGTTTAGAAACAAAATAAGATACCGCTACAAGTCCCATGTGTTGATCCACTGTGCATATTATGTTCACTAATAATTTTGCCTCCACGACTCAAATCAACATTATAACGCCTGGGCCTTGAGTCTATTGCCTCCTTCATCTGATCAAATAAAAAGAACATAATCACACAATATGCGCATCCTTACCGCAATTTTAAGACTAGGAAGTCCAAAACCAATAATTACATGCAAGAAATACCTCTTTTCTTCTTTCACGTTTGCTTTTCACCTCGTGAAAAGTATCTACATTTAAACATTACGAAGTTGATTATTAAAGTGGTATGGGTTTTTAATATGGATACCTAGAAAAAATTAAGGGCGAAAATACAGCAAGAAAGCAGCAATCTGGAAATACAGATAAAAGGAAGAAAGATGCAGAATATTATCTGGAAATACAGAGTAACGGCTCAATTTTCATTACAAGTCCTCGTGACAATATAGAAGCAAAGGATCAAAAGCAGCAATCAGTAATTAAATCAATCTCGTGACAATATAGCAGCAAAGGATCAAAAGCAGCAATCTAATTACATCAATGGCAATCACATTACTCCACCCACAACTTTTCCACTTTCAGGATTCATAATGAAGTTAGCGGTCCTCTCCGTAATCGACCAGAAAGTCAATAACCGGATAAATCATAATAAGTAATAAGTATTTACTCATACGACGAACTGCCCGGGGAATTAGCGACAAAACAGAACTCAGAAAACACTACTTTTCATTATTTAAAAAAGGTTAGAAAAATCCAAGCCCACCAAAACAGATAACAACAAAAGTCGATTCAGCTACTGACGCGGAAAGAACAACGAAAAAAACGACTAGTCCTTTCCAATCCCCTTCATCAGTCTTCTCGACAACCAAACACAGAAGACTGAAAAGATACTCCCATTCCAACAATAAACACAAACGGAAAACACAGTACAGAGCACTACCTTGGGCAAGGAGCCTCTCAACGGCACGGTCCGGGTCCATATCACACTCTTGAAGCACAGCATAGATCTCTTGGTCCGTAGATCCCGTGCAGTTAACGATCTCCTTCAAACTCTGCACAACCTGCTTCATCACCGGCGGCATCCCCTGCCCTCGGCCACTGTCGCCAATCTTATCCTTGCTCTCACTACCCATTGGTGTTTGGTGAGAAAAGCGAAAAATTCCTTTCGCTTTCTGTCTCTGAACTCTATGGAAAAGCAAAGTTCTTTACTTTTGTGGGTGCCGCTGAGAATTTTCCGATCCCCCAAAGCGTAACCCCACACTCTTATATGACACACAATCCCTTTCTTTATCTCACGCCCTCGGCCTTATATGCAATAATTTTTTTAATATATTTAAATCATATTTAAAAAAAAATCATTGGGTGGCCAAAAAAATCAAAACTTTATAAAATTATTAAGGTTATCACTTTAATATAATTTTTTCATGATCTTAATATAATTGTATTGGCATGTTGTTGTGCACGTAAGCGCACATTTTTCTGTATTTTTTTTTACTTATCCAAATTCATTCATTCATATTCATATCTTGGTATATATATACATTAATACTCCCGTTATTTTTACCTTTTCTACTTATCAAAATTCATGTCTAGGTGCATATACATTAGGACAGAACTTACGCCCCTTTGCTTATATCCATTAGGTTTAATTATCTAATCAAATTTTGTTATGTAGACTTTTGTTAATAATAAAAGTTCATATTGATAACTAATAAAGATGATATAATTAATAAAAAGTTGACTTATAACTTATAAAATTATAAATATTAACATTTAAATTATCTAAATTTTTTATATAAAAAAATTCATGTTGATAAAATTTAAAAATTCTATTGGACCATTATTAATAATAAAAATTACATTCGATAAGATTTGATTAAAGAATTTGTCCTAATAGATATAAATAAATATATCTGAGTTTTGCCCTATACATTAATACTCGATTTACCTTGAATAATGTGAGACATTTTTTCACACACACTACAACTCCAACAAATTTAACCAATTGGTCAATTTACAATATAACATTAAGTTTTTCACAAGACAAAAGCAAATCATTCTAAACAGGGGAATTTGAAGGTAAAAAAGAAGAAAAAAAAGTGAATTCCACTTCCACCACCGTATAATACTTTCATTCATACCAACTACATACTCTAAACAATGCATATACCTATAAAGCAAAACCTCACAAGAGAGTCAAATTGAAACGACAATAACCAATCTGAGTATCCATAAAGATGAGAAGTAAAGAAAGGGAGCCAATGGACAAGGTTATTTTAGTCACTTTATATCTAAATTTATTATTCTTCTTGCAGTTTCTAAGGCCAGCAGTGATGTCTCAGAATTTCTTGATCCTGATTTCCTGATAAGTTGCTACAAGGGTTCTTTATTGATTTTTTTCCTAAAAGCTTTCCCACAACAAGAAAAGCAAAGAAATGTATAAGAAAGGGAGCTAATGTACGAGGTTATCCAGATTGACTTGATGTGCAACATTTTTGTTTAATATAATAATAATAATAATATTTGTTGACTAAAAACCTTGTTCACTTCTTTTGTTAATTAAATAGTTAGGAGTCCCTCTTCATTTTATAATTGAAAGGCATGTGATGTGATTGTCATGCGCAATTGTATTTGTAAAAATTTAAAAGACAATTGATAATGGGATTTTTATTTGTATTTATAATATTATGGGGAAAAGGGGGAAATGTAACCGTTGTCTGAGTTGGCAAGGAAGGAAACGCAAGTCAAAAGCTGCGCCAACTTTCCTCCACTCCTCTTCTCCATCAAGTATTGTACACTGCCACATGTATCATTATTTTTAAATTATTCCATTTATAATATACAAGAAAAAAAGGAAAAATCACTAATAAATAATGTAATCGCTAAACAAATTCTAATAATAAGTGAGCGATAAGGATTAATTAGAGATTTAAATATTGCTTTATGAGGATAAATCTCTCCAACTAAACTTAACTCTTGTTGATATCATGAGAGTTTTTCCTAGTTAAGACTAAAATGTATTATTTTTTATTATTTTAAAATTTTACAATTTTATGATTAACATATATATTAAATTTATTTTCCAATAACATACAAGCCACAATTGCATCTATCTGAACTATATCATCATTATATTTGTTATTTATATTATTCTTAAAAATTTTGACAGTTGATTAAATTGGTCAAGAAATAATTTTTTTGGTAATATTATAATAAGGGGAACCCATGTATACTTTTTTTCATAATAAAAAATTAGAAGAAATTACATAATTTATGTGCCATCGACGGAAGCAATGGGCAAAAGCAGAAGCAGCAGTCCGCGAATAAAGGGTCTGCTTTTTATCAGAATATTTTGAATTATTGCACATTCCAGCTTTAGAAGCTCTCAATCACTCATTTCACTTCATGATTTGATGCTTTTCCCATTTCTGGTGAATGAAAAGTGATAAAAAGCATAAAGTTTAAAAATTTCCCCCTGATAATTCATTGCCATGTTATGTTATGGTCTAAATTACTTTTGGCAGGATGATTACTCCGGAAGTTTATCTAACTTCCCTTCATGTTAAAAAAGTATATCTATTTTTATTGTAAAAAGTAAAATTTCCCTTGTAAAAGTAATTAAAAAAAAGTTATGGTCTACTTTTTTTCTTTTGGGAATGGAAATTAAAACTATACATTCTGACAAATAAGATATTCACAGGATAGAGCGAGACTAGAATAACCTTATCTCGATGAATAGGGATAGGATGGTATTTTTTATCTCTGTGTCCCATCTCATCCCGACTACGGAAAGTCCAATCACACTTTTTTTTTAAAAAAAATGATATAATTATTATATCATAATAATATTTATAATTATTATATATATACACACATTATAAATATAATTATAAAATGATAAGTACATTATAAATATATTTAGGAATTATAATTATATAATCATATATAAAATAGAGTAACATAATTTTGAAAAATAATAATAGATATATGAATGAAATACCGAGACCGGACACTCTTAGTCCCAATATGATTGAGATGGGCTAGTTGGGACAATGATGAACACCCTACCAGCTAATCAGAGAGATTTGATGACAAAACTCAACCCTTATAGAGATGTAGAACTCTCAACAGTTTTTTTTTTTTAAAAAAAATAGAAAGCAGGATTAAACCTGCAAGCTCCCACTTATAAAGAATTTTTTTAGAAAGAATTATTATAAAATCTTAAAAACAAACTTAATTACCAAAAAATTTTAAAGAAAAAATTTAATTACTAAAAAATCTTAAAAAACATAAACTCATTATACATTCCTATACTAAAATTTATTATTATTAACTCCTCAGTTTTTATTAAGACTTTTAGTTAATTAAATCTCTTATTTGAAACCTCATTAATTCCCCAAATTTTTATAATACTACTAGGCTATTACATTGACGACTGTCAACAATAATAAGCTTTGAATACAAATTACTATGAAATCTTAAAAAAAAAATTTAATTGCCAAAAAATTTTAGAACAAGTAAAAAATTATAGATCTATTGTCATTTCTTATACCAAAACTTGTTATTACACGTTACTCACTTGTTATATAACATTTTGATAATTATATTCCTTCTTAAGGACCTCCTAACAATTTTACCTGGAATGTTTAACATGGAATCAGAAGGCAAAAGTATTTTTCTCCAAATTTAGTTGTCAATAGATCACAAACGAGGAATAAGACTAAGTAATATTTTTTAGAATAATATGAATTTGTTTTTCGTATGTAATTCAACTCCACATTAATGATTCTTTAAAAATAAATAAATAAATCTTTCAAATGTTATAGTTCTATTAAAATGCACATCATTGGATTGATATCTTTGAAGGCTAGACACAATCATAAACACAAACTGAAAGCAATATATAGCAAGGAAGATGAAGGCAAACATGAGTATTCATTCTCCACTCTGCAGAAGTACTCACGTAGATAGTCAAAAGGGTAAAAAGGGAAAAAATTAACAATCATGTAAGAAGAAGACAGTCCCACCCAGCAGACGCCTGTACAACATAAACACTCACTCACCCACTCACTCCTGATTCTACCCTGTGGTTATGGTATATCACATATACCATTGAATGGCCACATTGAATGCAAAAAAAAAAAAAAACTCTTGATTATATACATGCTTTCTCTAATCTGATTCTTCTCTCAGGTTCATTGAAAGAAACAATTTTGAAGGGGCAAACTTGGTAGATATATGATATTTTGAATAATTACTGGTTTGGATGCAAAGGCAAGTAGTCATATGGTTGTCAGTATTCCTACCCTTCAGTTGTTTCCGGTGCTTGGTTTTCGGCGTCGCCGGCCTTCTTTTCTGCTTCGGATGAACCAGGAATATCATTCATGGAATCGATTTCCATGCTGGTAGTGCGGCTCTTTCGATTCCTTCGATCCTGAAAGTGATCAAAATTTGATCAATTAATAACATTATGCCTTGATGAAGTGGGTAGAAACTAAGAAAATGCATAGATAGAAATTCAAAATCACGTTCTGAAATACCCTCTGGCTAATACATAACATTGTCTCTTAGCCTTCAACATAACTACTATATATAAAGGAAACATCTGAACTCTAAAGGCATTTCAATAGTGAACAAAGATACTCCCAGCTCTTCATATTCTAACATACCAACTTGAATATTATGCATCATAAAGCTGCAATAGAAATATATTCCCAGCAACATAGTATGAATTTAGAAGCACAAGATAAATCTCCTTCTTCATCTCTGACCTACCACGCTGAGTGCATGGAGCATATTGACTACAATCTGAGTAGAAAGTAAACATGTAAGATAAATTCTATGCAAATTGCCAAAATATGATTTTTCCCTAAGATTTTATCCGTTGTTAGAATAATTCTAGATGATAGTAGGTCAGACATCATACATATACAAGGAAATAATGACGAAAATGCACATAGCATGTAAAATTTGCATAAGTCCTTAAAACAGATTCAGAGTTGCCAAGTAAACAATAGAAGTTATATATAAGGAAATAAGATAGTAGTGGAAACCTCTCGGAAGGGATATTCATCAGCTTCAAGCATCCTCACAACCTGACTCATCTTGGGTCTCTTGTCTGCATCAGGATCAACACACCTAAGTGCGACCAGAAGGGCACGCTTTAACGCTCGTGTCAATGGTTTAACTTCAAGGCTTGGATCTACAACTTCATCAGCTCTTCTTGTCCCCACCATCATCTTGAGCCATTCAACAAGATTAACCTGTCATGACAAAATGAAATGCTCATCAACTACGGTATGGGGAGCGATCACATTGGTCAAGGACCATTACGAACCATAAAGCTTAAGCTTTAAAGCAACAGGACCCCCATGAATAGTTTGTCATAATCTCAAACACATCTCTTTACACAAAAAGCCATTCGGGCTTGAAGCGAGAACAACAGACAAGTTCGCCATATCTTGTATTGAAACTAAGTACTTAACTAATTTCAGTTAAAAGAATAGGACATGTGATGCAGGAAACTCAAGCTTAAACTAGCAAGTGGAGTCCCATGAATAATTTTATCATAGTCTCAGTAGTTAGAGCTGGCAAGCTAGTTGTAAGAGTTCATGAGGATTTGGTACCTCATTAGTAGGTCGCGCATAGTCTACAGGGTCCCTTCCAGTGACTGCTTCCAAGAGGAGGACACCAAAGCTGTAAATGTCACTCCTCTCATTTAATAAACCAGTATTAGCATACTCCGGCGCCACATAACTGAAATTCAGAAGTAACATGTGAATTTCCGAGTTTGCAACTCCTTTTTGTTAAGTACAAGGAAAGAGCATGAAATATTCTGGATACCCAAATGTTCCCATTACTCTAGTAGTTATGTGGCTTTCTCCTGAATCCAAAAGTTTGGCCAATCCAAAGTCAGAAACCTTTGCATTAAACTCATCGTCAATTAATATGTTGCTAGACTTTATATCACGGTGAACAACTTTTGGTTCAATTGCTTCATGCAAGTAAGCCAGCCTGCAACCAACCACTGAAATATATTAGCTTCCACTATTAACAAAGTCCACTTGGGAATGATGAAATCTCCCAAACAGAGAATATTGGCGACAAATTTGAGATCAATTACAAGATGGGGAGAAGTTGTTGGAAAACAAAAAAGTTCAGCATGAAATCTTAATTCCATAGCTAGACTTGGGATTATATCTCACAAGACTAGGGAGTTTAATAAGGTAGTCCAATGGGAAAGAGAAATATATCATTATGCTGTCGAAGAGGCAAGAACGTGCTAAAATGGATCCCAAACAAGCCAATATATAAAGGATATATCATAAAATCATCAAGAAACAAGAACGGAATGGAATGTAAAAAATATATATTTGGACCCACAAAATATGGTAATGATAATAATGATAATTCAGCAGAAAACAAGAGGTACGGCAAATTGTATACGATTATCACCGTTGAAAGGTGAGAAACAGCCAATCCAAGTAATAGACAATTGAAAATGTTACCATGGCTCATACGTTTGAGTTGTGAATTGAACTTACGCTTTGGCAGTGCCAAGTACAACTTTCATGCGGGCCTCCCAGGTAAGAATTCCATGTTGGTGCAAAGCCCCATGTAACCATTGTTCTAAGTTGCCGTTATTTACATATTCGTACACCAAAAGCCTGCATATTGGTAATGGAATAGATGAAAAGTTATAAAAAAAAGCCAGAAAAAAAAAGTGAACTACTTTTGAGTACAAAAGAGGTAGTATGATGGTCTAAAGCCCAAATCTTCAAGAGCATATGAAAGACAGTATTCACATACATTAAAAAATGAAATGGACAATTTTGTGAAATGATATCTTACCTGTGAACTCCTTCAATGCAGTATCCAAGCAGGCGTACAAGATTTTTATGTCGTACATGGCCTATAGCTTCCACTTCTACCCTGAATTCTTTCTCTGCCTGTCCCCTGTAAACTCAATTTATAACACAATTACAGAGAAAGATTAAACAATATCATTGTTTAGACAAAAGAAAACATCAACGAGTGTCACAAGACAAAATCAGGTACCAATGATATTTTAAAGTATCCTTACAAGTTATTAAGAATTTTCTTCACTGCAACCTCAGTTCCATTGATCAGTCTGCCCTTGTAAACAACACCATATCCACCCTCACCTAGCACATTTTCAGCCGAGAAACGATTCGTTGCTAGTTCCAGATCCCTAAGTGTAAACCAATGGCCCCATCCAAGATGAGAAATTTCTGGCAAGCCAACTAATGGAGAAGCAGTCACAAGCCCTCCATATGACAATGTAGATTGCTTCCTTACAGTCCCAGAGCTTCCTTCTTCTCCTGAAAGGGAACTAAATCCTCTCTCATGATGATAAATTGAGCTGCCCTGACTGATATTGTCATGATCATTGGATTTGCTCGTGCCTAAGCGGACGAGCATCTTATCTAAATTCTTATCAGTTGATTTGTCATCAACAGGAATAAATACGCTCTCGAGGTGATCATGAGAATTCTGCACCCCAACTTTGTCCACCTTAATATCTTTCGAGATATTGGGTATTTGGGATAAATAATACCTGTCCAGAGATCTTCTAGACTTTCTCCGAAACATCACCCATATAGATAATATACAAAGAATCAGTACTATAAATGCGCCCACACAAATCCCAATTAAAATCCATAATTTCACACCCAAAACCTTCTTCGACAATTCCGCTTTTAAATTGCTATTGGATGACATATTGGATGCTACAAGTTGATCAACTAATTCTCGAAGTTCTTCTGCAACGAGAATCAAGGTATTCCCACCAAAGTAGAAAAACAATGCATTCTTTTCACGCAAGGCTTGGAAAAACACATCTGAGCAGGCTAGCTTACAGCTTCAGTTGCTGCAATGAAATCACAATATCACATAAACACAAACCAACAACGGCAAGTCAGCTGATTACCAAATGCAGCTCTGTTTTGATTAAAGATCATTTGAGATTGAGAACTTTTAATTTAAGCTTATTTGAAATACAGTAGTTTTTTATTTATTTTATTTTTTTAAATAATAAAGTATTGCAAGGGGCAGAGTATGCGACAAAGTTAAGGAAAATTGTAGGAATCCAACTGTTCCAAGACAACAGGAAAGGTAATAAATTAAACACTTAGCAAATCAGAAACCCATTTGTGTCTAATTCACCCTAATAAGAAAAGGCACATTAAATTCTAGATCTCTTGGTAAAGCAAAGACCACCAGCCCATTAACCCATTATTTCTAAGTTCTAATCATAAATACAAATCTGGCACAAAAGTAGAACCCAGGAAGCATCACTTGCGATCCAAGCAAAGGAAAGAGAAAGGGAGATATGAATTGTCCAAAAAAGTGGCTCAGAAAGACAAAGCAATAGCAATAGTATATTTACCTTTGTATTGATCTAGGCTAGCCTCCTTGATCTACTACCTTTAGCACCCAAAGAAGCAAGAGAGTGCCTTCCTTTTGAACAGACAGAGACTCAATGAACATAGATAGACGCAGGTACACGAGAGGGAACACAGACAAACCCTACAAAACCCAGATGCTGCAAAAAGATTAAAATTGCACAAGAGTAGTAAAATAAGTAGGGATCGAAAGTTGAAACCGGTAGTGGGCCAAAACGAAATGTGGGGTGCGATTTCAGGGAAATGGGACAGGAATGCGAGACAAAAATCTTATTTTGTAGGAAAAAAATGCAGAGAGAAAAGAAGGAAGGAGTAGGAAAGGCTAGGTTTTGGAGAGCAGAAAAAGCAAAGGTGGGTAAAATGGTTGGTGAGTATGGGTGCTTGAGGGAAGAGAGAGGGACCGCTTGCGAGCTGGAAAGGAAGCTTGGTTTGTAAATTGTAATGGAGGAGAGGAGAGAGAGAGAGAGAGAGAGACAGTAGAGAGAAAGCAATAATAAAAGAAAGAGAACAAGCATTTATATAGCTGGGATCAAAACCAGAGATGTTTTGAATAAGCAACCCAATAGTAAAGTGCGAAGTGAGCCCTCAAAGCATGCATAGTTTAAAAGTTTCTCTGTTTCATCTTTAATATGTAATACAGGGCTACTAGTATTTAGTTAATAATAATAACTTAATTCAGATTTAATTTTATATTAACATTACTAGTAAAAACTATATACCATTTCAGAACTCTATCATAATTTTTTCTACTAGAAATATGATGAATTTTTTTTTATAAAATTGTGTCAAATGTTTTTCTCAAAAATCACAAAAAAAAATTATTGAAAATTTTAATGAAAACAAGTAAAATATAATAAAATAACTTTAATAATGTAATATCATGAAATAAGTATTTAATTATTAATTTTATTTTATTTTTATAAACTTAAATAATTTATTTATACAAAAATAATTTTTAAAAAGGCTTAAATTTGAATATTTTAAACTACAATAACATAGATTTTTAAAGGTATAGAGAATAAGTTTATGGTGTTAATTCATTCATTATGAAGTTTGTTTGTGCACGGCCTAAATTTTAGAGAGCTTATTTGTAAATAATTAAAATTAAAAAGATAACACACAGAAAAAAAAGTCTTGAAGTCAATAAAATTATTTTTACTTGAGTAAGTCTTGTGATTAATGATAAAAACATAGAAATCGTAATTGATTTTTTAAAACTATATTAATTAATTAATTGGAAAACATGTATTAAATAAGTTTAACTTAATTTGATAGTATTATTTTAAATAGAAATAAATAATGTGATATATTATAATGCAGTGTGCCACTGTGCCTGTGTAAATATAAATGTATAAAAGCTTTTGTGAGTGAGTGAGAGAGAGCGAGAGCGGGGGGGGGGGGGGTCAACGTCAACAAGAAGAGCGCTAAATCTAGCTTGGTGATGTTACTTCCCAAACTGTCCTTTTGCTATAAAATGGAAAGATATTTATCAAATTCTTAATTTTTCATTTGATAATACGTAACATTTACCTAATTTGTCTGTTTAGAATCAGTAGATATATAACTCATTTTATTAATATTAATTAAAAAAACAACTTTCTAGTTTCCAAACACTGTAAAATACTTCCCAAGTCTTATTTATAGGATAGACAGAATATTTTTTTTATTCCTATTTAATATTGAGCCGTTTTATTCCTATTTAATTTGATGTTTTGATTTTCAAATAGGAATAAAAAAAGTTATTAAATTTTAATGCCAAATTAATAAAGTTTAAGAGTTTTTTAAATTTTGATTAAATATGCTCAAAGTGACTAATTAATTATGATAATATGAGTAACATAAAATTAACATATATATAATCTAAAATATCTTACAAATTCAATTAATCAAATAATGGCAATTTTGTTATAAAATATAAAGCGTAAATTTAACCTAACATTATATATATATGGTGCATGAATTTAAAAGCTCAAATTCTCGAAATCTTTGTTATAAAGTTTGGGTAAATTATGAAAACAGAAACTAAATATTATTAATAAAAAATATAAATTTTATAACAAATTATATTATTCTTTAATTATAAATAATATAACTCACTTCTAATAAAGAAGAAAAAGAAGAAGTCACATCCTCTAAATATTTTAGAGTATAGATTGGGCAAATTTTGGGGGGAAAGTAAATTTTACTAATAAAAATTATAAAACTTATAATAAGTCATATTGTTTTTTAAGTCATCAATAATAATATGACTAACTTCAACTTATATACAATAAATAATAAAACATGTTGTAATAAGAAAGTGAATCTTGTGCATGCATAATATATTTACACTTATGTCATTTTCTTACAAACCTTGATTAATTGCTCTTGTAAATTGTAATTTTTTTTATTATAGGAAATAAAATACTCCATAAATGCATAATTAGTAAGATTTTAGGATATATAAAAATAAGAGAAAAAAATTAATTATGTCATGCTTACTGTATAACAGTCCAAAATGTGTATCAATTGAGGCTTAATCTCTCAATTTTCATGTTAAAAACTAATTAATGACTTCATTATCTCATTCAAGAATGTCATATAATAAGTCAAAGAGAAAAACATGCTTAGGTGTCATATGTTTGGTATGAAATTTATTTAATTAAATTATGATGGGTTAAATTAAATATCCTGATCTGGTCAAGGAATGAGGAGGGTAATAGTGTCATGGTCAAAAGAAAGTGGGGGTAGTTATGTCATCACAGTTTGACTAATCCTAATGTTAAAAGCACTAGAGAGAGGAGATTACATTAGTAATGACAATCGCAAAATGGATTATGGAATAAAGAAGAAATGTCTTTTTCTGAGTATAATAATTATGAGATTTGTATTGAGGGCCCACAAAAAGGCCCCCCATGAAGGAATACTTTGATTTGAAGCATCAATCTTGACCCCTTAGACAAATCCTTTGCAACTTTCTTTTTCATTTTCATTTATTTATTTATTATATTCTTTAATTTTACTAATTATTTACAGACCTACATGCATCTACTCAAATTAATTTTTATTCTAAAAAGCCTGAACTGAGTAATTTTATTGAAATCTCTATTTTTCTTTTGAAAGATTGAGTTTTTCATTTTCCTTTTTATTATTTTCTCATGGGAAGAAGATTATCTTATGTACTTCAAGTCAAGGTACATCTTGATTTTAAAGTACAGAAACAAAAATGTTGGGCAAGCACAAAAAGTTTTTTACAATATTTTTTTTTACCTTAGAAAAAAAGAAATAAAATGATGAAAGAAAGAGAGAAAAAAGAAAGAAAATGATAAAAGAAAGAAGGTTGAATAATACCAATATGAATATTGGAGAAAGTTGCCAGCACGGAGGTATTTTAGCAAGAACAGAGAGTTGCCGGCCAGCACTTTGTTAATGACTTTATTTAAAAACCAATAACTTATTTAAAAGGAATAATTATGAAATACTTCGACAACGTATTATTAATTTCAATTATCAATTAAAAGAAAATAAGTTTGAGTACTAATATTTTTTTATATAATTTTTTTCATAATATTAATATTTTATGTGTATAAAAATATGTTAGGTTTTATTTACGGATAAAAAAATTTTAAATAGAGATTTTTTTACTATTTTTGTCTATATTTTAATTGTTTTGTGGGGAGGTGTTATTGAAGGAATTAAGGTGGAGGATGAAGGTAAAAGGAAACTGATATTTGGCCAAAAAACGGATTGAATGAGATGAGACTGAATGCTCAGAAGAAGTTCAGAAGCTAGCTGCAATCATGGCCTTCACATGCATCATGTGCATGTCACGTGATTAAAACGGCTATTTCCTTCGTGTTTATGGGTAAGACTAGACAGGGTAATATCTCGTACCCTGCCCAAAAAAAATATAGGTTATATTTTATAGCTCGATGTCCGGCCCTATCTGATAAAAGCCCTAACTATTTTAGGTTGGACATAGGCAAGTTGAGCATGCCTAAGTTTTAATGTCATGCTCATGTTGTGAAAAAAAATCTGTAATTATGAACTTCTAAAATAATACTATATTCATATATCTTCAAGACTTAGATAATATCCATAATTCATTAAGAATAAAGCAACAAATAGATAATAATTAAAGTCTTGAAATCCATTGTATATAAAAAAAAGTTTTGAAATTTAAGTAGTTTGTAATTATAACTTTGTATCAATTTCTCTAATGTTGATAAAGATTAAGCATCTGAAAAAAATAAAATAAATAATTATAATTTGTAATGTAATCATATGATATGATGATTAGTAAAATTAAAAAAAAAAAAAAAGAAAAAAAATAATATAGTTATAAATATTAAAAGATACAACTTACCTATTTAACTACTCATATTTCTAAAATGACCCTCTAGTCACTAGTAACTATCATATTCTCCCTTCTAAATGTAATATCTAGGGAAAAAAATAAAAAATATAAAAGAATGAGTGCTCATGGTAGGGCATGCAGGGCAACCCCTTGCACGATGCTCAACCCGAAAAAAGTATGGGTTGTATTTTGTAACTCGATGCCCAGCCTTGCCCTATGTTTATCGGGCTGAGCAGGGCTATTTTATTACGGGCTCGGGTGGGTATACAGGGCCGCGAGCTTTATGTACAGTCCTAATTTCCTTCTCCCCTAACAATTTTAATTTGTAAAATTAATTACATAAAATCATTCTTAAAAATAAATTCAAAAGTTTTTTATTTATAAGGATCTCTAATGATAAATATAAATAGTTTCACTAATAAATTTATGATATTTAAATGGTAAATAGCGGTAAGCATAGTTCAACTTGTAAATTTGCTTTATATAAGTGGTAAATCCGGGATTTTTAAAAATAAATAATTTCTAAATTTAGTTCTTGTAATATTTTTCAATTAATGAACCACATTCTAAATTGCTACTATTACACTACTCAATGTTTGTAATATATGATAATATAAAAAAATTTGTTCTGAATTTTTTATTTTTTCACCAGAATAGATTGTTGGATTAGAAAACTTAGTTAAATAACCGAACCTATCGAGAAAGAAAAATTGTTATGAGATTAATAAAAAATTATAAAATTTTTATGATTATTAGTTAATGAAATGCCTGACATATAAATCTTAATATTTAAATTCGACTATAAAAGAATATTAAAAAACAAATTCCACATGCTATGCTAGGAGCCTACCACCTCCATCTTAGTAGTGGTGGCACGTTGTCGTCATTTACTTAACGGCTATTTTGTTTAAAGTAACCTTAATTATTATAAAACTTTTCAAACTTATTTTTTAATATTAATTTTCATTCTTCCAGATATCTTATTAAAGTCAACAAAAGCGCTACTCGATTTTCCTCACAAGCTTTTGCTCTTCATTTATATAATTAATTTTAGTAGGGTAGAGCTAATATTTTTTACCGTGTAAATTAGAGACTAATTTTTTTAAAATTTAAAAATAATTAAAATATGTTTTAATTTTTTTTATATATGTGGTAGGACTTAGTCATTTATTAATTATGATAAATTTTGTTAGTTATTTATTTATACACTGAACATGTGTGAAAAAAATATATATTTATATATATGCCTTGGGAAAAAAGCATATGTATGCCGTAACTATACTCTTTTCTTAAAATATCAAGTGATAGAATAACTAAACTACTCCTATGTAGTTAGTTGAGTGGTTTTCCCCCCTCATATTTATTAATTTTATTTTTAAATTAACCTTATAATTAGATTTTTATATGATATATAAGTTAGTGTCAACATTATTATTGATTCTTATAATTTCATTGATTTTAATTTTAATTTTTATAATTTTAAGTTATAGCTTTTAATTTATATAGTTTTGTAAAGATTTGATATGAGTTAATGTTATTAAGTATAGAGATTAAAACTAAAATTCGTTAAAATACAGATAGTAACACTAAAACTCATTTAATCTTATATTTTTAATAAATTTGGATTCTTTTAAAAAAAATGTTAGTATTGGTCTTTATATTTTTATAACAAATTTTAAGTTTAGTCTTTATACTTAATAGTGATAATTATATTAATTAAAAGTTAATGTTATTAAATTCAGATCAAATTTTTATAAAATTATATAAATTAAAAATCATAATTTAAAATTATATTGACTAAGGGTGTGTTTGGATTAGTTTTTGGAGAATAGATTCTGGAAAATAGATTTTGGGTAGAATAGATTTTGGGAAGAATAGATTTTGGGAATAAAGATGTTTGGATGATTAGTAGTAGAATCACTTTTTATATTGGTAAATTACTAAAAAGGGTATGATATGATTAAAAGTAAGAGAGATGAAAGATAATAGAGAAGAAAGAGGAGAGAGAAGAGAGTGTAGAGCGGAGAAAGATAAGAGAGGAGAGATGAAAGAGAAAAAGAGAGATAAGAGAAGAGAGGGGAGAGATAATAGATAAAAGAGAGGAGAGAGGAGAGAGTGTGTAAGAAAAAGTAAGGGTATAATAGTAATTGGATAATCCAAAATCTAGGTTTCAAAGAAAAAACTATTTTCAGTAGTTTATTCAAAACCTAGGTTTCAAACCAAGGTTTTGTCCAAAATCAATTCTCAACAAAAATTGCTGTTTGTGTAAAAAAATTTCAAATAGAGGTTTTGCCCCAGAATCCATTTTGAAACGTGGTGCCAAACAGGCACTAAAGTAAAAATTCGACCCAACTTTGATAAAAAAAATGTATATTGAGAAAATTAACATGTATTTTTTTTATAAATAAATAATTTAACTATTTTTTTAACATGGGTGAATTATTTACCTAGATTTTATATTTTTAACAGAAAAACCAAAGTATTAATTTAATAAAATTATAATTAAATAAACGACAGCAATAAAAAAAAATAAAGCTTAAACTAAGCTTCTTCATTGACCACCCACTCTTATGTGTATTTTGATAAATTTTTAGAAAATGACTTATAAAAAAAAAGATTTTTAGGTAGTTTTTATAAAAGAGTTTATGAAAAAAAATAATTCTGAATAAATGAGTGTTTACTTTTATAATTGGAAAATTATCAAAAAATGTATAATTTTATTAAAAGTATGAGAGATGAGAGAAGTTAAAAGAAAGAGAGGAGAGAGGGGAGAGGGGAGAGAATGGAGAAGATATAAGATAGAGGAGAGATAATTAAAAAAATAAAGGAGAAAGGAGATATGAGAGAGGAGAACAGTGGAAAAGATAGAAAATAGTGGAGAAATGGTGTAAGAAAAAGTAAGGGGAAAATAATAATTAAATAGCCTATAAATTTTTTTATTATTTTAAAAATTATTCTAACTAATTTATCTGAAACCATGATTTAGTTCAGAATTTTTTTTACCTAATTTTTTTTTTAAAATCATAGTTTCTATAGAAACCAAACAGGCCTTACTTCCCTGACCTATCTCCTTATTCCAAAATGATGTGACTTTTCCTTTGCCGTTTTTCTTTAATAATGTTAGAAAAATAAGTATGAGTTAGGGTCCTTTGGAGTTAAATTATTTTTTATTACATGTTTATCAAAAAATATTTAGATGTCATTAACATCAAAATTTTCTGTCCTTTTTGTTTTTTAATTAAAATGCTCTCAATCCAAATAATTGTAGTTATACATTAAAAGTCCGACACTAACGATCATGTTTACACTTATATAATTATTTCTACGATGAGAAAAGTTCAGATTAAATTGTTTGTTAATGAATCAAGAAAACAAAAAGGGAGGTTGGCAAAACAATAAAATTAGATGACATGGAGATTAAAAAAAATAATTGACTAAATTACATCAAACTCCCAAAATCTTTGGATTATGTACTAATAACTCTTTAAAATTTAATAATAAACTTTCTTAAACTTTATTTTTATGTACATATAACCTATCAAATTTTGATTGGTTTGTAGATAATGCTTCTAAAGTTTGAGTTGTATATAAATAAATTATATATATAATTAATCGTATGAGTTATAAATAGTGATTAATCATCTCAAATTGTAGATTTTTTAAAGAGACTTTAGTACTGGCTATTATAATTTTTTTTAGCTATACATGATTTAAAGCTCAGGTTGTGCATAATTTAGATAAAATAATTTAAACAAAAATTTTATATCTAGTTTTGAGAGTTGATTATACTTTTAATGAAGCATTGAAGGGCCTTTACTTGAATGTGAAGAGACAGGTAAAATGGATAGCCCCCAAATCAGCATTGAGTATTAATTAAGATGTCTTTGTCTTCACACCCATCTAATTTGTCCACTTAATCATAACCTTCTCATAAATACACTTTGACTTTACCATTAAATTAAACTCTCACTCATCATCATCCATAAAAAAAAATTATATTTAGACCAGCATCTTCTGTCATTTTCTTGTTACAGCAAATTTGGACTCTGCTATTTTAATCTAACAATTTTAAATTTTATATTTCTCCAATTATAAATATAAAATATATTTTGTAGTATAATTTATACTCATAAATTAAGTCATATATTAAAGATTAGAGGAATATATTTCAATTTTGTGGTGAATAGATTTTAAAATTGTCAAAGGGATGTCATAAATTTATTGGTGATCATTCACATATTAAATTATATTTTAAAATTGAAGTGATCGTTGACACAATATATGCATATTTATAACCATTATCTCTCTAATTTAATGAAAATAAGTTGTAACACACAATATTTCTGGATTCTTCTAGGGAGATGCCAAATATTTATTTGAATGAAATTAAAATAGTGCTTCTCACTTCTTATAAATAAAAATGTTGAAATAAAAACCTATTTACATGAGAGAAATTAAGAGTTTGAAACCGACACTAGTGATTATCTTCTTGGGAGTAATGAGGGCAAAGAGCAGACCCCTTTCAATTAAGTTGTTATATAGGCAATAATTGAGATTTGAGCCTCCAACCACTCACTTATTTTTAAGTGACAAGAATCCCCTATTACTCATGTCAACTTGAGTTGGTTGATAACAAGTACATTTTGTTCATTAAGTTTAAACATTGAAAAAATTGTAGTAATTTAACATTTAAACTGAATATTTTCATATCTTTTTGTTCCACCCAGGACTTTCTTGATTTTAAATTTTGTAACACAAAGTAATATGGTATGTAGGTTGTAGGATTTCAGTATTTGAATTGAGAGCATTGAAGAAGTTTGTAAAAATAAAAAAAAGATAGTGATTCTTTTAAGTAAGCTTAAGGTATCCCACTGTTAAAAGTAGTGAATAATCCCATTTTAAATTCTCTAAGGGATTTTAGTACTGGCCATGAGATATTCGTAATACACATTGTCAGGGATCGTACCACTGATTAAATGTTTAAAGAACTAAGTTAAATACTACTTCGTGGTTGATAGGACATACATATAAACTTGTGAATATAGATTAAGAGTTTGTTTCCACCGAAACCATCATTTAGTGATTTTCAACATGGAAATAAACATGCACTAAATGTAAATTATCATACAAAGCACATTCTTATCATATTTATTCTATGCCATGTCATTCAATAAAAGGATCTTTGGTAAGTCTTTTTATTCTAATAAAATGAAATTCTATTGACTGTATATTTTCCATTTTTTTTCATTTATGTAAAAGGAAAACAAAAGACTCAAGCTTCCCTGATTTTGGCCGCCGTTTCTTCTAAAAAAATAAAAGTAAATACAATGATTTGTATAAAGCTCAAGAAAAAAAAATTATCTTCAATGTATAAAATTATTGAATAATCAAAATCTAATTAATTAATCAAGCAAAGTTAACAATGTCATTCTGATTTATCAGTCTCTTTCCTTCCTGCAAGAATCATTGAAATTTGCAAGCCTCTGCTAAATGCCTGGTTGAAGAGTAAACGCGTTTGAAACTCTGAAACAAATGGGAACCATGAAAGAATGGCTATTGGCATGAAGAGTAATAATCCCATCACATATTCATATGCTCTGGATAGCTCTTTCACCGAAAACCACAGTTTTGCTCCTTTCAAGAATCCCTTGCATGCTTGAGCAATCTTCACAGTAAAAATCAAAGAATCTCAGAGGTTTTTAATCCTTGAAGTACTTACAGATAAGGTATTATTTGTATCTGCTATGCAAATATATGATGCTTCAGCAGAACAAATGTGTGTGTATTCAAATACATTACTAGAAATTAAGAGATCCATATACTAAATGCCGCATAAGGATAATGGTAACAATCATATTATCAGCATATACTAGCTTATTGACACAAGCATATATCAGAAACGGTTTTGTAGGATTTGATCCTAAAACTGACATGTATTAATGGGTTTGAATCGAAAAGTGACACGTCCTAACTTAATGCATGGAATTTGAAGGTGAAGAAGAAACTCGTTGTCATGGTTTCTTATAATATATTTACTGTGGGAGGAGTGGGGTAGCTCCTAATATAATAACATCATTATCTTTTGAGAATGAACTCAAACAGAAAATGAAACTTGAAGTAATTATTTCCCTGATTTTTGAAAGAGACGTGTCAAATAATAAATAAAAGCAAAAAGGTCTTCTTAGAGAGTATTTCTGAGAATATGCAGAAGTTTCAACTTACCAGAATAATGGCCCATCCAGAGGGCATGAAGGCAAGAATTGCAGCAAACAAATCTGATATGGTTAGTCCACATACGACAAATAACACAGTCATGGCTGACAAGAAGCCAAGGAAGAGGAGTGCCTTCAGAATACGAAACATAAGCTGAAAGTCGGTGCCAAATCTTCGTCTACCCATCGATACCATCTGATGAACACAACAACGGATAAGTACAAGCAACAGCAAGTAAAACGCATGTGTAGGGAAGGAATCAGACAATTCATTATCTTAATAAGTCAAAGAAGCATGGTTTTCAATGCCACCTGTCAAGATCTTGGGGTAGCATTCGCGTACCTTTAGCACGATAAGAATAGTTACCAAAACTGCCCAAGAAAGTCCAAACACCTAATAGGAAAACAGAAGGTAGTAAGATGGTGCCATAAGGCTAGCTATCATTAATATGATAGGATAACACATGAATGAGTTTAAAGTATTAGTACCAGCAAACTCTTGCTGTGATGAGCTATATCCAAGTGATAGACAATTCCATACTGGTACAAAAAGAAGCGAAATGCGAGTATTATCTCCATCGCTTTCCCCCTCCAATTTGAGTATTTCAGGTGTTCATTCTCTTCCTCCCACCAAGATTCCCAACTTTTGTCAGGTGGGATACCAATACCACCACGATTTCCCATCCACCTTTTCCAATCTGTCCAATCATCTACTGTTTTTTGCCAATCAAACCCTGAGGGATTAAACAAGAACGGGGCAAACAGCCAGGAAACAGCCAAGAACCACATTGAGATTGTAATGAATAAATAAAGATGTGAACTGCGATATGATTCCCCATAAACTTCATAAACAATCAAGAGTATAAGAATTTCCAAGCCCTTCACAAAGTGACTTCTGGAGTACATCCTGTAGTTATCGGCAAACTTCGCATGAAACACAACAAAACCACGGCCTGTTGGTCTATACTTTGAACCTCCATGCAAGAGTGTTCTTCCATAGTAATGTGCTTTTGTTCCAAGCTGGAAGGTAAAGAACACAGAGGCCAGCTGCAGCTGCATGATGACAAAATCACCCAAGGCAGTGCGAAAACCCTTCTCCAAGCCGATTTCCATAACCATGGGCAGCACCAGCAGTATGCCCAACTGAACTAATGACTGTGTTGCCAAGGCCTCTTCAAGGGCTTTACTCTGTTCTATGTTCGGACTTTGAAGAATTTCTCTCTCGACCCCACTCAAAACCATATATAAACGTCCATACAAGAACACGTATACCGTCCACACAGTTACCTGAAAGGAAAATATCACGTAACAATACAGCCATAAACTTAATCTCATTTTAGACAAAAAATGCACGATTCTGAGGTGATAGTGACATTGTCCAGATATCCCGCTCATATGATCATTATAAAAGAATTGGATCAAATCATAGCTCTAATCACAGAAGAAGCCATTACAAGTCATAAATTCGTTTATTTCTACATTTTTTATTATTTCAATTTTTTGTCCTCAGAATCTAAAGTCTAATAAGAAAAGAAGCCTTCTATCATGCATGTAAGAAAACACTATAGTCTAAAATAGGTAAAGTTCATTATGTATGTGAGGGGTTTGTTGACTAATACTTCAAGTAACTAATTATTATTTTAATAGTTTGAATTGATCAAATTTGTGATCGCATGATATCTCCCACTTTCCCACTTTCATTTATTTATTATTGTAGAGATATTATAAGATATTTAAATATCCTATAATTAGTATATAGGATAAGATATGATACTATTTTATTAGTATCTAGGATTCTCTATTGTGTATATATATATCCTTTTTGAATATCAATAAAGTACAAGTACTATTCATCTGAAATAACATGGTATCAGAGGAATGTTACAATTGGTGGCTCCTCTAAAGCTTCGTCATCATCTTAGCAGCGCGTGATTCTCATGCGCAACTACTACGTCAGTTTCATGCTTCAGCCTGTGGCAGCGCGTGTAATGCCCTTCTTCGATGGTGTTCGTCTTCTCACGCATCGACTCATTGAATCTAGTCTACCCCTAATAGTTTTGCACTCTAGTTTGACGTTTTCAGGTTGGGTCATCTCTATTTTGTTTGATTCACGATCCCCTCTATCCCCGTGAGACAGCTTTGGCACCTTGGTTAATATTTTTTTGCTGATTGGTCCCTAGAGTGGCTTTTGGTTGCTGTATTTACTATGATTAAGTGCTTCCAATACTAATCGGCTATATCATATCACGTAATGTATCGTGTAATGCCTTTGTGTTTGGTATTTTCTGTGACAAAGCCCCTGGTGTGACTATTGCTCTCTCTAGTATATTGTTTTTGGCTTGGATGCTTGTTGATTATTTGTCCCTGGTGTGACATCTAGTTAAACTTTTTTAATCTGGATATAGTGATTGGTTTGCTAAATCTTCTCCTATGGTATTTTATGGCCGATAACTGTGATAACACATTCATAATATATGCCCTGAAGTATGTCTAGTTTCTTAAATACGGCAAGTTGCAAAAGCACGTCACTCTGAATGTTAGTGGTCTTATTGCAAAAAGTAATAATGAGACATGTTTGGTCTCTTCTACTTCTAAATGGATCCTCGGGTGCTACTGATCACACGACAGGTAACAGTAATCTCTTCTTTACTTATGACTCATATGCCAATCCATCAAGTATTACCATTGCTAATGGTTCCTATTCCCATGCCACTGGTTCTGGCATAGTAAGTCTTACTCCTTCCATTCAGTTACCTTCGGTGCTGTATGTACCTGACCTTGCATTTAATATTCTTTCTCCAAGCAAGCTTACTCGTGATCTCAATTGTTGTGTTTCATTTTATCCTCATCACTGCTTGATACAGGATCTCTTGACGAAAAAGATTATTGGTAGAGGTTACGAATCTAGCGGTCATTACTTCTTTGATGATCAGGGGTCTCATGCGATGGCTTGTACCGGTGGTGTCACTCCTTTTGAAGCACATTGTCGTTTGGGTCATTTATCTTTATCGTCTTTAAAAAAGGTTTATCCTCAGTTTCAGCATTTTTCATCATTAGATTGTGAGTCATGTCAATTTGCTAAACATTATCGTCTTCCTTTAGTATCTCGAGTCAATAAACGGGCTTCGTCTCCTTTTGAATTAGTGCATTCCGATGTTTGGGGTCTATGTCCAGTTGAATCCAAAGCTGGTTTCAAGTACTTCGTTACATTTGTTGATGATTATTCCCGCACTACTTGGTTATATGTAAAAAGTCGTTCTGAGTTGTTCTCTCACTTTTGTGCCTTTACTGCTGAAATTAAAAATCAATTCCATACTCCTATCCATACCCTACCCAGTGATAATGCTAAAAATATTTTTCTGAATCATTTCGCTCTTTCAAGCTTCAAAACGGAATTCTACATCAATCTTTTTGCGTGGATACACCAACTCAGAATAGTATTGCCGAAAGAAAAAATCACCACTTATTAGAAGTAGCCTGTGCACTTTTATTTCAAATGCAGGTTCCAAAACTCTTTTGGGCAGATGCGGTCTCCACTGCTTGCTTTCTCATTAATCGTACGCCTTCATCTATTCTTGATAGTCACATTCCCTACACTACTCTTTTTCCTTCCAAGTCTTTGTTTCTCATTGATCCTAAGATTTTTGGCTGTGTGTGTTTTGTTCGAGATGTGCGTCCTCTGTCTCTAAATTAGATCCTAAGTCCCTCAAGTGTGTCTTTCTTGGCTACTCTCGAGTTCAGAAGGGTTATCGGTATTTCTTTCATACTCTTAATCGTTATCTAGTTTCTGCAGATATTACTTTTCAGGAATCTGTTGCATATTTTACCTCTAACACTTCCGCTCCTCCTTCCCCACTTGTGGAGGAGGACACTCTTTTAGTATATTCTATTATTGCCTCACCATCACTGGCTCCAGCTCCCGTAGCTGCACCTGGTCTACCACATTTGTCTCAGGTTTATATTAGATGTTTGAAGGAAATCAGTTTATACCAGATGTTTGAAGGAAACCAATCCTGCTATTACGCTAGATTTGGCTCCGTCATTGTCTGCTTCTTCATCAGATCTTGCATCGAGTATCACTCACCCTGAGCCTGACAAGAACATTTGCAAGAGAGGAACTTGATAAAGAATCATATGTATGATTCAAGAGCAAGATGCTCACACAATCATAGTAACCCACTTAGATTTACACATTAATCTGACCTCACTTGAGGGAGATGAACTAATCTTATAACCTATGTATTAATCCTCACTTGAAGGCTTTGAAAGCGTTCCTTCTCTTCAGGTTTAACCTTTTTCTTCTTCTTCTTTTCTTCATCGAGACCTTAACCAAGATTTAATATTTCTGCTTTGTTACCATATGAAAATTTTAAGGATTAAAAGTAGAGGAAAAATAAGGACATCAAAATATTATTAATCCTTGAATGAATAGGAATACAAATAGGCCTTTATATAGGCAAAAATATAAGCTAACAGGTTAAATCTAGAATTTATCGTAATCCTAATATCTCAGATCTATTCTTCTAAGATATGATTATTTAATATTTAAATCTGGTCCTAAATAATATTTAAAATTTATTTTAGATTATTAATTAAATAACTAACAAAACATAATATTAATTAATAATTAATTCTAAACTAGCGCATCTCAACACCCCCCTCAAGTTGGATCTACAGCTTGAATACTTGTGCTTCTCAACAAAAATATTTTTGAAGAAATTATTGTTGCAAAAGTTTTAAGGAGTCTTACTCCAAAATTTGAACATATTGTTGCTACGATTTAAGAAGCACATGATCTGTCTGATTACTCGTTTGATGAACTAATGAGTTCTTTGCAAGCACATGAAGAAAGGTTGCTGAGGTCTGCTGAAAAGTATGAAGAAAAGGTTTTTCAGGTAAAGGAAGAGACTAATGATAACTCCCCTGGTTAAGGTCATGGCAGAGGCCATGGAAGAAGTGAAAGAGGTCAAGGCAAGGGAGGTTATAATGAAGAGAAGAAAACCTTTCAATTCTATTACTGCAAAAAGCCAAGTCACAAAGAAGCTTTTTGTTGGAAAAAAATTAGAAAGATGAAAACAATCAAGCTAATTTTACAGAATAGGCAGATGCTGAGAGTAAGCTATTTATGGCCCTTTTTTTGTGAAAAAAGAAAAATAATGATGTTTTGTTTTTGGATAGTGGTTATTCAAATTATATGACTAGAACGAAGTCATTGTTTAAGGATTTTGATGAGTCTCAAAAATCAGATGTTACCTTGGTGACAACAAGTACATTCAAGTTGAAGGTAGAGGTACTGTTAGCATTGAAACCAGCCAAGGGTGTGTCTATGGAAAGTAAAGTAAAATACATTTTCCTATAAGTAAGGCTTGGAGAGTATCTGAATGTCTTGAATTAGTGCATGCTGATTTGTGTGGGCCTATGAACATGAATTCTCTTAGTGGCGGTCAATATTTTTTACTACTCACAGATGATTACAGTCGTATGTCTTGGGTTTATTTCTTGGAAAATAAATCTGAGACTTTTGACAGGTTCAAGGAGTTCAAAGTTTTTGTTGTAAGGAAAAGTGGTCTTCTAATAGACACTACAAACAGATAAAGGAGGTGAATTTGTCTCAACTGCCTTTAAGAATTTTTTGTGAGGAAAATGGAATTTGCAGGCAGCTTACAGCACCACATACACCAGGATAAAATGGTATCGCTGAAATGAAGAATCGTACTATAGTAGAGAAGGCCAGATACATGATGCAAAAGAAAGATCTTCCTATTTATTTTTGGGTAGAAGCTGTTGTAATAGCGATATACCTTCTCAATTTGTCTCCTACAAAAGGTGTCCGTAATCAAATACCATATGAGGCTTAGACGGGTAGAAAGCCAACGGTAAGCCACTTTAAAATTTTTAGTTGTATAGCTTATGTTTTGATTAAGACTCATTCTCACAAGTCTAATGAGCAATCTGAAAAATATATTTTTATTGGCTATTGTTCTTAATCTAAAGCATATAAGCTATATAATCCAATAAGTGGCAAAATTACTATTAGCAGAGATGTAGTATTTAATGAAGGTGCATGTTGGGATTGGAGTGATAAACAAGTGCCACAAGAGATTCCTATAGAGGTTCCACAAGAAGAAGAACAAGAGTCACTACTTGCAACAAATCCATCTAGTGGAAACTCTTCATCAGCTTTTGAAGAATCTTCTGCTACACTGAGAAGGTCAACAATAATCAGAAAGTCAAATCCCCAATATACTGCTGATATATCTTCCTGTCAATTTGCTCTTACGGTTTTAGATCTATTATATTATGAAGAGGTAGCTGAAAAGGAAGAACGACAGAAAGCAATGATAGAAGAGTTGAATTCCATTAAAAAGAATGAAACATGGGAGATGGTGGATTTACTAGAAGGATTTATCAAAGGAGTCGTTCTGTTTTTTCAGGGATTACTTGAGGGTACAGCTTTATAGTAGGGGGAGTATTAACTAATGCTTTAAGCCACTAATTATTATTTTATTAGTTTGAATTGGTCAAGTTTGTTATCCCATAATCTCTCCTACTTTCCCACTTTCATTTATTTATTATTACTTAATATTTTCTTGTCTGCTACTTTTCTTGGCTTCTATGTCAGTCAATAAATGCAAGTCAGTTTATGCCTCTCATCTGTTATATTCTCTTCCTCCAACAGGGTTGACAACAGGTATCATTGTCTAAAAATAAAAACAGCTATTAACCGTCAAGACAATATCGGCAATAGATTAGTTACCATGCTGCTGAAATAGAAACCAACTGTTGTGAAGTAGAATGACAACATCCTGAAGAAATCAAAACGTCTTCCGAGGCGATATACGTCACGGCTCAGTGTTTGTTCTCCATTCCCATTGGCCACCTTAGCCTCAAATAGTGAGATCTGATTCATGCCCACATCACGCCCTTTACCTACTTGGATGTACTCATGGTGTGTGATAAATCCATTACGTAGAGTTGAATTGTATCCTATGGATATTAGCACAGTTAGTCAACAAGTTCTATCAATCAGCCAGTCATTTTCTCAAAACCTTAAAGTACCTGCAAATACGTCCTCGCTCAAGTTTATTACTCTTGAAGCTTTGCTTATGCCACCTCTTGTTATGTGGAAGATTCTGTCAAATATATCAGGATGACCGTAGTGGAATCTCACCCTGCAACAGTGAGCATCGTGGAATGAATCATTAAACTGAAGTTTTTAAGTAAAATTTTACTATGCATGCAAGAAAGTTTTTTAATAAGATCTTGAAGTTCATATATACAAATTCCCGGTTGGCACTAAAAAAAAAAGATTCCTGAAACAATAAACATAGATAACAAATCTGGTATGATACGTAACAATCAAAATAATACAGAGAGGTTTTTAATAAGAGCTTGAAGTTCATATGCATCTGATAAAGTCAACCACAATAACAAATGAAATCAAAGTATATACTAATTTGGTTATAGTTGTTGAGATATTAATATTTAATTTCAAATCTTCAAGATTACTAGTACTAATTTTGGAATACCAAAGCATAGAGGTACAGGTACCTTACCTATAATTGAATTGGAAGAATCACTCCAAAAAAAGAAAAGAAAAGAAAATATAGAGCAAAGGCAGAAAAATACAGGATGCCCAGTGATGATAAATTACAAGCATTTTGATTTTATTTTAAAAATCAATTCAAGAACAAACCACTTGGGACTAACCTTAGAGGATTGGCTAAAATTCGTTGGCCAATGGTCACAAAGCTGGTCTCCTGGTTTGACATGAACCAAGCAAGAGATGAAACACTGCAAAACACAAATTATAAGCTCGCACATAAGGTTCATTGCCATATGTGATTTAAAAAAATGATCATACAAACTAATTAAATCAAATTTAATACTTTGATACTGTTAACAGGCTTACCTTCCAGTAAAAATATGCTCCCTAAGACCCAATATGGTGGGTCTTCGATGCCCACTGTGATTTTTATGGAATTCCTCCAGTACATTTCTCATTTTGAAAGCTTCTTCATAGTAATTATCCTTAGAGGAGAAAAATGAAGAAACAAGCAAATAAATTATAGTGACTATATTTTAATGGATCCAAATGAATAATGCTTCTTCCACAACAATCGTAATCACAGTTATGAACAACCCATAGATATGGCCTGAGTTCAAAAAATATGTGAAGTTGCACAAAGTTATGAAAGCAATAATTGTTTAAGTAGCATTACTCATCCTTGTAGACCAAAAAAATGAAAAAGAAAAAAGCATATTCATCCTTAATTAAATTTAGTAAGAAAAGCAACCTGATTCATGTCTATGGCCTGCAGAGCTTCTCCACGAGTAAATATAATGGCATGGTTCTGGTTTTCAGGCTTCCCTTCACCAATTTCTGTCGGAGAACCTGGAAGCTTGATGCGATATATTTCCTAGTAATGCAGCACAGAAGCATTTGCATTAGACTTGTTTATCAACCACTGGTGTATTTTGATCTAGACTTGATGCATGCATCCAGCAAAATTTGTTTGGAGGAACAGTATGACTTAGACAAACCAAAAGATTATCATGGTGGACCAGGATATGCTGGGAACTACAATGCATTGAACAAAAAGCCACTAAAGCCCACAACATGCCCGTGTCAACAAATTGAGATCCCAAGGAAACTATTTCATCGGCTTCAATTCCAATTTTTGTGATGACTTATCAATAACCACATATTTATAGATTTCACAGTAGACGTTCATTAGAGGTAAGTGGGTCATGGAACGTTTGAAAAGTGTTCCAAAAATTACACCTACACAACTAAGCAAGTCAATGTGAGTCTTATAGAAAATATGCATGCAGCAGAAATGCCAATAAAACATTGTACCAGAATTTTGTTTATACCTCATCATACTTGTCACCTCCCTTGACAAGAACAGGGTAATAAACTTTCTGACTTTTTCCTCCAACAGTTTCCTCTTTTTCATCTACGTAAGCAACACGAAGAGCTGGATTCCTGCATGGCATTTTATATTATTGAAGAGGAAGATGCCCAATATTTTCACATTATAAAAGGAATTATCTACAGTTCAGCAAATGATTGTATTGACTCACGTTAACATCAGATTGAGAATATTAGTATAGCAGCTTTTGTCTCGAGGATTCTGGGATTTTTTCTGAGAACCATAGATTTGACAAGAAACAACATAGGTGAACTTTAAATCTGCCAGAGCCTGTGCACGTTCTAAATGGACCTTCTTATCGTTTTCACTGAAATCCAAGGTTTGGTAGCCATCAAAGATAGCTGCAAAGTGAATGAAATGTAGTTCAATAATGAATGAATAGCTTTTGCCAAATCTGGGATTTAGATTTGAAACACTCGTAGAAAAGAGAAAATTAACCTTTGTCTCCTGCATATTCTAGGAAGCATTGAAGGTCCAGAGCTTTCCTGTAGTACAACATTCCTCTCACTTGCAAAAAGACCAAAAAAAATGATCATCACAAAGAACTTAATGTATGAATCTTTCTAAGAGAATATTCACCACAATCTGAACCTGTTCGATAGAGAGTCTGTCCTCTGAATGATGCCCACTGACGAACACACTCCTGCTCATCGATATCATCATATTTAGTTTTTAGTTCTTTAATGCGATCCTTGAAATTGGTCCATTCATCTGCATTTCATTTATATTAAGCAGTTGTCAAAAGACACAAAAAGTATAAAAGGCAAACAAATAGAAAAAAAAAATTACCAGGATAGATCATTTGTAGGTAGAACAAAATTGATATCCCGTCTTCATTTTCCTTTTGTAGCTCCTCATCAGAATAAAGAACATCTTCTTTGTAATACGGAGTCAGAACACTATAGCAAAACAAGTAAGTTAAGAATTGAAATTTTGGATGAAAGAATACATAGAGTGTAAAATCGAAGGTAAGAAAGAAATAGGGTGAATGATGAGCCTGGAGACACACATACACACACACACTCACTTGCAGGGGCAGCCGCTCTCTGCTTTACTCATAATAATATGAAGATAGGTATTAAATACAATATAAACTGTTGTTGACCTGTGTTGAATTCTGGAAATCACATGATGCTCTCTGAGCTGTTTGTTATGGGCCTTTAGTTGTGCCAACATTTCAATCCTATCCTTTCTATTCTATTACTGAGTAAAGTATTCAAGAGTTGGTTCATATTCCTATTAGAGTTCAAGAATCAAGATGCTGATTTTTGGACAAAATCTCTGTCCAGGATCAGATTTGAACTGAGATCCAAGCTAGTAAGGACTAGCATACATTCCTACCTTGAGGGAGGGTGTCGGTAATCTGTGAGGATTTTTGGAAATCACATGTGAACTTGAAAACAAAATGGCTCTAATATCTTCAGACATACAAAGAACAAAAAGGCTCTTGACAACAAAATACTTTATCTACAGAGTGGACTTCTTCCTTCTATTTTGATCATGTAAATTCATTCTTTTCCTTCTTTTTGTCAAAGACCACATCAATCCAGAATCCAAAGTTGTTAAGTAAAGGATCGTGAATGATTTTTATTAATATCACCTACTATTTTCCATTTCCACAAATTCCATCACAATGACTAACCTGAAGGATAGCATGTCCCGTACTATGGGAGCCTTTGGCATATTCATAAATAAGGAGTTTGCAAAGAATGTAATACGCCGGCGAGCATCTAGATTTTGTGGTACATTTATGGCAGATTCCTTGACTGTCAAAAGCAAATGCAGCCTAGTAACCTATAGAGAAGCAAAAAAGACAAAGGTAAATGTGGATACGCATGAGAATGATTCATGTTATGCGCTAGTTAGGATGAGGTTGTACAGAATACCTTCTCCTTCCATGATTTGTCCCTTGTAAGATATGTGTCAATGTTAACAAACCTCTGTCCTTTCTTTTCATCATCTACCATATGCTGAGGAGGCGCCTCCAGGATTCTGGGAAAAGCAGAATAAAATCCTTGTCATAAAGCTGGAAGCAAACTTATCAGTTAAAAATGCAAATCACACATTTTTATGCCAATAAATGTTCTTCTCAAACTTACAAATGCCCATCAATCATAACGTCCTGTATGATGATTTCTACTATATCCTGCAGGACATTGACTATCTGTGGCTTCAAACCCTCAATTTTGTCATCATCAGATGTCAACAGAGTTAAAAACTTATCCAACTTCTCACTGAGAGAAGGTAAACCACTCATCTTGAAATCCTGAACAAATGCGCCCTGTTGTATGCTCACTTCTACTTGATCGCAAATATGCTTTACCACCCTGTTTCATACATGGAAGAGGTCAGACAATCATGAGGATTTCTATGCAGAGAAAGTAACACTTGTTTGTTTATATTTTTTCCTCCCTTCTGGATACTTTGGGACGGGATGGGGGTAGGTTGTGATGGTTATACAAACTATTTCTTCCTTACATCTTGTCTTCCTCATCCAGCAGAAGGTTTTGTATGATTTCCCTGAGCGTCTCATAACATTCAAGGACTGCTGAATACATGTATTCATCATTCCTAATTTTCCTAAACAAATCATCATCGTCCTTCCCCTTAAAATCTTTTGCCATGTCTACTGCTATAGGAATCTGTCATATATGGAAGAAAGTTCAGAAATATAAGACAGAGAGTCCATTTTAGTTCTAACAGTAAGTCTCATTCAAACCACATACCTTACTAGCAAGCAAGAACGGAGGCCACTGAATGACAGAAACATCACTTGAACGGTATGGAACAAGCAGAAGATCTCTATCTCTGGACAATTAGAAGTCAATATATATTAGAAGCTTGAAATCCTCACATTTCATGCAACATGTACTGAGCAAGCAGCATTTTGTACCTATTGCTGATGAGGTCTTCCTCTCTCATTGTATTAATGAACTCATTCCACACTTGAGAGAAGTATGCAACATTCCTGCGTTCAGATTGGTCCTGCCAAAAAAAATTGTTTGCTTTAGCCAGCAACAATAATATCAATCAAAACCAACAAGAACTTCTGAAATGTAAAACATAAAATGTCGTACAATGTCCTCTGTTTCAATGTATTTGTTTCTTCCAGGCAAAAAGCATCGACTAAAAGCATATGGTACAGCTTCAAATCTGGAGCGCAGCATCCCAAGCGTCCTTATCTAAAGATGCAAAATGTGACTACGAGATTAGTCAACAAAAATCCATTTTATCATCAGATAATAGGACTTTATTCCTATTATTAGAAGAAAATAACAATTTTTACATATTGGAAAAAAATATTGTAATGATGAGTTTCATGACCTAGCTTGTTCTCAAATACTGCAACAATTTTTTCTTTTTTGACAAAAAGAATTAGAAAGAGGATTACAAAGTCAAACACTACAATAATTATGCTACTTACCTCACCCAAATGGCTGAAGGCTCCAATAATCCCACCAAATATAGTTGAAAAAATCGCATACCATATTTGAGTATCCATAAAATATACCTATATATCAATAAAGCATATATTAAATTATTAATTAAATAAGAGAAGTTCATCAATCCGTAATTTCATTTCTTCTTAACTCACCAGGATGATGGGAGCCCATATTGCAATGACAATACACAAATTGTGAGTTTCTGTTATATTTGAAAAATGCAAGTTAATGCTAGCTAAATCCACAGAATATGGAGGTCAGATAAACATTTGAGAAAAAATTGCTACCATTGTCTGGAAAGAATTCGTGCCACTGGTAGTTATCAATAGGCATCCCCATGATTAACTTTGTTGGCTCAACAAGGGGATATATCTGGGAAAACCAGTTCATTAGTTCTGAGTAAGTAAAATCTACAGAAAAATGTCATATGTATGAAAAGGCATTTAGTCAACTACAGTTACAATTTGATGGCAATAATTTGACATTACATACAATGGAAAATATGTTCCTGACATTTATATTTGCTTTCTTATTGAAGCTCTCCATTTTAACATCAAGCATGTAACAGTAAAGAAATAGTGTTAGCCGAAGGAGCCATGTAGGATAGGGCATTCTGGTTTCAAAGGACATGATAACAACTTTCAAGTGATGAAGGGGTGATCTAGAAAGGTGTGTTTTAATGAGGGGCTTAGGGCAGAAAGGTCTTTAGTTGCCAATTTTAAAAGAAAGTGTTCAGAAAATTGAGTGAAAAGGGGAGAAAAACAAAGGATACCAAGGCATTCTTTCTCTCAAATATACCATTTTATTATCCACAAAAACTACTTGTCACCACCGTTCTATTCCAGTCCATTCTTTCAAGTCTTTCTCTCACACTTCATGCTGTGTGATAAATATATAGAAAAATATAAAGCTTAATTTATTTGTTAGTTATTCTTTATTAATTATGGGATAATAAAGGGCACCTTCTGAATGATTCATTTCTCCTGTATTTAGTTTTATAAAAACTTTTCCCATATAAGCATATTAAAAAGGTGAATTAAACTGAGCACAACGCATAAATGTCCTTTCATCAGAGTGGACATTCTGATTCTCACTTCAACAGCATTTACTAAATCACTGGCCAGAGCTATACATGCAGATGGTCAGACTTACTCTCACAGGTAAGCTTCAAAACTCAGGTAAGTATCATCATAAAATAATTAATGATAGAATTATCACCTCCACATAGTAGCTGACTGCTAGCTTACTAATCAGCAGCATGATCCAAAAAAGGGTATACCTGCCATATTAAAGGAGTTTTAACGCAATAACAAAAGGGAAACTGGTAATAGAAGCTGCATATATGTGCCAGAGATCCAATAATTCAAGCAAGTAGTTGATTCAAAAGAAATTTTTCCAGGAATTCTTTAAATCATCCAAATGTCACTAACATGTATGGGCTAAGAAAATTAGAAAACAAATTGGAAAACTTTAAACAACAGTCAATTGCATTTTCAAGATACACATTCTTTAACTTGCCACAATCATGAACTGATAAAATAAAAATAAAGTTTAATAATAACATTTCTGCTATAACATAAAATTTGAATTCAACAAACTATACTCATAATTATGAGCCAATAAAAATTTCACACATTGGCATGAAACAGTATTTCCACCTTCTCCCCCTCCTCAACCTCGCAAATCCATATTAAAAAACTAAAGGGAAAAAAACTGAAGGGTAAAACGGGAAAATGCAAATTGAACTTTCACTTACTTCAGTAGTGATAACATGTTCTCATGCATGCCCCTTCCAATATACAATTTGGGCTGCAGTATGATCAATGTAAGCCAAATAACATTCAGATTAAATTTCAACACAAAAGAGATGAGGAAAAAAAGCATGAAAGCATCTAGAAACAGGTATTTGTCAAGTAAATGCTTGTTCACCTGAGCCCACCACATGAAAAGAGTGATAATTCGCATATTAGAGCGCTCCAGCTTTCTTCTCAAAGGTGGAAGGAAAAATAGTATTGCAGCCATTACATTTGGCAATAAAAATATTGCAACAAGATAAAAGTAAAGTGACTGGTTCCCCCAATCCCCTGCCCAACTGGTGAAGAATTGTATGAGCCATGATGGATTCTGAAGAGAATTCGAATAGCTGACTGGCAAGACTACAACCCAAACAGCTGCTATCACAAATTTCAGAAAATACCGTAGCAGTTGGGTAAATTTCATATTCTTCCAGGCATTCCAAGTAAGAATGATATCAAGGGTGACTGCACATTGAAGATAAGAAACAAATAGGTTAATAAATGATTAAATTGAAACCAATACTCCAGTTAACAAAAACTAATGCAATTATAAGATTATGGATGGCCGTGGGTATTAAATTTCAAAATTTCAAAATCCATGGACCTGAACCAATTCAACAAGAGAGATTACAAAAATTGTTTAAGAAATGCTCATTAAGACCTATCCCTAAACCTAAACAGTTAGATTTTTGTCGGAAACCATATGGCACGGGAACCTAGACCCACTTATGATGCTCTGGCTTTTTTGTTTTTCTCCAAGAAACTCTAACCTCCAAAAGGAAAGGCCAGTAGCATTTTCTGAGTCTTTCTTTTGGAATTTAATTTTTAACCCCTCTTGGTACAGAGTTTCCAAGAAAAAGAATGGTACTCAATACTTAAGATTGTTTTAGATCAATATTCAAGAACATCATCAAAAAACAAGCGAAGCTACCTTGAATAAAATTGAGAAAAGCATATGTAATGAAAATGCTCATAGCATTGTTTTGCACATCATCATCAAAAATCAAACCAAGAGGTCCAGCAGAACTCCATGCAACAATAATCATAACCTGAAATTCAATAATATAACATATGATAAAACTCATGAAGTTGTAAAACTATATGATAAGCCCAAGATTAAGCTTACCTGTAAGGCCAATATAAAGAATATCCACATTCGATCAAAACTTCTATACAGGTGCAAAAATGTACGGACTTCTACAAAATTTGTCTTGGGCTTCTTCTTTCCTGATCCTGAGCCAGCTTGGTTACGAACCTATCATAGCAAAGTTCACTTTAATAGAGATCTTGAACTTGATATGAATGTATCATGTCATGTGATACATTATCAGGAAGAATTAGCATTTGGGACATGAAAAATCACACATAAATATAGAAGGAAACAAGAAAGAAACCTCATTTGCTTGGTGCTTCTCATCTGAATGCCTAAAAAAGTCTGCCTTGGGGTCCATTGGCCACCCTAGCTTAAAACATTTGTTAGACCTAGAAAAGGGATGAATTCAAGCTTTCTGTCAATTAAATTAATAACCCCCAGAAAGGTTTTAAAATTCTTCTCATTATTCCATATTTAAAAGTCATTGGTTCAAAAAGAGAAAATATTTACCAAAAGTATTCATTCAAATCGTCATAATTTCTCCACATAGTATGGCTTGCCTTCCCTTTGTCGTTTCTCTTTGCTTCCTACACACCAAAAACAGAAAAATGTTTCGGGTGCAGATATTTATAGAAAAAGATGTAGCAAAATTACTTGAGTTATTGCCATATGAAAATTACCTTGAGTAAAACTTCATAAATGGGAGTGATAACTTCCCTCAGAAAGCATTCTTCATCCCGTGCTGCTGTTTGGTATGTGTCCCCACTCACAGGATGAACATTGCTATACAAAATCCCATAGACATCATTGCACATCTTCGGAAATGAAAGTAGAAAAGCGTTATTGCCACTAATGAAGTTCCACAATCTATATAGTATCCAATTTTGGAAATTAACCCTTCCCATATTAAATATTTAGAAGGAATGAGTGAATGAGGAGGAACCATTTCGCCTCATCCTTCCCTTCCCTCCAAATTGAGGGATAACAGATGGGAAAAGTTTGATCAGATTATAATAAGTAAAAAGATAGTAGAGGTAGGGAAGGTAGAACAGTAAAGAAAGAATCAAAGATCCAATTGCACTAACTGTTATAACTCCCTTTTCTGATTACACAACAAGGGTTCTTTAGTAACGAATTCTAACAAACTAGCCTCCTCAATTATAAGTCTGTTATTAACAGAACAAATTCAATGATTAACAATATCGGTTAACATATTATAAAAGCTTGTCTAATTCACTATTAACTATTTCATCCACCATGTTAAATGCAAAAAGATTTTAGAAGAGGATAGACTCGCAACATAAGAATGAATTGTAAGCCACTAAGATCAGACAAACTTACATTATGGAAAATGTAGCAAATACATTCAGGCATGAAGCGAACATTTGAAGCTTCACCCCATATAAGAAGGTAAAGAGCTATGTAAATCAGCTCTAGCTGTTGTTTGCTACGACCTTCTGGAAACCTGTAAAGTAGTTGCAAAAATAAAATTTCACCCACCAAAATTAATTAAAATGCTCCTGATAAGATGATATTATATGAAAATTCATTAAATAAAATCTATTTGGCCTCACTTTATGATCTTAAAGTAAAAAATACACTCACCTAAGATTGGATTTACAACGCACATAATGACACCATGAATTATAATTCTTGAAAATTTTAAGCAACAACTGCTCTACGGTGTCTTCTTTAAGCTGCAATGAGCTTCATATCATTAAAAATATGATCACGTAAAAGTGCAACATAAGGTAGCTGAAACAGAAGCAATTTGCAAGAAATAATACTTCACCTCAAGAGATGCAGCATTCTTATTTCTAATATCAATATTGGCAAGTAACAGGATAAGATGCTCTCTCTGATTTGCCACATTTCCTTTCTTTGGACCACAAATATACCAAATAAGATTTAATCAGATCATCCAAAAGAAATTCATATGACAAAAATATCTAGAAGTATTCGGAGTTGACAAATGAACATAAAATGGTTAAAAGAGACTAACATTCCTGGTTAACAGGCCTAACTCCAAACTCTCTTCAACCAAAGTAATCAGCACAACTTTCAATATCACAATTTTTTTTATGGAACGAGGAGTGGGGGGAAGTATTACCTGAAATCCGAAAATAGAGGAGAGCCAATCAAGTATGTCATTTACTTTTATAACCCTCTCCATAGGCATTGTAGAACCATCATTGGAGACAGCACCTCTTGAATGAATTATGGGCATTGGAAGATTATCCACCTTACGTAGAGCAATAAGTGATGCTTTGATCTATAATTTTGAAATAGAAAAGACAAGCACATCAAAAGTGAAATTTCAGGAAGAATATGCCATCGGCAGAATCAAAATGGCCATTGCACGTATTTCCAGACGTACAAACCTCAGGAACTTCCATGATTGCTGGTTTAACACCGACAGCATACAATGGAAGGATGTTATAATGTTCGTATTGTCCCCTTTTATTCTCAACATCCATTGCATACATTTTTGTCTGTTGATAAAAGAACATCATCACTTCTCTAACTATGTCTAAGAAGTATTCAACATAATTGAGTTAGTAAAACTAAACATGCAAATCAAACCTTCCCATCAATGTTGCCTGCAGGCACCATAGCAGTCAGCACATCATACAGGACAGTTGCAATCTGAATAATTTTAGCCATTTCCTCCCTTCAAAAGCCAAATCAAAAAGAGTGAAACCAGGAAAATGATGTAAGCTACAAAACTTTTAGGCGTAGAAGTTAAAATGCAAAGGTACGTTTATGTTGGCAGAACTTAGGGGCCTTTGTTCATTCTTTCTCCTCTTTCTAATTCATTTTATTTTTCAATCAACAAGCAATAATATGCTGAAAAAGAGCTTAACTAATAATATGCTGAAAAAGAGCTTAACTACGAGAAAAGCTCTCAAAGATAATGACAAGAAGTGACTTAGACTCTTGTATAATAAAAGCACTCTGACCTACAATATTACCACTTAGCTTGTAAGACTTATCCTTGAACAATTAGTAAGTTTTTCAACACTCCCTCAAGCTGACCAATTTCTATGGAAAAACAACCGCCACATAATTGAAGATCTAAAACTTCCAAAACAGGACCACCAGCAAAGACCCAAAGACAATCATATGTTCCAGCAATATAGAGAACAAGAGAGGAAATGGCAAAACCCCAGGACAGGATGTTCAAGCCAGAAGTGAGAAGAACCCCCCCCCCCCCGGCATTCCCATGAGTTAACGGCTGAACAGCAAGGTGGCGGCAGTGCATGTGAGTGAATGCTTTACAAGGCATTGCCATGTTCCTGGGTTTTGTGTTATGTTGGATCATGGAGCAATACTCTATTTGATAAATAATAAAGTGAAAAAGAACAATAAAAACAAAAGGCAGAAGAAGAATTCTGATAGTAAACAACTGTGGTAATTGGACTAAAGAATGAAAACAAGAAAACTACTCCAGAAGACACAGAAACCAAGGCAGGTAGAGAACAGGGTGGATGAAACTGCTCTGAGCATGCTGAAATTTCAGGGTAAAGCATAGGTATTTCAAAATGTTCAGGTAATGAAGAAAAACAACTCGCACAATTCAGGCTTTGTACCTTCCTCTATTTATAATGTTCTGGAAAAAAAAATTAACCACAAGATCAACTCCCAGTGATAACTGAAAGACGTCATAAAAAAAAGTGATAACTGAAAGACACTTAGAGAATAATCAACTTCTAACCAATAACACTGGCACTTAATTTGTTAAACTTATTCTTAAGAGATTAATAAGTTTCTCAACAAAAAGCAAGCCTCACGGTCTCTTGTTAAATTCGCCTTCTCTGACATTTTCCTCATAATATTTTTGGTAGTATGACAGCAGCTCCCTCGTATCACTTCTTGAACTCCAATTTTCAGTTAATTCCCCTTCCTGCAACCAATGAATACATTGAACGTTTCAGGATGTAGACTCTTAAATATTTATGGGCAGCACATTGAATCAACTAAGGATCAACTGAACACTCAAAATAGTTATTGTCTGCTGCTAACATTATTGTCCCGTATAAAAGGAAAAGTCGCTAACAAAGGGAAAATAGATTTAAGCGTAACACAAATATTTAAGGCGTGAATCCACACAACAGACATCTTCATTGCCATCTCATAGACACCAATGAGATGAAAGAAACTTCACCTTTGGGGATGAAAATAACGGTAATAATACAAGACCAGCTACCTTTTCAAGTCTGTGCAAAAGATAAGTCTTAAACTGGCGAACACCACGCCCACTCGAATTTGGATCCATTGTGTGAGCCTTCTCAAATGCATGGAAGCGGCCTAATCAGACAAACAATGCAAGAGCATGATCATCTTATATTCTTCTATAAGTTCAAGCAAAGGGTACCTTTGACATTTTGAATTAAACACAGGACATATAGGCCCAGTTTGAATGGGCTAATTAGCAGCTTATTTGGAGCTTATATACTCTTCCCTAGCAAGCACATATCAACCATTTTATTTGTTCGGATTAGCTTATGATTTGTGCTTATAAGTTCTTTATCAGTTTATTTTAGCTCAAATGCATATGCTTGAAATCAAAGATCGTGAAAATAAGTGCCTACCAGAGCTCAAAATAAACGGAAGCGCAAGCTGTTTTTACGATAGTTTTGTTCATCAAAAAACGAATTAGCCTATTTGAGACTTGTGAAAGTATACTTAATTTGATAAGATCTTCTAGCTCAAGCTCGTCTTTAGATACTTTGAATAATAAGCAGAGGTCGTTAATTCCAAAGGTGCTTCGACGACTCCAAACGAATTATGAGAAAGGGTGGTATCTCTTGCTTCCCTTTTATGTTCCACTCTTGGGTTTTCTTAAGGAAGAGCAATTGACTTAAATAAAATATGGATTAGTCGGCAATTTTTATGTCTAAGTTCCAGCAGTTTTCTTCGCTTATTTTCCCCCTTTCCTGTGATCGTCTTTCTAGTTTACAGTAAGATTTATTCACTACCGAAAATAAAAAGAACTAGCCACCTTTCTTTCTATTTCAAAAAAAAAAAAAAACTTTTCTAGGCATAGAAAAGCCAAATCCTAGTAAAAATGAACCTTTTAATCTTCAATCTTTGAAGGCCTCTCACACCAACAAAAACAGAAATTACAGTATGCACCCCACCTCCAGGTGATTCAGGCCAAATTAGTTTGTCAACGTGATTTGAAATGTTAGTTTGTTTGGGTATAACTAAGCCACCATGTAATATTAATTCTCCAAAGTTTAACAAATAATCACATGAATGTTAAAACCACAAACAATTCTATAGTTTAGAAGTTTCATTTTTTTTTCTTAAAAGGTTTCAAGCTATCAAGAACCTATTATTAGGACCAACCTAATAGTTTTAATTCCAAAGGAGTAATATGTACTCACAAAGATATGCAACTCTGGGATTCTCCTGTTCAATCTCATTGGCTGCTCGGAGAATCGGGACTACGACAGCAAGAGAGGACGGCACCATCTCACTATCAACAGTACCCTCCTCATTCTGCAACTCCACGTTCCTCGTCGGCATCCGAGTCATCCGCCGGGACGGTAGCCGCGGGACGTTGGGCGGGCCCTTGGTGCCACTCGTGCTGGCCATGGCTCCACCGCCGCCGCCACCAATTCAGGGATGTTTCGATGAAATCCACCCAAAATATTCAAAAACTGCGCAAAATGTCCACGATTTGAGGCTGGGATTGGATCGCAAAGAGTGAAGAAGGTTAAAGGGAACATGTTTTTGTATTGGGGATGAAGAGATACTTTGATTGCGAAGTGGGGCAAAGGACGAAGCTTTTCCGGCTGAAGAATTGCTCTGATGACAAGAAAAGAATGAAGCAATTGAGAGGGAGTGTTGGAAAGTAGAATCTGAAGGAAGCACTGTGAATGTGTTCTCTGCTCAAGCGCTTTTGCTTTTACATAAACAAACGAATCGTCACTCTGCTTTCTCAGAGAACTGGCGGCAAAGCGTTTCCTTCAGCTTGTTACTTTTTCTTTCCTTATTAGTTATAATTATAATTTATTACTTAAATCATGAAAGGCTGGCTGATTGATTCTCCATAATTTATGTATACTGTCAGAGATTAACCTCTGATTGAAGAGAAATTCTTTAACGGCTACTTTTGTAGTCATATCATTCCATGTCAGCAATCAATTAGTATTATAATTTATTATACTATCATAAATAATGACTTTTTTTGATAGGGTATCCGTCAATATTTGTTTAATTTATTTTTAAAAAATTGTAATTGATTTCAATCAATTAATCAATTACAATTGTAATTGATTGAAATGCATAACCGTTTCCGTTTACGCCAGATGCTATTTACATATACCATCACAATTGGTTGGCAAAAAAAATCATGACTTTATTTATTTCTCATTAAAATGTATCTTATTTTTAGAATTTGTGACTATCTTTCTCAATATAGATATTTTTTTTAGAAATTAAATTTAAGACTTAAAAAGATCTAATGAGATATTATATTACTAGATTTACTCTATGTAAGTAAATGTTTAAATTTTTTAACAATAAACGAATAGCATATATAAAATATCATATAGGTCAATGATTTTTAAACCAATTAAGCAAGTCTAATTAAATATTAACTGATTTTAGAATTTTCTTTAAATATTATTTATTGGCTATTTAAATATGATTGATTATCTTGAATATTATTATTATATTTCTCTCTAACAAAAATTATTATATTTCAGATTCTCGATCGCATGATTGCTAAATAATAATAGACTTTTACCAATAACCACATTGTTCTGAATCCAGTATTTGTTGATATTTGCTTAAATCTTAAATTTAATAAATACAATAAATTTAATTGAAATGTTATGAATTGATTATTTTTCAAATCCACCCACAAGATTGATTGAAATATGGGAAAACTAGAAAAGTTATATATGATTGATTAAAAATTATATATCCATCCAAATACTATTACAACTATTTATCATATGACTTGATCCAATCCAATAATACCATCAAGAGTTAAGTCTAACAAAAAAGATTAATCTATCCCAATATGACAAACTAAAATTTAAATTCTCGTTGAGAAATAGGCTCACGTTTAACATCCAATAAGATTACTTTCAATAAGATACCTGTACTTAGCAATAAAAAAAAGGATGCAATCCAATAATAAAACAAATCCCAACATTTTGAAAATACTGAAAAATGAATTAGGAATATATAGCAAGCTAGAAAGTGATCATTAGACAGAAGTTGTATGATCATAAACAAGAGTGATCTTCTCAGCAATATCCTGTTTTGTGAAATTACAAAACATTTACATTTGGTGGTGCCACTCTTATCAACTCTGTACATCAATAACAACGGGACCTGATTCTCTATTGCAACAGCACGAATGCTGTAAAGAAAGAGATAGACCCACCTAACATGTGAGACCACTTTACTCATGTATCTCTCTATCTCTATTTAGAGCACAATACTGCTATCCTAGAGATTCAGGATTCATTCATGTACAAAAGGAATTGTCCTATACTAAGAGATTAGCATAAATTAATGAAATAACCCATATAAACGCATCAACACATTACAGATACTTCTAAACCCTAAACACCCATCAGATTTAGATCCCCTGTAGCAAGGGTTTTATACTGCATGCTTGAGTGAAAATTATGAGCCGTTAGAAAGCAGGAAGGATCCAGATGATGTCCTGTGCGCGGCTATTAATAAATGCATTTATGATATTTGAAGATGATCTTATGGTATGAATGATCTAATGGCTCATAATCCTCATTTTAAGGAACTTTTTTAAATCTGAATCGGATATTATCATGTACTAGTAGTGAGGGAGGGCATGCATGTGATTTAAATTTTTCTTCAGCACTCTGAACATTTGGAAGCTCAACCATTCAAAAAATCCTCATATAGGACTTGCTTTTGATCCCTGAAATATAAAATAAGTGATATCTCTGTGTTAGAATCAGGCCATCCACGTTGAACCAACAAGAACTTGAGTTTTGACTATAGGTTCAGTTACATAGATTGTACAATGCCACTGTACTCCATGTCATAAACATTTGACAGGGTTTTACATTGGCTATCTAGGGCAAGTATCTCAAATCATAAATTCCAATAAATCCAGGAGAATCTCCAGATACAAGAAATCAAATATTTTTTCCTCTTTCTATCCAAGACTGACATGCAGAAGCTATTCAATTTGCATCAACAATTTAAATAATTAAATAATATGCACAAGAAGTATGACAATTGAGTTTAATGATTATTTGCAACCCCAATTCCGAAACCCTAGTACACCTTCTCCCATAAAATCCAAGAACTCACAATCAACTCATAAAACATTTGGGCTTGTCAGATTATCATAGAACTACTTAGGAACCTGCATTTAAAATCTCAAGCTTCCAGGTGAAATTGACATGTTATCAGAATCTTTATGACCATGTCAGCAATATTCAAGTTCAATCCTTGCCGCCACCAATTCGCTTAATTAAAGTTAAGTTTCAACACCAGATAGATATGGTCAATGGTGAGTTTTTCCTTTTTTTATTTTATAACCATGAGTTTGTATTTTATTCACCCTTTAAGCCAAAAAAAAGCTTGTGAGAGAGCAATGCATGATTGGAAGTTTAAGCAATCAAGAGAATGAAAACACCATACAAGACTTCAAGTTGACTTAACATATTTGGAGACTTCAATTCACAATAGCAAAATTTAAAGGAGGAAGCAAAGCAACATGCAAACCTGATTTGTCGAACTTGTTGCAGTAGTCCAGTACTGAGGTGGATTCATGCTGGGAAGCCCTTGGCTAATGTAAGTAAACGATGTTGGTTGCTCTTCTTTATGATTTAACTTTGGAGGTGGCAATTCTCTGATGATCCATAGCACATAAGCTGATGGCAAAGAAGAACCTAGCAAATTAAGCAGTAAAGTCAACAATCGTGGTTTGCCAGAATCCGGAAATCCTTTTATACTAGTTTGGAAGTACTCTGTATAGCTATCATGGTGAGTGAACCCTAGAACTATGAAAACTTGCACATATCAAAAAATTCCAGCAAACCATGCAATTCAATGAGGTTCATTGCAATGGATTATCAACAATGTTTTCCCCCAACCACATTCATCGTGATAATGAAAGATTGTGTAATTTACCTACAAAATAGTAGAAGATCAAGAAAACTAAAGCTTTGACATCATACATGAGCCTCAGATGCCAATGGTAGAAAAGCTGCAAGCATTCCCAAAGTGAAGTTAAGACCGCATTAAGTGCAGAAATTTAGAGGGAAATTGAACTATCAGTAAAAAAAGTTAACTGCAAAAACTAAAGGCTAATTAACTGTACCATGAGTGATTACTTACAGGAATATCTGTGAGAAAAGCTACTAATGCACTAGAGAATAAACATATCACAGAAACAATCGCCAAACTGGCAACCTGCATGTGGCAGCCAACATGTCAGAACAATAATGGAAGCCCAAAGAATTCAGAGAAGGGATCCTCTGCTGTTGGATAACAGCAACATATTCGTTTCTTTTCAGCAGATTTGGACCATTCAAATTGGATTTGGACAGCCCAAATATCATATATTTTTAAGGGTTAATACTATCGTTGGTCCTTACAATTTGACCGAATTTTGGTTTTAGTTCCTGCAGTTTAAAATCATGATTTTTGGTCTATAGTTTTTCATAATGATTGGTCAAAATTTAACAATGTTAACTTTTAGTTAATATTGTTAAGTATAGGGACCAAAACCAAAATTCGTTCAAAGTACAGAAACAAAAACTAAAACTCGTTAAAAGTATAGAGACTAGACAAATTTTAGTTTTGGTCCATGTACTTTTAATAAATTTTAGTTTTAGTCCTTATACTTAATGCCATTAATTCAGACATAGTCCTTATAAAACTATAGGGATCAAAAACCACAATTTGAAACTACAATGACCAAAATCAAAATTCGATCAAACAGTAAGGATCAAAAATGGTATGAACCCTATTTTTAAAATGAAAAATGAAAAAAAAATAGAGCCAGATACACAAAAGTAGTCTTCCAAATGTGAACTTTAAAAAATGATGATTGAATTACAAAAAAAAATCAGAAAAAAAGAAATATGAAATTCAGATCATCGAGACCAAATCTACATAATCCAAGAGTCCATGGCTACAATATCAATAGAGGCAGTGAAGTGTATTATAAACATATGGAGTAAGTACAAATTAAATTAAGTTTTACAATATATACCTTCCACATTTCTGATGAAGCTTTCTCAGATCGCACTTTCCTCAATTGGAAGAATAGAAGGAAGCCTACAGTGGGAAAAATGAACATAAAAAAAATCAACCAGATCACCAGCATCATAAGCTATGAGACGGTGGTTATGGAGGGGACGATTCTTACCGTAGCAGCCCAGAGCTGCAGCCAATAGAAGTGTCATCACTGCAAGAAGTTTTTCATATACCTGCAAAACTTGCAATTATTGACAGATAACAACTAGCATACTTTTTTTAAAATGGCATACTAGGACCTCATAATGCTATGGTTTTTCAATCTCAGGCTAGCATTTAAGCAAAATGAACAAAATAAAGTAAAAGATAAATACTCAAAAAAATTTACCTAGAAAAGATAAAACTGAAACAAGTTTCTTCTTTGTAAGCCCAAAGAATTAACTTTTATGTATTTTCATCACAATAGGTTTTGAATGACCCAATAACAAAGAAAAATAACAGGTTATAGACTGAAAAATGAAAATTTTCTCAAATCAAGACTATATAAGACTAAATATAAAGGTTTGAGTATTAGTATAACATTTATAAGAATCCTCAGTAATGAAAAAAACAACAACATAAATGAGTGTTCCATACCTCAGCAACTACAGAAGGGTTTATCAGATTTTCACTTATGCCAATCCACATCATCATGGTAAATGCCATCATCAAAAGAAAGATCATAACAACAATCTGAAGGAAGGAGAAAATTCAAACTAAAATGAATTTGCAACCAATTAAACACCTAATAATAAGCATCTGCCTAATGTGGGAATTTTTTTCATTACCGTGATGACATATTTTTGCCGGCTACCAACACGAATGCCTTGGAAGCAGCATCTCCTATGGTCTTTCACATGAGGTGAACCAGGTTCTCTCTTCAGAACTTCCAACAAGGCCTGGTTGATGCTATTTTCATCATCTTCTTCGTCTTCTTCTTCATTTGCCTGATGGCAAAGGTCGACCCTATAAAATTGTCATCCACAGGAGCATACATACACCTCATAAATACAGTTTTGTCCCAGAAATAGCCGTATGCTGTATAAGACAACCAGTTTACAGTCCCTAACATAATCACAATATCTCGTTTTTCTCTCCTTTGAATCTCAAGATTCCATCCCCATCCCATTATTACCTAAATTGATTGTCGACCAATCTCTCTTCCAGTCTCAACACATATATATGCCCCCGAAGCTAGCATTCCAAATTTTATTCTAGTTTTTTTTATTCTTTTGATAGAAACTTCGATGTTTCCAGATCCTAATTCCTTTCATGCCCATTTTCTATGTTGTTAAGTTGTCCTAATTCAGTAGTCACATTTTTTTGTCGATCCGAAATCAAACTGTTGGTTGTAACAAAGGAAGATTAAAATCCCTGCATGGACCCCATGGAGACTCATGACAAGAAGTTTATGACAATTTTCAAAAAAGAGGGAAAATAAACACTGCAAACAAATCTTCTTCTAGAATTATATAATGACATACCAGAATGACAACAGGAGAAGATATACTGCCAAAAACAGAATTTTTGGGGAGGCTGCAGTAATATTTCATCATCAGAAATGAGTGGTTGGCACTAAACTCTCAAGAAACAGAAATTTTGGCCGCATAAATGGTTAAATAAAACGTACCCATAAGGATAAATCCACAAGCATGAGACCAACAGTGCCACCCATTACAAGTAGCAACAATAGTAGAAACAAAATAAATAAAGTAACCTGCAAAGAGAAAACTTAACATTAGTCAGCTATGCATCTCATGTGAAGGAGAAGAAGTGTCTCAAAAGAAAAATTAATTTCTCATGGCAGAAAAGTAAGAACCTTAGCCATACCTAAGTTGGAAAATCCAACCATGAGATGGAGTACCTAAAAAATATAAGTCAACAACGTCAATAAGCTACATAAGAACCAAAGAGGCAAAAAAAAAAACCATAACTGTTCAGCGGGCAACTTAAAAGGGAATTCAGTTGCAGATTGCAGGGTGGAGATTAAAAAGAGGGGAGAAGCATAACTGTACAAACTTATTACGCAAAGTTTAATAAGATATTTAAAACCAAAGAGGCAACAAAACAGGAAACTTCACATTGCAAAACAAAGAGTAAACTTAACATGGCCAAATGAAAATGTGGGCTCTTCATCCACACAATTTTTTATCTTGGATCACTGCCACACTTTTTTATTCTTCTTTGCAACTTAGAACCATTTTGCTTCCATTATAACATAGGTGTACATAGTTGATGGCGACATAAAACCAGATGGGTATCCAACTGCAGCTAAAAACTTTTGTGACAACTCTTAAAATCAAGATATCATACTGCTCAGATACCTCAACAATTTTTGCAATTGCATTAATATGATAAGTAAAGCTCCCAATTTTTAACTGCCAAATTATTTTACATGACGGAAAAATCATTACAATAAGCTGCAAATGTTAGCATCTTCAACTACGTAAATAAAAATATGAAAATTTGAATCAACTGATGAGATAGCACTTACTTTTTGACGAGTCAAACCATCTTGTTGATTTCTCATATGAATCCTCATTAGCTGCCACAAGATAGTGTTAAATTATATCACAGATGGCAGTGAAAAGGAAAAGTTTACTTCAGAAAATTAATTGTTTTGGAGTGTTATCTCGCCATACAACATTTAACTTGGCATGTATGTTGCAAAACACAGTGATAACAGCAGAAGCAAGAAGAAATGGTCCTTCTGCTTTAGCTTTATTTAGGCATGTAAATGAGTACATTACATAGATAAACAAAACCACAACATTTTGCAGGTAGTTAAACATTCCTTAATTTAAATCCTCTAAAGTTAAAGTACCTCTGAAGTGAAAGAGAAAAAGTGGCACATTAAGTAAGGGTGTGTATTTCACCCATTCTTTCTTTGCTTCATATCTCTCTCTTACCACAAAAACACTTTCACAAGTTTCTAACTTTGGAGAATCCAAACTCAAGCACTCACACTGTCATGTTAGTTCAACAAGGAGCCAAAAGTTACCCTATGGGTATGTTTTTGACAAGTTCTTCAATCTCATTTGAAATAAGCAATTTTTCCTCCTTTCCTCCTCATCCCTTTTCCTCAATCCACGGCAAAAATGCAAAATTTAAATCGAAATAAAAAAAATATATCAAATTGGAATTTCACTCACCTCCTCACCCATTCTCCTCAATTTAAACATACCCTAAAACTCTACCCCATAACCCAGAAGGTGAAACTGAATCGTTGAAAAAAGATGGGATCTTGATGAATCACTCGTTCATTTTTTGCTCAAATACCAAAACAACAGCAATTTAATGGTAATCGATTCAATAGACTCAATACATTGACCAAGAAAAAGCACAATACAACGTAATTAGAAAGATCCTCGAAAAAGAAATGCAAGAAGAAGAGAAGAAACTGAAACCTGAGCAAATGCAGTGAGGGCTAGAAGTCCATTGATGGAGGCAAGAACTACATTGAGGATGATTAAGTCCAGAGCCAAGCAATTCCCCAATTTAGTCATAGATTACAATGCCAAAAGAAACTGAAGGAGAAGGAACCCAGAAGATGAAGCCCTACCAGAGGCAAACAGACACGCCCCCCCCCCCTCTCGTGCCTCTCTCTCCTCCAAGGAAACAGGAAATGGAAACAAACAGATTTTGTTGGTTCGTGGATGGTTATGTATGGAGCAGAGGATGCAGAAGCGCACGGTCGAACAAGACAGGAAATCAACTTGCCTCTGTTGATTTTATTACCATTTGAGAGTCTATGCTGCTCGCATCTCTGAGAAGAGACCAAAATCTAAAATTTAGAACGAACAACGTTTTTTTTGTCAAGTGAATCTTCCTCTGTTCTTTGTCTTCAAGATTTTAACAATTTATAATTATGATTTATAGTCCAAAACTTAAGACCCACAAATACCAATTTAGAACAACGACTTTCTCTCCCAATAGATTTTTCAGCACTGACACTACCGAGCTTTTTTGGTTTTTAAACAATTGCTATACGAAATGGATTCTCTCCTAGTCTCTCTCTCATTTTCTCCCCTCATCTCATAAATAATTGAGGTGTGGTCTTTTCATAAAATTATTATTTTTTATTTTAAAATAATCTTATAAACTGTCGGATTAAATTTTAATAGTTTTTTTATTTTTTATTTATAAAAATCAAATAGTTAAAATTTTGATATCTTATAACATTATATTAAATAGGTCATATTCTATATTAGGGATCGATGGATACTTTTTTTTTATAAAAAAAAAAATTAGATGTGTTGAATCTGAAACTCATTATAACTAGGGTATACCTCTAAATTTAAAAAATATTTATAAGATATTTATTGATCACTTATCAATAAAATCTTTATATTAGCAGCGTGATTTAAATTTATAATTTTATAAGTTATGAATTAATTTCTTACTAATTAAATTAATCTTATATGTTATGAGTACTTATTATTTTAAATAAATTAATTAATTAATTTTTATATTATCATAATTAACTATTTATTTAATTTATTAAAAAATTAATTAACTTTTCTTATATTAGGTAACATGGAATTTAGAATCAGGTCAAATGCTGAGATATTTGTTTGGTGAGTCAAAATCTTTGTACTATGATATGTAACAATTCAATTATTGTCATTGTCAAGAATATTCAATGATATCATTTGAGACACATCACCAACCATAGATTTCTTTTTTCTATTATTATTAAAAAGTATGAGTTAACTTGTGATATTAGCTGACCAAATAAATATCTAAGATATAAGAAGGATTGAGGAGTCAGTTAGGTTGCTTTTGGGGTGAGAAAGAGGCAAATGAAAACGTAATGGGTTTTGGGACCATTACTGTCAAATTTCATTGAATCCTTTTACGAGACACAGTTATGCTGGCCCACTCCTTTCATGTGACTTCTAATAGTTTTGTACGAAGGAGATTTTTTTTATTCTTGTTAAGAAGATTTAAGGCGTAAAATTAAACACACGCTCCACTATTTTTAAAAATAAAAATAATTATATTACTTCCTCATTTTTATTATATGATATATTTAATTAATTTAATTATATTAAAAAATTATTTAAATTAATTAATATGATATATTTTATTTAAATTGTTATAATTATTTTATTTTATTCTCACGTTCTCTCTCTTACTTGATTGTTGATGATAAATTATTAATAGATAATTCTTATAATATTTAAACTAAATTGTGAATTTTAAAATAACTAACTATAAATATTTTAAGTTTTTCAAATATTAAACGTCATTTTCGCAATTAACTAGTTTTTTTGTTCAGGTCCTCACAATTTTTTAAGATATTAATTAATATGAATGTACGGCAGAAATATGCCAGAGAGGATGCAAGGCTTGTCCCCGTTTTCTGATTCTGACAAATGGCTACTGGTGAATTCTTGACTCATTTTATATTCTTATATAGGGTCCCCATCACAAAATGTTTCAGTACATGTTTTCTAATGTTGTTGTGACATTTAAAGATTTAATCTAACTTTTCAATTGTATATTATTTTGTTGTGAATAATCATATATTAGGATTTATGAAGCAAATATGTGAAAAAAAATTCGTCTTAACTTACATAAACATGTTTATTAATCACAAATTCAAACAAGCACTTATATATTTCTTTTCTTTTGCTTTTTTTTCTCTGGCTATTAAACTGGTACTCTAGCATAATTTAGTGAATTGGTGTTTTAGTATTTAACTATTTCTTTTAAATAAAAATTCAAGAGAACTCTTTGCCAAGTTGGCTAGCTATGTCAATTTTTTTTTGTTGCCCACCCGATTCACTAGAGTTTTACCTCGACTACATTCTAATCCGATCTGCGTCATGCACCTGGCTATGGTGGGTGAATCTCCCAACGAGAATTTTTTGCATATGCCAAGGTTTAAACTCGAGACTTCACTTAAATAATACCGAGTCACTTACTACTCGGACCAACCCCTAATAAACTAGTGAACTAATTTTCTTTACCCAAAAAGAAAAAGTTTTTTTCCTGTTTCGGTCGAGTTTTGGAATTTGAGCCCAATGTAATTTCAAGAGAGATCAGATGGTGGCCCAACTAAAATGCTATAGTTGGGCTGTCATGAGATGAACTTGTTGTATTGTTATTGGACCTAAATATGAAAAAGTTTTGTAAGGCCTTAGAAGTATGGACTTAAGTAAAAGTAGGAGAAAAAAACAATATATAACACTAACTATTTATATCTAATCTAAATTTACTATTTATATAGCCACGTCTCAATTTTTTTAATAAAAATTATATCATTTTTTAAATTTTTTTATTGTTAATATTTAGCTTTATCATTTAACTAGAAATATTTTGCACATATTTATTATTTTTTAAAAGATATATTAGACCCTAACTAATATAAATTTTGAGAAAGCCATTAAATTTGTTGAACAAAAAAACAGAGAGTAATCCATTACACTTTTTTTTTGTAAAATGACCTTCACTTTACTGTTCATAAAGAATTATTTGAAAAAAAAATAGAGATAGATAACTATTTCACCTTAAAATATTAGAAAAATTAATATGCAATCATACATAAATAATTGGGAAAAAGACAAGAAATAACTATATGAATTTGGAAAAGATAATTTGGGCATATGAATATTTAGACGGACAGATTGGGCAGGAGGCCCAATCTGTCATTTGTAAATTTGAGTGAAAAGACTAAATGGCCCCTGGAAGCATTTGAAGAAAAAGCTAGAGAATGAAACTCAGAACACAACAAGGATGGAGAAAAAGCGGGAGAATAGAACTAAAAGGCCCTGTTTCCTTCTCTGGTTCAGCACGGTGGTCACTACCCACTGGCCTGAGCTTACTTCATTTTAGGTGGTCACCAAGATAAGGATCGGATCTTCAGGTTGTTGCTGGCAGTTTATCATCCAAGGAATCAGTATCTTCTGCATTTAGGGCGGGATACGAATGACGAAGAAAGGCGCAAGTTGGCTACGGCAATTAGGTCAGTGCCTGCGATTCATGCTTTTGGGAACATAGATGTGGCTCTGGGTTGGATAAAGAAAAGGTCCTCAAAGTTTCGTGGGAGAAGGGAGGTAAAGATTATTAGGCAAAAAAGTTGAGAGAACTATTTTCTAGGTTTGGTGAAGTGGAAGATGTAGTCATCAAGGGCAGTAAGAAGAAGGGTTCTGCACTTGTTGTAATGGCCACAAAGGAAGGAGCTGTAAGACTTTTCTAATCCAATTCAAGATTTTTTCTTTTAACTTGAATTTTCTAATTAGTATTAGTAATTTCTTATATTGGGTGTTGTTTTGTCCAGGTTTCGGCCACAGGAAGTGTTTGTGGCAACACAGTTTTCAAGTACCAATAAACCCCGTGCAACCCGATAAGATAAATAACTTGGTTGGTGCGGGGTATCAAGCTTTTGAGAATTCTATTTTGGAGAAGCTGTAGAAGGTCTGCCATTTTTATTTTGACTCTCTTATACTTTGTAGCATTTAATTTTGGCCATTCTATTATTTTATTACATGTGGTTAATGCATCTTCTTGTTAAACTTATGTTCTTTCATAAAATTCTTTTATATATCCTTATATCGTTCTGCTATTGTTTATGCCTAGTAGCATTCTGATTTTAGTGATTAAAACATTTTATTTCCATGTAAAGTGGATGTATCATTCTTCTTTTGTGGTATACAGTGGCCTGCAGTTTCTTAGATTTTAAAGTAAAATTTTGTTTCTTCCGGATATTTGGACTTTAGAGCAGAATGAAATAGAATGGACTCATTAAGGAATGGAGTAGAATGGAATGTCCATTCCCTTGTGTGGGTAGCATAACTTACCTTAAGGAATAGAAAAGGATTGACGATTGTGCTTGGAATTTAGAGGGATTGCGGGCAGAGCAAAGAATTTTTATATAATAGGTCCATTTAAATTTTTTCATTTGTTTTCTTTTTGTTTCCATTGCCTGGTGAATAACTAGTTCTAACATCTAGAATTTGATGAGATACCATTACATTCCTACATCTTCTGTACATCTTGGGATGTAGCTGAAATGAAGGAAAAATTTATTTTGCGGGAGTGTCTTTGTCCCGTGGCTTTCTTAAAAATATAATGCATCCAACCATGGGATGATGGGATTAAACTGTTTCTTCAGTTGCTCTCCTTTAAATTCCCATCCTGGCCCCTCATATGCGCGGTTAGTGTAATTGTACTATTGGTTTCAGTTACATTTTACTATAGGAATATTCTTTGGGGCTAGTTTGAGAAGATAATTATCAGCATTTTATTCCTTTATGATAATTGAGCTAGCAATTGTTAGTAGGTGGTCTTGGAAGACCTGATTCTCCTCCCAATAGATGAGCATGGTTTTCATTTTTCAGCTCTTGGGTTTTCTGAACGTGCATGTTTATGTAGGAGGGGATTGGGGTGTGCCCCCGCCCCAGGGCGGTTGTTGTTAATAGACTAGCCTTGCATTTCTGTAGGCATGTGATATTATAAAAAAACAAATACATAAATCCAAACCAAGTGTTGTTGTTCAGTGAATGGATATTTTTGACAAAAAAATTCAAGTGTTGATATGTTTGGTTTGATTTTAAAAAGTTCCTTAAGTTCATCTGAATTATCTATATGATATTTGTGCTCCTTTATCTCAATTGTTTTAATGACATCTGGTAGAATATTTCTTACCTGAGTTTTGGACTTGTATTTGTTTGCAGGCTGCACAGAAGAATAAGTGAACATTTATAAATAAAGCATAAGATTGCCCCATTTGGCTTATGATCCACCCAAATTCTTTAGGTATCGTAAAATATAGCTTGTTGTCCACAATCATCAACTTCAGTGTCTTACTTTTCTACCTTGACTACCTATGTCTGTGTTCTGATGGGCTAGTTAAGTAGTAGTAACACAACCTTGAAGCCCGTTTTACTAATCTTACTCGAATTTAGCTATAATTTATTTATGTCCTGGGCATATATTCATTTATTTACAATACAACTCTAGCACACTTGATATGCGCTTAAAGGGACTAGAGATATCTTTCAGATGATAAGACCATTATTTGTCTCGCCCTGTTGAAATTTGTTGCTGATGCTTGCTTAAACAGAATGATGTACTTTACATGGGCAGCAAGTTAGAAGGGTTATTTGTCTATTTTATTATATTTGTTCACTGGTTTTGCCCAATTTCTGTAATTATTATGTTTTATGTAAGGGTATACTATTTGCTTTAAATTATTTCACTGTGGATTTTAATTACAGTCCCTAGAAAATAAAATGTTTCATAACTTCAACCTATTATAAACATACCTGACTAAAAATGACTACTCTTATAATATAATCTTTATAACTTCTAACTGTTTGTACTTAAAGTTTCTATCTCCCTTTTTCCTTTTTTTTTCTCTCATGTGTTTTTTCCCAACATTTCAGATGTCCATAGAATTAATGTGATTATTGGGAGGACCTATATGTTAAGAATTACTAATGAAAAATATAAGTTTCAATCAGCCCAAGATGTCAATTCTGGGAGCTTATTATAGGAAGATAAATAGATCATATACTTAAGATTTTCCTGATGCACCCCCAAAGCTTTATGACATTGTATATAGGGCACATAATAAAATTTGTTATGATACATAGTCATTGAATGTCATCAAAACAAAGGTCCTTGAATATGGTAGTAAGGTGCAAATAATTCTACAGGACACTGGTACAATAAACACTGAAAATCACCTAATGCATTTTCATGGTCACAGTTTTTATGTCATAGGTTATGGTATAGGGAACTATAACCTACAAACTGCACAATTCAACTTAGTGGATCCCCCTTACATGAGCACAGTCAGAGTTCCAGTGGGTGTGGATGGGTATCAATTCGATTCGTTGCTGATAATCCAGGTATAAAAATATAAAACAACTATCTTATTTGTCTTTTAAGTTGTTTGGTTTAACGTTTCTGTCATTTTTTTGCAGGGGTATGCTATATGACCTGTCATATGGACATACACCAGTCATATGAATGGTGTTTATTGTGAAGAATGGAAAATGAGAGCAAAAATCCTTACCACACCCTCCCACAGACATGCCACAACCTAATCTGGATGATGTTTAAATTGTTGTAATGTCTAACTTTTGTAATGTTTCATTTTTAGAAAGTTCATCCATTGACCAACTGATATTGCAACTTAGGCAATCACATTTCTCTGTACGACATTTGTAGTGTTAAACTTTCTAATGACTATGACCAAATTTTGTAATGACTATGTACATATGATATTTGTAAGTTATACAATGGTATTTGTAACTCGTTCAATACGGTCTGCAAGTAATGCATTAGGTTTGCAACGCTCATAATGATATTTGTAACTCCGACAATAGTATTTGCAAGTTTTACAATGAGATTTGCAATTGCCACAGTTGGATTTACAACTCTGACAATTGGATTTGCAACTCCGACAATGGTATTTGCAAGTTCCGCAATGGGATTTATAACTCCCACAATGAGATTTACAATTCGACAATGGTATTTGCAACTAATTGCACAATGATATTTGCAAGTCCCACAATTGAGTTTAGAACTACCACAATTGGATCTGTAACTCTGCAATGGGATTTACAACTTTCACAATGGTATTTGCAACTCCGACAATGGTATTTGCAAGTTTTACTATGGGATTTGCAACTGCCCCAGTTGGATTTACAACTCTGACAATTGGATTTGCAACTCCGACAATGGTATTTGCAACTCCCACAATGGTATTTGCAAGTTTCGTAATGGGATTTGCAACTCCAACAATGAGATTTACAACTTTCACAATGGTATTTATAATTATTTGCACAATGATATTTGCAAGTCCCATAATTTTATTTGGAACTGCCACAATTGGATTTGTAACTCTGACAATGGGATTTACAACTCTAATAATGGGATTTATAACTCTGACAATAGGATTTGTAACTCTGACAATAGTATTTGTAACTCTCACACTGGGATTTACAATTCGACAATGGTATTTGCAACTAATTGCACAATGATATTTGCAAGTCTCACAATTGAAGTTAGAACCGCCACAATTGGATTTATAACTCTGACAATGAGATTACAACTTTCACAATGGTATTTACAACTCCGACAATATTATTTGCAACTCCCACAATGAGATTCACAACTTTCATAATGGTATTTGTAATTAATTGCACAATGATATTTGTAAGTCCCACAATTTTATTTGGAACTGCCACAATTGGATTTGTAACTTTGACAATGGAATTTACAACTCTAATAATGAGATTTATAACTCTGATAATAGTATTTACAACTCCCACAATGATACTTACAACTAATTGCACAATGATACCTGTAAGTCCCACAATTGAATTTAGAACTGCTACAATTGGATTTGTAACTCTGACAATGGGATTTACAACTTTCACAATGGTATTTATAACTCCGACAATAGTATTTACAACTTCCATAATTGGATTTACAACTTCCACAATTAGATTTGCAACTACTACAATTGGATTTGCAACTCTAACAATGGGATTTGCAACTTTCCTAATGGTATTTGCAACGTCCCCAATAGTATTTGCAATTCCGACAATGGGAACTTGTAACTTCCCCAATGGTATTTGTAACTTCCACAATGATATTTACTACTTTCACAATAGTATTTGCAACTAATTGCACAATGATATTTACAAGTCCCACAATTAGATTTGCAAGTCTGATAGTGGGATTTGTAACTCGTTTTATGAAGTATGCAACTAATGCAGTTGGTATGCTACTCTGCTAATGAGGTTTGCAACTTCTGCTATGGTATTTGTAACTTTCACAATGAGATTTGCAAGTCTCACAATGGGATTTGTAACTTATAGCTATAACGTACTGCACAATTTCATTGATGACATTGACTACTTAGGCCACTTACAAAAAATCATCTTACCCACGACAGCTATTACATTACATATGAACAAATGACAAACAAACATTAATAACTTAGGCCTTCTTCTGCTTGTACCATGTGGCACATACTAGGTAAATCAACAAACTTAAGAGACTTATTCCAGCAATAAGACAGAAAAAGTAATAGAGATGACCCTCATTCAAGTTATCAGGAATCCATCCAGGTTGTCCTCCTTGTGTTTTTAAGTAAGATATTATTGTAATAATGAAGGAGCTCAGGTAATTTCCCAAAGAAGTAGTCAGTAATGATAGTGCATTGCATAAACTGCGTATCGTATCTGGAGATTGATCGTAGAAGAACTTGAGCTGCCCTATAAATGTGAATACCTCTGCTGCACCAAACAAGAAGTACTGAGGGATTTGCCAATGTCTTATGGGAAGTTACAAATCCTATCATCGAAGTTGCAAATGTCTTAAGAAAAGTTGTAAATCCTATTAGAGGACTTGCAACCACAATTATCTGAGTTGAACAATTAAATACCGTTGCAAATCTCATTGTTTAAGGGAAAAGCATGAATTGCAAATATATGTCTAAGGGAAAATTTGTACATAGTCATTGCAAAATGTGGCCATAGTCTTTACAAATTAAGTTGAACATTACAAAAGTTGAATACTGAAAAGTGATTATTTAAGTCAGTATATTAGTCTATCAATAGTTAAAATTTACAAAAGTTAAACTCTGGATCTAACACCTAGAAATTCAATTTAAATATGTAAGTCAAACATAAGCATTAGAGAATGAAAGTGATAGGGATACAAATACACTGTGCAATCAGAGGGTCAAAAGTGTCAACAAACCCAAACTAATCCGATTCCATAGCACAAATACTGAGCATAATCTTCACATAGGCTACATTTTATCTCTCTAAATATCTTAGGGAAAGTTGTAAATCACATTGTTGAAATTGCAAATCCTATTAGAGAAGTTATAAACCTGAAAATTAATTCCTAAGCCTTAATGCCGTAATATTAATTCCTGTTAGGCTAGAGGGTGCTTTCCCATCGTAGGGTACCCCAGTTCTTGGCCAAATGAAGGCCCTAAAAGTATAATCCTTAAGAATGGCATCCAATGAGCGTGCTGATAACCTAGAAGAAGAAGATAATTGGGCATTTAGAAATTGAAGAGAAAGAAGACATGGTAACGAGAGTAGTAGAAAAAACTGGTTCTGACGACCCTCATCAAGATCTCATTCGTATCTTCAAAAAATTCAATAAAACCCATTAATAAAAAGAGAAAAGCCATCATTATCATCTGCCCAGATTTAGAATCAAACACCAAACTCACCGAAATAACCTATTAGTAATGGAATTTGCAACATTGTTTCGTTTCAATACCTTTCCTTTCTACTTAATCAAGAAGAGGCAGGAGACTTTCCTTTCCACCTTGTTTTGAACATTCTTCTCTAAAAGCATCTTAAAACTTTTGGTTTTAAACGACGAGTAGAGGAGTGCCTTATGATATTTCCATGAATCTGAAACTGCTTTTTTTCCAGCTTTATTCTCCCGCTTTTTCTCCCGCTTTGTTCTGAATTTCATTCTCTTGTTTTTTCTTCACATGCTTCAAGGGTTATTTGGTCTTTTTACCCAAATTTATAAAAGACAGATTGGGCCTCCTGCCCAATTTATCCTTTTAAATATTCATATGCCCAAATTGTCTTTTTCAAATTCATATGGTTGTTTATTGTCTTTTTTCCTAAATAATTTAATTATTAAAATTTTTTAAAGTGTCAATTAGTCATAGCCAATTGTTATTTTTTATATTAAATTTTATCATTATTATGCTACTCGTATAGTGTGAGATTTTTCAGTGAATTAATTGTTCATATGGATAACACTAATGATTTTTCTTAAAAAAATTTAATTAATTGGGAATATCCACCAAAATGGTTCTATAATGACAAATCTACATCACATCAGGATTGAGAAGGCACGTGGGAATGGATAAATTAAAGAAAATAAAAAATAGAAATTAAGAATATCTAGAAAGGCCTGGTCACCACCTGAAGACTCCAGTTTAAACCAGACAATGACAGCGTATACAGTATTCTTTGATGTTTATAGACCCAACAACTCCATCCTAGCGGCCATACAAATTCTTACACTTAGGGTACAGTTGGGAAGAGTTTTTAGGAGAATTAGGGGTGGAAATAAAAATAGATTTTAAAAATTTATTCATAAAAATAACTATAAAATTTATATATATTTTTATATAATTTAGGATAAAATATTTAAAATATTTTTTTATAATTTAAAAAAAGTTAAAGTTATCTAGAAATTTTATAATTAGGATAAAATAGTCTAAAAAATTTTACTTCTACTTTTATTATCTTAATTTTTAACTTTTTTAATATAATTAAAATAATTTAAAATATTAAAAATAGAAATAACTTCTATTATACTAAATAAAATAAGTGAAAAAATTATTTTTTTATTTTTATTTTTTACCTATCGAATATGACATTAATAAAACTATAATACCAATAAAACTTAAATTAATAGTCCATTTTACATTAACTTTAGCCTCCAAACTTAACTAAAAACGCTTGGTAGAATTATCGAGGTTATACTTGGAAGTGGGGGGGTCTCTTTCAGGGTGTGTTTTCATTTGGAAGATACTTTGAGCTTTTGGTCTCTCCATCTTTTCCCCTTTCAAGACACGTTCATGATTCTTGTATGTTATCGGACGGTGACACATGATGTTAAGTTTTAACGAGAATTAGTATGTAATTTTATATAAATAATTTAATTATAAAAATACTTATAAGAAATAAGTATCATGTAACTATATGTCATTTTTTGCACGTGAATTTAACTTATCATTATAAGTTGTGTAGTTATTTATAAAAAAATTTAGTGATTAAATTAGTTTATATGTAATTATCCCTAAATATTACAATCATTTTTTTAGTAATTTAAAAAAATATTTTAAATTATTTAAATTGAAAGAAATATCAAATCTTATTTTATTCAAAATTATTTAATACTTAACCAGCTACCTTTTGAAAACAAAAAGAGCACTGGTGTTCATCATAGTGATAATCCTAATGATTATACTCGTTATTATAACGAGATCTGTATCGTTTAAATATTATTTCATTCAACTGTTTATATTTAGAAATTTTAACTAATAATTTTTAAATAATTTTTTGTTTTAAACATGACATTTAAGAGATTATTTTTATTTTAGATTATATATATATTAAAATATTTTTTAAAAAAAAATAGATCTAAACTATTCTAATTAGATCCATATGGTTCAGATTTCAGTGCTCAAAAACAGGTTTCTTGGAGACAAAAGTGGGGGAGGGAGGTTGGGTGGGAAACCGTGAGGAGAATAAATACCTATCTGTCTTTTACATTCTGTATAGAGGAATATGAATGATCTCCATATCTCTTCCATCCCACTTTTAAAAGCAAGTGTGATCAGCGATAGTGATGAGTATATTTTCATAGAGACGTGAATGAAGAACCTCATAAAAGCTTCCCACTCACTTTCATGGAATCTTCACTTTAATTTGTAGACGCACAGGCTCGTAAAAACTAAGCCCTATTAGTCAACCTAAGTACTTTTAGTCATCTCATTTAATTTGAGAGATGCTTCTAGGCTTTTTTCCTTAAAAATAAAAATTAAAATAAATTGAATCTTGGATGTTTGACAATATTATATTAGATCTTATATTTTAGAGAATATTCATAAATATACCTATATATTACTTTTTATCTCTCTCTCTCTTTAATACTATTAACGAGTATTTAATTTTTTTTTAGATCATATTACTATATATCTCTTTAGGATTTGAACTTTAGATCTAGAAAAATTTAATTAGGTCTTATATCGTTAAACTAATTTTATATTAATCACTATCTAACAAAATGTATCTAATTTAGAGTTTGCAAAACAAATACTTGTCAAAAAAAGCTATCTAATTTGTGTTTTCAATTTTACAAACTGAATATGAAAATTAGCCAAATACAGTTAGGGCAACCAGTGTAGTCAATTAATGTATAATATTGTAACAAAAAAAATTAATGTATAATATTATACAAATACTTTCCTCTTTTAATTAAATCGTATATAATTTAAAAAAGTAAAATTATTAAAACACAAATATAACTTGATGTTATATTTTTAAAAACGCAAATTAATATCATGCTGGTGGGCTCAGCAAGAGGGAGAGAACATGATATAAAATTTAATATAGTTAACCTGTCTAAAATATTTAATTAGATCGACTAGGAAATTAATTTATTGATTTACTGATATGACCTATTGATCCGATTTAGGTTTTAACACTATGCTTGAAAAGGACATCTAAGGACTAAGGGCATATCTGCTCTCCATTCTAAATTTTGTGAAAGACATGGAAGGACTACACGTAACACGTTAGACCAACAAGTCACTAGATACTTTAAAAAAGTCTGTGCATTTGTGAATATAAAAATCACAATCCAACGTTCCTTCCATGATTATCTTGATTGTGTTAGCAAACAAGTTCCAAACGTTCCAACTCCAACAACTTGGTTCAAGGTTAAAAAAAAAAGACAAAAGTTATATTTAGTAAAAATGACTAATTTTTTATAATATAATAAACTATATTTAAAATTTTATTAAAAAAATATTCATACCTAATAGTATTTTGAATAAGAATGATGATATTTATACTTTAAAAAAAATTTATATATTTATCTTAAAAATGATATTTTGTAGAGATAATTTAGAATTGCACTAGCCGTTGTGGAAAATGACGTTAAGAGTGGAGAATAACGCGATTGTTAAGTAACGTCTACGGAGTAAAGGATGCACCCAAAGGGACCACTTGACCCGCTTTTGAGCGACCGTCTCAAGGTGTTACCATCAAGATGCAATGTCAATTTCGTCATTTCCACCCCAAATTCAGACTCTTTAATTAGTGTGCTAATTAATGTTATCTTATCAACTACAATCGACAAATACGGAGATAAATCATAAAAAACCACAATAAAAATATATAGATCCAAATAATAAATTCAATTATTAAGGAGTCAGCTCACAACATCTAAAAATATTTAGTAAAGTGATGATTAACTATATTACAAAGTGAGAGAATATATGCTCAAATTGTTAAAAAAACCATAAGTAGAGACATCTTAATCGCAACATTTCAATTTAAATTAGTCAATTATTCGGATATATATTAATAAGATTTAAAATAAACACCGTATACCAAGTAGTTTGAAGAGTTATAAAAAAACAGAGTCGATTCATAATTCACAAAGTCCGAGTTTAAATTTGCTACAAATATAAAAGTCTTATTAGGAAATAATATATAAATATTTTTTCAAAAAGAAAAAAATATACATAATTATTTTTATAAGTATTTTTTGAATCTAAGAGTATATCTTGACACTGACAAGTCTATAGACCCGACTCACCTAATTTTTTTTTTATAAGAAAAACATATATATCCCATATATATATTCTCCCACTTCTCTCCCCCCTTATTTTCTCTTGCTATTTGGGACCTGTTTGGGAACCAATTATAACTAATTATAAGAGTTAAAATTATGATTTTCTAAAAAATTATCCACATTCTCATATTTTAATCACATTAATTATGAGATTCTATTCCCTTCTTTTTCTTTTCACCCAAACATAAACATAATGTAAAGATATCAAAACTCCACTCAATGAATCCAACTGTTGGTCACTTTTGTTATACTAATGATTTTTCTAGAAACAAGTTAGTGAAAATATTCAATGTAATATGTTGTCTAATTTGCTTCTGAATGTTGTCTCGTAGTCGTATCATTGGTGTAAGTAAGTGGCAGGCATGTCCTAATTCGACAATTAAGAAGCCTTCATCAGTTGATTATTTGGGACATGACATTAAGCTTCCCTCATTATCCTCGTACGCGACAAACACGCGGGAACCCTGCTCAACATGTCTTCTGCTTTACACCGTTGAAAGATAAAATAATTTTTCATCTTTAGTCTTAACAATTGTTTTTTTTAACAATTTTTTGGATAATAAATAGTAATTAAATATAATAAATATACTATATTTTATTTTAAGTAAAAAATTCTCAATGATAGAGGATTCAAATGGATGTACTTGCTCTTGACTATAAGTAAAAGTATAGTAAACTAATTTAACGATTAAGTCTAACAAAATAAATTAATATTTTATAATTAATATTTAATTTTTTATTAAAAGATATATGTATATTTAATATTTGCTATTATTTTTAATAAAAATATATCAATACTTAAAAAAAATTATAAACTAATTCATAAATGTAAGAGAATTAGTTATTTGTGAATTGGCTAGGGAGAGTAAATAATTCGGTTGATCCAAATTCATTCTTGTCCATGCCAGCTACTCCCCTAACGGAATTCATAAAAGTAAAATAAAATATTGATAACCTTTTTACATTTCTAACCTTTTATGTAACTGTGAAGTCGAAACTACCTTTAAAAAAACCTCTCAAAGTGACAAAAGTACCCTCCATAAAAAGGCGTTATTAAACCCCTATCATCTTGGGCCAGCCAAAGCCAGCAATCACTCTTCTTTCTGAAGCATCCAAAGCATCCCATTCCCTTCTTCACCTCCATATAAGACGCACCCCACCTTCCATCTCCTTCTCTGCAAATTCCCCAAAACGACACAAGCACATAGAGAGAGAGAGAGAGATTTGATGGGGTCGGGGAAGACGTCGACGACGAAGGCGATGTGGCTGAAGAAGATGATGAGCAAGGAGCTGTGGAGGCTGGGGAGGCCGTGGAGGTTGTCGTCGTTTCGGTGGAAGAGATTGGATCTCCAAACGACAATCATGGATACTGTCGTTTTCAAGATACTTTCTGTCGTTGAAGGCGTCGTGCTTGTGTCTACCCTCTGCTTCTTCTTCCTCTGCTGTGGTTGCCACTTCTGATCATAATCTCAGTACCTCAGTTTTCCTTCTCAGTTCCACCTCTTCCATTTTTGTCAAATTTTCATTCATTTATAATTTTCACATAAATGCTTCTTCTGTCTGACTCTTGAAGTCTGTTCATCAATAAGAGCTTCAGAATTGTTGTATTAATTAATCATGAATTTTCTTTTTGTTTGTGTATGCTTAATTATCAATGAAATAGTTAGACTTTACTAATCCTTGCAGTTTTCTGGCTTTCTGCTCATTTTCTACCATTAGTTCCAGGCTATTTTCATTATTCATTATAAATTTCATGTAATTAATTGATTAATTGTATCATAATCGGTTATTAAAAATCACAAAATAATGAAGTTTAGGCTTTACCTTTTTCTTTTTTGGGCCAGAGCTTTATCTTTTTCTTGAGGTGATGTTGATTATGGTTAATTTCATAATATGATTATGACGTTATTTATTTTGTATGTTAACCCTCCGAGGGACGAAATCAACAAATTGCCAATATCTTATTTAGATTTTGAAGGATATTAACTTATTTAGATTCAAATATCAAATTAGAAAACTTATCCTGCTAAAAAAAATTACAAAACCTATCAGCAATATATATATTTCTGATAATATTAAAATAAAAATATATTATTTTTTTATAAAAAAATTTAGGTGGGTACAGCGCCGGTTCTCTACCAATAACAAGACACATTCCCAGAGTTTAAAAAATATTTATAGGAGACTTATGAGATAGCTTATCAAATAAATTCTCACGACGACATTAAAAATTGAACTCGCGTCCTTATATAATATGAGCTAGTTCTTTATAATATATATTAATTCTTATTAGTTATATATATATTTTTTTTGGTAGAAATTTTTATTTGTTATTACAGCTAGTTCTATAGAATTAGTGGACATGTTTGCTGGCCAGTCCAATTTTTTCTTTTAAGAAAAATGGGCTGTATTGCAAATTTGCAATAAGAGGGGCCTGAGCCCAGTATCTGTGGCACATCTAAATAAAGTGAAAGCTGAAGCCCAAACTAGCAAAATAACAAATTCAACAAGCTTGTAATAAAGTAGGCTATCTTTGCACACATTATTCACCAAATTCACATCCTACCGTGAGGATCTTATTAGTTAGTTGACTATGTATAAAATTTTTTATAAGTATTATTTGAATTTAAAAGTATATTTTAACCCTAATGAGTTCTAAGACCCAACTCATATAATTATTTCTTTTTTCTTTTGTTAAATGTGGCAGTTCAACTATATACTCATGGACGCAACTCTTTAAACATTGTTGTCCAAATTCATTAACTCCATTATCATCTTCAGCCTTTTTAACTTATCCCTTGCACTGTAATTATTTTTCTTTGATCCTACATTGTAATTATTTCAATTTTATCAACTCAATGTTCTGTTTAGGTCTCTTGGCATCATTCTTAAATTCTTGCATTATGGGAAAATTGTAGTAAACTACTTTGGACTTCACAATGGTCTAAATTTTCTATTTTCAAATAAAAAAATCAATTATTTAATCTTCATAATTCTCACCTAGTTAAAATTTAAATTTTAAATTTTGTTTCGGTACAACATAATTCCTATATTTATAACTCAATTTAAACTTAAATATTGTTATTTAATTTAATATAAATTAGTCTCTATAATTTTAATTTATTCAAGAAATAACTTTAGTTTTTTATAGTTTTATTTGTTTTTTTTAACAAAAAAAAGGATTATATTTTTTTTTTGGGTCTCATGGAACCAACAAACAAGTAACGAAAAACCGTTCTAAGAAACATGTAAAATGGGTCATACGAGATAGGCATAAAGAAAAGCGATGGCCGTTCTAAGAAACCATGGAGCTTTATAGCATCTAAACGACTTCTCGTAGCAGAGGAGTCGGATTCAAGCATTAACCAACAATGGCCACAGCGGGAACTCCACTCCAGAGGACCACGCTTTCAGGTCCCTCTTCTCCTCTTCAACGACTTTCCCCCTTCAAGAACCACCCAACTGCTTCAACTCCTGCCGTACCTCCCTCCTCCGCCTCCGCCCCCACCGCTTCCCCTCTCGATTCCTTCGCCTCCGATCCCATCTTCTCCACCTTCCTCTCTCCTTCCTTCTCTTCCACCTCCTTCTCCTCCGCCGCCCTCTCCTCTGGCTCCCCTGCTTCCACCGCCGAGAAGCTCCACCATGCTATCCGTCTCCTCGAGAATCAGCTCCGATCCGAAGTCCTTTCCCGCCACAACGAGCTCCTTTCCCAATTGTCCTCCCTCAAGCATGCTGAGCATGCCCTCTCCACTGTTCGATCTGGCGTCTCTTCACTCCAATCTTCCCTCCGCCGTGTTCGATCTGAGCTATCTGAACCCCACCGTGCCATCTCCACTAAGACCGTCCAGCTTTCCAATCTTCACCGCACCATTGAGCCCTTACAGCACTCGATCCGGGCTCTCCGCTTGTCAAAGAAGCTTCGTGATGTGATGGCCGTTTCCAGTGCGGAGCCCGAGAAACTTGATCTTGCCAAGGCTGCGCAGCTGCATTCTGAGATTTTGAGTCTCTGCAATGAATATGAGCTTGTGGGTATCGATGTGGTTGATGAAGAACTCAATTGGGTGAGAGAAACTGGGGATCAATTGAGAAATGAAGCTATGAAAGTATTGGAACGAGGAATGGAAGGGTTGAATCAAGCTGAGGTGGGTACTGGGCTACAAGTTTTCTATAATCTTGGCGAGTTGAAGGTCACTGTGGAGCAAGTGATCAACAAGTACAAGAATATGGGTGCAAAGAGCATTAGCGGAGCATTGGATATGAAAGCTATTTCGGGGACTTCTGGTGGGGGGTATGGTCCTGGTGGAATTAGAGGCAGTGGGATGCCGCAAATTGGAGGAGGGGCTAAGGCTAAAGACGCTCTATGGCAGAGAATGGGGAATTGTATGGATCAGTTACATTCTATAGTTGTAGGGGTATGGCATTTGCAGAGAGTGTTGTCAAAGAAACGCGATCCATTTACCCATGTTTTGCTGCTTGATGAGGTCATTCAGGTAAGAGTTATAAGAACTTTATTTATTTATTTATTTTTAAATTCCAGGCTTTCACATAGAGTAGTTAAGTTTTCATGAGTAATGGCCTGCCGTCTGACTATACTAGTTTCGTAATGAATAGGCCATGATAGTTTTTCCTTTAGTGAGAAGGCCTTGATAAAATTGTTTTGTTTGACTGTTAGTTCTAATTAGTCTGTTTCATGTAACAGATACAGAGGATTAATCAATCCAATTTCTTTAAATGAATTTCTAAAGTATTGCAACTGTGCATTTATTTGTTTAACGACCAACTTTATGTTGAAAGCGCCATTAACTGGGAATCTGCATCTTGGAATGGATTTTGCCAATATGATGCAGTCACAGATGCCAGCATTGATTTTATTCACCATGGATGGAGTCTGAAATTTCATAGATTGTATGCAATGAAATATATTAGAAGTTTAGCATTTGGAAGTTTTTCTTCTGTATGCTTTTCTTTTCAAATATAAGAAGTGCTCGAAGACACCATACAAATGTTACAATTTACCGGTTCAATGAGTACATTTTATAGTAATGAACCTGCAATTTGCTGTATATTAATGTTCATTCTATTGGATAGACTTATATGACATAGATCTATATATCTTGGCATTGCATTGGTGCAAATGAGCTATACATGTAAATATATCAAAATGGTAGCACATCATGTTTTAAGAGCAAGATGACACAAATTATATGCTAATCTGTCTAAGTCTTTCCCCTTCTTTTCCCCAAATTTGCTGTTAGATCTTCTAAATAGACGACATGGCGTGGGAATTGCAGGACTATAGTATATGTGAAGTGAGGAAGATCAGAGCCATATGTATGGTGTTATGATCTTTATAAACAGTTTAGTAGTCAACAAAATATATTTTTTTCTTTTGAATTAAACAAGTCTTCTTTAGAGTGTGCTCCTTAGTTTCACTGTTGTATCTTTTATTGAGATATATTTCCTTTCAGTTCTACCTGCAAATGAAAATTGGAGGGATCTTCTTACTGATTGTCCACTTCCACCTCTTTGAGCTATCTGGGCTCATTGCATGGATTGTTCCATTGAGACTGATGTGTAGGATGATGATTAGCTAGCATATCGTGTATATGAGCAACTTATAGGCCTAGGACCTAACCCTGTATGCGAAGAACTTAGCATAGAACTTCTGACACATGTGGGTTGTAGAAATCCAGCGGCCATCCTTTATGTCATGTTTTGTGGTCTAAAACTATAGTCTTTGGGATGAGGGCTTGTTTAGTTGTTTTGTGTAAGAAAGGAAAGGGATTCCCTTTCTTTTCTTTTTTGCAATGTTTGTTATGCCTGTATCCTTAGTCATTAGTTTTTATCTCTTTTTATTACATTTTAAAGTGGAGAAACCAGAATCACATGCGATCATTAAAATCCCCTTTTCATTCCATTGCATTCCATTTTGTGTAGCAATCAGGCCTATTAAATGGTGGTGAAAAGCTCTTTTTATTTTTGTTTAGGACATTTGAAGTTCGTATGGTTTACATGTCTGGGAGGATCTTCTTTTTCTGATCTCCCTCCTTGTCTATAATATATTGCTTTTCTTCCATGCGTCATGCTCCTATAGCAGTTTAAATTTCAAAAGTTCCCATATCACTTGGCATTTTCATTTGCAAATATCTTTATTCCTTAATCACAGGGAAGCTTATAACTTCTTTGCTTGGCTAGGGTTGAGTTTTTGTTTTTTTTGTTTTGCCCTCAAATCTGGACCAAAGTTCCTGGTCTTTGGACTCATTTAGCACTTTTACACTCTGTTTATTTATCACTATTAATTCACAAACCCTTTAGCAAATTTTTGACCTTTTTGGTTTGGAAACAATCTGAGTGTGTTTCCCGATAAGTTTGAAATTTTCAGCTTCTTTCATACTTTAACATGTATAACATCCTTACAGAGGAACAAGGGCTGTAGCGTGCTAATTTTTAATGTTGTTAGCCCTCTTATTTGTTGTTAGCTTGTGTTCACTTTATTTTCTTTTTCTAACTCTAGCTACTAATGCATAGGAAGGTGATCCCATGTTAACCGATCGAGTCTGGGAAGCTATTGTAAAGGCTTTTACTAGTCAAATGAAGTCCACTTTCACTGCATCAAGTTTTGTTAAAGAGATTTTTACGATGGGATACCCAAAGCTTTACTCCATGATTGAAAGTCTCCTTGAAAGGATTTCACGTGACACAGATGTTAAAGGAGTGTTACCAGCTATCACTTCAGAAGGAAAAGATCAGATGGTTTCAGCTATCGAAATATTCCAGACTGCTTTCTTGGCTCTCTGCTTGGGACGCCTTTCAGATCTAGTGAATTCTGTGTTTCCGGTCTCCAGTCGAGGAAGTGTTCCCACTAAAGAACAGATCTCAAGAATTATACTACGTGTTCAGGAAGAGATAGAAGCTGTTCAGATGGATGCACGCTTGACTCTCCTTGTTTTACGTGAAATTGGCAAGGTCTTGCTTCTTCTCGCAGAGCGAGCTGAATACCAGGTACTACTCCAAATTAGGCATTTCCTTTATATATAGTTAAGCTGTTTTGACATGTCCCTTTTTTACTTTATAAGCTTATATTAGTGGGAGAGAAAGAAAGAGTACAAACATGAACAGTATTCTTCTCCACAAACTCAGAAAGAGAAAGAAAATTGAAATTCTTATAAGATTAGAATATGAGCATTTAAGTTCTTATAAGATTAGAATATGAGCATTTAAGTTCTTATAAGATTAGAATGTGAATCTTCATTGAAATTCTTCTTCTAACTTATTCCATTTGCATTTTAGTATTCCAGGGAACCCAATCACCTCCTACACATCTTTACTTGAATGTTAAGCCTGAATTAATAATAAGACCCCGATACAGCACATGGTTTTGGGAAGACCGTATAATTGGAAACTCATTCTTTTCAGATCTTATTCCTCATCTTTTCTCGTTATATTTATTTACAAAATGCTCCAATCTCTGATTTTTTGAACAAAGTAATGATTCTACTTGGAATTTTCTCATATCCAGAAATCTTAATGATATAAATATTGATGATCTTACTATATTGTTGGAAATCCTTGCCTAGTTCTGGGTTTCTTTTTTGCTCTGCTGGAGGTTTCTGGTTTGGTTATAGAGTTACGTGGCCTCTGATAACCCAAAGGACTTGCTATTCCTAAAGAATAGCTATTTGTTTCTAATTTATGATGCAATTAATTTTCGTCGATGGCAGATATCCACTGGACCTGAATCACGTCAAGTAAGTGGTGCTGCAACGCCTGCACAGCTCAGGAACTTTGCTTTGTGCCAGCATCTGCAAGAAATTCATGCTCGAATATCATCTATACTTACAGGATTGCCCAGTATTGCTTCAGAAGTGTTGTCAGCATCATTGGGTGCAATATATGGTGTTGCTTGTGACTCAGTGACAGCCTTATTCCAGGCAATGCTTGATCGGCTGGAATCTTGCATATTGCAAATACACGATCAGAACTTTGGAGTTCTTGGAATGGATGCTGCTATGGACAACAATGCATCACCTTACATGGAGGAGCTGCAGAAGTCTATTATTCACTTCCGTGGTGAGTTCCTATCTAGGTTGTTGCCTTCCACAACTGCAGCTTCAGGGACGGAAAACATATGCACCAGGCTGGTCCGGAGTATGGCCTCCCGCGTTCTAATATTCTTCATCAGGCATGCTTCTCTTGTCAGGCCTCTATCAGAATCAGGCAAGTTGAGGATGGCTAGGGATATGGCCGAATTGGAGTTAGCTGTGGGACAAAATTTATTCCCAGTAGAGCAACTTGGTGCACCATACCGAGCACTTAGAGCATTCCGGCCACTTATTTTCTTGGAAACATCCCAGCTTCCATCGTCTCCTCTTCTTCAAGATCTGCCACCAAATGTCATACTACATCATCTATACTCTCGTGGTCCTGACGAATTGCATTCACCTCTGCAAAGGAACAAGCTCACATATTTGCAGTATTCTTTGTGGCTCGATTCTCAAGGGGAAAATCAGATCTGGAAAGGCATCAAAGCAACACTTGATGATTACGCTGCAAATGTGAGGGCAAGGGGTGACAAAGAATTTAGCCCTATATATCCTCTTATGCTACAAGTGGGTTCATCCTTGACGGGAAATCTCAAGGAATCCCAGAAGTCTTGATCTGGTAATCACTTTGCATTTGAGCAATTTAAATATTGCCCCGGTTCTCTTGACGAGCTTGAGATACAATTTTTTTTACCCGCAAATATTTGATAGGTTTATTGTGGCATTACTTTATTGGCTGTTTGAGTTCAATCGATTTTTGTTATATTAATGTAGAGAAATTACCCTTGCTGAAAGTCAGAAACTAGTCGTGTGGTATATCCCCCAAGATTAATTATAGTTCTTTCATTGAAATTTGTTGTTTCATCACTCTTTATCTATAGCAATATTATCCACAAGTTTTTGTTTGATGCACTGTAGATTATTAACTAGTCTTTCATGAACTTAATTTTCTCCATTGGATTCTTCATATACTTTATTTTATTTGCAAATGACTGTGCATTCAACCACGCATGCTGGGGCAAGATTATCTATTCTGTCTAGTTATGGGTTTTATGAGACCAGAGATACTTCTTTTAATCCAACATCCTCTAAGAATTAAAAGGTTAGAAGGAACTTTTGATCCATGGAACTCGAGTGGTGACAAAAGAGAGGGTATCAAGTGATTATTATTGAAAGAGTTTAAATTAATATTTTAATCATAGTGTTGAATTAAAATTAGGACGAAATACCTTTCGTTTTCAAAAAATATATAGCAGAAGAGTTGGAAAATGACCCGAAACTGAACGGAATATTCATATTTTGTCCCCTCATAGTATATAGTATCTTTGTTTTATCTTGATTAATTAATTATTAATTAGTTGATGTTAATTAGGAGGCCCATTTTGTTGGGATGGGAATCAAAGGGCGCCTTTCAATTGACATATAAATGTGAACATGAGACAGAGAGTGACATGGTGTGCGGGTGCGTTCATACAGCGTTCATACATACTATATTATTACACAATGCTTCCTTTTCAAGCTCCAATGCTTGTAAGCGAATGGTGTGTCTCTATTTTGTTAGGTAATAATAGAAGGATATCAAGGGTAATTGGGTCTTTTACAATGATATTTTTTTTGTTTATTTTTATGGGTGCAAAAGATATTCCTTAGGCCAAGCTTGTTTTGAGTCTACATTTTAATCAAACTTTTTTTAAGAGACTTTAATTAATTTTATCTTCTGAATTTCTAATTTTTTTTTGGGAAAATCCTAAAAAATATTCATTTAAATTTTAAAATTTCGTTTACTACATTTTATAAGCTATTTATAACTTTTGTAAAGCTAACTTTTTTTTTTTGTAAAAAATCTTGATTTAAAATTTTGAAATTCAAATGGGTATTTTTTGGGATTTTTCTATTTTTTTTCTCTAAACTCTCTCATAATTGCACATATTCTAGGTATTTTCTATCAAGGGAGTAATTTTCAAGCTAAATGTTTAAAATGGGGGAAAGTACCATACATTTTTTTTTAAAAAAAATTAACTTCATTAATTTTGTTAATCTCAATAGATTAATTATTTAACTTGTATATTTAGAAATATAGGCTTATTTCAGTTTAACTGAAGTGGTTATTAGTTGAAGAAGGAATAAGCAAACGAAGGTTAATCCAGATAATGACGTGGGTTCGATCTCCATTATTTGATGTTTTAATTCCCCACCCTTTATAACATTTTACTTATTTTTTCCACCAATTAGAACATTACATGTTTAATTTCTTTTAGAACCGATATCCATAGTTTTTAACTATTAAGACCCCCATGGTATTTAAATTAGTATACTATTCAACAGTCTATATTACTTCATTCTAAATATTTTTTATGCCTATAAAAAGCCTCACGAATTCTACGGAAATTCCAGTGTGAAAAAACTCTACTGTGTATTACCATATCGCATTCCCTTATTTTACACTCATTTTTATCCTTAATAGAAAAACTAGTTAATTTTTTTACGTATATTAAAGAAACTAAATGAATTAGTTAATCATGACTAAGTATAATTCCTCAAGATAAATACTTATTATATACTCCTTAATCTACCTAAATTAATCAACTAATTTTTTTTATATTAATTATAATTAATTGATTTATTTAATTTTATTAACTTACTTAAAGTAGTCTCGAAGCTACTGGGGGTTGAGAGTTGCATTATTTTAATGTTAATTAAATAGTAAGCTGCGTGCTCTCAATGCCCTTCTTCCTCACGCCATATCTTCCATTTCTCCAATATATATATTAATTCCCATGAAAAGCATCCTATTGATATATATATGTATATGTATATGTATATATTAATTCCCATGAAAAGCATCCTATTGAATTGACTAACATCAACATCTCCACATGAATACAAAACTCAGCATTTTCATCTTTTTAAGAGATTAATATATTAGGTTGGCAAGTGTGTATGGAATATGAAACTCCCTTAATATTATATTCATTTATTTTTTAATGGATCAACATCAACTTCATCAGCATCTAATCTGTGAATCATCATCATCTTTAAACCCACCTTCTTATAAAATGATTATTTATTCACATAACTCCTTGGACTTCTCTGTAAGCTTGGAGCTGATATCAAAGGAGAGCCCGCTAGCTATCTGCATAACGTTGGAATCATCATCGTCTTCATGGGAAAGAAACTGAGTGAAGCATCACTGAAGAAAATACCTAAGAACCATAAACAACAACTCGGCAGCATGATCAAAGCTTTGAGGCCAAAGGTCTACATCACTCACAGCTCCAGATTCAAGAAGCTTGTTCAAGAGCTAACTGGCAATAATATTACTCCAAGCTCAACAACAAGAACCAGAACCATGTCATCTTCTTCTTCTTCACATACTCCTGACCCAAGAGTGAATCCACAGAATTGCATTATTCTAAAAGATGATGATGTTCAGATTACAGACCCCCACCTTGAAAACAGTTTTGATTCTTTTGAGGTTTCAGCATCATCCTCTTCTTCTGAGGCAACTACAACTATAACAACCTCTTATTCGTCTTCTGAGTTCTGTTTCTACAACCAGACATGCCTGCAGGATGACACAAAATTAGGAAGCTCCGAAGAGGCAAACCAATGTAATATGGATGGTCGTCTGTTGTCATATCAGAATCTGGAATCACTACTTTTTGATGCAGAGATTGAACAAAGCTTCTTGTATGATTATTGTTATGCACAGCCGGAGGAACAAGAGGTCAGCACATATGAGTATGAGTTGTGGGGACTGTTATGAAAGTGTGTGTTTTTATAATGGCAGATCAACCAAAATGCTTCAGTGATGATGAATTTTTCCTTTGTTGGTTTTCTTTTAATGTTTATATATATACTCTGTATATATAGTTGTTCTATAGAGGAAAATGAAATCAATCCTAAAGTGTACACTTTTGTATAAATCCAGTTGTTTTGTTCCCTTCATTACTATTGCTTCCTTTGATGGTTTATCTTTTAATTAGTTTAAATATAATTTAGCAGTTATGTCAAACTTAAGGATCAATATAACCTTTAAAATTTCTTATATAAGGAGCTTATAATTTAAAATGAGTTATCTTATATTTTATTAGTATGGAGAAACAATATTGATTTTCTGTTCAACCGTTGAGCTTTTTGTGTCCCAAATCAAGTACGAAAATAAGGTAAAGAATGGGTTCGTATCCCATAAGGACGTGAGTTTGATTTTCGCAGCCGTTCTGAGGACTTTTTGATAGACGATCTCGTAAGTTCCCTGTAAGCGTTCTCTGAGCCCTGGAACTGTGCCCTAGTCTTGGTGAGGGGTCGATGCTGAATTCATCTAATTTTTTTTTTATATAAAAAAAAGTACGAAAATAAGTTGGATGACTTTTAAGTTACCATTGCATATTTAGACTTGCCATTGAAGTTGGCATTTCCTCAGGAAAAACCCAGGCAGAATCCACTTAAAAATGCCTAAATTTTATGGTTATTTTATGATATGTTTGGTTCAATTTCGTACATAAAGATTACTTGTAATCCTAATACATTTAGATAATTACAGTGTTTGCTTGGCATAATAAAGTAATTTACTACGTATTTCAATAAATCATGTAATCCTTATTATATAACTTTGGTTATATAATGTAAATTCAACCTTACGTGAATCAACGTATGAACATGTATACCCTCAACTAATCAACACTTAGATATTTATACCCACTTAGATATTCAAAATTAATATTTTCAAACCAAGATGCCAAGCAATATTCGCTCATTTAAGCAACAGCCAACACCCACTCTTTAGCTTTAAAGGGAGGGTAGTTTTTAAAACAGAATCATACTTCATCAAGTTCCTCGCATCCATTTTCTTAAATTCTTCAATCGCATATGTCTATGTGTATTCTTTTTTTTATGTGAGTTTAAGTTAAATAAAAATATTAAAAAAATAGAACATGTGACAAAGTAGGATTAGAAAAACTGATAAAATAGATATAAAAAAATTTGATATAAATTTTCTCCTTACAAAAATTATGAGAGGTCTCCTATCCATTTTTCATTAGTGTTCCTCAGCACACCTCTGAAATAAAAGTTGGTACATTTTGTCTACGATATGGCTCCAATTTGAAGACCTGAGTAGATATGAAGCCTGATGGGAAGCTATATAATACACTTTTTTTTTTATGTGAAGGTCTATGGCGTACGCAGAAAATTTCCGTTAGGAGACTCACCTACCGTAGCTAGGTGCGCGACGCGGGTCAGATCCGAATATAGTCGGGGCAAAGCTCCGGTGAACCGGGTGGACAACAAAAAAAAAAAATCTTTTTTTTCCCTTATCTCTTCGAGGCCCCTAAAATTCTGCAGCAGGCACATAGAAGTGAAAAGGTTTTGATGTAAAACATGTTAGTGTAGCCTAGTGGCTATCTTATTTGGTGAGGAATTCCATCTTTAAGCATAAAAAACATATTGTGACCAATCGTTTACCTCTAAATGGAGTCTCAGGTGAAATGATTAGTTGCGGCTATAGGTTGTTACTTATTAATTTCCTAAGCCAACGTGAAATTTTGGGGGAATGATGAACTAGAAGAAAGTTACTTTGAATAACTTGTTATTAATATTTGAACACTTAATTTATAAGCTATAGAGAATTTATATTACGGATATCTTAGACTTTTTAAATCCAAAACATATTTCAACTCAACGCACTATTTTCTTTATTGTGGGTCCTCTACGACCTTCAAAGCAATAAACCAAGTGATCAGAATAAGAAAAACAATGAGAAGAGAAAAGTGAGATGACATAATAGTAATTAATGAACCTGGTGGGCACTAACGGGAGTTGGTCCGAGTGATAAGTGACTCGGTATCGCTTAAGCGAGGTCTCGAGTTCGAGCCTTGGCGAATGCAGAAAATCCCCGTTAGGAGACTCACCCACCATAGCCAAGTGCGCGACATGGGTCGAATCCGGATATAGTTGGAACAAAACTCCGGTAAACAGGGTGGATAACAAAAAAAAAATTCCCAACCCGTTGTACAACCATGGAGGCGTATTTTGTTTAGTGTGTGTAGGAAACCTCAAACTATTATTTTAAAAGAGTTTATAACTCAAATTTTAGTATAGAAAAATTTAGAAATAAACAATTATTTTTGTCTAAAATTTCGGTTTAGACTAAATTATAGTTTAAAATCATAATTTCAGATAAACTGATCAAAATAGTTTTTAAAACAGTAAAAAAGTTTATGAACTATTCAATTACTATTTTACCCTTACTTTTTTTACACTATCTCTTCTATTTTTTTCACTATCTCTCCTCTCTTCTCCACCCTCTCTCCTCTCTCTTCTCCACCCTCTCTCCTCTCTCATCCTTTTAATAAAATCATATTAATTTTAATAATTTACCAATATAAAAAGTTATTTTAAAAATAATTATTTAAACAATTATTTTTTTAAAATCACTTTTCCCCAAATCTATTCTTTCCAAAATCTATTCTCCAAAATCTATTTTTTCCAAAATTTATTCTCTAAAAGCTAATCCAAACAGACCCTTAGATGACTGCGACCTCTATTGGCTTATCAAGAAGTGAAACTTCACACTGTTCTTGTCTGTCCTTACTTTTTTAATTTTTTTTATATAAAAAAAAGTTCGCTCATATAAAATATAATTTATTTTCTAAAAATACCCTTAATTAAAATTTTAGTTTCTAATAAATTAAGTTTCCTAAAATTACACCAATTAAACTGAATTTTATTTTATTTGTAATTCTATCATCTATTAGGGGTGTGTTTGGATTAACTTTTGGAGAATAGATTCTGGGAAGAATAGATTTTGGAGAATAGATTTTGGGTATAATAGATTTTGGGAAGAATAGATTTTGGGAATAAAGATGTTTGGATGATTAGTAGTAGAATCACTTTTTATATTGGTAAATTACTAAAAAGGGTATGATATTATTAAAAGTAAGAGAGATGAAAGATGATAGAGAAGAAAGAGGAGAGAGAAGAGAGTGTAGAGATGGGAGAGGAGAGAGAAAAAGAGAGTTAAGAGAAGAGAGAGGAAAGAGAAAAAGAGAGATAAGAGAAGAGAGATGAGAGATGATAGAGAAAAGAGAGGAGAAATGAGAGAGGGTGTAAGAAAAAGTAAGGGTATAATAGTAATTGGATAATCCAAAACCTAGCTTTCAAACCAAAAGATATTTTCAGTGGCTTATTCAAAACCGCGGTTTCAAACCGAGGTTTTGCCCAGAATCAATTCTCAACAAAAATAGCTGTTTGTGTAAAAATTTTCCAAACCGCGATTTTGGCCCAGAATCCATTCTGAAACGGGCTCCCAAACACACACTAGATAGAGTTGTATAGAAGTATTTTTTTTTAAACATCCTTTTATTATTATTTCTAACACTTTAATATAGATATAAGAGATATTATTATCTTTAATTTTTAATAATTTTAAATTTTAAATTTTAATAATATAATTTATAAATAAAATAAAAATAAATTTTATCTCCCTGTCTTATAAATAATACAAAAGAGGTAAATACACAAAAGAAGTATTTCAAAATATAGGGCCAAATCACAAGGAAAATAAAGTTGAGGCATCAACTTTATTCTTTAAAATGCATTAAAATATGAAAATTGAATCCTAATTAATTTATTCTTAATTGAAATGTTCGTAATCGGAACTTTTACCTATGCCCTGTAAATTTAAAGGGTTTGTTTGGATACACTCTAAACTATGGTTTTAGAAATTTTTTTGGGCAAAATCTTAATTTAAAAAAATTTTAAAACAAACAGTCATATCTGTCCATAAGTGCTTTTGGGCAAAATCATAGTTTTGAATAAGCTATTAAAGCTATATTTTTCAACAGTAAAAGAGCTTATGGACTATCCAATTACTATCTTACCCCTACTTTTTCTTACATCCTCTCTCATTTCTCCTACTTTTTCTTATACCTCATCTCCTTTCTCCTCTCTACCCTCTCTCCTCTTTCTTTTCTTTTCTCTACCTCTCTCCTCTCTCTTACTTTAAATCAAATCATACTCTTTTTAGTAATTTACCAATATAAAAAATCATTCTAAAAATAACTATATAAACACTTATTTATTCAAAACCATTTTTTTTCATAAACTCTTCTCTAAAAGCCTTTTTTATAAACTGTCTATAAACTTTTTTTTTCCATAAATCTTTTTTTAAAATCTTATGTAAATAGCCCCAAAAGATTACTCAAATGTTATACGGTGGGATGAGAAAATCTAGATAGCACAGCCAGACAAAAGCTAGAAATGTTCAAGTCGACCTATATTTTTCTGGAATTGAGCCACTATTTGCACACACACACCTCTTTTCTTTTCTTGTTCAGTTAAAAAACAAACCCCAAAAAATCAAGATCTAAGATATATCGACCCTTGAAAATTTTTGGACACATGTTTTGAGATATATATATATATAAATATTTTTGATAGAGTCTAATTTATAGTTAGAAATTAATCATCTTAAAACGTAGAGATAATTAAAATAGATTTATCTCTTTTAATAATTTTTTTATACTCGCCTATTTTAAATTTAAGTTATTATATTTAAAAGATTTAATTATATATATATGTGTGTGTGTGTGTGTGTATGCGGGAAAAGAGAATTCGAGCACGAGTTTGGGCGTCCGTTAAAATAGTACTCTCTTGAGTTGGCACAAACCCTCCATCATCCACCATGTAAACTGCCTCACAAAAGTTCTCCACTTATATACTCTTACGTATAATAATAAATCAACATATTACTTTTTCTTGAATTTTATTTTCCCGGAAAATAATAGAAAATCACTAACCCACATGATAAATAAATACCCCTCTGATCCTTTTAATTTTAATTTTAATTATCTCAAATTTCATATGATCTTGAAAGGAGAAATTCCAGATAAATACCTTTTGAATCTATAAATCCTAAATTGATACTCCCAATTTTAGAAATTCCAAATGACCAATTTAGAATTTGTAAATTTTTGTCAATTTTCATATATAACTTTATCTTATTTGCTACTTATCTCTCCTTCAATTATAATAATTTTAACCATTTTCATAATAATATTTACAACTTCCTCTAACAACTCTAAGTGATACAAATAATTGGATCAGGTATAGGTTATCAACCATACTTATAATGTTATTGATAACAATTATAACAATTTTAACCATTTTAATAATGATATTTACTACTTCCTCCAACAACTATAGGTTATGCAAATAATTGGATCATATATATGGGTTATTAGGAGACCTATTTTTACAAATTGTTTAATGACGAGGGAGGAGGGTCGAGTTATGAGATAGGAGATTTATCACGAGAAGTTGAACCAAATTTGGCATTTTACCGTAGGATCCGTGTTGGCGAGGTTAAAGAGGCGCTTAAGAAAATGGAAAATAGTAAAGCGGTTGGACCTGACGGTATTCCTATTGAAGTTTGGAAGTGTTTAGGTGAAACGGGGGTGGTGTGGCTTGCTAAACTATTTAATGTGATCTTAAATTCTAAGAAAATGCCCGATGATTGGAGGAAAAGTACTTTAGTTCCTATTTATAAAAATAAAGGAGATATTCAAAATTGTGCAAATTATAGAGGGATAAAGCTTATGAGTCACACTATGAAGTTATGGGAAAAGGTAATTGAACACAGGTTGAGATTAGAGACTGATATTACGGAGAATCAGTGTGGTTTCATGCCAGGTAGGTCTACAATGGAGGAGATTTATTTATTAAGGGGGTTAATGGAAAGGTACCGGACCAAAAGAAGAGATTTGTATTTGGTCTTCATTGACTTAGAAAAAGCATATGATCGAGTGCCAAGGGAGGTGCTTTGGAGAGCTTTAGAAAAGAAAGGTGTGCGCATGGAATATATCAAAGCAATAAAAGATATGTATGAAGGGGTAACTACTACTGTAAGAACGTCTGGGGGCGAAACAAAGGATTTTCCCATAAAGATTGGTCTACATCAGGGATCATCATTGAGTCCTTATTTATTTAATCTGGTAGTGGATGTTCTAACTAAGCCTATTCAAGATGAAATCCCTAAGTGCATGCTTTTTGCGGATGATATAGTTCTTATGGCGGAGTCAAGAGAAGAGATTAATTTTAAACTTGAGTTATGGAGAAGTACTTTAGAGTCGAAGGGTTTTCGTTTGAGTAGAAGTAAGACTGAATACATGCATTGTAATTTTTCTAAGAGGCAAGTTAGAAGTAACTTGGAGGTCAGATTAGGAGATCAAGTTATTCCACAAATAGATAAGTTCAAATATTTGGGATCAATTATACAGAAAGATGGTGAAATTTTGGAGGATGTTAATCATAGAATCCAGGCTGGGTGGTTTAAATGAAGAAAGGCTACTGGGGTTATATGTGATCGGAAAGTACCAGATAAAGTAAAAGGAAAGTTTTATCGTACTGCTATAAGACCAGCAATGCTTTATGGAAGTGAATGTTGGGCTTTAAAAGGACAGCAAGAGCATAAAATTGGGGTAGCCGAAATGAGGATGTTGAGATGGATGTGTGGGCATACAAGAAAATATAAGATTCGCAATGAACAAATACGGGGAAGAGTTGGAGTGGCACCTATTGAGGAGAAAATAGTGGAGAACCGTCTTAGGTGGTTTGGACACGTACAAAGAAGGCCAAGGGATGCGCCGGTGAGGAGGGTGGATCAAACGGATTGGAGTCCGGTTAAAAGGAGTCGAGGAAGGCCAAAGAAAACGCTTAACGAGGTCATTGAGCGGGATCTCCGGGTCAATAATCTATCTAAGGATTTAGTTTTTGACAGAGCACAATGGCGTCGTATGATCCATGTAGCCGACCCCATTTAATGGGAAAAGGCTTTGTTGTTGTTGTTGTATATGGGTTATTAATTATACATGTAATGTTATTGACAACAATTATAACGATTTTAACTATTTTATAATAACATTGATTACTTCATCTAATAACTTTGAGTTGTGCAAATAATTGTATAATGTATGTGTTATTAACTACGCTTGCAACATTATTGACAACAAGTATAATGATTTTAACTATTTTCATAACGAGATTTACCATTTCTTCTAACAACCTTGAGTGGTGCAAATAATTAGATCTTATTGGGATTATTGACTATACTTATAACATTATTGACAACAAGTGTAACAAGTTTAACAATTTCTATAATAAAATTTACCACTTCGTTTAACAACCTTGAGTGGTGTAGATAATTGGATTAAGTTATTGATTATACTTGTAATAATTTTAACCATTTTCATAATGATATTTATTACTTCGTTTAACAACTTTGAGTTATGTAAATAATTGAATCAAGTTATTGACAATACTTATAACATTATTGACAACAATTGTAACAATTTTCATAATGATATTTACTATTTCATCTCATAACTCTGAATGTCACTAATAATTGAATCATATATGAGTTATTGACTACATTTATAACGGTATTGACAACAAGTTAAATGGTTTTAACCATTTCCAAACGATCTACTACACAATTTCATTAAATACTGCATAATATGATTATCAACATTTTTAGAGAGTTTGATGACTATTAACGGTATTTACCAAACACTAGGACACCCATGACAGCAACTACATTACATGTATTTTACCATAAATTACTTCCTCAACCAGAGATGGTCCTGGCATGTTATCTATCATAAAATGTAATCATGAGTCATGCCCTTTGATTTGGGTATAGATGGATTGAATATGATATATTTAAGGATAAAAGTACATAAGATGAAGAAGAAGAAGAAGAAGACGAGTTCATTATGAAGCCACTGAATAATATTTCGCACCTTACGTTTTTCCCTTTGCACTCTAAGGAAGAAGCAGAGGTTTGCCCTAGGTCATGTAAGAGCTTACCTCTTCTAGGTGTGGGGTGAATTTGCTTCTCTTGAAGACAACATCGGAGGCGACGGTGACAACAATAGAAGACAGAGGAGGAGGAGGAAGAAGAAGGAATACTAACTATGGGCTGCTTCTTCTACTTCTTTTTCGGTAGAGAGAAAAAAAGGGACAGAGCCTGTGGGAGTGACAGTGATATGCATTATTGAAATGTGATTGAGGAATGAAGAGAGAAGAAGAAGGGTAAGAGAAGGAGGAAGCAGGACATTGCAATTTATAATGGAAAAAGAGAGAATTAGCAAATGAGAGAAAGGTATACGAGTAAATTGACACAAATTTATAAATCCCAAATTGGTCATTTGAAATTTTTAAAATTGAGAGTATTAATTTGGGATTCATAAATTCAAAATATATTTATATGGGATTTTCCCATCTCAAAAATTTCAATTAATGTAACATCCATATTTTTCTAAGAATGTAAGGCCAATTGAAATGGAAAAGCTACTGTGTTAAAAGTCACAAGCATGTGTTAAAATTACTCTTTCTGTTCTTTATTATAAAGTAATAAAGTACCAATTATTAAGTACTTTTGATCTTTTTTATGTGGTACTTGCTTAGTTTTAAGGAATGTTAATTATTGTTTTCCTTACATAGATCTCCTCTTTATTTTAAAAATATATATGAACCTCCCTTAAATTCAAAATATATATTGTATAAATCTCACTTCTAGTTTTAATATTTAATTTCCATCTACCCAACTGCTAGTTTGACTATTAAATCACAACATTGACTCATATTTTGACAAAAATAACCCTCCTCAACATATATATATATATTACTTAATAATCATTTAATCACATATCTTCATTTAAAATTAAAAAACTAATTTTAATATATATTTTAATTTTTTTGTCATTTCCAGGCTACGAAAGTTAATTAATTTTAGAATAATAAATTTATTTTTTAATTAATTTAAATGTTTGATATTGTTTATTTATTAAACCTTACTACTTATAATGTAATATTTTAAATAAAATATTTTGCAATTATATATATGTATGTGCATTTTTCAATTAAATTAAAAATTATAAAATGATATGATTCTGAGATCCTTCTATTAATATATTAAAATTTGAAAATTTTAAATATATTTTATTAAAGATATGTCTGTTAAAAAAAGTATTCGAATTTTTATCAAGTTGTTAATATTTTCATATAAATAAAAAATTATTTAATTTTTTGTCTAAATTTAATAAAAATATTAAATATATCATTAATAAATATTAATGTTAAAAGATAAATTAGGGATTTGGTATAATGAGGGGTAAATTAATAAACAAGATTTATTCTAATATGATCTTTAATTAAAAAAAAAAGTAAGAATCTTTTTAGAATATTCTTTAATGATGCTAATAGTTTAAATTAAAATATATATTTTTAAAATAGAGGAGAGATATGTGTAATTAAAGTAAAATAGAAGAGCGATTAGAGTATTTTATTCTAAATATTAATATAATGATAAAATTTAATATAATCAATAGAATAATATTAAAAATTAATTAAATTTTAGAATAAATTTAATATTTTTAATTATTTTAATTGGTACGTATGAACAAGTAGTTAATGCCTTATAAGGGAGTAATTGAAGCTTTGAACTGCGCAGGAAAGCCAGGTCCTTGAATACAAGTTCATGCATACAAGTCTTGCGTATAAGATATCACTGTTTAAATGATTTGGTGTATAATTATTTGCTTGAAGGAGTATGGATTTATTTAATCCAAATAAATTTAAATTATTTTGTTTGAGAAAAAAAGAACTATCATCAAGATTATTTTAGAAACAAAATTTTTCCACCAATTCTTTCATGTCTTCTCCAATCAAACGAGCACAACACAATACACTAATTGTTTGTTAATTTGTAGACTGCGCTTAACGACAATACATTGCTTCTGCTCTTCTTCGCCTTTTAGCTAGGATTTCCGATTTCTTCAAGGATCAGAATCTAGGTTTCTTCAATAAATCACAGACCTTTAGGCTTCGATCTTTTTTTTTAATATCTCAATTCCTGTAAGAAGGCATCAATCTATCTAATCCTTGCCGAAAACGCAGTTTCTCCTATGGCGAACGTCTCGGTCGCCGCGGAGTGGCAGCTCCTGTACAACCGGTGCTATCGGAAGCCTGAAATCTACCCTATGAGATGGAAGCACATCGACCTTGGTCGCAACAAAGTTGCTTGTGCCCCTTTCGGTGGTCCCGTCGCCGTGATCCGTGATGACTCCAAGATCGTCCAGCTCTATGCTGAGTCTGCTCTTCGCAAGCTTCGAATTTTCAACTCCGCTGGCGTTCAGCTATCGGAAACCGTGTGGAAGAACCCCGGCGGCCGCCTTATTGGCATGGCTTGGACTGACGATCAAATCCTTGTTTGCGTCGTGCAGGATGGCACAATATATCGGTATAATATCCATGCTGAGCTTTTGGAACCGAACATTTCGATGGGTAAAGAGTGTTTCGAGCAGAATGTGGTGGAATGTGTGTTTTGGGGCAACGGGATGGTGTGCATTACCGAGGCCAATCAATTGTTCTGCATTGCAGACTTCAAAAACCCGAAACCCACTAAGCTTGCAGACCCCGCAATTGCGGAGTTGCCGCATTGTATGGCAGTGATCGAGCCTCAGTACACAATGTCTGGAAACGTGGAGGTACTACTTGGAGTGGATGATGCTGTTGTTCTGTCTGTGGAGGAAGATGCGGTGCAGCAATTGGGAGTTGAGGTGTTGCGGGGCCCCTTGCAGAAGATGGTAGTGTCGCGTGATGGGAAGTGGCTGGCTTCGTTTACACATGATGGCCGACTTTTGGTCACCACTTCGGACTTGACTGGCGTTATCATCGAGAGGGAGTGTGAGGTTGGTTTTCGATTCTCACTTTGTTTAGTTGCTATGGAAAAGAAAAAGGGGAGGGGCTGTTACAAAGTCCGATACTTGGTTTTTGCATAAAATCTATTTCAGTATAGAAGCTATAGGGTGCTGTTGAATTCGAAAATCACAAGAAAGTCATGAAAGTTGAGTGAGGTGCACATAGAGTCGGTGTTTGCTTGCTTTTAGCGGAAGTTTTGATTTTTCCCATATTATTTGGTAATAATTATCTTCTGAGCGTTATTGCAATCGAGATGTTACTTGTTCTTAAATGCTACCGATAACAGTTATAAGTGACGCGCAGGACCCATTCGCGATGGTTATCATATTTACTCTATTTGATAGTTTTTCTACCTTGTTTGTCATTTATATTGTTCTTTAGGATTTGAGCTTCTTGCCGAATGCCTATAGCTTAATGGCTATTTTCATGCATGCAGTCAGCACTTCCTCCAGAGCAGCTTGCTTGGTGTGGAATGGACGCTGTGCTGCTTTACTGGGATGACATGCTTTTAATGATGGGTCCTGATGGAGATCCAGTTCGCTACTTTTATGATGAACCTATAATTCTCATACCTGAGTCTGATGGAGTGAGGATATTGTCCAACACTAGTATGGAGTTTCTTCAGCGGGTCCCTGATTCCACTGTTTCAATATTTACGATTGGAAGCACATCACCTGCAGCTTTACTATATGATGCCCTGGATCATTTTGATAGGCGAAGTGCTAAGGTAGGGACTTTATTTGGGTTGGTGATGCTTATTTAATCAAGTTATACAGAAGGGAAAAACAATAAATCAAGCTAGCAGTTTCTGTGGATTATGGAAGGATCTGGTCTTTAATTTGCAACTCAATTATGGCATAATTTTTGGATGAGTTTCTCATATAAGAACTATTCACCAGGCAGATGAAAATTTGAGATTGATAAGATCGTCCCTTCCTGAGGCTGTTGAAGCATGTGTTGATGCTGCTGGTCATGAGTTTGATGTTTTGCGGCAGCGGATTCTCTTAAGAGCAGCCAGTTATGGCCAAGCCTTCTGCAGGTGAGTTTGATTTGGACTTACTGCAGCAATTACTGGCAAGAATGTTAAAAATCTTTGTATCATGTTGTTTTAAGTTTGTTTCTCCCAATAGTCAAGGACTTAAAAATGGATAAGTATATTTTTCTGATTTTTGCTCTCGGTAATGATATCCAGTTGACTTTGGCAGCAATTTTCAACGTGATCGTATTCCAGAGTTGTGTAAAATTCTACGGGTTCTGAATGCAGTTCGCAGCCCAGAGATTGGCATTCCTCTGAGTATTCAACAGTATAAGGTCTTTAAAGCTTACTTGTCTTGTGCCCCCCTCCCACCAAACAAATGTCATGAGTTGAACTTGTACTGAATTATCTCTTATCTCAGTTGCTCACACCATCTGTTCTGATTGGGCGCTTGATTAATGCTTATCGACATCTGCTTGCGTTGCGGATATCAGAATATCTTGGAATGAATCAAGTAAGTATATATATCAAGTATGAGCTTGGGTATTATCCATATTTGCTTTTTGTCTTGACAACTGTGTACCCACCCTTTGGGTCCAAGACTAAAACTGGAAGTATTCCCCCAGTTAAGTAAGTCAAATTTTTTCATGCTGTGCCCCTAGGCTAGGGTACATTTTTGTCATTATGACCTTATCTCTCCTGTATTCATGATAAGCTGTGCCCCTCAGCTACTTTTTGCATTGCTGTTTAGGTTCATATGCGTAGATGTTTGTCTTTTAAGTTATTGACTATTGAGTAAGTTATATGAGCATAAATATGATTATATCGCTGTAAATTCTCAAACTTTGATTCTCCATACTCAAGAACTGTAATCCCAAAAGATAGAAGGAAACATGAATTAGCAATGTTGCTAAGTTGGATTTGTATGGAGCTTTTGAGAATTGAGGGTACTTAGACTAGTCAATTATCAACGGAAAATTATGATGTGAAACCATTTGAAAGTCAGTAAGAGTTATTTAAATCCTATCTATAAGAAAAGTTTCAAATGCTCACAATAACGGAACTCAGAATCTATACATGTAAAGATGGTACTTGTTGATCAATCAATTCTCTCTCTGGGCATAGAGGAAGCAGGACGGCTCAGTGTTAAACTGTTAATGAGGGAAAATACAAGAATTTGGGAATAGACATCCAATGATGTTGCGGTGATCCCTGACCTTACCTTTTTCTGGCACTTGGCATCATTTCTTATATTGGAGCCGGGAAAAGATATTGGATTGAAATATAAAGAAATATTTTTATGATTTTTCTTGATCTGTTCCTTTATTTTGTTTGTGATGGTTTTAAAAATAAATAAAAAATGCAAAAGAAGAAGAAGGAAGCAAGGGATGAGTGAAAATTCAACACTGGGCAGTTCTTAATCCCTGGTTTCTCATTATTTGTTTGTTACTGAAATCATCAACACATAGCAATCTTCTATTCTGTGTATGAATTTGATTTTCTCGCGCTGCTCTTGTATAGGAAGTGGTGATAATGCACTGGGCATGTTCAAAGATAACATCATCATTGACTATTCCTGATGCCCAACTTCTGGAAATTCTTGTTGATAAGGTTTATTACAATTTGAGTTTTGTATAGTGTTTTTTTCATTCTGTTTATGGCAAAAGAACAACTCATGAAATTATGCATCTTTTGATTCCTAGTTAAAAATGTGCAAAGGCATATCCTATGCAGCAGTGGCTGCCCATGCAGACAAGAATGGCCGCCGAAAGTTAGCAGCCATGCTTGTTGAACATGAACCACGCTCTTCTAAACAGGTATCATGTTTCATTGGTTTTTCTAGTGATATGTTGAAGTTATTATATGAAAATGTTTCATAAAATATGGTTTGTTCTATTGTAGATTTTATCTTCATACTCAAAAACTCTTTTGTTTAGGTTCCTCTCTTGTTAAGCATAGGAGAAGAAAACATAGCCTTAATGAAGGCAACTGAGAGTGGCGACACAGACCTTGTTTATCTTGTTGTCTTTCACATATGGCAAAAGGTTTTACTCCATAAAGTTCTGAATATAATTAAATAATTATGTATGGAGAAGGGAAAGTTTATCTCTCATGCATGAATTCTTCTATTGATGCAGAGGCAACCTTTGGAATTCTTTGGAACAATACAAGCCAGACCATTAGCACGTGACTTGTTTATAACTTATACACAGTAAGTGACCTAGAAAAATGCAACACAACTACACTAGGCAAAGCCATGTGTCTGAATGAATGATAACTCTAATCAAATGAGGAAATTAATTTGCATATGATAATGAAGTTTTGAACAAATAATCACATGGAAGTGAAAGGACCGGGGTTGAACTTCGGATGTATATTTAACAAAGATTTAAAAATCTGAATAGAAATTGAACCAAAAATGTTGTCGGGATATGGGTTTAATGGTTCCCGTTCAACCAGCTGTTGAACCTATTATGTAATAATTAAATTAAAAAATAATACTATACATGATAATATATGTATAAGAAATACAATCAAATTATTAATTATCAAAATCAAACTTAAATAGTCGAATTTCACAGTTAGTTAATAAGCTCACATGGTAATAACAAATTCCTAAGCATTGAAAATAAACTCCAAACTCATATAATGAGGGTATTTTAATTGCAGGTACTATAAACATGAATTTCTGAAGGACTTCTACTTATCGACAGGACAACTTCAAGTAAGTCATAATCTCCTGAATTATATGAATATTTCAGATGAGGTGAAATGGAACATTATGCTTTTGTCATAGGTTTTGTTGCTTAGAGGTTTTTCCCCAAAAAAAAAACATGAAGTTTTGACCTTGTGCTATATTCATACAATCTGGCAAACCTTATATATGTGGAGTTGACATCATGTATGTGAACATTTCCTGCCCATCTGAAGATTTTAAGCTCTTCTTTGTTCCCTTTTTTCTTTATTATATGCATGACTCTGCCTAATTTTCTCATTATTGATTAATTACTCTGTCAGCTGTTTTATAGTCATTGTTGTTTGTTTTGTAAAATGTGTGCATTGGTAGTGAAGCTTATCCTTCTATCACACTAGCTAGTTGACCACAAGATTTCCATTTAGATAGTATAAACTTATCTAGAAGTCAATCCTTGTAGGATGTGGCTTTTCTGCTGTGGAAAGAATCATGGGAACAAGAGAGAAACCCCATGGCAAGCAAAGGGTCTCCACTTCATGGCCCTCGTATAAAACTTATTGAGAAGGCACAGAATCTCTTTGCAGAAACAAAGGAACATGTTTTTGAATCAAAGGCAGCTGAAGAGCATGCAAAACTGTTAAGGTGTGATTATTACTTTTATTTTGGTTATATCTTTAGACTTTACAATAAATCTTCTCAATATCTGCATTTGTATTAGGCTGCAATACACTGCATATTCTGGTGTATTTATGTGATAGTTCTTATTTTATTTTCAGACAGTGATTCAGATTTTACTAGGGTATATGTCCTTGTTACATGGCTATAAATATCATGGAATAAAATTAAAATTGAAATTCTGATGCTGTTACTGCATTGCAGAATACAGCATGATTTAGAAGTGACCACAAAGCAAGCCATTTTTGTAGATTCAAGTATAAGTGATACAATCCGTACATGTATTGTATTGGGAAATCATCGAGCTGCAATGAAAGTGAAAACAGAATTTAAGGTGAGTTTTTAACTAATTTCTTTACCGTCTTTCATGAATGGAAAGCAATGTTTCTTTTGTGCCTCTTTCCATCTATGTTTTTCTTGTTACATCAAGAGGATTTTAATTATTAACATCATGCCTACCTCGTTCCACCCTCATCACTTGAGCTAGCTTTAGGCAGTTCTTTTCATCGATATTTTAAGGGTTATATAGCACATAATATCCTGATCTTATTTCTTATATACGTCAAGTATCCTAATATTATTTGTGGTGCAATTTTACCCATAATCTTTTTTAATTTGGTGCAATTTTACTCACAATCTTTTTAATTTGGTGCAATTCTTAATACTTGAGAAATAAGATTATGGGTAAAATTGCACCAAATTAAAAAGATTGTGGGTGAAATTCATCAAATTAAAAAGATTGTGGGTAAAATTATACCACAAATAAGATTAGGATACTGAACGCATATTAGATGCTATATAACCCATATTTTAATGACTAACCAATTGAATAATGTAAATTAAACGTAAGCAATTATTATTTTCTCATACTTTGTGGGGCCAAACTTTTGGTTTCTAAGACTTATTAAACTTCCGTTGTTATATTACCTCAGGTGTCTGAGAAGAGATGGTATTGGTTGAAAGTTTTTGCTTTAGCTACCATCAAAGATTGGGCTGCGCTGGAAAAATTTTCAAAGGAGAAGAAACCTCCAATTGGTAAGCTTTTGTACTCCTAGTTTATTTTGAAGAACATTCAATAAACTTATTTTGTGAGCATCATCTCGAGATTCATATTACCTTTGTATGAGGTTTTCTTAATTTGAATGGGATAGATGTTGAGGATCATTAATCAATTACAGATCCAGATTGGCCATTACCTCTTGGAGTCCACTGTTACAATTCATTGTTCTGACTCCCATTTCTGTTCTCCATCCTCTGTTCCCAAGTGTGAATATGTTAATGTACTGAAATGCTAAAGTGAACAAATCAAAATTGTGCTCTATCTTGCAATAGTCTACAACTTTTGCTATGTTTATCTTCTTGTGCCTAGTTCTTATCAGAAAATTGATAGAACGTGACAAGTGAACAAAAAGAGATCTGTTGGGAGATTTTCTAATTTTTAATGTATTATATTACTTTAGTTTTTAGAGGTATCTTGTTTGCAACGTCTTTAATTCGGAATCATTTTAAAATGGTCATTGCATGGATTTTTGCTACTGGATAATACATGACTGCTGCTCTAAAGTCCCCATGATTTTGGGATCTGTAGGTTACAGGCCATTTGTGGAGGCATGCATTGAAGCAGATGAAAAGGCAGAAGCTTTGAAATATATCCCCAAACTTGCAGATGCTCGAGAAAGAGCTGAGGTACTTTTTAACTCTTGTTCTGTCATTGCCCGACATTCACTATCAAACAACGTTACTAGTCTTACAAGGCCACATAAAATTACCCCAGATAAAAGAAAACTAATTTATGCTCCTATGCATTGTTGTGATCCTGACTCTTGTTTATGAACACCATACAAATGTTAGAGCTTTTGCTTGCAATGATATAGAGTTTGTTCTAATTTCGCCCGTTTGCAAGTTATGTACTCACAGCAGTTTTGCTTAATCCTTTGTGTGATCTGGGACAGTCATTTGCACGGATTGGCATGGCAAAGGAAGCCGCGGATGCTGCTTCTCAGGCTAAAGATGGTGAATTACTTGGTCGTTTGAAATTGACATTTTCACAAAATGCAGCAGCAGCATCAATCTTTGATACTCTCCGAGATCGGTTGTCTTTTCAAGGTGTCTCATAATTTTATTTTCTCAGGTTTTTCTGTTTTACTTTTACCATTTCTCTATTTATATCTAGCCTTCGGTTTGAGTCTGTGTGTGTGTATATTCCCTTTGAGAATTAAATCATCTGACAATAGTGAGAGGCAAATGAGGTGAAACGCTCTGATATTGTTTTCTCATCCTCTTCTTGTTCCAAGAATCCATTCTGTAATTTTTTTTTTCGCTTCGTTTACCGGCCTCTAACACCCAATGCAATTTGTGAATGAGAAGTGATAACAATTGAGTTTGATTATTGGAAATTGATCAGTGTCTGCCAAATATTGGCTACGGATGAGTAGACCTTCCCGTGCCTCTGAAGATATCTTTATATCCTTTTTTTTTGTTTTTTTTTAACCATTTTGGAATGGACCTTGCTTGTGTTTTGGTAGGATTGTTTCTAGCTTTTCTTGCAGTTACGGAGTAGTTTTGAATCCAGTTTGTTCTCAGCTATGGGTAGTTCAAATCCCAGTGAAAAAGGTTCTGTGAAGATTTGGTTAACTCCACGTTGGCAACGACCGATTTCGAGGTACCTTTTGTTAAAAGGTTCTCTCGAGCTCGCATCATTTTCAATTATATTGCCTCTTCATAAGAGGAGGGGGGGGAGGGGCTGTCCCTCATCAGCTTACTGGCTTGATTAATTTGAGGGAAATATATATGTAGTTTCTTTTAATTTTTAATTTAATATATATTTTTTATTAAATCTTTTAATTTTACCCTGTTAGACAAGTAGCTTCTGTATAGGGATTAACAATTCTAATACAATAAATTGTAGGGGCTAATGATACTAAAATAACAAAATTAAAAAATTTAATAAGAAAAAATAATATAAAAGTACTAAATTAAAAATAGCGAGAAACTATGGGCATCTGTTCCTTTAATTTTACCCATCATGTAAAGCCTCGACTTCGATGGAAAGTCTTAAAATTTAGGGATTTCAATAGGTAAGAGTAAGATAATAAAGGAAAGTGTCACGCATTTGTGTTAATAAAAAGATACAGCTATTGTACTGTGCCATTCGTCCGACGGATCAGACTGCAGATAATAGCGCACTGCTTAGCTTTGGCGGGTGTAATTATCAATTTGCAAGTATTCAAAGTGAACAGTATTTCAAATAAGATTACTTTTTAATAAAAGGATATCTATATTTAGTTAAAAAAAAAAATGGACAGAACAGAAGAATATATGCTTTACGGGGGCGTCCAAAGCCTTTTCCACTTTTGAGAGATGATTACATAATATCAGAATTGTTTTAAATTCATTTTGAATGGTTTAAATTTTGAATTTTTGAATCTTTTAATTTCAACTATCAATTTTTAAGTTAACAATCAGAAAATTATATTTATCTGTGATTTATTTCCACTCACAAATCCATTGACTCTTGGCTGTATATTTAATTCTCGTTCACACACGCACACAAATGGATATCAGGGTTTTTTTACTTTAGTTCAACACTATAGTGTGATTTACCTATTCGCTTCATGGAGAATAAAAACGATTAATGGCAAATCTTGACTCTCTAAGAACTTCAAGGTGGGCAGTTCTTCATAACTCATGAACCCTCTCATTTTATTCCAATTCTAAATTACATAAAAGCATCAACCATAAAACACACCACTAAGCATAAGAAACTGAGCCAAATTTTCGTAGTAATCTTACTCTTAAAGGAAGAAACAGCATCTAACCAGAGATGCTTCTTGATATCTACTCTTATCTTAGGCTGCATAAGCAGAATTCTCATATTTACCTTCCCACCTGTTACAAATAAGAGAAAAAGGCATTTGATTATGTTGCTGAATAAAAAACTAATGAGTCATATCTAATGAGTCATCATTCAAAATATATACCCAACCTGCATTCCTCCTTTTCTGGAATCTGCAGCTCAAACTCCTTTTCAAATGGCTGAAAGATCAAATGCACCTTCCCATCTTCTACTTTGTCAAGTGCTGGAGGTTGCCACTGAAACAAGTTGATAATTCAGGGTAAGATGATAAGTTGAATATCGATATGAGATTATCAGTATTGACATATAAACTGTGAGATGAAACTCCAGATATACTTATTTTATTCCACATCTTCTCATCTTTGAATATAAGTAAATTATAATACCTTTGGAGCATTATCCTTGTCAATGGTGAGAGCTCTAATACCCTGTTCATCAAGAGACAAGATAAGTTTGCATCGCTTTTAGGAGACAATTCAATTGGGAATTTTTCTTCTTGAAAATAAATGAGCAGAGCTTCCTTTTGCCAATTTTAGTGAGCAATGAGAAGAAAACAAGAATTACCTCATACATGTCCTCAGATATTGTGGTTCGTAGTATATTTATAGTTAATCTAAATTCCTTTTTTAGACATTCTGATAGTGTCTGATTCCTTCCTTCACGAATCTGCATTCATGGAAGTTGGGCGATAGCAGCATGAGTTGAGGAAACAGCATGTCTCATTAAAAAACAGAGAGAGAGAGAGAGAGAGAGAGTCATTGAGGGTTTTTCATTATGCTGAATCCGCTACAGCATACATATATCTCCTTAGGTTGACATGGAATATAAAGCTTAGCAAGGGGAAGTTGTTTTGAATGTGGAATCAAAATCACAGCTAAAAGAAGTATGGGCATGTGTATGTATATAATAAATATAGGGAAGATGCTGCTTTCAAATTATGCATGATATCAGTTAGGATCATAACAAAAGTTTAGGAAGAAAAATCCGAATCTGAATTCACAATTTGAAGCTTTCCCGTTGTTCATAATTTACAAAATTCAATATATAGTCCGAGAACACAAGTCTAAGATCTTACTATTTTAACCCCAAAATCCTTACCGATCTTAAGGTTATTTTCAATGCAGTAGGTGATGACCTTTTCATTCCTTTAAGTATTGCGCCAATCCAACCATTTCCTTCTTTGCCTGCTTCAGCTTCCTTCAGAAAGCACAAATCATCTATATAATGAACAAGGGTATGCAATAATACCATAACACTCGTATATAATCAAAGAAAACAGGTCATGAGTGGGGAAGAAACATACCAATGATTTAATAATTTCTTCAACAGTATCCTTTGAGAAGCACTCATCAATTATCGACTGCCTGAAAATATCAAAATGTTACTGGCATGAGTACGATGTAAGGTGCTGGTACTAACAATGAAATCAAATAAGGGAAAAAAAATTACACATTATCAATAAAAGATTATTACTTGTTTAAGATGCTGTCTTCGTCAAGCTTAACTTCTGAAGAAAATTCTTCAATTACTGATCTTACAGCTTTCTCATCACCAGAATTTAAGCTAATCAGGCTCTTCTCTAACTCAGCGAGTTTCTGATACAAAGAGAATATTGCCATCACCAAATTATAGTTAAACCAATTTCCTGACAAACCAATAACTTTATTATGATAAAAATGCAATAAACATTGTCTACTTTGCAGATAGAATAGACATAAATATATATTCAGCGGTCAAGAACTTCATCCATCAAGGAAAAAGTAAGAAATCAATGCTTCCTAAATTGGTTGAACTGTTGAACACTGAAACCCATATGTGAATTTATTCTTAGATCTTAAAAAAACATGAAACAGGATTTGAGAGAGATCCCATGACTGTTGTACATCAACTAGCATAGTTACATGAAAGAGGAGAGCACATATTAAAGATAAACTAACCTCAGAAGGGACAAAATGGGTTGCCAGTCCAGCCGTGATCAATTCCTTCCCGTTCAACCGTCCTCCAGTCAATGCCAAGAATTCCCCTGCATATTTACAAGTATGATTTCATCTCTGCCCTCAGTCTTATTGTACAAATAGTTTGTACTAATTCAAGAGAAGCTAGACACTTTTGCTGTCATGACGATTATACAGCATGAGATTTAAGTGTATGAAAAGTCATTCAAAATAGTATTAGCCTTTTAGAAATTACCCAATCGCCCGGGTAGATGAGAATGGACGTAAGAGAAGCTACAATCAGTATGAAAACCAAAACTTGCTTCTGGAGTGGCAAACACCTATATAAAATCATTGATTTAAAGATGTCACAAAATTTAGCATGGCCCTATGCCATTTGACAATTAAATCATAAAACTAGTCTGGGCATGGCTTTAGAATAATGTATAACAAGGATTAAGAACCCACAGTTTTTTCTGTAACAACTGAAAATTTCATTGGCACCACGAATGATGCGCCTCCACCCATTGAAACTCCATGAACAAGGGTAACCTGTTATAACATAAATAGCACCATTCTACAATACATAAGACTTTGCAAGCATAAACGTTTTCAAATTTTTAAGGACAGAGTGGGATGAAGTTGAAGATTCTGAAAGGAACCTGGGTTTTCTTATAGGTATGAATGTGATAGCAGAGCCAGTACATTCTGTAGACCACCTCAAGGCAGGAATCCTCTGTTCAGAAGTAACTCATCAGTGTAAGCAGCACATATGGGAACTAACTGGTTTCCCTCTAAATAACTTCTAATTATTCACATCGAAAAGAAAGAGGGGAAGTCTGTGCACTAGGAAGAAACTAGTGCCCCGTACAGAAACATCAAAATCATAGCATAACAACGCACTCACTTGACTTCTTGCCATCATAAAACACTTTCAAATCCCCACCAGCAGAAAAAGCTCGACCAGCTCCCTGAACAAGTTTTATGGAGCACTTTAGTGATTGTAAATAAGTAAAGCATCACAACCAAGAGCAAGAGAATCATAATTTGTTCGAATCATATCGGAACTTATAATTGATTAATCAACAGTGACACTGCACAATATTTGAAGAAGCCATGTGAATCAGAAAAACCTTAAAGATAACAAGCTCTGCTTTATCATCTTTCTCCCACTTTTCTAGATATGCTGCCACCAGCGAAACCTGATAACATTATAAGGAAGAAGACTCAACAACCGTCGCAACTAAAAATTAGTATATCCCTAAAAATCAACCCTGAAGGGAATTTATTTAGTAGAAAAGTTCTATAAAAGGAATTTCGTTTCAGATTGACTTACAAGTTCAGGTGAAATAGCATTTAATTGACGAGGCCGGTTTAAGGTGATCAACCTCACATGATCAATCTCTTCTCCAAGAACAACCTAAACATCAAAAGCAGAAATCTTCAATCAGTCATCCATTACTGACAGTAATCGCAGAATCTCATTACAAATTCACCCCCAAAAAAATAATCACATCGGAGACATTTCATGAAAATCGTTAATAAGAGGAATAAATAAGCACTTGCCTGTTCATCTGGATTTGCAGCATTAACCGCCATTTCAAATCAAGTGTTGGACCGCAAAGTTAAACAATTAGCGGAATCGGAATTAAAGCAATGACGAAAATATGAGATTATAACTGGAAGAGGAAGAGGAAGAAGTTAGTGAAGGTAGGTGAGGCAGTGAGATAAATGCATGATCAACAAACATTGAAGAGGGAATCAGAGCTTAGTAGGTCCACCTAACACCACGTAAAAACGCCGGAAGAAATGAAACCATTTAGAGGAACGTTACCAGCCTCACCAACCACCCCACACTGTAAGTTCGGTTTTGCATTTCGATGCATAACTTTCCACAAGACCAAGTTTGACTTCATTAATAACAGACAAAAATAGCCATGCTTTATCGTATAAAAATAGTCTTCCTCTTCATCTTTCATCTTTTTTAAAAAAAAATAATTATAACAATATTTAACATTGAATCTTCCAGAAAATTATCATCAAAATATTAAATTATTAATAATAAATAATCAAATTCAAACCCTTAAAATTTAATATAAACAATTTAAATCTCAAAATTATAATAATCAAATTCAGACCTTTAAAATTTAATATGAAAAATTATAATTAAAAAATGAATGAGGAAAAATATTCTCCCCTCGTATACAAAGGGATAATGAAAGGGAAGTTCTTGCTGGTCAAAAAAGAAAAAAAGAAAAAAAAGAAACAAGGGAAGATATCCTATTCCTATCCAAACATGGAGTGGTAGTATTAAATTTTGTAAATTCCTCTTAACGAGTACCGCTCTAATCATAAAAAAAATGCATTTAAATTGATAACATGTTTCACAATTTGTCCTAAAGAAGAGATATTAAAAAAAATGTCATTACTTGCTCAATAAGAATAAAATTAAAAAAAAAGTCATTGAACTTCTGAGGAAACCCAATTCTTTAATCAAAATGAAATCATGTGAGAAATGTAAAATCCAGAAAACTCAAAGCAAGACAAAATTAGTCACTAAATTCAAAACCCGCCTAGAATAAATGGATGCGGATCAGCAAAATATCAAATAAACTCTGCGAAACTAAATGCTCAAAACTTGACAGCTTCTCTAGCTCTTCCAAAGTTCACTAATAAATCAAACAACTTTTCAGCGATAAGCAAGGAATGTGATTTATCTGAATCACATAAACAAGTTGGGCCTTGATGCCTTGTATGTTGTCTTCAGCTTCCTACTTGGCGGCCTAACCTTCTTGTACACCAATGGGAACTTGATTTTAGAATTGTGGAACTGCTTGGAGCTCTCTCTTTTGCACAGCTTTGCAGGGATGGTGGCTGTCTTGATGATCTGGATGCATGGAAACCTCACCCGGTGACGCGATGCCATTTCAGTGTACATTTGTTCAACGGCACCATTGAGGGTGGTATCTCGGTATTCCTTGTACATGTTATGATAACCTGTTCGGCTTTGATATCGCAGCCAAATTCCATAGTTATCAATCTTGGTAGGGTTTTTCTCATAAATCTGCAATCATCGATGTATTAAAAGTAAGTTATCTCATCTGAGAATATGACAAATGAACCCAAAATACAACTGAAGCTAAGAAATAGGAAACAATTCCACCACTCCACCGCACCCTAAAACCAAAGTATGAAGATTCTAAGGTAGGCCAAATCTATAAATGAATAGGCAGGCTAAACCAATCATGAAGAGACATGCAAGCATGTCAAGGGTGGGTCCTGGTCTCCTGCTCAAAAAAGTGCCTGAGACACCCAATTGCCTATTTATGATTGGTTTGATCTAAATGTTTTTTTGCAAATTGACTCTAATTAAAAATCACCAGGATGTGTTATTTCCGATATGTATGTACTCAAATTCATGAAACATGAGTTTCAAGAGATTAGCACATAGACTATTGGGTGACAAAAAAAATAAATAAATGTAGCCATTCAGCCAGTGTCCAGAATCCTGGCTTCAAATCCGTCTACCTTCCATGTCCACAGCCTACATTTTCCTATAGCTGTTGTTTAGATCATGCAATTTATCACCACAAGAAAAGTATCGGCTTATACAATGAAGTGAACTACCCATATATTTAAACTGGATCCATACTTGAAACCCCTCTCTTTGCAAAGTCCAATAACTTTATTATCTTCCAATTATTTTCTCCCAAATGCATATTTCACTGTTAAGCATCTTTGCAATTTAAAAACCAATGCTCAATGTAACTCATTATACTAGTAGAATACGATAATGAGTCTTGTAATGTCAAAAGGAATGTTGTAAAAGCCTAGAAGGATATGTCAGATAATCGGACCTCGTTAATGGCTAGCACTTGCCCATTGCTTTTCTTCACCTTCTTCAGCTTTCTCAGGAAATACCTGCAAAATCAAAAAACATGCAATTGCTTAATTTAATGAATATATAACAAGCAACTTTCTTATTTCATCCAAAGTCATCGATGGGGTAATACAGGGTCAAGACAATCAGACACTGTTAAAGTCATTTATTTCAAATGAATGGAACCTGTTCGATTAATTTAGTATCGACAAATCAAATGAAAATCAAAATATCATTCTCGAAAATTTAAATTTATACAAAAACTTTGGGCCTCAAAATTCTTACAGGATGCAGTATCTATGATTTTCTAATTATTCATATATATGACATGTGTAAATTTACTAAATTCCAACTTTGGAACTGAAAAATATGAATGATCTGAGCTGTGTCCTGAAACGTCATAATGTACGATTGAATAATCTAGTACTTTTATTATCATGGGGTAAAGCTATTCCTTTTGTAAGCCAACAAAGGACTAAAATAAACAAAAAGGAGATTGAGGTCTGAGATATACAGTATGTTTGATTCAGTATAAAAAAAACAAATCACTTAATACCCTTCAGGAACTAAAATGTGAATTTAGCGGAGTTTTAAAATGGAAATTGCTTTTTAATTCCTGCATTTTCTCATTATCCAAGCATATGGCAATACAATGAGAAGATCAAAACGCACCAGAACTTGGATTTGGCACGGACTTCATTGGTGGCCCAAAGCTTCATACGGTAGATCTTGGGGTGCTCATCTGTCTCTGTGGGAAGGGCCCTTCCCACAACCTGGTACTGGTGAAACTGTTTCCACACAAAATCAAACCACCATGGGAAACAATTCAAACCATCACAAAACAAAATGCAAATAGGAATTGAAAATGACGAACTCATTCGTCGGAAGCAATCAAAAGAAAATTCAGAAAAGCATAAAATGCCATGGACCCAGTAGTGCTTTACCCTGAAGGAAACCATTTGGGACAATGAACGCAAGGGGAAGAAGCACAACTGCACAATCACGTCATGTTGCCCTGGAAGACGATAAAACCCTAGCGAGTTGTTTGGTCGGGCCGTCGGAAACCACGGCCCAAATAAAAAGGCCCATAGAAATATATTATTTTTTCTATACAGAGAAATATGTTATTTTTATATAATGAGAAATAGGTTTTATTGTACAAAAATAAAAAAGAAATAGGTTTTAAGAAAGTAAAAGTTCTTGAAATATTTACTATCATCTATTGTATTTTTATTAAAAATTGAGATAAAACAATAAAAAAAATTCTATAAGCCCTTTGTTGAATTTTTCCATAGGAATAATATATGAAAATATAAAAGGAAATATAAAAAATTGTGATAAATATTAGTACATGATATTGGATAAAATTTTGGTTTAAATAATTAGATTAATTTTATACTTTTTGACTTATTGACACATAATGCTTTGTTCAATTTTACGATATAAAACTTTTGCAATATAATTAATCATGTCTTATTAATTGTTATTGATTTTGATTGTTACAAAACAAACTTTAATATGATTTATTAAGTTTCATTAAATTGTCACAGAAATTCGGATCCTGCTGCTCAATATAAAACAATATTTTTATACTATCTTTATTTATTATTTTGAATAATGAGTAACTCTCTTATTGCACAGAAACCAATTGATCAATGTCATATAAAATTTAATAACAAGACTATATATATATATATATATATATATATATATTATAACAGAGGCCTCATCTTTCTTTTTTCTTCTTGTCTCATTTTTCTTAAACTCCTAGTATAGCAAAATGCTTCCTTCTGCACTTTCTGGAGGACAATGAAATCCCCAAGTATTTATAATATTTTTTGTGTAATTACCTGAAGCTTACTTCTACAATCACCTGGTAAAAATCAATACTTTGCCTGTCCTTTCATGACATATATCTATCACTTTCTATCAGTAAGAAAATCTAAAAACTCACACCCCTTAAATTAGAGTTCAGATCACTGGCAGAAGCTGCACTTTTAGTAAAATAATAAAGGAAACTTGAGTAGGCGATGACAAGGAAGGAACGTAATTATCAAAAAAGTTTCATAACAAGTTAGCAGCATGAGCATTTACTAGTTCCAGTACAGTAAACGACAATATGTTCATACTACTCACTCGTTATAAGATTTTTTTTGTAATTACATTCTTTCTTTATGAACTCATAATAATTTTCCCAAAAATAAATCGAGCAAAAAGTGGAACCCACATATGTCTCTTTCTCTTTTTGCTTTCATCTTCATTAAGTAAGATCAACCAATCACGTTCACTTAAATCTTCAATGGTTACTAAACATCAGCACAATTCACTGGTGCATATCCAAGTCTGGAATTCTTGAGATCATAGAGAATGTGAAAGTTCTGCTGCTGATAGTTGCCAATTATGGAGAGAGCTGAATGAGGAGTGCCCAGAATTGCCAAACAAACAACACCACCTGGTTCAATCTCAATGAAGTAATTCTCCACAGGGAAATCCCAAACAGCTCCATCTTCAAACAATATCCCAAAATCAGGCAACTCAATAGCTTCAAACCCAGAAACATTATAACATGGCTTTAATGGAACAACCCCTTCTTCAACCATTGGGTAGCCCTTTATCTTCTCCATGAAAGCCTCCTTGATAATATCATAAGCAGGCTCTGCAAAATAAGTCAGAGTAGTGCCAGAATCAATGATTGTTCCACCACCACTACCACCTTCTTCTTCTGAAGATACAAGCCAAGTTTCCTTTGGTATTTTCAGTACTTCGCCACCAACCATGACAGATTTTATCTGCACATAGTAAAATGTATCAGCTGGGTTTTCTTTCCCACCCACAAATGAAGTGAAATTCAAGTTTGGATTGTGTTATGAGTCCCACATTGGGGAGCCTCACAAGCAGAGTGGGGTTTATAAGTTCAAGGGGTTCTCCCTCCTAATAGGCTAGTCTTTTGGGAATGGGCTCTCCCTTTGGGCTTATGCTCATCTCATTGGTGCTTTCATTGAGAGTCGACTCACTGGAGAGGGCTACCTACGGAGGGTTCTGACCGGCAGAAGGCCGAGTGAAGTGCCGTAGAGTGGAGCCGCCGGGGACGTCGGCTTTCGAGGGGGTGGCATTGTTATGAGTCCCACATTGGGGAGCCTCACAAGCAGAGTGGGGTTTATAAGTTCAAGGGGTTCTCCCTCTTAATAGGCTAGTCTTTTGGGAATGGGCTCTCCCTTTGGGCTTATGCTCATCTCATTGGTGCTTTCATTGAGAGTCGGCTCACTGGAGAGGGCTACCTACGGAGGGTTCTGACCGGCAGAAGGCCGAGTGAAGTGCCGTAGAGTGGAGCCGCCGGGGACGTCGGCTTTCGAGGGGGTAGCATTGTTATGAGTCCCACATTGGGGAGCCTCACAAGTAGAGTGGGGTTTATAAGTTCAAGGGGTTCTCCCTCCTAATAGGCTAGTCTTTTGGGAATGGGCTCTCCCTTTGGGCTTATGCTCATCTCATTGGTGCTTTTATTGAGAGTCGGCTCACTGGAGAGGGCTACCTACGGAGGGTTCTGACCGGCAGAAGGCCGAGTGAAGTGCCGTAGAGTGGAGCCGCCGGGGACGTCGGCTTTCGAGGGGGTGGCATTGTTATGAGTCCCACATTGGGGAGCCTCACAAGCAGAGTGGGGTTTATAAGTTCAAGGGGTTCTCCCTCCTAATAGGCTAGTCTTTTGGGAATGGGCTCTCCCTTTGGGCTTATGCCCATCTCATTGGTGCTTTCATTGAGAGTCGACTCACTGGAGAGGGCTACCTACGGAGGGTTCTGACCGGCAGAAGGCCGAGTGAAGTGCCGTAGAGTGGAGCCGCCGGGGACGTCGGCTTTCGAGGGGGTGGCATTGTTATGAGTCCCACATTGGGGAGCCTCACAAGCAGAGTGGGGTTTATAAGTTCAAGGGGTTCTCCCTCCTAATAGGCTAGTCTTTTGGGAATGGGCTCTCCCTTTGGGCTTATGCCCATCTCATTAACCAATGAGATGAGCATAAGCCTAAAGGGAGAGCCCATTCCCAAAAGACTAGCCTGTTAGGAGGGAGAACCCCTTGAACTTATAAACCCCACTCTACTTGTGAGGCTCCCCAATGTGGGACTCATAACAATGCCACCCCCTCGAAAGCCGACGTCCCCGGCGGCTCCACTCTACGGCACTTCACTCGGCCTTCTGCCGGTCAGAACCCTCCGTAGGTAGCCCTCTCCAGTGAGCCGACTCTCAATGAAAGCACCAATGAGATGAGCATAAGCCCAAAGGGAGAGCCCATTCCCAAAAGACTAGCCTATTAGGAGGGAGAACCCCTTGAACTTATAAACCCCACTCTACTTGTGAGGCTCCCCAATGTGGGACTCATAACAGATTGCTGAGAAGTTTCTTGTCTTCCCCAAATATCAGTTTGCTGCTAATGTTGCTGTTTCTATCCACAAGGCAATATGAAAATGAATGCCCATAAAAAGATTGAAGCTGAGAAGCAAATGACAATGGCCCTCTTCCTAACCCTAGCAACCCAGCAGCTCCATGGAAGAGACCTCTATTCCAATGCCCACAACCAAACATTACATTCTCCACTCGCCTGAACTCGGATTTCCCGGTAGATGTCGTGAGATTAACTGTAAAAGTCTCAAGAGCAAAATCCCCAGTTGTATTGGAACTATCTCCATACCAGTAGAAGTAAGGACAGCTCTGGTTCTCATTCTTGCAAGCCTGAGGAGGATCTGGGGATGATACTAATTTGCATCGTTTATCGTGGCAGCTTATGTTCTTGAAGGAGCTTGAATCTTTAGGATCATAGTGAGGTCCACTTTGCTCAAAACAAACATAACAAGGAACACATTGAATCCAATTAAGATCACTTCCTGTATCAAGTATCAAAGAGAAATGTTTTGGAGGTGTACCCACAAACACATCCATGAAATACTCTCCAGAGCCAAGACTGGCCCCTGATTCCAATGTTGCCATAAGCCGGCCGGGATACCCATTTTTGAAATACTCCGGCACAGCCGCCGGTGCCGGTGCCGGTGCCGGTGCCGGTGCCGGTGCCGGTGCAGCAGCCTTGTTTTGATTTGATTTGAGCATTGTTTTCTGCAGCCTTGAAACAGTGTTTTGGTTCTTCTTCTCTATGACCCTTCTATGAAGGGTCTGGATTCTGGTCAAGTCCCGAATTGTGAAATCAATCACAGGCTTTTTCGGCTCAGCATCTTCACTCACCGTCACTGGCCGGTGTTTCAGATCGAGCTTTAGCAATTGTTTGTGTGGTATTGCTCCATAACCATCATCAGTATCTTCATCTGATGTGGTTACTCCTGAATGCCCAAATTTCTCAGAGTTTGAGAAGCTACAGTCAGTATTTGCAGAAGAAGACACAGTATTGAAGCTTGGATGATCAGGCATTTTGATGGCAGCGAGAGAAGAGCCATTATTGTTATTCCCGAAAATAGCCTCCACAGCGCTTGAACACATTACAAATAGAACCAGAACAATAGAAAGCTTCAAAACCATAGTGATGATATCGTCTTGCTTGGACCCAGAGAAAATCCTAACATCGAACACCTTGCAAACTTCAGTACAAAATCTCGATGCAGAATAAGAAAACTTGAAGAAATTCTGAACTGGGGAAAGAGAAAGAGGGGTCTGAATTCTTTGTGTACAGAAATTTCCCAGAAACAAACAAACGAAAACAAAATGGGGAATAAATAGAATCAATCAGGAAATCGTCTCGAAGCCCAGAAAGCAAAAAAAAAAAAATCTATCCAAAACAAAAAGTTCAAGTTGACTGAAGATGAATGGAGATAAGGATATAAATTAACTATAATGTGAACTCTGAACGGTAGGAAAATTCTGAGGCAGAGACGTGAAATTTGTGTGAGAGCGAAGACTTGGAGGCCAAGTGTGCAAATGGAAGTGGGACGGAAAAAAAAAACGCGTTTTTCAGAAACATGAGTATTTAATATTAAGTCTTTCATATATTATCAGTTACATAACAGAAAATAAAGTTTTGTGTTCTCAGTGACATGAATGCGAGAGAGATCATGTTCATACCTGATCAGAGTGGAATTTCCAGAGCTTGCAGCTTGGTTGGTTGGGTTTGAAAGAAACTGTAACGAAGTTTTCAAGTTGGTGACTTGTTTATGCTTTGTTGCAGTGTGATGAAAAGCTTAAGAGTGGGGTAGCCTGCAACTTGGAAAAAAGTCAAAATCGAATTCTTGGGGATCTTCCAGTTGGAGGTGGAGAGGAAGGAGAAGGAGGATGATTTTGTGTTCAGTGGTCAGAGTTTTTGACTCTGTCTTACTCGTGTGGGGGCGAAATAGAGAGAGAGAGTGAGAGAGAGTGAAGGTTTGTAAGTTATTGAAGGAAAAAGACCTGAGAGATCATTGAACTATTGATGGTTACGCGCTGAAAAATAGAAATACAATTAAAGGAAGCAAAGCCTTGTATTTCCTCTTTTTAGGATAAAGGGCTGCATAAAGATATTAGCTAGTTGAAAAGAACCTAGGACTCCATTGTTTTTGAGGCAATTAGCTTTTTTCAATGTGAGATCAAAAATAACAATCCAACCCCACTAATTCCTGTGATTCACAAAGTTGTGTTCCTTGTACTTATGAAGGAATTTTTTTCAAATTAGTTTTTAAAAATTATAAATAATTTAAGGTTCAAGTAAATTATTATTTATTCTAAATAATATTAATTTGTCAACATTAGGTTAAATATTGAGTTATCTTTTTTTGTTTTTGTTTTATCAACATCACATGGTTAAAAACACCTAACGCTAAAATAAACCTTCTTTCTAATTTCTTGAATAATTTAGAATGCGAATTATAAAAATAAGAAATTATGCATTCACATATAAAAAAAACGAAAGATGATGTAATAAGATTTGACTTAGAGGCTTACGTTTTAATAGAGTAACAATATTCTTGAATTATTTCAGGAGATTTATTAATGAGTCAAACCTCAAAAAAAAAATTATTAAATGTATTTGATCACCGCTCTTGTGATTCCAACTATGTTCTACCAACTTCATTATCATTTGACAGCTTCAAAAACTAAAGTTATTGATAATCATAAGCTGGTTAGGCACACTATTACATATTAAGAAATTACTCACAATAAAGACTATCATCTCTTTTTGGGTGCCTTGTTTCTTTTTTATTATTATTTTGAAAAATGGATGGATAAATAGATGGTTTGATTTTATAAAATAAAAGACTAAATTAAGAATTAGAAATGATATTTATTTATTTTGAAAAATTATGCATTGTGTGATTTTCTTTCCGTACAGTCATAATCCTTTTTGTGCAATATTTTAAATTGGTAAATTTAGGGTATCTGGGGAAGGCGACGGAGAAAAAATTGGCATAACTCATAAAGATTGAGAACGTAATTAAGAAAAATAAATTTGGGAAAAGTGGGAGGAAATGATAGTTAATAATAAATCTTTTCCTTTTCTTAAAAATGTTCATCATGATCCCAATTGAATAATAATGAATTAACATCTAATTTTATTTCAAAAATTTTTGTTTAAGAGTTTAAATATGTGAGTATTTAAAAAAATTAATTAATATTGTCTTGGCATTATTAAAAAATCTATAATTTAATATATATAAAAAAATTATTATTTTTAATCTTTCATTGCTCCAATAGAAACACGTATTTTAGTATTTTTAATTATCATTGCATTTCAAACTACAACTGTTTGAAGTAAAATAAATAAATAAATAAAAGCATGCAACTTCTTTACACATACACATTCTATAAAAATTCTAACGGATCATCATACCTCCTCAATATTTTAATAGAGAACAAGTGGAAAAACTTACATAAAAAAATTAATGACATGACTTATAATTAAGATAAAAAAATATTCTATTACCTTATAAATAACATAAAAAAAATATTCAATGGCGGGCATTTCTCAAATCTTATCCAGCCACTAATTTTGAATGCAAAGGTTGTAATAAATACAAAACTTAGTAATTATACAGACGAGAAACCCATGAATTAGTATTAATTAATTGATAATTGATGATCAATGAGAGTAATACATAAATAGTAGAAGCCGTAGTACAACAGTTCCTAGGTATGAATGTCCAATCTATGATAAGAGTGTATACGTAGCTACAAAGGAAACCATACCATAACCAAAGTCAATTAATAAATTTAATGGTATACCATATGTACGGTGGTCGGTTCTCACTCTATCTGCACCCATTTCCATGGCCCATATGGCAAAGATTGCATGTGATCACTTCCATAATTACTTCTATTTCTATTTTATCTTTGCAACAAGCATATTTTGTATTTATTCAAAATGAAGACATAACCAAAAATAAACTTCATATGAAGGATTAAATCTTTTTCTATATAATACATGTGTCTCCCTCATTAAAAATGTTACAAAAATTAAAACCCTACTACAAGCAACTTTTTTACATCAATTTTAAACTACTTTTTACGTTATTTTTAAGAGGGATTAATTTTCCCCAACACCGTCCTGTTATTACAAAAATACTATCACATTTTTTCTATAGTGAAAATTCCATCATATCAATTACTTATATGGATGGAAAGAATTTAAATAATATTTACTTCATTTGTTTTTAATTTTATATTATATATACCATGTATAAAAATGTCATATTATTAATAGTATAGAATGTGAACTATTAAATAAATTATATTATTTATGATATATGAATAATACGATTATTTTTTTTTATGTAAAATATTTGAGAGTCAAACAAAGGCACGTGCCTTTATTGAAATCATGGAACCCTAGGTCACAATCACAATGAGAAAAGGGCGTGGAGGAGCTTTGAGATCATAAGAGTATATGAAAAGCCTACCAATCTAAACTAGTAGCTTATAGTGATTTTCTTTAATTTTTTTTTTTTATAATCGCCGCATCATGATATGAAATGGATAACGTATTTAGAACTAATTATTTAAATTTCACGATAAAAAAAGTACTTCAAATTTTTATTATAAATTATTTTTAATTAATTCTCACGTATCAATAAAAATAATTAAAATTATTAAATCTATCTTAAAAATTAAATAATTTTTAATTATATTTTTATTAATTATATTAAATTCTATTATCGTATTAATTTTTATTTTTTTCTATTATTCTTATTAAATATTAATAAGTATAAAAAATAATTAATATTTATCGAAACTAAACAAGTACGTAGCTTATAAAAAAAGACTAAAAATACCCATAAGTTGGTGCCTTATACTCAATAAGAGGGAGTACTAGTCAAAGTGGAAAGTGAGAGATGCTGGGGAGAGATCTTAAGGTGTGTTTGGTTTAGTAGAAAGGAGAGGAGGGGAAGAATTTTAATGGAGAAAAAAGTAAGAAAGAAAATATAAGGAATTTTATTATTACCTTATTTAGATTAACATTAAGAGAAAGGAGAGAAGCGATTTTAATATTATCTTGTTTAGTTCAATAAGGGATGAGAGAAAAAATATTTATATATGGTCAAATTTACCATTATATTATTTTATAGAATATTTTAATAAAATATAATATATAGGTAATATTAGGATGTTAAAAAAATTATGGACATATTATTATGATAAAATAAAAATATTATTTTTTTTTTCTAAATTTTTCCAATTTTAGAGGGGAGGTTAAAGTTGAGAGGGAATGGAAAATTTTCCCTTCCCTCTTAAAATTTTAAAATATCTAAGAGAAGGAGAGTAAAATCCTTCCTCTCTTCTCCCCTCCCCCCAAATCACTGATATCAAAGGATGCCTTAGAGAAGCAATGTAGAGAATAATTTTTCACACGCAATGACCCTTAAGAGAGAGAGAGGGAGAGACCAAGAAGGAATGTAAAGTGAATTGATGAAAGCTGTAACTAAAGTCATATGCTTTGAAATATGGGAAAGAAGGGTTGATACGAATTCCAAGTTCTGAAAGAAATGAGGATGTTTCAAATCTATGAGGCAATGCCCAACCATCCCATATTACTTTCATTCAATTCTCATCACCGCTTTCCCTATATGCTCTTTCTCTTACTGATTTTCGGGATGTTTCATTGACCTAGTAAATCTGGTCCCATTTAATTCTTAAATTTCATCATGTTTGACTTCGGATCCACCCTTTATAAAAATGGGTTAGGTAATCAGCGTTTCCTGTCTTATTAAATATGTAACTTAAATTGGAATCTAACTTATTATTTAATATATATTTCTGTATTTATTATATTTTTATTATTTTTTATAGGATTATTTTAGAATAAATTATACGAGTCTAGTTGAAAGTTTGAAACCTTCTCCGTAAGGAGTTCTATTTTTTTTTGCATACAACATTTTTTAAAAAAAAATTTAACTTATCTATAATTTAAGGGTAAGGTAAAATCTCTATTATTTTTAAAGATTATCTTCAGGTATAAACTTAAGTACTTTGAAGTTATGATATCTCCTTAAGCTCTGCGACTATAACCACAATAAAATAATACTCCCTAAAAATTAAATACATTTTAAATAATTGTATGTCCCACTTTTTCGTCAACTAAATCAACAAGAATGATGGGTATGAAGAGTTCTATTTGAATACACACAAAAATGGGTAGCATTTTCAAAGACGCAATTTGTTTGGCAGTGGCTGAAAGTGAAAACATGTATTTAGAGTTTCATTGCAATAAGTTATAAGACTAAAACACACATTCCAACTTAAACAAGTTACATTCCCAGTTACTTTTTCCACTTTACTTCTACATTTTTCTTATTTTATTAGCTTCTACGGTTTGATTTTTTTGTCCCTCTAAAAATCATATAATAATAGATATTGTAATATTAAAAAAAAAAAAAGAGTCACGTTTCACCTTTCCACTATTTGTTACTCATTATTTATATAATACTCATAAAAAATTATAATAAAAATATCAAAATATTTTATGGCAAAAAAAGAAATCTCAAAAGTTTCTACATACAATACTTTTTAGTCATAAATAATTTACATCAAGCCATTTCATATATTATATGGTATAGTAAAATCTATATTGGAAAAATTAAACTAATATATATGGGTAGTATCATGTGATGTATAAAGTATAGAATTTAATATTTTATATTTATGAATAGCACAGTTTATCAGGGATTTCATATTTTATATATAAATAAATCGTGGAGATAAATATAATATTTATTGTGGTAGAAAATATCATTTCATTTTCATTTTTCATCCATTCAAATTCAATATGCCAAATGACCAATACTTTGAAATTAGGTTTTACTATTCTAACAATCCGACAAATTAATTGTTCAAGTTATCATTTCTTTTCAAAGTCATTTAATTTGTTCAATTAGAGGCTTAATTGGTTTGAACTAGAGGTGTATACACCCTAAAAAGGAATTGAAAAAAATGTCCATTTTAGGTAATTTTAAGTCTCATTTTAGGGATAATCTTGAAAAATCAAATAAATAAAAAAGAAAGAAAGAAGAAGAAATGAGCTAGACTAGTACAAGTAAAAGGTCAAGTGGTCATAGTTGAACAAGAAGCCAAAGTTGACACAACATATTTATTTAATTAATGACCTCAACAATACTCAAGCTACAGTGGATGATTAAGAAAAACATTAATTAGGAAGATGGAGAGAATAAAATAGAACAACAATCTTATCTTAAAAAATTATAATATTTAAAAAATTAACGAAAATATGCATTAATTTTTTACAATAATAAATATTATTGCACATTAATATTTTCTTTTAATTTGTATTAGATTACCTGGTGTCTGAAAATTACATTGGACATTGACTAATCTAATGAAGACGGATAGAACTACAAAAGCTTGCATATTAATCTTTCTAACATGTATAGTGTATAATAATATTGCTAAAACAAAAACAAAATAAATAATACTCTCTTCAGTTATAAATATAATATCTCATAAAAAAATTTATTTCGATCATAAATATAATACGTCAATTAATTTTATTTTTTAAATTTATAATTTTATTAAAATTCTCCCTATTATTACATATATTAAGGGGATAAACGATTAAAATGGATACATCTTTAAAAAACCAACATCCCTATTATTACATATATTAAGGGGATAAACGATTAAAATGGGGTACATCTTTAAAAAACCAACATACATTTTTAATAAAATAATTAATTTCACTAATTTTTATAAATTGATTATCTAACCCATACATTTTTTTGTTAGGAAAGGCAAAATGATTTATATAATGATGTCACGTTATCTATATTTTGACTAATTAAAATATAACAATTCATCAAATTTAAATTTTAGTTTGTATCCTCTATTTTTTTGAAAGGAGAAAAATACTTACAATTAAAATAACAATAAATGTAGGTAAATTGTTGACAATAAAAGACAATAAATTGTGTATTTTGATTAGTTATAATACAGATAATATGTTACTTTGAGAGTAGTTAAATATTTCTCCTATATAATATAATAAAGTTAGAGAAAATAATAAATTTTTGGACAGAGATATAAATTAGACGAATTAAAATATAAAAATAGCAACTAGTTTATTATTATATTTTTATTCTCTCCAATGAACAATAGGGTACACACACACACACACACACACACAGATATATATATATATAGGGGTTAGAGATTGCTTGCAAGTTGAGAGAAAAGCATTAATGAAGGTAGAAAAGAAAGTCTTGTTTGAAGGTAGGGTTGCACTTGCATTGCATGCGTTCCCGTTGTTGTCACAGGATTTGACAACAACCAAACTCGTATATATTAGTCAACATTTCAATTCTTTTTTTTTTTTTTATATACGAAGATTATGGGGAGAAAGGTATATTAGAGGGACATACATACCTATGCAATTTATTATTATAAATATATAAAACATACATTATTTCCCATAATTTTTATTGAAATATATAATTTAGCGACTTAGAATTAAGATCATACACGATCATTTATTGAAAATATCCAACTGGCATTTTATTATTGAGAAATATTTTGTTTCTTATATTTTATTCAAAATTTACAATCAATATATCATCAATATAAAATTATAACAAGTCATTTTTTCTCAATGATTTATATTAATGATTTTTTTAATTTCATACACACGTACATGTCATAAATCACAAATATATGCAGCAAATCATATGAGGTGGCTTTTGAATAATCGATGGCACATCTCGTAGGGAACAAGGGGTCCATTCTTCAATTTCTTTATTCAGGAATTTTTTAAATTCCTAAAAAAGCACACCGCTCTTAGAACAAGTTTTTATAAACATCAAAAGGATATAAATAGGCCAGCTGTTGCTATGATTTGATTTGAGTCTATTTATATTTTTTTTATTAAGATTAGGTCTGACCCTTTTAAAGGCTTATTAGGACCTAAAATTTTTTTAGATAATATTTATAATGTATATTTATAAAAAATATATATTTTAAAATTTAAAGGCTATAAATAAATTTTAAACCTACTAAAATTTACATTTATATAGATTTTTAATAAATTTTAAAATTTATATATTTATAAATAGAATACTCTAAATAAATTTTGAGTCTATATATATCCTATATATAATTAAAAATGTAAGGCCTACATCCTTGTAAACTAAGCTTTAAAAAAAAATTTAACATATCTAAATCAATATGCTTTTAAATAAATCTGAAGTCCAATTTTTTTACTAAACATAATAGATTTTATCAAGTTTTAATTAAACTAAATTATAGGCCCGTGTTAAACACTTAGCCTATTTTTACCCTTAAACATCATGTTTCTATTTATATTATTATAAATGATAAATTTACTTTTTTTGTGCTACTTACGTAAAAGGAACAACATGAAATAAAAAAAAATGAACGATTCAATTTTGTTTTGCCAACAAACCATTCAAATTAAAGAATATGTATGTATAGAAGCAATATTTGATTTTTTTTATACAAAAAAATTTAATTAGGCTCAATACTAGTCTCTCACTAAAGTTAAGATATAACTTTAAGACTCAGAAAGTACTTATAAATGACTTACGAGATCACCTACTAAAAGAACTTTCACAATAACAGAGGAAATTGGACTTACATCTTTATAGGATATAAACTCATTTTTTACTATATGTACTAACGAAATAATATTTCTTTTTGGGTACAGTGGTGAAACAATATTTTTTTTGTTTTTTATAAAATTTTTAGAAAAATATTAGGCTCACCCACAATCTAAAAGTATAACGAAATATTTTTTTCTCCTAAATGATATCAATGTCGGGTAGGATAAATTGTCAATTACCCTCAGGCATAAACCTAAGCACCCAGGAGTTAGGATACCTCCATAAGCATCGCGATTAGAACCATAACAAAATGATACTCCCCAATGATTAAATACGCTCCAAATTTGATTTTAATTCTTTTTTTGTTACAAAATAGGGTTAATGTGTCCTAAATTAAAAGAAATTAATTCATAAATAACCAAATCCCAAACATTTGATTTTGATTTTGATCGAACACACAACAAAGTGGCGAAGCAATATTTTTTTTGGTACAAAAATTTAAAAAAAAAATGTTAGGCTCATCCACGATCTAAGGATAAGATAAAGTTTCCCTTCCTCCTAGACGATATCAATGTCGGGTAGACGAGCTGTCTATTACCCTCAGGCATAAACCTAATCACCCAGGAGTTAGAATGTCTCCCTAAACACCGCGACTGAATTCACAATAAAGTAGTACTCCCTAAGGATCGAACACGTTTCAAATGGTCGCATGTTGGCGAAGCAATATTTGATTTTTTTTGTTACAAAGCAATTTTTTTTGTACAATTTTTTTTGAAAAGGGGTTGGGCTCACCCACGATCCAAGGACAGGACGAAATTTCCCTTTCTCCTAAGTGATATCAATGTCGGTCAGGGTGAGCTGTCTATTACTATCAGGTATAAACCTAAGCACCCAAGAGTTAGGATGCCTCCCCAAACGCAGCGACTAGAACTATAATAAAGTGATACTCCATAGAAATCGAACATGCTCCAAATGGTCGTATGTTACAAAGTAATTTTTTTTTGGTTGTCCACCCGGTTCACCGGAGTTTTGCCTCGACTAAATCCTGATCTGACTCGCGTCGCACACCTGGCTATGGTGGGTGAGTCACCCAACGGAAATTTTATACATACGCCAAGACTCAAACTCGATACTACTCGGATCAACTCCCGTTGGTACAAAGCAATATTTGATTTTTATATTAGGGCTGAACTTGTCTGTTCCCTATTCATCATAGATATTGATTGGGCTTATAAGTACCGTTATACTGGGCTTCCATTTGCAGGATGAAAGGTCATGGCATTGAAATTCTTATGTGGTATTTTTGGCCAAAAAAGTGTTGATGTTACCATTTGCGGGATGTAAGGTTATGCAAGCACTTACCGCATTTTATAATCCAATAATATAGTATGGCGCGAATTAATGTTTAAATTTTTATTAAAAAATATATTAACTTAAATTCAAATAAACTTTAAAATTCTACCCATGCATAAATAAAACTTGAATAACATCATGTTTTGCCTCATAATTTATTTTAAATGATTTTGCGACATGAAACATGTGCATACTACTGAGTGGAATGAAAATCATATCTCAATGGGATGTCCCGTCTAAGGAAAGAAAACTATATGAAATTTTTAACCTATGTCCATTGAACCATTTAATTAGTCTCATGCCTTTTTTTAAAAAAATATAAATCGTGTAAAGATAATTATTAATTTATTTTTTTTGTATTATATACCTAGACATGTCTTAAAAAACAATAAGGGAAACCTATTATTATTAAGGTATATGTAATTTATTTCAATTTTTAATTTAATACTTATATATTATGAAATTTTATAATTTTATTCTTTGGGTAAAGTTAGTATTATTAACCCTTTGTGGTAACCTAGTAAAATTAGAGGATTTAACAATATTGATAAAAATACACAATTACTAAATTAAAAACGGACCATGGGAATTTCAATAACGATTTTCCAAAAAATAATTTGCCTCATGGTGATGAACATTTTTGCATGTAGCCGTCTTGCCTCGCGGTGGCGCGTCTCGTTTGGCTTCTTTGAATGAAGAAAGCGAGGGACTTGCTCAAAACCCTTGGCAGTTGCAGAGCCCGCCGAAGTTCGAACCTTGTGACACTTGACCGCATGGAGGATTTATCAAATCGCTATTCTTACAATCCAACTCTTCAATGGAACCCTCAAGTTCAAGACTACTTCGTTAAAGCTTATGGCTCCGACCACTTCTCTCGCATCTCTAAAGCTTTAATGTACTCTCTTTTCTCTCCTCCTCCGTACTCCTAACACTTCTTCCCTCTAGTGCAATGCGTAGCAGTATATTTGTTAATTTAAATTCGGATTGTACTTTCTGTGTCAGCTCTGTCTGCTTCTTAGTTGAAGCTAAATATGTAAAGCACTCATTTTAAAGCAAAACAAGGAAAATGGTTATTGATATTTTTTTCTTTTTAAGTTTTGTTTGAGAATTTCAGTTCTTGGTCCAAGGCTCGTGGTTTCTTCAGGTTCAAATACATCCTTTTTAGTTTACTTTCATGATCACGTTGCTAAGAGCTGGTATGCCCACCATTGATGTTGTGATGCCATTTTGGAGCTTCTTTTATCGAGAAAAACGTGCTGCTGTTGCTAAAGTATTATGATTTATATGCGCGTGTGTACGAATTTGAATTTTCAGTATGCTGCTTAGCAACATCAAAGTTGTCTTGCTTTTTTAATGTCTGAATTTGAGTGGTAATTAGAATTTGCTTATATTTGGTAGGCGTCCATCTTGCTACTCTTGTGTTCGTGTGAATACGCTGAAGTCTGCAAGTGATTATGTTATTGAGAAGCTGCAAGCTGTAATGAATAAATCGGGATCTGAGAATGATCTGGACTCAAAGCGTTGTTCAAGTGAAGCCAGTAATATCCGGGATTCAGAATTCAGTGGAAATATAACTCTGGGACAAACTGAAGATAAGGCTAATCCTTTGGAGGCGGGTTTCCAGGCTGCTCCAGTTTCGAAGTTTCAGATTCCTGGCCTAGATTATGTGGTGCTTGTTCAGGGTTCAGGACCGCACAATATCAATTACGATTCTGCACATGATAGACCTCCTAAAGAAGTCCTTGTTAGCAGGAAATGTGCTGAGGCAGTTCTTCGGGGTTCTCAGGTGATTAACTTCCCTTCTGTAAAAAGTACTAACTTCCTTCAGTTTGCCTCATTAAAAAATGTGGTTTCTCTGACTTCTTCACATTGTCCTCTGCTACTATCATATTTCTATCTTTTGTAAGCATCATGGACATCAGAGCTTCTCTGTCTCAAGGATGTTTTTATCACATATTCTTGTTACACTGAGCATATTATTGACAGTTTTCAGCACGGTTGCTATAGTAAGAAAAAATGAAATCTCTTCCTGTCCTTTGAGTTCTGGGCACAACCTGGCACTAAGTAGAATGTAATCAGGATCTGATAATGTTGTCCTTGCTTTTAGCTGATTTGAGTTTCATCTGTTAAATATTAGACTCATTGCATACTTTTCCAAGTATCAACATTTTAAATTGGTTAGAAAGAAAAGATAAGAGAGTAAAATAATTAACTTGTATTCTGTGGACTGAGAGAGTGCAAATTTGAACTTAAGATATCTTTAATACATACACAAAGATATTAATATTAACTTATTTTTTGATTGTTCTGTTATTTTCTTACTATTCTTAGTATATTGTGCCATCCAAGTCAATGAATCATGTCAAAGGAAATAAAACAGGATGCATCAGTGTGATGATGGATTGCTAGTCTTTAATTGGTTCCTACTTCCTAATGTTAGTTTTCCTTCAGGTATTCGTTCCTGGTGTAATGGCTTGTAGTGCTCATGTTGAAACAGGAGATATAGTTGCGGTCTCAGTTGCTGTGGAGCAGCCAGGTGTCAGTGGGGCATGGGGTATTGGTATGACACGTGGTACTATACTACAAGGGTCACAATCAGGTAGGGAGTGTATTTCTATCTCAATTCTGAACATTACTTGGTAGACCTATTCCTTACTTGGCCCTGAAATACTAGATCATAAATTGCATTAATATAATTATTTAAGTAGTAGCCAATGTAGCTGCTAGGTGCTTGTTGAAGATAAAATATTCCGCTGAAGTAAAACTGAATTCTCTTATAAAATAAGAATGATGAAGTTTCATGTCTTGTCTTACAGATCCTTATTATTTTGAACGGAATGGGCTCTATATTGGCCAAGGAACAACGATGATGTCAAGGGCTGGAATGTTTCGTGTTTCTAAAGGAGTGGCTGTGGATATGAATGATAGAGTATATGAACTTACATCTTTTCACAGTAAAGCTCACCTTTTCTCTATACAGAATATTGTATTGTATTATTGTGTTTGTAGTCTTTCTGTTGCTGCTTCGCATATTTGATTCATGTTTTTCACCATTGTTATGGCATTTTGGCATGCTGAAGTCTTGATATTCATAATTCATGCAAGGACTCTGTAAAAGATTCATTCTTTATATGATCTTTTTGGTAAGCATATTTCAGTAGTTTAGTATGCTTTCCCCTCCTTTCCCTCCCCTCCTTTTGCTTACAAGAATAATATTATTAGGATTGAAGTGATAACGGGGAGGAAGGAACAAAATAATATTATTTTTCTTTTGTTTCAAAGAAGACCTCTTCACCTGTGATCTTATGGGTTTCATACTGTCACACATGATTAGATTGAGATTGATGTCATCTTATAGATTGATGTTACTTATTTAATTTATACAAGGCCCCATTGGATAGTGGTATGGCTTTGATTGCAGCTGATTAGGGGGGTTGAGAAGCCATATGGTTGCAATTTTGCATGGAGATTGTTGAAATTTGTTTTGCTTCTTTTGGATTCATAGTCTAAGGCCGTCTTTTTCTGTTGGGAGTGAAAATGAAGAACCTTTGCAATTGGTTTGATAATTAGTTCTCTGAGTTTCTGGAAGTTTGGTGCTTGGATCCTTTTGTCATTGGTCAAGACAAGTTAAAAAAGGCTTTTGCTATGCATGTTGAAGAGGCAAGAGTTTTATGAACTAAGGTGTTCTAGGAGGGTTTCTTATTTAGCTAGAGTGGAGGCTTTCTCTAGCTTGTGCAACTAAAAGGTTTCTGATTGTTGGTGTTAAAGCTTGGATCTTTTGGCTGGTACAACTTGGATAAATTTGTGTTGCTTTTGTGACTTAATGTTTTTTTTAATCAACTTGTTGTGACTTATCATTTGGATCTTATCTCTTGGCATTCATAGTCATTTTTGGCTTTGTTTTGGTCATTGCTTAATTTGCAGTTGATATTCCTTTTCCCCTTTTCTTTTACTAATAATTCTTTGGCTTTCTAAGTGTGTGTGCATGTACACGGGTGTTACAAATAGACCTTGCTTAATGCTTACAGTTTTGACTGTATGCAGATAGTTGCGGTATCATTTCCTTTTGGTTTTGCAGACGTGCTTGAGGGAGACATATTCCTTCAAAACCTTCCAAGTATTATTGCTGCTCATGCTTTAGGTACATAAATTACAGCCTAGGTCTCATCACCCCTCGCCCCATCTTTTTGAGTCTTTTGGAAAGTTACAGGTGTCTACTATTTTTGTTACCCTTGGTTGCAAGTGCTTTTTACCATAAACTCTTCTCATATGTACAATTTATTTCAAGTCTTTGTAGACAATCTCAACAGATATAAACTCCTTATTTAGGATTATTTAGATAGTTAGGACCATGAACTTAATTATTTTTCTGCTTTCTTTAAACAATTCCATTTTGAATAAATATAGAATGTTAATCTGAATATTCAGTTGGTTCTGATGTATTTTATTTGTTGGATATTTAGAAATCTACGATTTTCAAATGTAAGTTGTCAGTTGCTCAAACAAACTCTGTCCATAATTTTGTGGACTTTTCCCAATAAAGTTGAATTCATGAATGGTTTTTTTCCTCAGTGTTTATTGCTATATAACACATGTTTTATTGCCCTATCATAAGTACCTTGTGATGAGATCTATCAGTATATATGTCTATTGCTTATTGCATAGACTTCAAAATACTGTTGGCTTATCTTATCTCTGTCTGGAACTCATATCTTTGTATTTGGCATTTATTTTTGCATCTTTTTCTCTTAGATCCCCAAAAGGGAGGGCGTATACTAGACATGTGTGCTGCACCAGGAGGGAAAAAAACTGCAATTGCAATACTTATGAAGGATGAAGGGGAGATCATTGCAGCTGATAGATCTCATAACAAGGTGAAAATTCTGTCCTTTTGATAGAAATACTTACTGTTGGCACATAACTGCTGTCCCTATTGACTCCAGTTAGAACTGGAAATGCCATGATTGTGTTCAAAATATCCCTATTTTGTTCTCATTCTTTTCTTGTCTCGGTTATGTGTTTCAAGAATTTTTTGATTTATACTATTTATGTTTGATGGCTGTCTAGGTGATGGATATTTAGAAATTGGCAGCTGAAATGGGATTGAGTTGCATAAAGACCTATAGATTAGATGCTCTTAAAGCTGTTTTTCGAAGAAATGCACCCAATAATTTGACTGGTTCATGTGGTAATTCTGACAATGGTGTGACAGATCAAGTTTCTGATTCATCAATTTTAAATGCTGAAAGAATGTCATCTATTGATATAAATTGGTTAAATATTGAGAAGACCATGGAGGAAAATGGTAGGTACGGTCTGTCCTCTATTGGCTAACCAACACCCCCCCTCACAAAAAAAAAAAAAAAAAAAGCACACTCTCTCACACTCTGAACATGTGACTGCTGACCCGTCATTGATGAGCCCATCCTTTTGTTAGATTTTTTTTTTCATTTGCAAGGCTCGATATTGTTGAGACATGGCAATTATATTGACATTCTAAACAGAATCATTGAATCATTTTATGTTTGATATTATTGTTGATACAGTGTGATGCTTCTTTTCTCTTTCTTTCATGGTTGTTATTGACATGAACTTTATCTTTCTTTCAACCATCCACTAATTTGTTGTAAATGATTCAGCGGTTGATAGCAATGAAAAGGAAAACAAAGGAAAATATGTTAGCAAAGCTGAAATCCAGAAGAGTATGCAGAGAGAGCGAAATGGACCTGGAAGAAATCAGGGCCTGGGTGGGAGGGTTGAGAAGTCAAAAGGTTTTCCTCCTAACAGTTTTGATAGAGTTCTTCATGATGCTCCTTGTTCTGCCCTTGGTTTAAGGCCTCGATTATTTGCTGCAGAGGTAGGAATTAAGTTGTAAATTGAAGTTCTGTATTTGCTTGTATCTAAACATGTATTCATGCGTAGAGACCAGTATGAAATACATAAATGAATATGTTGAGACCTTGCACCTTCAGGTATTGGTTGGATTGTTGGATCCTTTGCTTTTATTTGATACTTAAAACCATAGTTTTCAATGCTTGAGTCTTTATTGGGCACATGGATGTGCATCGATAAGCCTAAAATTATTTGGAAAATAGTGTAGAATTAATGAATGTTTGTATGTGATTGTAATAATTCCTATGGAGTAAAATTAGACAGAGGTACCCAGAAAATGCATTGGGCTGTTATTCAAACTGCATCTTTTATTATAATTTAAAAGAATAACAAATCCATTACATCAACATTTAAGAGGTATGCTGGTGCAATGTGAAGTTTTCCGTCTTCCTCTGGCCTTCCCTTTTGCATGCATTTATTATTTCTAGGTCAATTTGTGTTTTGGTCTGTATCTAATATGCTACTTTTGGTGCCTGAGTTGTTAGATCATAATGTTGGCGATCTCGGTACTTTTTACTTGAACTTCTTAGGAACTTGAACTTTCTTGGATTTCTCATTCAGTTTGTATCTAGATAATTAGAAATTCAGAATGATGTCCGCAAGCCCTCATACTCAGAGAGTCAAAGTATCTTAGTTGTATGTAGTGAAGGCTATTATTCTAGCTTTATGTTTTAAGATCTGTAATCACCTCGATCAATAGTGATATCAAAAGGCTTAGTAATGACCGCAACTCTTTGTTTCTGGTAGGAAACAATTGAATCCTTAAGAACACACTCAAAATACCAAAGGAGAATATTTGACCAGGCTGCTCAATTAGCTTGTCCTGGGGGAGTAATTGTATATTCCACGTAAGTATGGACACATGATATTTTTAGTCATATTGCTTCCTAGATGTTTGATCTCATTGTCACTAATTTTCCAGAACCCTAGAGTTGGAGGACCTGGACTGGTTGGTCGTTGTGAATTTCCTGATGGATATGTAGAGTAAGTACCTTCATTCATTTTTAAGTAATTCGGCATATCTCATTAGTGATATTGTTCGCTTTGTGTCAAATTGATATTTGCTTGAAGTGCTTACTACTCTGTTTCTTTTCTCTATGGTGTTTCTACCCTTTTATTTAAAAAAAAAATGATATTTGCAGGAAATTATTGCATCTCAAAATCTTTTGAGGATTTTTATTGTTCTTGAGTCAAAGAGATGAATTAGACTAGTTAAGATCAGGATTGATCAGAGTTGTGTAATAGATATGTTACTATCTCCTACATTTTATGTTCATACATTTGGCTTTGTTTACAAATTCTCCTCTCCTTATATTTGTTACTCCGTTGCTCCCTTGCTTTCTCTGCCTGCCCCTTGCATGTCCCTATCTATCTAATTTTCAAAGTCAAACTTTATCCTTGTATACCATTGGGAAAATAGGTAGAGCATAAATTAGGGAGAGGAAGGGAGGGCCAAACAGATGGGAAAACATTCACTTTCCCGGTAATTGTGTCTTAGTAAATATTGGGATATAGTGATTAATTTTAGTTGGAGGAGCTCTGCTTTCTTGCATCCTCCGGCTTGAAGTCATGGTCGTGGTTTGTATTGTTTGTCTTGTGTGCATATTTTAGTATTTCATTGCCTTATGATGTTAAATTGTGATTGAACTTGATGATTAGGCCACCTAATGATGTTATATTGGTTCCTTTCTCTGAAAATTTCACAAGTGAAATGTCTAATCATATTTCATCAATAGCCTTATTGCATCGGATTCCTACCCTATTATTTTGTTGCCGTTTTTGTCATTGGTTTTTAATGAAACCCTGTATCTACTTGACTATCATTTATACCATATAAAACTCAACAACACAGTAAAATGCTGATAATTTCTTTTTTTCCTGTATAGGGAGTGGCTAAGACCTGTTGAGGAAGAACTTGTGCAGAGGTTTGATCCATCATCTCCACTTGATACAATTGGGTTTTTCATTGCTAAATTTGCTGTTGGATATAAAGATACCGTGTGACTTTGAGAGCCTTAGCCTGTGTAGCTGGGTCCATCTTACTTCAGAATTGCCACTGGAGGTGGCCCTCCACCTGACTTTGTAAATCTCTTAATTATGATGCTATGGGAATACAAATGCTCTGGGAGTGTAATGGAGATGCAGTAAGAAGAAAGATATGGGTGAGATTCTCTCCTCAATGGGTCCCGCCCCTTATTTGAAAAATCACTACGAGGTCCTAAGGAATGAATATCATTACTAAAAAGTTTTCTAAGTGAGCCGATAAATTCTAGTGCAGGAAGTGAAAATAGATCTATGCTGCTAACTTGTGGAATTTTTTAGTAATTATTTTACTTCCTTAGGATCTCAGTAATTTCCCCTTTTTTTTAATCTCCACAGGGTCCTCACTATTGTTGGAGAGAATTCAGATTACATATGCCCCATGTTACTGAAGCTTTCTCTTTGGCTTTGGCCCTCACTTTATATCATACCCTAAAAGGAAATGTCACTGAAGGTGATTGGGGAAATTTTTTAAGCACAAGACTTAGTTGAAGTTCCTCAGTGTGTTTGCTAACAGATTCTTCAATAAGAATGACCTGTAAAGCAAATACGAAGGGATTGTTTGAATTAGCAAATCATTTAGTAAAAAAAAAATTCACTTGTAATATTTTTATTGAAGCATTTAGTAGCAAATATTAATTTTTGTATTTGGCTACTACAACGGAGAGCCCACATGTGCACATGCAATGCATTGTCGATGCAAGAAACCATGAAATCACACTTTCTTGAGGGATAGATACCATCCTTGTAATGCCGTTCATAAAATGGTTGGACACAAGTCTTGTTCAAAGCTCTTCTAGCTTTACTGGTGCCCGCATTTTATTATTTCGTTAAAATTCTTTAACTTTGTGTTCGGATGAAGGGAGAGTACGAGAGGAAAGAAAATGGACGGGAGAGAAAATGGAGTGGAGGGATGGGTGGAGAGAAATTATTTTCTCCTTATGTTTGGATGGACAAGAGAAATTACAGGGGAAAGAAAAGTGAGTGACTAGTGAAAAGTAAATATAGCTATTCATTATACTAGATAATTAAGGAATGGCGATAATTCTCTCTGGTTCAAAGACTTTTGTTCCTTCTTCTTCTGAGGAGGAAGACATTCTAAGGAGAAGCTCAAAAAAGATTAAGAATGGTGCGACAAAGGCTGCTGAAAATTTATTGCAAAGAAATTGGCCAGCATTAGGTGATCAAGGGGTATGTTCCAACAAATTCAAATCCTCCTTTGCTGACAAATTAAAAGGCATAGATGGGGACTGTGCGAATCAGGAAGATGAGGCTGGTCAGGATGGGGGTTTGCTTTCAGATGATTATTTATCTGACAATCCTAACCATTCAATGGAGCAAGAGGAGGATGAACCATTGGTGAGAACCATAGAGGATCCGGTAAGGAATTTTCCAACTTTCTCATTCTCAGGTAAAATGAAAAAACGTATGTATAAAGCATGGAGAAAGGCAGTCATTATTAAATTGTTGGATAGAAACATTGGATACAAAGCTCTGAACACAAGACTTCAGGTTCTTTGGGCAAAGAAAGGGGGCTTTAGCCTCATCAATATTGGATATGGATTTTTCGTGGTTAAGTTCTCAAACAGGGGAGATTACTTCAATGCTTTAACAGGGGGACCATAGATGATTTATGATCATTACCTGACAGTTAGGCCATGGGAACCGGGATTTAAACCAGAGAAAGCTACTATAGATAAAGTTGCAGTATGGGTGAGGATGCCAAAAGTTGCACTAGAGTATTATGATGAGGAGGCTCTTACAATTATTGGCAATAGAATAGGAGAAACTATCAAAGTTGATATGAATACTTCATGTCATCTAAGAGGTCACTATGCTAGAATATGTGTTTTGGTAGATTTAAGTAAGCAACTGATGCCTGGATTTGTGTTGGATGGTGATGATTATTTCCTTGAATACGAAGGCCTGCACATGCTATGTTCTTCATGTGGAATTTACGGGCATAAGTCAGAGACTTGTCCAAATAAACCTCGACCTGCTGCAATGGATGAGACTTCAGGAAGTGGTAGTGATAGGATTGCCATGCAAGGTGGTCCTATGGAATGTGACAATGCGAAGGGAAATGAACAATGGAGGGTAGTTCAGAAAACTCGTAGGCAACGTAGATCGAAAGATGGAAGGGGTGAAGCTCAGCGTCATGAAAGTAGGGGCTCAAGATTCGGAATTCTTGCTGAAATGGGACAACAGGAGGAGAACGTGCAAGCTGGGGAAGATGACCGGAGAACTACGCCGGCCAAGATTCAGCCCAAACGGAGGACACCCACTGTCGGACGGGGATCTAAGGGAAGGAGATTGATGTGACTGGTCCTGTGATAAATGAAGGAGCTACGAGTAGGGAGATGGCAGAGGGGGAGGTACAACGGAAGAATGAGAAAAGGATGAGGGAGGAGCAAAGAGTAGAGGAAAATAGAGGACAATTGATGTTGACTTTGGGGGCTGGAAACATGAGAAATAATGAGGCCTATTCTGAGGGAGTAGAGACGAGTATTGTAGAGGAAAGGAGGGAGCTGGCAGCGCAATTAATGATAGTAGAGGGTGACACTGTGAGTGCAGAATTTTTTATGGAAGATGGCAAAGATGGTAGGCCTATACTTTTGGATCCAGGGGACCCAATATTTGGGCCTATTCAAAATGGACCTGTTCATGATATGGAGGAGGATGATAATTTGGACTTTGAGTCCATGGTGCCAGAAACGCAAAAGGCTCAAAGGTCTTGATTGAAATATGGGTTCTTGGAGGAAAATAATAATAATAATAATTTTAATGGATAAAGTCTTTTATTGGAATATTAGAGGAGCATGTGGCTCTGGACTTTTGAGAAATTTGAGGATTGTGTGTAAAGGCCCAAACCCGTCTCTTATTGTTCTTGCTGAAACTAGATGTGATATTGAAGCTCGTTTTGATTTATTACAGAAGATGGGATTTGATCAATTCATTTTTATTCCCAGTGTGGGAAGATCAGGGGGTTTAGTTGCTGCTTGGAAAAGTAGTATTATTAAAGTCCAGGTGTTGGAAATTAATAGACAATTTTTTCATCTTCAGTGTGAATCTCCTGGGGCTGTGAAGTTTATGTTAACAGCAATTTATACAATTCCCCACTCAAATTTGAGGGAAGAATTATGGTGTAAGTTAAAAATGTTGTCTACAAAGATATCAGGTCCGTGGGTGGTATTAGGTGATTTCAATGATATTATGAATTCTTCCGAAAGACTAGGGGGAGCTCCATGTCCAATGAAGAGACTGCAATGGTTTCAAGAACAGGTTAGTCATTGTGGTCTTTCTGATTTAAGCTTTCAAGGGCCAAAATTTACGTGGAGAGGTCCTAAGAATGTAGGGTATAATCGATTATATGAAAGGTTAGATAGAGCTCTGGTTAATACGGAGTTTTTATATGACTTGCCTGAATGTATTCTTAAAGTACTGGCTCGTACAAAATTCTCTGATCATAATCCAATATTAATTCTTTTTTTTTCATTTTTTTTCATTTTTCATTTTTTTTTCATTTTTTTCATTTTTTTCATTTTTTTCATTTTTTGACTAGTAGTAGGGAGAGAGGAAGTAGACCTTTTCGGTTTGAAGCTATGTGGTTGCAACATGATAATTTTAAAGATTTTATTGATGGAAATTGGGATGATAGTTGGGAGTTAAACAAGTCGCTTGATAATTTTACAATTAGTTTGACTGAATGGAATAAAAATACTTTTGGGATGATTGAAAAGAAAAAAAAGGAGATTCTTGCTCGATTGAGTGGTATACAAAGTTCACAAAATTATGGTTATTTTGTTTTCTTGTACAATTTAGAGAAGGAGTTGCAAGCTGAACTGGATGAAGTTTTGAAGTTAGAAGAAATAAAATGGTTTCAAAAGGCCCGGACAGAATGGGTTACTAAAGGAGATCGGAATACTAGGTATTACCATCTAAAAACAAAAATGAGAAGAAGAAGGAATAGAATTCTGGCTCTAAGAGATCAAGTGGGAAATTGGGTTGAAGATGAAAACGAATTGAAACTAATGGTCTCTGATTTTTTTAAGTCCCTATATGATCTGGATGGTGATGCTTCAGGTGTTATTAGTACCAATTCAAATTTTCCCCAACTTAGTCATGAATTGTTAAAAAATATGTGCTCTGTTCCATCGGAGGAGGAGATCAAATATGCTGTGATGTCAATGGGTCCTTATAAAGCGCCAGGTGCTGATGGTTTCTCGCCTATCTTTTATCAGGCTAATTGGAATAAAGTTCACAATTCAGTGTGCAGATTTGTTAGAGAGGCGTTTATGGGAAAGATGGTACAAACTGAAGCTAATAGAACTCTAATCTCTTTAATTTCCAAGACTGAGAGTCCGAAAAAGGTAGCCCACTTTAGGCCAATCTCTTTATGTACAGTGCACTATAAAGTCATATCAAAAGTTATTGTCAATAGATTGAGGAGTGTGATGGATAAGATTATCTCACCTTTTCAATCTAGCTTTGTTAAAGGGAGGCATATCCAAGATAATATTATTATTGGCCAAGAAATCATGCATATCATGAAGAAATTCAAAGGCAAGACTGGGTTAATGGCTTGGAAGATTGACTTGGAGAAAGCGTATGATAGGATCAGATGGGATTTCTTGCTTCAAGTGCTTAAAGACGCCGGGTTTGAGAATGATTTTATTACTTTAATTATAAGTTGTGTTTCATCAGTTTCTTATAATGTTCTCTGGAATGGTTTGCAATCTGATTATTTTTATCCAAAGAGAGGTCTCCGACAAGGAGACCCAATTTCACCCCTTTTGTTTGTTTTGTGTATGGACAGATTATCTCATATGATAAATGATGCAGTTATTTCGGGAGCATGGAAGCCCATTCGAGTAAGGAATGGGGGTCCAGCTATATCTCACCTTATGTTTGCAGATGATCTACTACTTTTTGGGGTTGCAACTGAAAGACAAGCTCAATCTATGATGGAAAGCCTTGATAACTTTTGTGGGGCATCAGGTGAAAGAATAAATAAAGTTAAATCTTCTATTTTCTTCTCACCAAAGGTCCCAAAAGGAATTACACACACGATTAGTGCGAGGATTGGTATAACTATATCAGCTGATATTGGGAAGTACTTGGGTTTTCCGATCATCAGAAGGAGGAAAACAAAACAGACTTTTCAGTATATTATTGACAGGGTGAAGTCAAAGTTGCAGTCATGGAAGGCTAACACGTTAACAATTGCAGGGAGAATTACATTAGCAAAGTCTGTTCTAAGCACGATTCCATTGTATCCTATGCATGTTGCTAGTTTGCCTGTATCTGTGGGTCATGAAGTTGAGAGATTACAAAGGAACTTTATATGGGGGCATAGTGATAACACTCGTGGTTTTCATCCTATTGGTTGGGACCAAATGGTCAATCCTAAATCCCATGGGGGTCTTGGTTTAAAAAAATTAAATAAGGTTAACAAAGCTTGTGGAGCCAAGATAGCATGGAATCTCATTCAAGGTTCGAAAGGGTTGTGGGCCGATGTTCTATTACACAAGTATATGTTGCGTAATGAGGAGGATTTGCTGGAAGCTAGGAAAGGAGATTCTACCTTATGGAAATTTGTTTCTGAACAAAAGGAGATTATTGAAAAGGGTACGAGATGGCATGTTAGGGATGGCCAGCAGGTTAATTTCTTTAATGACAAATGGCTCTTTCATGATAAGAGAATCAAGGATTTATGTTCATCACATATTTCTGAAGAAGATAACAATAGTATGGTTGTGGATTGGGTGGTTGATGGAGCTTGGGACTTCACGAGGTTGGCTACTCTTGTTCCGAACAATGTCTTTCAAAAGTTAGTAACTGTTTTACCTCCGAGGCAGGATGCAGGACCAGATGTTATTGCTTGGAATGCAACTGTGGATGGTAGATTCACTGTGAAGAGTGCTTATTATTTGCTAGAACAGCCAGCGGATAATAATTTTAACTCGACATTTAAGGAAATTTGGAAGTGGGAAGGTGCAGAGCGCATTAGGACTTTTATGTGGATTGCATTTAAGAACCGATTGCCTACTAATGCTTGGAGGAGTACGTGGTCAACTTCTTCAGCCTTATGTCAACATTGCCATAAAGGGGTGGAAGATACTTTACATATTCTGTGGGATTGTGAGTATGCTAAAAATCTTTGGGGTTTGTGTATTAGACCAGATCATTATAGCCAATTTTTTTCAGCAGATTTGAGAAACTGGTTTGCTATGAACCTCAAGAAGAATATGGGTTTCTCTGATGCCGAGGATTGGAAGCTGATATGGGGGGTCTGGATCTGGCATTTATGGAAATGGAGAAATAGATCTTTGTTTGAAACGGATTTCGTTAAGCCCAGGGAACCGTTATTGTTTTTGAAGAAAGTCTGGCAGAGTTTTGTATGTCATCAGGTACAGATTGATAATAAGGTTTTGAACCCATCTGTTACTAAGTGGGAAGCCCCGCCAAGGGGTTGGGTCAAATTAAATGTTGATGGCTCTTTGGCAAAATCCCAATCTAAGGCTGCTTGTGGAGGTGTTATTAGGGACCATAATGGAAATTGGATTATGGGTTTCATGCATACCATAGGTCCTTGTAGTATCATTGAAGCTGAACAATGGGCAATTTATAAGGGGTTATCGCTAATATGGGACATGGGTTTTAAGAAAATTATGCTGGAGTCAGATGCTAAAAATGTAGTTGAAAGTATTTGGCAAATGAAGGATAATCATACTCATAGTCTTTTGATGGTACAGATCCACGCTTTTTTAAAGCGTCAATGGGATATTCAAATTAGTTTTATTCCAAGGAAACACAATCAAGTCACTGATCTATTGGCTAAACAAGCTTTATCAAAGTCTTTAGTGTTGAGAACTTGTCCACCTTATTTGGAGGTGTTGGTGGCTAAAGAGAGTTTGGGAATTGTTTTCCCATAGTTAGCTTTAATGTAATATAGGTATATCCCTCTCTTGTAACAAAAAAAATATAGCTATTCATTATTAAAATAAGCATGGTTTGAAAAATTGGACCCGACCGGCTAGGTCCACTTGTTTAATTTACCAATTCATCCAACTCACTTGTGGCAACTTACATTAGCATGAATAATATTAACTTGTAATGATGTTACTTATCATAAATTTCATATTTTATGTTGATACTATTTTCTTTAGAAGAACTTTCATATATATATATATATATATATGTATATATATATTATACTTAGTCATTTAAAGGCATATAGAAAAGCGTGTTATGTAAGTATAGTTCATTTGGATCATTTATTTAGTTTTAAATTTTAAATTGAACACATGCTTGAAAAATTTGTCCCTTGTAAAATGAATATTTATCATCCATGTAAATGGTATCTAATCCAACTCTAAAACTATTGATAGATGTTGGGTCTAGTAGAATGTACTAGTTTCTCTCTCACAAAAGAGAGTTTTGGTGAAGTTTTGGATGAGGTTGACAGATGGATTATAGCAAATTTGATCAGATGGTCCACTGCAATATCCAGTTAGTGAGGGAGAGAATCATTGCTATTTTATGGGATATTTTTCATGAATTATTCACACGGATACTGCTGGAAACTACTGTTTTGCTCCTCTTGGTTTCTGAGTGATAATTAAGATCCATGCCCAATTTTTTATCACTCAAACTACGTATACTTTCTTCCTTAAACCAATTAGCTAATTAACTAGTAAACGAAGAATTACTATAAACCACCCCATAAAGCAGTCATAAGTTGCCTCACAGCAGATAAGTCCTTCCCATTCTGTATTATTATTAGCAGCACACCAAAAATCCACCATCATCCCAATCATATCATCATCATCATCATCATAATATTATTATCATTCATCCACTCAAACTCAATATTATTGCAGCAGCCTTCCTGTTTCTGATTCTGATCTTGTTGCTTTAATTTGCCCATCGTTTTGTTATCGTTCTGTGAAGATTCTTCCAAAGATTCCACATCATCAGCTTCTTCTAGCAGTTCTTTCAGAAGAGCTTCATCGATTTCAATGGCCTCCAATTCCTCCAACTCCTCCAGAAGCCCCACATGAGCATCTTCACTTTCTAAGGCCATAAAGGAAAAATGCAGAGAGAGAGAGAGAGAGAGAGAGGGAAGGAAATTAAAAGGGTTATCTGATCTAAAACACTTGCATGCTGTTGAATGGAAGCTCTAAGTAATGGTGGGTTATATAGATGGAGATAAGGTAAAAGGGCCATGTCATGAAAGCAACATGTAACTAATGTTGGTAAAAGAAATAACAAACACAAACTTAGAACCGTGAGAGACTAAACAAAAGGTTTCTGAGAAAAAGCCAGAAGCTCCTTTTTTCTACATATATGTGAACCTATTTATCTGCTTGGATACGGCATTTATCATCGGTGGTATAGAGAGGCACACGCTTTTCTAGCTTTTCCCCCTTTTTTTCTAAAAGGATAAAGGATTCATGATCTATAGGAATCTTTAGATGAGATGTAAAAATGTCAAAATTATAAATACCGCGTGATAAAGAATCCATTTATTAGCAATTCTAATTAGTAAGTAGTTGATTCATAATCTAAAAATTTATGAGTTCAAATTTTATTGTCGACGTAAGAATCTTATTAATGGGCGATCTGTAAATATCTATGTAAGTGTTCTATGAGTCTGAAGATATATCCTGACTATAGTGACTATATAAATATTCTACGAGTCTGAAGATATACGCTGACTCTAACGAAATCCTGAGACTCAACACTTTTAAACTTTTTCTTCTATATAAAAAAAAGAATATGTTGATGAGATGCACAAATTAGTCTGGATCATCCACAATAACATTCCTTAAGTTTCTAAAATTTAATGTAAAATAGTCAGTATTCTATATTAATTTATCTTTATCTATTTCTTGAATAAATCCAAATTTTGCCATAATAGACTGATATTGAATGAGTCAAACAACTTCTAATGGAAGAAGTTGGAGAGAAAATTCTAATGTAAATTAGTTGAAAGGTCTTCAAAAAATTTTAGACTAATCAGTCGTACAAAGGCATAAAAGTTTATTTAGAGTGATGTATTAGACTAATCACTAATACTAATGTACGGCCACCCTCACCGGCGGTTCCTCTTCTGCCATGCTCCCACTTGATTACGTGGCACTGTGCATTTTTTGGCACGCTCTCTCTCCCCTTGCTCTGCCGCTCTCTCTCCCCTTGCTCTGCCACTCTTATCTCTGAAGCTTCTTCGTAATTTCCACAATAAAGCCTTCCATTTCAGGGCTAGAATTCCCGCATTTTACTGGGCAATGCATTGTTTAATCGCATAGGAGGAGGAAGAAGAAAGGGAGGAGGAGGAGGAGGAGAGTGAAAGTATGTGCAATGCGAATGAAGCTTACGCTAGCAAATTCCCCCAACGGCGTAAGCAAACTTCGCCTCTTTTTATTCTTTTATTTTGCGTTTCAATTCGCGTGCCATGTTTTTTCGCTCGGAATCAGATTTCTGTCTCCGTTTTGTATTTCGTCTAATCTAATCTTACCAGTTTCTCGCTCTAAGGTATATATTTTTTAAGTGCTTCTAGTATTGGTGACACTTTAAAATGTCTTATGTATTTCCTGATCTCGATGCTCCTCATGATTTCCAACACATTTATCCTTTTTGCATTTTCGTGTCATTGATTTGGGAACACTTTGCTTACTCTGGGTTTGTTTTTCTGTTGTTTGATTTGAGTTGGTAATGCTGCCATCATCTGTGATTGGTAATAGCAGACACTTGAGGCTGCAGAATTGAATTGCCTTGAGTTAATATTTCCTTGTGCATTTGTGATCGTATGTGCTTTCTGCTCCTGCCTATTTTGCATTCATGATTTGTATCTGTCAGGTGCTTTATGTGCTTATTAATGCACAGGGCCATAGAATGTTAAAACAATTATTTTCTGGCATATTTAGCGCTGTGTTCTGTACTACACAGGTTAACACTTTAACACTGGGTTATGAATTGCTATACCAACCGTATCTTTGTAGATTCAGAATGTTAGTCTAAGATTCATATTTAACAACCTGATTCCATTTGCGTTGAGTTTGTCATTTGGATATTATTCTGGGAAGTTAATCTTATCAATTCCTTAGATTTTGAATTTTGTTTACTTGTCAACGTATTGGCTTTTGAAGGAAACGGCCTTTTGCTTGTGCTAATTTAGGACATATCGTGGAGAAAAAAAATTTGCTCACGATATAGTTTGGTTTCTTCTTGTAGTTCCAGCAAAATTGCTGTCTTGAATCTATCACAGATTTTGTAGATTCATGATGAAGAGTTCGAGTTTGAAGAAATGAGCAGCAGAATAAGAAAAGTTGAGTCTTGACCGAGTCTAAGAGAGTCAAGCCCATGTCCTGTACGCATGCAGGACTGATCAATTTCCTTTAGGATTACCAATAGGGGTTAGGTCTAGTGAAAAGAGCTAGTTTTTCACAACGTGATAAATAAGTTCGAATCCCCATTGAAGAGGTGCCTACATTCAGTGCTCGACAATGCCTTGAACAAAATTGCCTTTATAGGGGATACCTGTACCTAACCAAAAAATTTCCTTTAGGATTTGCACTTGGAAATGAAGGAGAGACAACGTTGGACAGCTGAAGAGGATGCTTTATTACATGCTTATGTCAAACAATATGGTCCTAGGGAATGGAATATTGTGTCCCAACGCATGAACAAACCCCTTAACAGGGATGCCAAATCCTGCTTAGAAAGGTGGAAGAACTACCTCAAGCCCGGTATCCAAAAGGGGTCTCTTACTGAAGAAGAGAAATCTCTTGTTATCCGTCTTCAACAGATTTACGGCAACAAATGGAAGAAAATTGCTGCACAAGTCCCAGGTCGCACTGCTAAGAGATTGGGTAAGTGGTGGGAAGTATTTAAAGAGAAGCAGCAGAGAGAAAAAAAGGAGTTCAACAAAACAGTTGACCCAATTGAAGACACCAAATACAATCATATACTCGAGGCTTTTGCAGAAAAGCTTGTGAAAGAACGCCCTTCCCCATCCTACCTCATGGCTTCTCCTCCATCAGCTATGCATCCTTCCTGGCTTTCAAACTCTAATGGCACTTTAGCTATTAGGCCACCTTCCCCTTCTGTGACGCTAAGTCTCTCTCCCTCAACTCCATTTCGATGGTTACAACCTGAGAAAATGCCAGAGAATGCTTCTCCTGTTGTTATTGGGAATGTAAAACCTCATGGAACTATTCCAGGTTTTGGTGATAAGATGCTTGTCGTATCTGAGTTGGTTGAATGCTGTAAAGAATTGGAAGAAGGGCACCGGGCATGGTCATCGCATAGGAAGGAAGCTGCATGGAGGTTAAGGCGGGTGGAGTTGCAGTTGGAGTCAGAGAAGGCATGTCGTATGCGGGAGAAGATGGAAGAGTTTGAAGCGAAGATTGAAGCTCTTTGGGAAGAACAGATGGCAGCTTTGGATAGAATGGAATTCAAATACCGGGAGCAGCTAGCTGAACTGAGAAGAGATGGAGAAACCAAGGAGCAGAAATTGGCTGCAAAGCACTCAAGACTTAGTAAGTTTCTGGAGCAGATAGGTTGCAGACCCAAGCTTGCTGAGTCAAATGTAAGATGAATACTCCTCCACTATGGCATGAATTTTAAGGAGTGTTTGATTCTCCTAGAAATTTTACTTATGCTGATGTCCTACTTATTTATACAACTTGGAGAATTTGTGGTGTATTAGTTTGATATAGGAGGCATAGTTTTTGCGCCCTTATCTTTATGAATACAAACTAGTTATAACTCTAATTTGTCTGAATAACTTGTCTTCTTGAAGAGTATGATGAATTGCTGGTTGAATCTGTTGATCTGGCTAGCATTAATCTGGATGACTTTAAGACAAAAATTTAAGATAAAAGAGGCTGCCAAAAAACAAAGAAATCATGAATGATAGCAAAAAGTTCTTAACATGTTCTACTTTCTGACTTGGTCCAGCATAGAAACAAAGAAAGTCCTGGAATCCCTTAGTTATGCTTTTTATATGCTGAATTATAGATATAAGCTCAACTCATTCACACAAGGCAATTATACTATTATGTTAAAACCTATTAGCGGGTTAACTAGGTAGGTGAGACTACAGATCTTCCCAAAAGCAGCCATAATATGCCTCATAAGACACATGGCCTTCAAAGATTTGAGAGCAAAGTTCTCCATCAAACCCAAAATCTGCCATCATCCCAATCGTATCATCTGGATACCAATTCAGTATCAGTTCATTTTGTGAAGCTGGCTCCACGATCTCCATCATACTGTTATTCACCCCCTTGATGCCTTCATGTTGCTCTGAGTAACTGTCTTCCTGCTTATGAACTTCTTCCTTTTCTTCCTTCATTTTGTTATCATTCTCCACAGATTCTAACAGACATTCTCCTTCAGCTTCAACCTTCCCTTCTTCTTCTAGGACTTCTCTTAGTAGAGCTTCATCGATTTCCATGATCTCTAGCTCCTCCAATTCCACTAATCCCACATGACTATTCTCATTTTCTGAGGCCATAAAAGGGGGCGGGGGTTGTGAAACCAGAGATATGGAAGAGAAAGAAAAATATGGAAAAGACAGATTTGTAAGAAGGGAACACATAGATGTTGTTGAATGGAAAGAACGTCAGATTTATATACATGGAGATACATGGTAGAAGGGCCATGTCCTGAAAGCTACATGTACCTAATGTTGCTGAAACGAGTACATGCACTAAGGTACGTGAAAGACCAAACAAAAAGGTTAGTAAAAGCGAGAAGGACCCTTTTTCTATTTGCAGGTGTTTATCTGCTAGAATACGCCATTACTCAGTGAAAGCAAGTGATATTGAGAGGCACGGATTTTTCTGGGATTAGTGACCGGCAATTTCTTGATATATATATGTATATATCACACACACAAAATAAGCCTTATTCCACTAGATGGGATCGGTTATATAGATCGAATGATGTTATTGTATTTTGTTAACTACCAAATATTTTAATAGATGATTTGTTAAAAGGCCCGCTTAATAACTTTATAGAATGTTCTCTTTTAGTTTTTTTTTATTCATTTTTAAAGGACTTTTTACTGTTTGATTTACCATCCTCATTGGCGCATCCAATGATCTTCTTTTTACATATACAAACCATCCCATCATGAAATGATATTAGCAATAATTTGAAGCATTCATAAATGAATATAATACATTAAAAAGAACAGAGTATTAGTGTAATTTCTCCTCCTGAATGCATGGGCATGTGACGGTAGAAAAAGAGAATTAGTGAGTAAACTTGTGACAAGTGAGTTTTATTGAGGAGGAGAGAATGTGGAAAAGATTAGATGATTAGGTAGGCGATGACCAAACAGCCTAGCTTGTTATGAAGGAGGGGGGAAGAGCTAAGTTGCATGCATGTTGTAGCTAAAGAAAGCAAAAGGAAAAGCGAAGGGAGTTATTATTTTATGAAGGTTAGGGCAAGTGAAATAGTAGAGAGGGAAAAAGAAGGTTCGTGTGGCTGTGGTATCTTTCCATACAAATCAGACACCTTTCTTTGATTCCCATATTGCTTTTTTTAGGACGTTGGTGATTTTACTCTGATGCAGCCTATATATATACACATATTGGGCTTTCTCAAGCTCCCTCACATGCCTACAAGAGAGCGGGGAAACACAAACACAGAAATTAGCTGGTACACAGACCACTCTAGTAAATTAATTACATTTAGGGACCACCAATTTAAAGGAGGAGGACGAGTGACACGGTGTTCATCAACAAAACGCACCGTTTTCTTTGTTTCACAGTTACTCAACCCACATGCTCACGATCCAACATGGTGAAGCGGACCCTCGTGACTTACGCCACTCTTCCACTCCACCTATTCCCATTTCATCTTTCCCTTCCTTTTTCTATTTCCTTACTATTTAATTATTTGACATTTTTTATTTTTCTTCAGTATCATTTGCATTGGTATTTTTCGAGATATATATACTTAATATATTTTAGTTTTTTTTCATATACAACTTACGAATTTTTTTTTTAGTACAAAATTTTTTTAGAAAAGGGTTGGGCTCATTTATGATCTAAGAGCATGGTAAAGTCTCCCTTCCTTCTAGGCGATACCAATATCGGGCAGGACGAGCCGTCTATTACCCTAAGGCGTAAACTTAGGCACCCAAGAATTAGGATACCTCCCCAAGCGTCGCGACTGGAACTACAGCAAAGTGGTACTCCCTAAAGATCAAACACGCTCCAAATAGTCGTATATCTCACCCCTTCGCCAGTTGAACCCATGGACAATGGGTAACTTATGAAAACTTAAATAAAATAATAAATCACGCCGTATAAAAATTTCATCTCAACAAAAACAAACTATCGCATTGACATGAGAAGCATTTTTTTTGTAACTATATATTCTTAATTTTATATGGTTGGGCCTTCGGTTATTGATCTACTGAATATTTGCAGTTGGGCAATGGAGGTGATTTGGCCTTTTCTACGTCTAAAGTTCCATTCGATTTCTAAAAAAGGAATTGTGGCATTTGGTAATATGTGTTTTTTTAATTAAAAAGATGTACCCTGAGATGCTCAGCATCATAATGTGCTAACCGTCTAATAATTACCACTCTGGTCTCTATTATAAGCCAGAAGAAATTTTTTATTCCAATCATAAGTCATTTAGAGGGTTATTAATAACTATTTTTTTTTTAATTTTACCTTTATTTAATTTCTATTGGAAAGTGAGAACTAGAAAAAAAAAAGAATGATTTGTAAATATAGAGAAAGAAATTTTTTTAATAAAAGCTAATTTAAATTTTTTTATCAACCTAAGACATATTTAATACGTTCGTTAGTATGTAAAAATGTGTTACAAAGTGATTTATAATAGGAATTGAAGTGGTACATCAAAATATTAAAATAATAAATTCAACTATTAGTAATTTATAAGGATATGTGGTAAATGATACTCCCTCCATTCATTTTTATAAATTTAACTGTGTAAAAAAAATTAGAATACACTCATTTATATTGAAGAGAGACAATATGTGGTGGAGAGAGAAAGTTAAAAAAATGAGAATTAAATATGAATGAGATAGATATAAGGTTTCATTGACACAATCAACTTCTACAACACCTTTTGCAAAATGCGAGTGCAAAAGTAAAGGAAAGGAAGAAGTCTTCATGGCAGAATAACTGTTTCCTTCCTTTTATGCCTTGTTTGGTAATATGAAAGAGTTTTTAGATAGAAGTGAGTGAAAATAGAAATAGAAGAGCAAATGGTAGTGGAAGGATCTCCTAAAGAATATTGGTTTGTAAAAAAAAAAAGTGAGATATAATTTTTAATCAATATGTATATTTTTCTTATAAAAAAATAAAGATGCCCTTACCTTTAAAAAAGAAAGGGCCCTCCACACCGGAAGAACATTTCTCTCCCTCCAATCCCTTGCTACCAAACAGGGCATTAAACTGATCCACCACAAACTGCTTTATTATTGAGTCAAACCCAAATAGGATCTTATAAATTGAGATAAGCCAATTTAAAAAAAAGGGATCTTATATTTTGACATAGAGAGAATATATGGATCTAAGGTTACTTGTTGAAGCAGTTCGCTCCACATCCCTCTCTCTCTCTCCAACCTTGAATAACTGATGGAGCAGGTCAATAGTCGCCCAAAATTACAAGAAAGAATGGAGGAGGACAAACTATTTCGCAACGACATGTCGTATAATAATTAATGTTGGATCTAAATTTACTACCACTCTTCCTTATTATAAGTCCCCTTGGAAAGAAATTTTTTATACTAAATATAAATTCACTTAGAGTTTATTAATAACTGTTTTTAATTTTATTTTTATTTAATTTTTGTTGAAAATTGAAAAAAATGAAAGAGATGATAATGATATATAAATGTCGAGAGAGAATAAATTTAAATTTAGAAAAAAATTATTAATTCAAAACATATTTAACGATTTAGCTACTATTCTTTAGCATGTGAGAATAGAGGTGGTAAATTGAGTTGGGATCGCTGGCACAACCCACCAAACCATCTAAAAAATAGCAGGTTGGGCTAAAAAAAGGGAGACCATTTTGGCGCAGGTCTTTTTTTTCTGCACTAGTCAACCCGCCCTTTTTTATTTTATTATTATTTTATTTATTTTTTGTCCATTTTCAGTTTGACTCTGAATTTCCTACATCTAAACCTAATCCCTCCCCTCGTCAGTTTGTTATTATTTTAAATTTTGTGTTAAAAAGAAAAAAATTTAAAAACGATGGCACTCGCCAACCCTCTAAGGCGAGTTCGGGTTGGTTAAATACCAACCCGTTAGGAGGCGGGCATTTTCAACTCAGCCTGCCTCCCCCCAACCCGCTATAGTCTTATCTATTTTCGGCAGGTCAACTCACATTACTAGCCTCATATAAGAATTTGTTAAAGTAAATTTATAATAAGGACTAGACTAGTACAATTGAAAAAGTTGCCTGCTAATTCAAAGCGTTGCCCTCCAAATTAAGGAATGGTCATGGTTGACTAAAACATGTGTAGATCAACAAAAGTATATATTAAGACAAAGTTGTTGTATCAATGGATGAGAAGTTATGAGTAGCTAGCTAGGTTGCTTATAGTATATATAAATAGCATCATGAGACTCTTTTTGCTCCTTTTAGAATTAAGTAAGCAAAGATATGAAGGAAAGTGGCATATGAGAAAGTTTAAGCAACAGAGAAATTAAAGTTGCTAGCTCAATGGTAGGTAAGTGATCAACTAGTCATAAATGGTAATGAGCAGTAATTGCCCCTTTGTCTGTGTATCAATATCATTTATTTCTGGCCACACAATCTTTCTTCCCTTGTTACTCCTCACGACAACATAGTAATAACGTGACTTATAAATAGGAGTAAAAATATAATTTTTTTAATAAAATAAAAAACAAACAATTCTATGTGGAGAGAGAGGAGGAAGGGGGAAGCATGTGTAACACGTAATTCGGTGGTTCAAGAATTGAATGCTGCTGTCCCAATAAATTAAATAGAGTGAGAAGTTTTTTAGGAAATTAGCTGTCTCATAAGTCATACCCACATCATAGTATATTGAAACCCAATACTTTCATATTTAGAATCCATGTAATATTTAATAATATATAGCTCACATTTGTCTTCTATAATTCCCTTAAGAACTGTTCCCTCTCTCTCTCTTTTTTTTTTTATAATTTAAATGACAATGGGTTGAAATAAAAATAAGTTATACAAAACAATTTTAATTAATTTTTATTAAAATTATAAAATATTTCAATATTTCTAAAGTATAAAATACAAAAAAAATTGTTTAATTTATAACTTGTTTCCTAAAAACTAAATAAATTTTAAAAATATGTGATAAAATTTTTAAAACCTTATATTACTTTTAATTTTTTAATAAATAGAGAGAAGGCTTATATAACTTTAAAAAATATAATAAAAATCAGAAAAAAAAAATCAGAGTGTAAATTCGCTTCAAGAATATTTAATTCAGTATATTGAATATTACGTAATGTAATTTTTTTGTGACATATGGATAATATTTCTTTTAGATATACCAAATTAGGCATTACTAAACTCCTTTTGTTTCCAACATCCAAGGAAGCCGAGGTCCAAAAATAACATCTCATGAAGCGAAGCCATTTATTTTCTGAAATTTCTTTTTCACAAATGTATGGTAGTTAATGGTTTATTCAATCATTAATTCATATTCGTAGTTGGTAATTAATTAAGGTGCCATTAATGATCCTCATTAATGCTCAAACTTCCACCTAATTTCATCAAAAAATATCTCTACGTACGGTACCTACTTTGCATTTCTCTGTTTCAAATCATATCAGTACCACCAACCCTTTCAATAATATTTCAATATCCCCTGACCTTGTCAATTGTTTTTCTTCTTTTCATTTTACATCAACTTATCATTAAATGTTGGATTTCTCTGTTTCAGTTCTCCCATATCATTTTAATATTTGCAGACATAATAAAGATGGAACCAAGTCAACTTAATTATGATGCAATTTTTAAATTTATAGCTAAAAGATTAATTTTTTAAAAATAAAAATAAAAATAGCTCCATTAAAAATAAAATAGAAAAAATTCAATTTAGACTGTTCTTTTTTTAATAAAAGGACAGATGCTATTAATAATTAATGACAATCTTATAAAGAAGCACAACATATAGAGCATACAATATTAGTAAAAGTTTTAGACTATGAATTAGCATATATAACATGAATTGTAAAAGAAGGGAAAGGTTTAATGGAAGAGAACTTTTTCCCAAGGTATTGAAGTCATCTGACTTGAACCCTTAGTAAAATTAATGAATCTAAAGCCAACACAATTAATATTGAGGCGTATTCAAGGAAAGTGTTCAATTTATTAGACGGTTCATTTTTTAATAGATTTATAACAAATTAATTATACAATTTTTAAAACTAAAACAGAATTTGTTCTATTTCTATACATAAAAAAATGTTGACTACTTGTTCCCTAGTATACCTAATTCTATTCCAGTTTTCAACAGTAAAAACAGTACGTAAAGATGTATACTTAAAGGGAAAACCAGTTGATACTTAAACAAGAGGTTTTACTCTCTGGGAAGAAAAAGACAGTGCACTTGCTTCTCTCTGCTCAAGGTTCAGTATCAAAACCAATTTTGAGAGAGCAAGTGGAATTAATGGGAAAATTCCACAGAAGTACCCTTCTCTTTCTTTGTTCGATTCAAGTCTTGTTCTTCTTCATCATCTCAGCAAGTGGAAAGAAAGTTCCAGCGATTATTGTGTTTGGTGACTCGTCTGTGGATTCTGGGAACAACAACTTCATCCCCACCATAGCAAGGAGCAACTTCCAGCCTTATGGACGTGACTTCTTCGGTGGCTTTCCCACTGGAAGATTCTCCAATGGCAGAATTCCTCCTGACTTCATCTCTGAAGCTTTTGGCCTCAAACCCTACGTTCCTGCTTTCTTAGATCCTTCTTATAATATCTCCGATTTTTCTGTTGGTGTTTGCTTTGCTTCTGCTGGTACTGGCTATGACAATGCCACTTCTAATGTTGCTGTAAGTAATTACCTTCTTCACATATATGCCTCTTCATTTTCCTTTCTGAGTTTAATTTCTCCCCTCATCATCAATTCACCTTCCAAAGATGAACATGCTGAATCTGATCCAAGTGTCCAAGTGTTTGAGTACAAGAATTACATGGAGATTCTTAGAAAGTTGAGCTTTCTGAGAAACTATTTGTATATCTGGTGATTTTGAACCAAGAACATCTCCAGATGCATGTTACTTAGGTTCTTCCTTGTAACTGCAATCTTCTGATCTTTGCCTTTTTGGCGTCTCCCATCTAAGATTGACGCTGCATTGGGTTTGCTCAAGTTGTCTCAACATTGTTTTTGCATCTTGTTGAACCACATCAATCTTCTCGTTCATTCTGATTTCAGTGGCACCTTGGAAAAGGATATCAATTTGTTGATTCAGTCTTTTTTCAGTCACTCTCTTTACAAAACCGATGTTTTATTAATTCCCCATTCCCTTAACTCTAAAATATCAACCTTAATTAGTTATATAATTTTCTTAATTTTATATGGTTGATGTTTTTATTAAAAGAAAGGTTCTTCCTTGTAAGAGATCTAGCTTTTTCACTGCTAAATATGGCTTGAGATATGTATGATTTGAAGAATCATCAGACATAAAAAACAATGGATAATATATAACGTATGATTTATTTGATAGGATGTGATACCACTATGGAAAGAAGTGGAGTACTACAAGGAGTACCAGAAGAAGCTAAGGTCACATCTTGGAACCGAGAAGGCGAACGAGATAATAAGAGAAGCACTATACCTAGTAAGCGCAGGAACAAACGATTTCTTAGAAAACTACTACACATTACCAGAAAGACAACTTGAGTTCACAATTGAGGAGTACGAGGATTTTCTGATAGGTTTAGCAGACAACTTCCTAAGAGGGCTTTATGACCTCGGAGCAAGGAAAGTGTCCTTAACTGGGGTTCCTCCTATGGGGTGCTTGCCCTTAGAAAGATCCATCAACATTTTGGACGACCATGGATGTGTTGAGGAATACAATAATGTGGCTTTGGAGTTTAATTGGAAGTTAGGTCAGTTGGTGAAGAAGCTGAATATGGAACTTCCTGGGTTTCAGGTGGTTGATGCAAATGCTTATGACTTCATACTGCAAATTATCTCGCAGCCTTCTCGTTTTGGTAAGATCATCTTTATTAATTTTCTTAGATCTGCTTAATTTTCTGCTTAAGTTTTTTATTTTGTCTGATGAAATTCAGTTTATATAGTTCCATTTCTAAGTTTTACTTTGACTAGAACAGCATAGTAGATTGCCAAAGGATGCCTTTGAACTAATCACGCAAATTAAGAAGGGAAAATTGGGAAAATTCTGTTGAAAATTTAATTAGTGAGAAAGGCCTCATACATTTTTATAGATAGATAGTATTAGTATTTTATAAATTTTATACATATACAACAACACTACTCTGATTTACATTCTTCTAAAAAAAAAAAATCAATGGGGACTTTTCCCCAATTTTCCTAATTAAGAAAGGTAGTTAATTTAGATCAGAGTTTTATTTTTTTAAAAAAATTATTAAAACATTCTCAAATTACTTATAATTAAAATTATTAACTTCTACCTTTAACCTTAAAGTTAAAGTCAAGTATGTCACCCAAATGAACCGATTGGATATGTGAGCATTTTTCAAAATAATTCATAAATGTGTCACTAAATTTTCTAAAGTATCTTTTAATAAAGACTAAGCAAAACTTAAAATAGATTTTCGCCAGTTTTAGTTCTTACTTCTTTAACTTTTTAACTGATTAGAAATTCTCTTCAGCTCTGAATATAAGGCAAAACTAACTAATCCATAAATGGAGTGTTCTTAATTTTGTTAAAAATGTCTATCTTTTCAGTTTTGTCCTTCAATGTAAAAAATGACCAGAAGTAATTAGTGCCGTCTTGAAATTTAAAACAGGCCAATAAGACCATGCAATTAATATTCTAAATTTAAACTGGTGGAATTGAACAAATCCTTACCACTGTGTTATTAAGTTATTTGCACGAGAGTCCTTAATACCACAATAATCTTTCTTAAGTCATTATTTCTATCTCTTATTTATTATTATTAAGGGAGTATTAATGGGGCGTAATTTAGACAAAAATAATAAATATAAAAAATAAATCTTATATTTAAGATAAATATTAACTTCTTAATTAAGTCATATATTAAGGATAGGAGGAGTAATTTTTTTTTTAATTTTACCCCTATTTTAAAACAAGCATTATTTGAGAAGTTGTCCTATATTTAAGGAGAGCGCAATTAAATTCTCTGAAAAATCCATTTATGGATATTAAATAGACGTTGAAGTCTTCACTGTCGAGATTTGAAAGCACACCAAAGAACAAAAAGAGCAATAAGTGAATAAGACATGCATGATTGATGTTTGTTTGGGCAGGTTTTGAAGATGCAAGAGAAGGATGTTGTGGAACAGGCAGATTTGAGATGGGTTTTATGTGCGACCCAAACAGTCCCTTCACCTGCTCTGATGCCAATAAATATGTATTCTGGGATGCCTTCCACCCTTCTGCCAAGACCAGCCAACTTGTCTCTAATTATTTAATTCAAATTCGTCTTTCCAGGTTTCTTTGACCTTAATGGTATATATTATTGATAAATCTTGATGACCAAAATCACATTATATTATTAAAACTATTTTAATAAAACTTCAGTCTTTACTGTATTACTATTAAACTTGTGATTTTGGTCAACAATTTCAGTCTAGAAGAAAAACTTAACTTTTATGCCTGTAATTTGGTTAGTAATTAGTTGAAAAAAATGGAGATGAACAATATTTATGGAATTTATGTATCTTATAATTAGTTTATAATAATTTTCTTTCTTCATTATTTTTTATTTAAGGACATACAAAAATCGTTTAATTATCGTATGAATATTGCTGTACAATAATAGTTTTCTTTAATTATCTTTTTTATTTATGGACATTCTATATACCCAACAAACCTAAGCCTATTTTTAATATGTTTAATTTGTTTAATTAGTGTTTAGTGGTAATGTAGTATGTCACAAGTGTTTTTATTGATTCACAGTTTTTCTTTGGCCAATTTCATTGGTGTAGTGTTTAACTCAGGCAATGGGTATTAATTAAAAGTCAACTCTCTTTTTTTCCAAAATTAAAAGTCAACTTATAGAAGTGGGAGATTTGATGGAATATCGTATCAACGCTGAATTTAATGAATGAAAGGTGATAGGTTTGCAAGATATAGATAATCGCATTATCTACATCTTATAATAGACAATTAAAGATTGTAATTTAATTATTTCCCCCCTTTTATTCTAAGCAATATTCTCCATCAAAATGCAATAGGATTATATGACAATACCAACCTTAAGCAAAATTTCCATTTAAAATAGATATTGAAACTATGCACAATCATTCATTCCCGATGATCAATACAATTACTTTAGATCTGATAACAATTTAGCTCTTAAGAATAATTACGACTCCTCTTCCGCAAATTTTGTCTGTTTTGGGTCCTTGAACAAGATTTTCCCAAAAAAATGGCAAAAGAAAAATAAATAAATTAATTTACGTAAAAATATTTTACTTTTGTATATTTTAGTAAATTAAAATAAATAAATAAACAAAGGTTGAATCAACAACTTCTATAAGTGATGACATGTCATTTCACGTCAACTTGGTCAAATGAGGGACTTTAATTTTTAGCTCCATTTTCATAGGAGAAGGGCAAGGACGGAATTTAATTTTTGAATTAAAGTGCAAAAAGATTGAAGTCAAAATATCCTATATTTATAAAGGAATTTTCATAGCACTATAGCCTTTGGAGACCAAGTCAGAATTCAACAAGTGGCTTGACCATTAATAAGGTAATATGGCGCCATATGTGAGTTTGCGTAGTCTAGGAGGAGTTTTCTACTCATTTGGGTCCATTTGCTTGCTATGGTGTCACCTAGAATTAATGACTGGCACTTATGAAAATTCATAATTGATTAATTAAAAGAGAATTATTAATTATCTAGAAAATAATCTTCCAACGACTCCTTTAATTAATTAATATATTAACATTTGAATGGGTCAAAATAATCTTCCAACAAACCAATATTAATGTTTACTTTGCCCAATTCAAATAAACCCTCTTCACATTATCTTAATTTCAATTTAAATTAATTAATTCCTATCTCTTCCCTTCTCGTTAGGGATTGAAATAAACTAGGCCAAGTCACCAAGCTTTAGTTAAATAGGGCTTGAGTTTATAATAAAAATCTAAAATTTAAAAAAATATTGAATTTAAAATCTTAAAAGTTGTAAATAAATTTTAAACTTATTTACATCCTAAATATAATTAAATAGGTTAGGCTTATAAAATTTTAGAGAACAGTCCAATTTACTTAAACCAGCAAGCCTAAGTCCAATCTCTTTACTAAATAAGTAAGGCTTTATCATGCTCCAACCAAACTAGACTGTAAATTTCTATTAAAAGTTTAGCATATTTCCACCGTTACTTCTCATATTTGACTCCATTTGGCCCTTAGAAATAAGGAAGATATTATTTTCAATATTCAATACGAGTCACCTTAATTATCTTAATCTAAATTGCAAATAATTACTCCTTTCCCTCTTCAATACTCCCGCCACCCTCCTCATCTCATTCGAACAAATAATTCAATTTTTTTAATCAAAGTCAACTTCTATGTTAATTCAAAACTCAAATATCAATTAATTGTTGGCTTATCTTTAAATTGAATTTCAAATATCATTCTTCCTCTCCAAGCCATGAGTTGTGAGCCCATTTGCCTTCTATTGTGCAGAAAATCTTAATTCAATTATCCAAACTAATAAGTCAATTATCCAAAGCTCAAATGATAGTCATTTAGGTGACTTAATCTTCAAGCTTAATTAGAGATAAAGTTATATCCCTATCTTCTCTATTTATAAGACACATTTAGCAACGGTTGTCTTACTTTTTTTTGTTTTTATAAATTTTCTATTTTACTCTAATTTAATTATTCATATTAATTTCACACTCTCTCAACCACACCTTCTCTCTCTTCCACATATATTTTTTTATAGTAATTTATTTATTACTCCCTCTCGTCCTTATTTATAAGCAATACTTACTCAAATCATGTGGATTAAAGTATAGATTAAAATTAATTAAAAATAAATATATAAAAAATATAATTTTTTATAAATATATCCTTATCTATAGAGCTGATAAGTAAAAAAAGATATGACAAAAAATGAGTATAAAAAATAAACAAGATATATATAATTAATTAGAGTTAAAAATAAAAAAATATATTAAATTTTTAGACAAAAATAATTTGTTGATAATAAAATTAAGTCTATAAAAAAATATTACTTGTATATATATATATATATTTAAGACTAGGAGTACCTTTCTTTCCCTTTCTCTCCTATACTTTTGAAAGAAGTGTTTAACTAATTTTGACTCTTTTTTTTATAAAATAGATTCACTTCAACTTCTTCAAACAAGGGAGGAATTCATTAAATACAGAATATAGTACACTGATACATTACATCATTTCTAGAGCTGAGGACACTGCAGTGTTCAGAAGTACACAACTTATTATAGCTTCAGTCGATTGATCATATACACAGTAACAAAATGAAATGACAAAATAGCAGCATGATTAATTATCACGAGAGATGTAGCATTATTATATTTGTTTGCAAGTGATGAAGGCACAGCTCATAAAGTATTTATTCTTTGCTTCGTCAGGCCAATTGCTTATTCTACAGTACCGGGGAATGAAACTTCTCCAGCTCCCTCTAATAAAACTACGTCATTCTATTATAAGATGTAATCTCAGCCATTAATTTTAATATCAAGTGATCTAAGTCTCTTTTTTCTCCAGGTGTCTCAATAAACGATCAAGATTATATATTAAAATCAATAGCCAAGATCCCACTTTATAATAAAATAGAGTATTTTATTTAAATGGGAAACAACGGGGAGAGCTCTTGCAATGAAGAAGTTCCCCGCCGGATTCCCATATATTATAGCTTCAAGATATATATATATATATATAATATACACACCACACATGTTCAAATCACTACACGAAGATGTACCTTCAAGCAGCAGCAGCATGTGTTGGCTGTGTAACTGTTTGAAGTTTGAGCGTCTTTTCATATTCTTCAACGCACTTGAACAGCTCAGAGACGCTGCCTTTCCCGAAGCCTGCACATCCACCCTTCTGAAATACTTCCCCTTCCTCATCCTTCGCCATGCACCTAACTCACTGTATTATCTCCAGAATAAAGGTTGGCCTGCCCACTATCTCAACTGTTAGAAAATAAAAGACGAGGCAGGAGAACGTATGGGGCAGGGATTCAGGTCGAGTTAACAAAGAATATATATATATATGATCAAACAGTACGAGGGATCCGAGTAATTACCTGTCTCCAACAGGCTTGGTGAAAATTTGAAAGTACAGTTCCTTCATCATCTCCATCAACCAGAATCCCTAACTCCTCACACTTCTGTATCTGTTCATCCGTCAATACGTCACCAGCTCGATTCTTCAAATTCTTGTAGTACGTTGGAGGTGGTGCAGCCATGAACTCGAACCCACCTATTAAACTTCGCTTCCTTATTTCCCTCAGAGTTCTGAATATGTCTTTACTTACCAGAGCCAGATGCTGTAACCCAGATCCTTCGTTGTGCTCCAGAAATGTCTGTATCTGACTCTTCCGCTTCGTCCCAAACACTGGTTAGCACAGTGGCAGCAAAACAGTTTCGTCGTTGTTCCCTAACACTATCGCGCTCAAGCCACTCTCCCCCGTACCCACTTCCTCCGCCTTGAACTCGTGAAACCCAGTGAATCCATGCACGTAATTCACAGCCGGAGCCAGCTCTGGCACGTTACCCACGGCATAGTCAAGCCCGCGTATCCCGTAATCCAACAAAGGGTAGGAAGAGAGATCCTCCATGGGTTCGAATTTGGGAAGGAACCAATAGTTAGGGGTTCGGGTCAGATGGTTGAGATGGGTCGTTGTAGCTGATATATCGGAAGACGACGTCACCGAAGAGAAGAATTTCCGACAGCATGACCCTGTTGTAAAGAAGAACCTGGGAGGCCGTTGGCTTCGGGCCATGGGCGACGCTTGTGTGAAAAGCAATATCTGCATTCTCGACTTCAACTGCAATGGCCTGAACTTCTAGGCCGTGGGAGGTGACGAAGGCGATGCAGGTTTCGCGGTCAAACGTGGGGATAGAGGCGGTGGATTTGGGTTCAAGGTGCTCAGCGGCGGCTATGGAAGGAGAGTAGGGAGCAGTGAAGATGAAGGAGAGGTCGCCGGAATGGAGGAGATAGGAAGCGTGAGTGAGGTTGCCGGTGGAAAGGTCGGTTTTAGCGACAAGGGGCATGCCAAGACCCCATGAGAAGCGGCGAACGGCTGTTGGTGGCGTCGAAGCACCAGAACTCGACATGTTGGAAACGCTTAACGTTGAAGCGATCTGATTTTGGGTTGGTTCGGACGAAGTTGTTGCACCCAAAGAGCTTGAAACCAGCCTCATCAAGACGGCTACCTTGAGCAGCAGTCGTCGACGCTGCTGTTGGTTTCACCGGATCTCTGTTATCACTTTCATTTGCCATTGTTATTGCATTTTACACAAGCGTCGCCCATGGCGCCAAGCCAATGGCCTCGCCGGTTCTTTTCAATAACGGGGGCATGCGCGGAAGTTCTGCTCTACGGCGACGTCGTCTTGCTATATATCAGCTACAACGATCTGTCTCAAGCATCTGACCCGAACCACAATCATTGGTTCCTTACCAAATTCGAACCCGTGGATCAGGAACTATCGTCCTACCCTTCATTGTATTACAGGATTCGCGGGCTCGACCATGCCGTTGGTAACGTGCCAGAGCTGGCTCCGTCTGTGAATTACGTGCATGGATTTACTGGGTTTCACAAGTTCGCCGAGTTCACCGCGGAGGGGAATGGTTATGAGCGAGAGTGGCATGAACCAGATAGTGTTAGCGAACCACGACGGAACTGTATTGCTGCCACTGTTCGAACCAGTGTTTGGGACGAAGAGGAAGAGTCAGATTCGGACATTTCTGGAGCACAATGAAGGAGCTGTGTTACAGCACCTAGCTCTTATGAGTGAAGACATATTCAGGACTGTGAGGGAAATGAGGAAGCGAAGTTGCATAGGCGGGTTCGAGTTCATGCCTTCGCCACCTCCAACATATTACAAGAACCTCAAGAATCATCGAGCCGGTGAAGTATTGACGGATGAACAGATACAGCAATGTGAGGAGCTGGGGATTCTAGTTGACGAGATGATGAAGGAACTTTGCTTCAAATCTTCACCAAGCCTGTTGGTGACAGGTAATTAATATAGTTAATGAATCACATCTTGACTTATATATATACACATGCACACAACATTGAGTTTTAGATATGTGCTTTGAATATGGGTAGGCCGACCATGTTTGTGGAGATAATTCAGAGAGTGGGGTGCATGGTGAAGGATTCAGAAGGGAGGGTGTGGAGGCTTTGGGAAGGGCAACATATGGGAGCTATTCAAATCAGTGCAAGAGTACGAGAAGTCTCTTGATCTTTAAAAAGGGGTAGAAAAATACCAAGAAGAACATTCATCAATGAAAATAGTCGATACCTTTTGATTAACAATTATTTAAAAATTTAATTATTGATAGAGTATAATATCTGCGTTCACATCCTTTCTCCCATATTTTCTCCAATACATTAATCAACCACTGTAATAATAATGCATGGCATGAGATTTGTTAACAAAAATAAGGTAAATTATACATTCTGTGTTGTTAAAAGTTTAAGTTAGCTAATCAACCTGAATTTGGAAGGGATGTTCATTTTAGCATACACATTAAGTATAGCAAATTGATCACTAACTTTAAGAAGTTTATTTTTGTTTTTTGATCAACTTCTTTAAGAAGTTTATTAGTGATTTACAAATAGAGATGAACAACTCGTTGCAACTTTTCTACTAGGATTAACAATTTTTTTATAGTTAATTGATAACTAATTTTAAAAATTTATGAGTTACTTTTAATTTTATATTTTTGGTTTTATTCCTTTAAAACAATTTCAATTTTTAAAGTCTTTTTCAACAAATATTGTTAATTATTGGTCCTTTAATATAATTTTCCCTGCTTTTACAGGGGCAGGCGGGTCATCTAACTGATTTTTGGTCCCTCAATACAATTACGATTATCTCCTTTCCAATATTGGGCCTCCCACAACATACATCCCTAAGCCCAATACTTTCGGCCTCCTTCTCCGTACACAGCGGTTTCTAGCTCTCTCCGTTGTCGGCGTCGGCATTGTCATCTTCAGCTCCAAGCTTCACCGTCTGTCTTCTTCTCTCCTTCATCGACGACGGCGACGGCACATCCATCCGCTTTCTCTGTTCTTGCAGGTCAGCAGCCCTCGCCTCTCTACTATCGATATCACCTCTGTTTTTTGTTAGAAGATTTTTTTATTAATCAAATAAATCTTCTGCTCGTCGGAGTTGGGACTTCGCGTTAGCTCTCTTATCTGCTCGTTTGAGCTCGCGTCGCCTCATTCGTTCTGGGAAGGGATTTATTTTGTTTTAAATATTTTGCTTATTTACTTGTGTCATATAACCATGACAATCCTGTTTCACAATTGCTTCTCCCCTGAGCTTAATAAAATACAGAAGCTTTTCTCTCTGATTTTATGCTTTTGTGTCCTTTTCTCTGTAACGAAGTTGACTCTCAGCAGAGCACTTAGAGGCGGCGCAACCATCAACGCGAACAGATTAAACTGGACTGGAACGTCCATCATCAAAGAACAAATGGGTTCCTAGAGCTATTTGAATGAAATTATCATGGCTGAATCTATGCATAGAACTGCTGCTCATGAGATTCCTACTGAGTCTATGGATGAAAATTGCTGTATTTGGATTAACTTTGAAATTTGAATTTTACCTTTTTATGATTATGGATAAATATTTTTTTATATTTTTATACATATTATTTAATTATTTAAATTTAAAATATATTAATTTAATCATCTCCGTCGTTGTGATTTTTCTAGGGTTTATGTTAGAGTATCGTACCATAAGCCAACCCCGCTGCCTCCAATTCTTGCGCTAGTGTTAGGAGTCTTCATGGGGAAGAAGAAATTCATTGACAAGAAAAAAGCAACCACTTTCCAATTACTCGCACGCGATACTTCTGATCCCAACTATGACGGAACTCCCGGCAACGACCGTATCTTCGTCCGTGTTGACAATAACTCTGGCTATGCTGCCAGTTTCGTTGGCTCTGATGAACCTTATGGCGGCGGCGATGATGATCCCAATTCGATATTCGCTGACGCACCTGAGGACTATGAAGGTGACGAGAATGATGCCAAGGTACTCGGGAACTCCATGCTTGGGTGGAGTGGGAATTCGAGTACTGCTGCTGAGCCATTGCCGGAGCATGTGCGAAGGGAGATTTTGGAGTTAGGTTTTCCTGATGACGGCTATAATTATTTGCTCCATCTGAGAGAGATTAAGAATACTGGTGGTGGCTCCGCTTTTTATCACAACCCAAAGTTTAGAGCTGATCTTGTTCCTCATGATATAAAGGTTGGTTGCTTTTCTGTTAGTTTTACGTTGTTTACGCCTTTGATTTGGAATATGAAGCACCAATTGTGTCAAAATTGAGCCGTATAGAATGGCACATAGGACGCTTTTATACACATTTAAATAGTATAGTATTGCATGTGTCTTGTGTTCATGTCAACATCAATGCTTCATAGGATTTGAGCTTGCATTTGATGGAATAGATTCAATAGAAGTATGAAACTAGTTAATTTTTTTTACTCATTGCATAGCAATTCTTCTATTTCCTTTAAACTACCGATTTTTTTGGTTCCTGAGTGTTTGATTCGTGACCGTTGGATGCCAATGATGTGGGGTTCCCTCAATTTAAGATTAGTTTCTTCTTGACCACATCGAGCATGAGTTGATTGTGTTGAATTTTTTATTTTTGTGGTTCTATAATGTGCCAGAAAATGATTGATTGTTTTCTCTTCTCATGTATCTAGGCCTATGATGCATCACGGTTACAAATTTCTGAAGTGAATGAAAAGTACAATGACAAGTCCATCTACAGTGTTGCAACCAGGACTACAAGTGTGAGGACTCAGAAAGGTGTGGATCCTGAAGTGGCTGCATTGCTTGACGATAGTGATTTGTCTCGGTTTGGATCTGATGTTGAAGACTTGGAGGAAGACTTTGTTGTCCAGGCAAACCTTCCGGCAGAAGAAGAAGATGACAAGCCCCACATATGTAACAGAACGAATTCTGCTAATGAATGTGTTGTAGATAGAAACGATGTGGAGATATTGCATGCTTCTGCTAGTTCCAAAGTTCCAAATGATCTTGAGCCCCTGGATGGAGCTACGAAAGGTGTTGTAGAAGAAGTAGATCGTGTCAATGAAAAGCCAAGAGTTCGGCGACTTTTGGATGAACAGTTTGATTTGGTGAGTTCTGCTTTTCTCAATTGACTTTGCACTCATTCTGTCTCTATAACAAAATACCAAACATATTATTAAAGGACTGTGTATACTGAATTTCTCTAATTCCATTGTTAAAGACAGTGCTTTCCAGTTTGCTACATTTTTATGTTCCTTGAACAAATTGACCCCTATTAACTGCTTTTGCACATTTTTACTTCAAGATCCCCATTCTCATTATATTTTATATGCTGTAGCTTGAACGTCAAGAGTATGGAACTGATGATGATTATGATTATGATTGCTATCAAGCTGAAGACGAATCTCTTGCTGATAAGCTCCAACGTTCTCTTAATAGCCATGTGGTGGATGACCTAGAGCTTAATGATGACGACTATAAGGTTCCTGCAGAGGCGTTGAAAAGTGATGAGCAAGATGACTCTGCTGCTGATGTAATTCGACTCTGCAAGGAATATGCTCAGAGGTATGAAAATGAAGATGAAGAAGACAAGGATGTTATTTTGGAGGAAAGTAGTGATGAATTAGAAGATTGGGATTGCGAGACAATTGTTTCTACATACTCAAATTTAGATAATCACCCTGGAAAAATTGGAGCACCTGAAGCAACTAGGAAGAAGAAATTGACTCAAGCCGTTTCTGCAGCCTTGAGTTCCTCTAGCCAAAAAATATCCCTTAAAGGAAAAGAGAAAATCCCTGTGGATTTCTTGCCTGGTAATAGAAATCCTGCTGCTGCGGGAAAGGAGAAAGGCGTGAGTGCTATGAAAACTGAACAGTACAAGAGAAAACAGCATGGGCAAGAGTCAAAGGAGGAGAAAAAAGAACGGAAGGTATATCTGGATGTTATTTTGACTTTACACATGTGCTATCTATAAACAGTGCTATTCATCTGTCATATAGTCATTGTTAAATGTTGACTGATGAAAAGAGTGGTCATTTTAACTTGTGGACTAATAGAACAATTTACTTTGTTTTTAATGAAAAGTAACTGTCTGAAGTGGCTACCCAAAGAATGTCCATGTTTATGTATCTTGCTCTTACTGCATCTGCTACTGCTATGACAAAAAGTGTATTTCTGCTGCTGTTAGGCTGGCGTGAAGGAGGAAAGGCGAGAGGCACGGCGCATGAAAAAAGAAATGAAAGAGCTTTACAAGCATGAAACACATCGAGGACAAAGAGTTGCTGCTGTATCGGGTCCTTCTACCATTCCTCTTTTGTAAGTTTTCAAATTCTTGAAATTAGCACTCTCTCTACCATGGCGTGGTCCTACCTTTCATCTTATTAAGTTTTCAAACTTTGCAAACTTTAATTAGTACTTGCTCTGCTATGAAGTATTCTGGCTGTTACCTATATATGCCATTAGGAGGTAAGAACTCTTTAAGGGGAGAAAGTAGATTGACATGGAGATGTCAGATCTATTATTTCCTTCTCGAAGAGGATGAAAAGAACACTGACCCTATTGTGCATGAAGGATTTACTACCATATATCTGAAAAGAATTTTGAATTAGTAAAAAGACATAATTGTCATTAGTGAATTAAAGGCGTTAGGCTTTAACCTGAAAAGAAACTGGAAGTTCAAGCCTTGCTATGAAGAGAAATATGTATTTAATGAGATTTCTTGTTCCTTTATAAAACCTTCAACATCCTGCTACGTGAATTGCATAATATTGAAAACATCTGCTGCTCCTCAACCCACTTCTTCTCCCTTGTTGGAGTCATTCTGGATGAATATGATTAACCTTGACGTGCAAGTTAAGAGGACGATATGATGACATTAAGCATTCAACTTAATCGCTTGCATCAATTGAAACTATGACCTACACAATCATGATCAATGACTTTCTTTTCTTCTTGTGATTTTCTCAGGTAAGCTAAGCTATACGTGCTTTCATCCATGAGTGGCTCTTCCATTCCCACTTTCATGAAGTGAGGTGTTGTCAGTCGTTACTATTTCTTACCAAAAGAATTAGTGTCTCTGCATGGTTTTGGCTGAGACGTGATAGTTTATCTATCTTCGCCCCAAGCAGAATGGGTTTGGGGGGGGGGGGGGGTTTGATGTTAGTGTTTGGTTTTAATATTCTAAGGGGAAGTTTTCCATTTTTGGGACTTGGGGGTTGAGTTGACTTGGTTTATAGAATTTTGTCAATTAATGAGATTATTTGTAATATATTTTTGCACGAATCTTGACGGATCAAAGCAATCTACGTGCTAACGTGTTAATACTCTTTTTTTTTGTTTGGTTGTCCATCTGGTTCGCTGGAGCTTTGTCCTGATTATATCCGGATTCAACCTGCGTCACGCACCTGGCTATGGTGGGTGAGTCTCTCAATGGAAATTTTTTTCATATTCTAAGGCTCAAATTCGAGATCTTGTTTAAGTGATATTGAGCTGTTTATCATTTGGATTAACTCTCCTTGGTATAATCTTTTTTTTTTAAAGTAAACTTACATCGGGCCCACAATGAAAAAGAAAAGAGAAGATTGAAATTTGATTGAGAAGGTTGTTAATAAGAAAGTTTTTTATCTCTCTTTTTCTCTTTCATCTCTCTTCTCTTATCTCTCTTTTTCTCTCTCCCCTCTCCTCTCTACACTCTCTTCTCTCTCTCATTTCTTATCTATCATATTTTCTCTCTCTTACTTTTAATTAAATCATACCTTTTTTGATAATTTACCAATATAAAAAGTGATTCTGTTACTAATCATCCAAATATTTCTATTCCCAAAATCTATTCTTCCCAAAATTTATTATTTTCAAAATCTATTCTCTAAAATCTATTTTTCTCAGAATCTATTCTCCAAAAATTAATCCAAACACACCCTTAATAAAAAGAATTTGACTTCTAAAGATTCAAACAAGAAATTCTGATATTTATAGGGAAAGAAATTTAGAAAAGAGAACTGGGAGATCAACTGCAATATTACCCCTTGAACATGATTTATTCTCATATATGTTTTTTTTGTAAAGTATAAATATATTATAATTATATTCAAAATACTATTAGATATTAAATATAAATATTTTTTTTCAATAGGATTAATTAGACCTAGCCCCCTTGGTTAATCCCCAACTATGCTTTTTTCTTTTGCTATAAAATTTTTTAGAAAAGAGTTGTGTTCATCTACGATCTAAGGGTAGGGTTAAGTTTCTTTTCCTTTTAGGTGATACCAATATTAGGCAATGCGAGCCTTCAATTACGCTCGTGGATCGAACACGCTCTAAATAGTCATATATTTCACAGTTTAGCCAGTTGAACAGACGGACGATAAGTAATTTTCAGCTATGCTTTTATTTATTTATATTTTGTTTATGATACAAAAAAGTTTACGTGAGTTTGATACCAATCTCTCACTAAAATTAGGGCTCAAAGAATACTTATAAAAATTTACGAGATTACCTACTAAAAGAGTTATCATAATAACAACGAAAATCAACATCCTTATAAAATATAAACTCATTCCTTACTCTCTCTCTCTATACCCATTCTCATTCACATGTGCTTTTACTAATAAAAAGTGGAGTAGGATACCAAACACACGAAAATAATGTACAAGCATTGATGGGCTGGCCCATTAATAAAAAGTAACAATATTCTATTTTTGTCAAAGTGGTAAGGATTCTATAATTTTCACCAGCAAGTCTAAAGAACAATCCTCAAACCTACCAGTCTTTCTCATTTAATTTAAATTTTATAAATATTGTTAGGATGGCTTAATTTCGGTTTAATCAAATAAGTTTATTTTTAAACAAATAATTCCTTATTTTATAATATTTAAAGTTCATTTTGGCCTGAAACTCTATAATATTTAAGAGTAAAAGTCTCATTTAAGAGAATTAAATTCTATTTAAAATTTAAAATTATATTTCTCTTCCATAAATGAAAAGTTTCCGCAATATTGTCCACAACCCCTCGTCTCAGCTTCAGACAGCACTTGATCTGCAAACATGGCTTCCAACGGTGCCTCCGTGGTCAGTCGTACACTCTCTCTCCCTCTCTCTCTGTCCGTTTGATTTTGTCGTGACGTATAGTTAGTCTTAAACTCGTAATGTTACAGAGAGCTGATGCTGATACAGAGAATAGCTTGCAGAGGATCAAGCGCCAGTTAGCTTCGAGTTCCGGCAAAAATTTGTTGCAGGGACCACTTCTTAAGCGATCCGAAACAGTAATTTGATTCTTTCTTCATCTAACCTCTTGTTCCTCGGTATATGTTGCTGTTGAATATGATCAAGTCAAGTGCTTTACGGATATTGGACTGGAGAGTGATGTTTTATGATTATCCCTTCACTGGTCTCTGTTCTTATGTAGTACATTAATGATAGCAATTGAATAGCAATCAATTAAAAATTCCAGCATGATCTAGCCTTAGGATTCATTGAATAGCAATTGTTGTTTTCTATACCAGAGTGTTCGGATTTTTTCTATTCGCTAGCTAGTATTTTCAGATAATGCTGAATTTCTTAATTTGTTTTGTTTGCTAGCTCATACAAATCATTTTTGTGTTTACAGCTAAGGAAATGGAACGAGCGCTGGGTTATTTTGGATCCAACAACAGGGAGAATGGAATACAAGTACTTTCATATGAATTACGCATTCGTGCTTTTGTCTTTGTGTCGTGAGACTGCATAATTACTTTAACCTTCATATTGTTTTCTTGCTCTAGGATAAGAAGAAATGAGCCCACTGTTAAGGGAACGATTGTATTTGATGCTAATAGCACAATTACTGTATCTCCTGTAAACTTCCAGTAAGGATGACGTTTGCAGCATAATCTATTTGTCAACTTTCTATTCAATTAAGTTTACTTTTAATACTTGTTGACATGTTGCTCACGTACCCCTGTCATTTGTGATTCAGTGGGCAGCCAAAGTATGATGGTTGCTGCATTTGTATCCATTTTGCCATTTCATTTTCATCATTTTTAAGGTTTATAAGTAACAGATTGCTGAGAGTTGAGACAAAGGTGCTCTACTTGTATACTTAACCATCTTCTTTAGATATTGGGACCCCACAGAAAAAGGATTACTTTCTTTGTGCGGAGACTCCTGGTGCAGCGAGAGCATGGGTGTCAACTGTACAGTACGTTAGCCCCTCTCCTTTATCCCTTCGTGCCGAGTTCCATGGAATGTTATTTACTATTTTCAACTAATTTTGTTGTGAATTGTATTGATTAGTGAGATGTGTCATTGTGCTGGTTGAGAATATTACATTACTGCCGCTCTAAACATTGAATTTACTTATATCACTTTCCTTTAATTAAAGATTACATAGTATACGAATATGGTGTTTGACAGGATGTTAAAAATTAGTTTATACTGTATACCATAAAAAACTTCTATAAACATTATTGCATATGCATCCCAGCCCGATTTTAATAGGTGCAATTTACCCTATATACCATTGTCTATCAAATTGTGCATATCAAAACTTATGGCGTTGAATATTCAAATCAAATTGATAGTGAAATTAGATAATTTATGGGAGTAAGTAGCCCCAGTTGAAAACTTATTGGGATAGATTGCTACTTATTGGGATAAATTAGATAATCAGATTTCACTGTCTGGTCGATGAAAGTGTTCATTTGCACAACTGGATAGATGATGGGGGTTATGGATCCTCTTTGTGACAAATAGATTATTTCTTGAATGTCTGAACCTAAAACAATTGGTCCTTTAGTCTATAATTTCGCAATTGATGTGCTGACTGCATTTTTATGGGGGGAATGTTTGTCCATGAAAGAGCGATTTCTATGTGTGTTTGATAGGTTCAGTAAGACTTATCAGAGGAGAAGGACGAGGGTCTTGGACTTGTCTTGAATTAATTGTCTGTTGTTATTTATTAATTGCTATTTTAATTGTCTGTTGTTATTTATTGCTATTTATTCACTTTGAATCAATCAAACCCACTATGTTAGTGGGGAGTCAGTCACCTTGCTCTTAGTCAGGTTCATGGGCATGTTTCCCGATAATGTAGGGAGAGTCAGTTTAATGATTATGGTCTTGTTTCTATAAGTACCCTAAGCCGGTTTATGCTAGGGACGGATAATAAACATTCTATTCGAGATTGATACAAATTTCTCTCCCTCTCACTTCCTGTATAAGAATCTCATACAAACAGCAATTAAGGAGCCAAGAGAATCTCGAATAGAATGTTTATTATCCGTCCCTAGCATAAACCGGCTTAGGGTACTTATAGAAACAAGACCATAATCATTAAACTGACTCTCCCTACATTATCGGGAAACATGCCCATGAACCTGACTAAGAGCAAGATGACTGACTCCCCACTAACATAGTGGGTTTGATTGATTCAAAGTGAATAAATAGCAATAAATAACAACAGACAATTAAAATAGCAATTAATAAATAACAACAGACAATTAATTCAAGACAAGTCCAAGACCCTCGTCCTTCTCCTCTGATAAGTCTTACTGAACCTATCAATTCTCCCCCCTTCGACAGCCCCCTTGCCCTCAAGGGGGAATGCGGGAAACTGCTTCTGGAACAGATCGTAATCTTCCCAACTGGCGTCTTCCTGAGGGCGCCCCTTCCATTGAACCAGCAGTTCTTGAGTAGGCCCAACCCCACGGTGGTTGACTATCCTGTCTGGTTCCAAAATCATCTCAAAATCTGCATTGACAGGTAGAGGAGGTGGGGGGTTGGTTGGCTGAGCCCCGTGGGCTGGGCGCAAGAGGGATACATGGAATACCGGATGTATTCTGGAAGTTGGAGGGAGTGCAAGTTCATAGGCGACTGGTCCCACCTTACGGATGATAGTATAAGGGCCAAAAAAACGTGGGGACAATTTCGAAAACCGCTGCCGTGAGAGTGACGCCTGTCTAAAGGGTTGAATGCGTAGGAATACTGCCTCACCTTCTGCAAAGTTGATTTCCCTACGATGCCGGTTAGCGTATGCTTTCATTCTGTCTTGTGCTTTCTGGAGGTTGGCCTTCAGTAATCTCAGTATGTCATCCCGTGTTTCAAGTTGAGAAGCAAGTGCCTCAATTCGAGTCTCTCCTTTGACATAGGGTACGAAGGTAGGCGGATCCCGCCCATAAACAGCCTTAAATGGAGTGGTTCCTGTGGAAGTATGGAAGCTGGTATTAAAAGAATACTCGGCCCAGCATAAGAATTTGCTCCAAGTACGTGGTTGTTCGTGAGTGAAGCATCGTAGGTAGGCCTCAAGGGACCTATTAACTACCTCAGTTTGCCCATCTGTTTGAGGATGGTAAGCGGTACTCATCCGGAGACGTGTGCGGCTTACCGAAAACAACTCCTGCCAGAATGCGCTTAAAAACAAGGGATCCCTGTCAGAGACTATAGAGCGAGGCATACCATGGAGACAGACGATACGCTCGCAGAAACGGGCAGCCACACTTTCAGCAGTATAGGGATGACTGAGAGGAATAAAGTGACGGTATTTACTCAACCTGTTAACAACCACTAGGATAGTGTCATAGCCACCAGATTTAGGAAGTCCCACAATGAAATCCATGGAGATGTCCTCCCATATTTGTTCAGGTAACTGGAGTGGCTGTAACAGACCAGCTGGTGACAAGGTCTCATACTTATGCTGCTGACAAACAAAACACTGCTGGATAAACACTCTAACATCTGTCCTCATTTGGGGCCAAAAGAAGGTGTCTGAAAGGCTCTTGAGAGTCTTGAGATAGCCCCTATGACCTCCAGAGGGTGAATTATGTGCTTCTTCGATTAGCTTAGCCCGTATAGGTGAGCTGCGAGGGATGATTAACCTGCCTTTGAAATATAGCTTCCCTTGTGAAAGGGTATATCCTGGTCTCGCCTGAGGATTTACCGATAGATCCTGGAGGATCGGGGCGGTAAAAGGGTCACTGAGAGTTGCTGCTTCAATTTCCAAAAAATCTAATGGCACTGAGACCACTAACTGTAAGAATGATGTTGCGTGAGGGCGCCTTGAGAGAGCATCGACTCCTACATTATCCTTCCCTGATTTATATCGGATCTCAAAATCAAATGGAAGAATTTTGAGGAGTAGACTTTGCTGTAGGTTGGTGAGCGTACGTTGTTCCAGAAGGTACTTAAGACTGTGATGGTCAGTTCTGACGGTAAAGCGTCGCCCCAATAAGTAGTGGCGCCAATGCTGTAGAGCCAAGACTAGAGCTAATAGTTCCCGGTCATACGCCGATTTGTACCTATTAGAGAAGGACAGGCCTTTACTAAAGTAGGCAACGGGGTGCTCTTGCTGCAGTAAGATCGCCCCAATACCTTCCATCGAAGCATCGCATTCTACCACGAACGCAGAGGTGAAATCCGGTAGCTGCAAGATTGGGGCCGTTATCAAAGCAGTTTTGAGTTTCTCAAAGGCGGTATGGGCTGCTGTGGACCACTGAAAAGCATTCTTTTTAGTAAGGTCAGTGAGAGGTCGAGCAATGATACCATAGTTTTGAACAAACCGTCGGTAATACCCTGTGAGACCCAAAAAGGCTCGAAGCTCAGTTACAGTGGTGGGAGGTGGCCAATCCTGTACGACGTCGATCTTCTCAGAGTAGCTACCCCGTTGGACGATATACAGTGGCCTAGAAAGGTCACCTTGGTACGGCCTAGTTCACACTTCTTAAAATTCGCATAAAAAGAGTGTTGTTGTAATGTCCCCAAAATAATGCGAAGGTGCTCCCTGTGTTCTCTGGCTGTTCTGCTGTAAGTCAAAATGTCATCAAAAAACACTAGAACAAATCTCCGTAAGTAAGGCCTAAAAAGATCATTCATAATGGCTTGAAAAGTGGCTGGTGCATTAGTGAGCCCGAAAGGAATGACTACATATTCATAATGGCCGCTGTGAGTTCTAAAGGCAGTTTTGGGAATATCTGCGGGTAAGACCCTTATCTGGTGATAGCCCGAACGTAGATCAATTTTGGAGAAGTAAGTTGCTCCATACAATTCATTCAATAATTCATCAATATTGGGAATGGGATACTTATCCGGGATTGTGATTTTGTTGAGGGCGCGGTAGTCGATGCACATTCGCCATGAGTCATCCTTCTTGCGGACCAGCAGAACTGGACTTGCAAAGGGGCTAGAGCTAGGCCGAATGAATCCCTTCTGCAGGAGATCCTCTACTTGTCGCTCTATTTCATTCTTCTGGTAATAAGGGGAACGGTAAGGCCTTAGATTTGGAGGGACAGCATCGGGTAGTAAGTGAATGGCATGCTGATGCGTACGATAAGGAGGAAGAGAACTGGGCTCCTCAAAAACAGCCTCAAACTCTAACAGGATCTGTCATAGATTCACCTCTTCAGACTGATCATTAGCGCCCCCTTCGTCAACTGGAGTCATGTACTTTAGAGTAGCTTGTGAATCTTTATTAGCCAGTCCCTGCAATCTATATCTGGTACCATTCACCCAGAATATTAAGAACATCTCGTTCCAATTAGCTTGAATAGTATTGAGAGAGGCAAGCCACTTAATCCCCAATACGACATCAAATCCAGGCAGTGAAAAGGGATAAAAATCCTGCTTAATTGTCAAGCCTGGGAGTTGAACTTCCACCTCCTTACAGACCTTATGGCAGCGAACAATACTACTGTCTCCAATCTGAACTCCAAAGGTAGGGACGGTAGTAATGGGTAGTCTTAAGTCCTGAACCAGATTTTCAGATATGAAATTGTGGGTTGAGCCACTGTCAACCAACAGAAAAACCTTCTGGCTCTTTATCAATCCTCCCAACTTCATCGTAGCGGGCGACGGCTTGCCCAAAATGGCGTTAAACGAAACAGCACCCGCTAGCGACCCTTCGGCTTCGTCCGCCATGCCTGGTTCTTGAATTGGGTAGCCATCCTCATCTACCTCTAGCAGAGATAAAGAGGAGGAGGGATTGCCGTTTCGGTCGAGGTGACCTCCGTCGTCCACTTCCAGCAGTGATAAGGAGGACGAGTTGCAGCGGTGGCCCGGCCTGAAGGGGTCCCCACATCGGAAACAGAGCCCCTTGTCTCTCCGGTGTTGCCTGGTAGCGTCCCACCCACCTGCTCGAGCCGCAGTCGTTCCTGCTGAAGAGAAGCTGGACGTCGAGATTTGGGTGGAGTTTGGTCTGCTGAGTAATGTTGCTGGACCGGGTGACCCATGTGAGTTGGGCCGGTTAGGACCCAGGAGCAATCCGGTTCTGGATCCCCTACCCATCCCAAGCGACTTCTCTATCTCCAAAGCCAGACTTGACGCACGGTACACAGAACGTGGTTTCCGCAGACGAACCTCGGTCCTCAGCTCTTCTCGCAATCCGTTCAAGAATACCCCAAGGAGACAATGGTCTGGCCAATTCGTGATGCGAGCTACCCTTCTGGCCCATTCCTGCCTGTACTCCGCCACACTTCCGGTTTGTCGAATGCTGCACAGATACTCGTCTGGATTGAGGAATTCAGGAGGTCCGTAGTGCTCATTTAGAGCCTTCACCAATTCGTCCCAGTACAGTACCATCCGTTCAGTGTTCATCCAAGAAAATAAGTCCAAAGCATCTCCCTCCAGGTACATTGCCGCTATCTCTACTCGGTCATCCTCCGGTGTTTGATAATACCTAAAGAATTTTTCTGCTTTTAACACCCACCCACGTGGGTCTCCTCCACTGAATTTAGGAAACTCAATTTTGGCAAAAGGGGTACGGTTCCGGGAGTAATACGTCTCTGTTTCTTCTTCTGGGTCATCTCCCCAATGTCTCGCCTTTTTCTTCCCCGAATTGTTGCTCGCCTGAACTTCTAGAGAGGCTACTTTGTCTCGTAGTTCATCCAGGATATCGAGTTTAGCCACTATTGCCGCCAAGGGGTCTTCCCCGGCAGCCCTGACATAATCTGGATTGTCGGCTGCGGAACGTGTTTGAACCATAGCTCTGAGGCCAATGTTACAAATTTCTCTCCCTCTCACTTCCTGTATAAGAATCTCATACAAACAGCAATTAAGGAGCCAAGAGAATCTCGAATAGAATGTTTATTATCCGTCCCTAGCATAAACCGGCTTAGGGTACTTATAGAAACAAGACCATAATCATTAAACTGACTCTCCCTACATTATCGGGAAACATGCCCATGAACCTGACTAAGAGCAAGGTGACTGACTCCCCACTAACATAGTGGGTTTGATTGATTCAAAGTGAATAAATAGCAATAAATAACAACAGACAATTAAAATAGCAATTAATAAATAACAACAGACAATTAATTCAAGACAAGTCCAAGACCCTCGTCCTTCTCCTCTGATAAGTCTTACTGAACCTATCAGTGTTGGGGAATGGCCAATGTTGATGCAGCATGTCTCATTTGTAATTAGCTGACTGGTATAAGCAGCGTCTTTTATAATTTTGTAATATGTCTCCGCCCACTGACACACAAATTTTCTGATTCTAAAAGTTTATTCAAGTTGCGGTGATATTTGACATGACTTAAACCTGGTTGAAATTCTCATTTGGAGTTTAAGCTATGGTAGGGGCTTTCTCTTTTGGAGGAGGCATCAGTTTCAATCTCCCCCTGAAAACCTTAAAGAAAAAAGAAATTGAAAGAAAATGTTACAAAAGTTAATGTCATGTGAATGTTCTGTCTTAATATTTAGGTTTTTCCCATTTATATTTTATCGGGTGACTATTATAATACATTAATTTGTATATTGTGTGGACGGCCATTATTATGTATATTCTTGTCTAACTTGTTGTAAAATATAATTACATTTGTCTCTTCTGACATTAGGGCAACTCAGCTGGTTCTGAAAGCCCACAAGGAGGCTGTGAATTCCTTGAGTGGAAATGGTTCTGCAAAACTAGGATTTGTTGCAACAGCTGTTGCTGCAGCTAACTCAACGGCCTTGGAATGCTCTAAAGAAATCGAAGCAGCAATGCAAATCTCTCTTCGAAATGCGCTAGGAATGATAAATAAAACTACTGACGGTCCTATGGATGATTTATCAATCATGAAGGTATAGTTTTTTTTTTTTATTTAGGGAAAATGATCACAAAGGTAAAACTGAGCCCTTTTCCTCTTTTCCCTCTTTTCCTCTGTTCTAACTTCTATTGAATGATTTATCATTCACGATTATACAGTGAAGTCCTGGTTAGTTCCTGATTTTCTGTTGGATTGTTGTTGCTGCTTAACTTCAAACGCAACAAACTTTAGCCTATATTTTCTTTTAAAACCTGCTCTCCTACTCTCAATACGCCTACTAGTTCTAGAGTGGAATGGTAATTATTATTTGCTGCTCAGGGGACCAGAAAGGAAAATAAATCTAGTGCCAAAGATGTTAAGGAAGAATGGAGGATTGGGGATATAAACTTAAGAAGAGTTGTTTTATTTGGACAGGATTATGTGCATATGGATGTCATGTTCTCAATGTGTCTGTTGTTCTTTATAGCATTGGACTTGGTTTTCATGGTGCTATCCTATGTACAGGAAACACTTCGAGTTAAGGATGAGGAACTGCAGAATTTGGCTCGAGATATTCGAGCACGTGATTCTACAATAAAAGAAATAGCAGAGAAACTCTCTGAGACTGCTGAAGCAGCTGAGGCAGCAGCATCTGCAGCCCATACTATGGATGAGCACAGGAAAATTGCATGTGTGGAAATTGAACGTTTGAAGAAAGAGTCAGAGATGCAACTTCAGATGTCCAAGCAGAAGGTATGCTACTATGGGGGACCTTAAGATTTCTCGGTTAGTTGATTGAACGGTGTAAACTTGAGTGATTTTTAGTAACTATGGGTAATAGACCCTCAGATAGAATTTTTGGTACCAAATACACTGCAATTGTCTTATATATTCATTTTATCTTCAATACTTCTGGTAGCTAAAAGATTCTGAGGAAAAGATTGCGGGCTTAAGCAAAGAAAAGGACCAGTTAATCAAACAGAGAGGCGATGCTATTCAGGAGGCAAACATGTGGAGATACGAGCTGGCAAAAGCTAGAGAACATGATGTGATCTTAGAAGCAGCTGTAGTCAGAGCAGAAGAAAAGGTTAGGGTTGCTGAGGCAAATGCTGAAGCTAGGATAAAGGAGGCTTTTCAAAAAGAAGCAGCAGCACTAAAAGAGAAGGAGGAGCTTCTTGCATTTGTGAATGTATTAAAAGCACAACTTCAAAGGTTCAGCATCTTGTCCTCTTTAACCCTTGCATGAAATCTGCATTAACTAGATTTGGCATCTTGCTTTTCTTTTCCAACTATGGGTCACCACTTCAGTTTATCTGAGTTAATTTCTAATGATCCAAAAGAAAATAGATTGTTCATCAGCATTGGTACAATTAAAACTGCAAGATGAGGGAAATCCTGGGCGGCTTTATTGTGTTCTTTTAGTTGAATATCACTTGTTTATGTTTATCTGCGAGGAATTTATACAAGTCATGAAAAATAAAGTTCAGGTGGGTATGGTTGAAGATCATTCCAAGACAACACAAACTTTATAAGTCATTGGTGAGGACTGAATTCTTGACTATATCGGGCTATTTTGAGTCGCAAATTTTAAACCATTAAGCCAAGACTCATGCATGGTCTTGCTATAATATATCAACTGCTGTAATTTATGTTAATGAACTAAGTTGATTTAACAAATAATTTCCTTGTTGACAGACAACATATCGATGCAACTCAAGTTATTGAGAAGACTGAGTCTTGCTCAGATACCAAGCACGTTGATCTGACTGAAGAGAATGTTGACAAAGCATGTTTAAGTGTTTCAAGGGCCATCCCTGTCCCTGTGCCTGCTGAGAGTGTAGTTCACATGGCGACAGATCAGGTAAACATTCAGCCTCTTGGAGACTGCGAATGGAGTGATATTCAGGCGACAGAGGCAAGGGTAGCTGATGTAAGGGAAGTAGAACTTGAAAATGAAGGAAGTAGCTTGGATATTCCTGTGGTTAGCCAACCGGGTACTGCCAATCACAATGAACAAGGGCCAAACACTTTTAATCAGCCCTGATGATATCCACAAATATACATATAATTTTTTTATCTAGAAGAAATCTAGTGTATCATTTGGTTGGATGTGAATGCATTCTTTTTGTTGATTTCATTTCCTCAGATCCCCAATCAAATTGTGTTATGAGTTATAACCTGCCCCAATCAAGGGACCATTTCTACAGTAATAGCACATATATATATATATATATCTATATATATAGTGAAACCATACTCTGGGTTCTCAAGAAAAAGAATCATTTTTTTAATATCCACGCGCTCGTTATTATTATTAGTTAATAATCCTAGGGATTGGATTCATATGGTTATTGTGATAGGAAATATTCAAAAGATATTTTTCATCTAATGACTAGTCATCTAGTGTATTTTTATGTAAATAGAGGCAACTCAGTCAAGCAAAATTGTAGCAACTCAGAACAATCTAATGTCTTAATATACAGCTCAGCTTCACTGAGCAATTCTCTGGGCTTGTGGGATAATCAGTTATATACATATATACATAGATATTGGAAAACAATATAGACTTTTTGTACTTATGTTTTAACTGAAGAATTTGAAAGTAAACAATTAAATATCATGTGATTTAGCTTAAGTATAATTCTGAACTTCAAAATAATTTTAAAGTTGCATTTTAGTGTGTTATCATTTTATCAAAGTGAAAATCTCGATAAGTTATAATAAATATGTGTACTATTAGATGGAAGCCACGGGATGATGTCATCTAGTCATCTCACCAAAGTCTATATTGGGTTTTTAGCAGTCTAGATCCTGAGTCATAAAGCGAATGCATTCCAAGAGAGACAAAGTAAAAAATAAAAAATGAGGATGTGTGTAAAGAGGGGATGCAAGTTACATATATAGTCATATTCTCATATGTTGTTTTGTCTCAAACTTAGTGATTATAGAAGATCTAATTTATAGCTAAAACCCCAGAATAATGTCTTCAAGACAAAGCAACAAATGAAATAATGTCAAAACCTGTAATCTGTTTATGAAGTACAATAATATGTCAAAGTTTCCCACTTTAACCCAAAGAAAAGTTGGGTATTGGAGGGTCAAAATGCCCTGAACGTCATCGTACTAAATATAACTATGTGCAATCATAATAAACTTTGGATGGATCATCCATAGCTATTTGAACCATAGGTTGAAGCTCATCCCAGTTTCCATTAGCAAATATATTCTCTTCCATCACACCAGGGTCCCAAAAGCTAGGGTAAGATACTATTGATGGTGAAGCTTGAGCTAACTGATCCAGATATAAGTAATTTCTTTCATTTTCAACCTCTTCAATGTTCTTCCTGATCTGCTTCCTTTCATCATTTTGCTGAATGATCATTGAGTTTTCGAAAGTGAAGCATGCGTTGCCATTGATGACGTCAGATCTTAAGTTTCCTGATTCAGGTGTTGAATGAGCTAGGCTGTGTTTGATTGCTGCTTGTGTGTACTTCTTCTGAGATGGGGTTCGTTTGAATATTTTGCAGAGTGTCCAAACTTCCTGCAAAATCCAATTTTACACAGAAATCATTGCAGATATAGGTTCGTTGGTAATGCTAATTAAGAAACGAATACAGGCCATGCAACAAAACAGAGATGAGAAGTTCTTTCTGAAATCTTATATTCTGCATTTATTTGTGTGTCTTCTGTTGGTTTGCGCAAGCCTTTTGAAAAACACGTTTCAATGCAGAAGACTTGCATTGCATGAGAAATTGTGTTGTGGCAGGCAGGAAAATGAGTTTGATGTCTGATACAGAATATATATAGTGATGAAGATGGGAGATGATCCCACAAATTTCAAACAAGGATGACCTGAGATTTACTCCATCTAGTCCTTTTTATATGGCACCAGAAGGAGAAAGTTTTGGTCTTTTTTTTTACATCTTTCCCATATTGTCTTTGGCAAAATTTCGGACAAAGTTAAGGAATTTTAACCATCTTCTTAGTTCTTATAATAATATTAAAAGTACCTTATAAAAAAGATTGGATAGAGTACTTCGCAAGACTCTAGTTATTATATATACACACATAATAACTAGAGAAGGCATGAGAATTGAGTCACATTGCTAAGAGTTCATGAATAATATGGTTTTTGTTATAAATTTTGCATTGCATTATGATCTAAGACACATATCATTAACATTTGTCTCTCAAGAAAAAAAAGTGATATTTAATAATGATATGAAAGTTAATAGTGACATGTAACAGTTTTTCTGTATGTGTGTTGAATTTGATGTCACAATCTTAGGGAGAAATTTCTAACGCAATTTGAGGGAAACTATCTTCACAACTAATTAATAATAGATGACTTGGTTTGGATGTATACAGTCAACGATGGGACCAAAAAAGAGAAATATCAAACGTAATTAATTTAACATTGAAAATAACCGTAATGAATTGAAGATCCCATTGCAAGACGCAGATATTTTGATAAATTCCTCTTGTTATATTTATAAATTATTTTTAACATATTTTATATAGATAAAAAAATATTTTAAAATTTATTAACAATACCTTATAAAATTTAATAATTTTACAACTTTATTCATATTTTAAGAATAAAATGAACCCAATAATAAATATCGTTAAATTATATATTTATATAAAAAATTTAATGATATAATTTATAAATAAAATTAATAAATTTTTTATCTCCCTGTCTTGTAAATAAATAGTACTAGAAGTGTAGCTAATAAAGTTGCAAAAGATCATGTCAATCACAAAAAATTGTCTAATTCATAACAAATAAATATATGATTTATTGATACTCAAAAGTCCCTCCAAGAAAGTTCTGTATGCGGTCAATCAACGGAATTAAATCAATATTAATTTTTCTTAATTATATTGAGTTTGGGACCATTATGTGTAGAATAATTCAAGTTACTTCTTGATAAGGCCAACTCAGGAGACCTTATGCCATCATCTTATATATATATATATATATATATATAATACCATGCGTTCATAAGAGGCACAATGAATGAAATAGAGTTTAAAATTTAAAAATAATTAAAAAATTAATATAAAAATTTCTGTTTAAAAATTTTATTGGTTAGAAGAGCCTAAATTTAAGTATTAATATTCTTTGTTTATAAATTCTTTAAAATATTGGGACTTTTTTAACCTGAAAATAGATCAGGTTCTTTAAGCCTATATTAATCACTGAAAAGTAATGATAAATCTCCATAATAACCCTAAAAAAGCAAGAAATAGCCACAGCCTAGAAGACACTTACAGCTTCATGAAGATGTTGATGATGATCAACAGTAGCGTTGTTGTTGGGAGGAAGACGAAACTCATGCATCATCCATTCAGTTTTGGAGGCTTTACCAGCAGTTCCTTGATAGTACACTAATGACTTCTTGAGGCCAATTACGACGCCGTTTCGAGCTCCTTCATCTCCATATATAGGTTTATCAATGCCTGTAGCTTTCCAGAAACCAGACCCACTCACTGTCACTCTATTAGGCCTCTTGCTGTTCCTGTACTTTCTCCCTCTTCTGCAAAAAAAGTATCCTTCTCTCTCGCCCTCCACCCCATTACTCTCTGCTAAAAAAAAAATTATATATATGCTTTAGACTTTTTGTATATGTATAATTAAGGACAAGCAGCTTTAGATTCTCTCTTTAGATTCTCGCTGAGCGACTGAGTACACGGAGCTCCCAACGGGTACAATATGGGGAAGGACAAATATAAGCAACCTTAATCCTCGGTTTCAAGAATCTAAACCCATGCCCTGAAGGTTAAGTAAAATAAATATACATCTTTGAGATCCCTGTAGCAGATATCAGATTATAGTTGTGTGTTTGTGCTTCAGAAGCAGAAAGAGACTATATACATATATATATTTCTGCAGAATATATATTGTACTGTGTTTTGGAGGGTAGTATATATAATAAAGAAGAAGGAAGTGAATGAATGAACAAAAGAGAGAGAGAGAAGGAAATGAAGAAATGATACTTGGAAGATCCCAAGGATGGAATCTGTAGATGTCAATCTGTTTGATGAGTTCGATTCGAAGAGGCTTCTTCTGAACTTTTCTCTGAAGGTAAAACCCTACAAGTTCTTCATCTGTGGGGTGGAATCTAAACCCAGGAGCCATCATTTCTTCTTCTTTGTCACTCTTATCTGATAACCTAACTCTAAGTTTACCCATCACTTCCATGGCTGTGTCCCTGATCTCTTTTAATCCCTCTTATGTGAACCGTGTGTAATATATATAGTTGTAAAGTCTTCAATTTAGAGCTTTCCGATAACTTGGGTACCAATAATTTTCTTTGTTTTTTCTCTTGTGAAAATACATATTTAATCCTTTACTTTTATATAAATTTTCATTTTAATCCTTTAATTTTTTATTAAATATCTTTTCATTACTTTAATCCATTTCATTAATTAATAAAAAAACTGGCATTAAAATTTTAAATATTAATAAAATATTATTAAATATTGACATATTAAAAATACATAAGAATGATTGTCACAAAAGATTATTGTTTAAAAATAAAGATTATCGTTTAAAGCTAACTTTGTTAAAATTTTAGGGTTAAAAATATATTTTAGAAATAATTTGTTAATTTTATATAAATTTAGTAGGCCAAAATATATTTTTATCTTTTTTTTTTAGCAGTCTTTGTGTTTGTGATTTTCCTGACATAATGGTGTGTAATAAAATTTAATGTTGGCAGACATTACTGTTATATATGTCAAAGTCAACCGTCTATCCTCTATGATATTTCTTAGAAAGCAAGTTGGTTGCAAGGCTAATAAATTTGTGATTGATAGATACGTACGTACATTAGAACTTTTGAATTTTCATAGGAATGTTCTATATTTTTAAATATAAAATATCTTAGAGTAAATTATAGAAACCTCTCTTGAATAAAATTTTCTTATTTTTATTTCTTAAATCAAAATACAAATTATATGAATTTCTCATTTGGATTATATTAAACCATGCTCGTTCCTTCCATTTTTAAAGCTTACACAAGCCTTATGTAAAATAAAAAGTAAATTATAAATATCTCTTGAATTATGTTAAACTTATATCCGAATTATCTTTTTCTTTTAAATCCTAATTATTACTAGTTACAGTTTAATTAATTTTAAGAGATTAAAAAATAAAATAAATTGATTAATTTGAATAAATATAATATAATTTTTTTAAAATACTCTTGTACCATATTCTTCATATCCTTAATATAACATATATTTAACTAATTTAATTAGATTAAGGAAGTTAGTTAAATTATTTAATATGACATATTTTTTTTTAAATATCCTGATCATTTTTCTTAAATCCCTCTATCCCTCCCTTATTTGATTACTGTTGATGGAGTATCAATAAAGATAATTTAAAAAAAATTAATAAATATAGAAAATAGATCTTATATCTAAGACCAAGATCAATTATTCAATTATGTCATATATTAATAACTGAAGGAGTATATTAGATTATAATATATAAGTTTATAAGTTAAGTAAATTAATTTAAAAAATAATAAATATAAGAGATAAGATAAATTAAAATTTATCAAATACAACCCTAAACTAACTCTTATATTAGAGGTCAGAGGTGATTATTATGTATATTTGATATTTTTTATTAAAGATGTTAAATATCATTTCCCTCTTTTATAAAGGGTTCTCCATGTGAGAGATTGATGCAATCAAATCATTTTTCACCTGAGTTGTTTACATTTATAACCTGAAATTCAATCATTTTTCACTTGGGATCAAAGTGGAAAAGCATATATTAACCTGAGAATTTTTTCTATTTGTTTTTCTACATCTTATGTCTGCTAGTAACTAATAAAAGATTGAAATTCAGGTTATAGGCACACTTATTAGCTTTTTTATTAAAAAAATAAATTATATATGGATATGATATAAAACGACATGATTTAGTCAATAAAATTGTTCTTCCTTAATTTACATATCTCCCCACATATGATAAGTCGTCTAAAGTAGGCACACGACTATTATTCTTATTAAAAAAATTAGTAAAAAATTGCTGTTTTTTATTAATTAAAAAAATTTAATGTGTTTTTATATATAAAAAATATCAATATTCTAAAGATTTTATATACAGAAAATATTAATATTTAAACTCAAATATTTTTATTAATAAAATTTTGAAACAAGATATCTGATTTCTCCTTATTACTATATAGATAATATTTTAAAAATTAATGTTGGCCATATTTTCATACGTGGATAGAGAGTGTTGCATATTTGTGGTCCGTGCATGAACTGTTCTCGAAAGTACAACTTTTTCTCCCTAGTACCAACCCACCACGTGTACTTTTTTTTTTGTTGCCCACCCGGTTCACCGGAGCTTTGCCCCGACTACATCCGGATCTGACCCGCGTCGCGCACCTGGCTATGATAGGTGAGTCTCCCAACGGAGATTTTCTGCGTACGCCAAGGCTCAAACTCGAGACCTCACTTAAACGATACCGAGCCGCTTACTACTCGGATCAACCCCGTTGATCCCACCACGTGTACTTGAGAACAAAGGAAAAGCCGTGTGGAACTGTTAAAAACGGTTGTTTCGTTGAATTTTCATTCCATGTATATATATATAAAGTAATTTGTTTTTTATTAAATATAAAATAATTTGTTAAGAACAAAAGTGCACATCTAAATTTTTTAATTTTATATACGATTTTAATTTTATTCTTTAGTTTTATAAAATATTTTTCCAATCTTCAATGTCACATAATGAATTTTTATGTCCATCGTTATCATTTTAAAAAATTAAACTTAATATGTTAGTACCTATAATTATTTTGCCATTACTTAAAATTTTAATATGGATATTTTGAATAAAATTTATAGTGTTAGAATTAGAGGAATAAAAGACACTTTATAAAATTATTAAAGATAAAATGTATATCAAATACTCCAAATTAATTTTAGAGGAGCAATTAACATTCTAAAATATTTAAGGATAATGAGCATCTCAAACTAATTTTAGAGGTGCAGTCAGCACTCTAAAGTATTTAAATTGGTACAATTTTATCTTTTCACTAATAGAAATATAAATTTACATCTGATATATGTCACATAAGTTTTTTATTTCAATACATTATTATTTAAAATGTCACATGCGTCATATTGTTTAAAAAAGAGTACTAAATAAATCCTAAAATTAATACTGTATAGAATTCATATATTAAGATTAAAATTTTTTATAGTTTATTTAATATAATTTATTAAAACAATATTACACATGTGACATTTTAAACAATAATATGTCAAAATAAAAAAAATTATGTGGCATATATTAAATAAAATTTTGTATTTTTATTAATTAAGGGGAAAAATCATAACAATTTAAATATTTTAGAGTATTAATTATATCTCTAAAATTAGTTTGGGGTGCTGATTATACCTTTAAATATTTTAGGGTGCTAATTGCTTCTCTAAAATTAGTTTAGGATGTTGGATGTACCTTTATCCTAAAATTAAATAATATAAGTGTGCTTCTTCCTTTGTTAAATACTAAATTTAATTAGTTAGAAAAACTAACCAGAAATAAAACTCTCATAATTCATTTGATAGAAGAATACAAGTTGGCGGAAAAGAAAAGAAAATTGTCTCTGGAAAGTTGTGCGTTCGTTTTTCTTTTCTTCCACCCCACGGGATCCATCGATTGTGTTCAAGAAGGAGAGTTTTCCACCACTAAATGTTTCAGTCTAATATACAAGTGGTGTGAAAATTCCAGAGAGAAAAGACCAAGATATATTGTTTTAGAATTTGATAGTCAACGTAAATTTCATGACGTTGAGAGAGTTTTATGCAAATTGACGGGTCAAGTTTCTTTGTTGCTTCCAGAATTTAATCTGAAATCTCTTTTTTTTTTTCCATTTCCATATTTCAAGTTGTGGCGTACCAATTGGAGCATTCATAAGAGTAAATACAGTTAGAAATTCGTAATCTAAAACTTTTAATTGATAAAAAATTGACCCATAATTTATAAGATTATAAATTTAAATTATACTATTAATATTATGATATTATTAATAGATGATCTATATCTCTATAAACGTCCTTTAAATTTAGAGACATGTTATAGTTCTGATGAGTCATCAAAGCTCAATTCACATGAACTTTAAACCACCAAATATTTTCCTGAATTTTTTAAAACTATGTTGCTGTTTTTTTCTCTCTCCCTTATTTTCCTTCACACACACACACACATATATATATATATATGCTCGCACCTTTTTTTTTATCATACAGTAACAATAAGTCTTATTTTATTAGATAAAATTTTACTATTTTTTTTTATCATAGAGTAGTATATGATAATTTTGAAGTGAATTTTCTTTGCTTTCCTTGTAGTTAGGGGTGTACATGGGCAGGGCTGAGCAGGGCAGTCCCCCTACCCGGTGCCCTGCCCAAAAAATACATGGGCTGCATTTTGCAGCCCGGTGCCCAGCCCTACCCGGTAAAAGCCCTAACTATATCAGGCTGGGCATAGGCGGGCTGGGCATGCCCAAATAGTGATTTCCTACTCATATTGTGGAAAAAAAATACAATCATAAATTTCTAAAATAATACCATACCTATGTCTTAAAGATTTAAAGAAATATTTATAATCAACTAAAAACAAGACGACAACAAGATAATAATTAAAATTTTGAAGTCCATTGCAATTAAAATGATCTTCAGTCATCGGTAGTCATCATATTCTCCCTTCCAAGTATAGCATCTAGAGAAAAAAATAAAAGAAAAACTACGTTACGTATTATAAAGTAAAATATATAATAGAATTTATGAGTTTCAAAATAAGAAATTACCTGCAAGCTGAATGACACTTTCTGTTTCATCAAAATTATCGAACTCCCGAAGCTTGTCAGCTAAATCATTGATAGATTGGCCAGTTTGTAGCCAATTTTGGCTACAAATCAGTGCTTCTGTCATTTTATAAGACAAAGAGCTCCTATAATGATCAACTATACGTCCCCCAGTGCTAAAGGCGGACTCAGAAGCAACTGTAGAAACCGGAATAGCCAATACATCTCGTGCCATGTGAGAGAGAATTTTATATTTTTGAGAATTAGCTTTCCACCATAACAGTATGTCAAACTCAGATGCAGAAGGGACTTCATCTCTTAAGTCAGTTACAATGTATCTATCTAACTCAGTTTGAGGATCTGTAGAAGTTCTTATTTTCATAGATTTTAACCACTTATGACCTGGATCCTCAGTATCATCATCATCATCATCATTAAAAGAAGACAATGAAGTTGCACCTGTTGTCCCTATTGAAACAGTCCCTAATTCAATAGAAACCCTTGCAGAGTACTCATCAAATAACCGATACAAACAATCTTTGACCCTCTCCTTCATAAGTGAACATACTTCAGGGTCAATGTAAAGGACGTCAAACATATGATTGACATAGGCTAGTTTATAACGAGGATCCAAAATTACAGCCACAAATAGTAACGGATTCATATTATCTGCTTGATCCCAATACTTGTCATATTTTGCCTGCACATTGATGCTCATGTCTCCCAAAAAATTATTAGCTCTGTTCATAATATTCTTTTGCAACATTTTTTGAACACGTGCAATCTGGTGGAAATATTCATTTGATGTTACAGAAAGGGAGCTTGAAAATTTCAATATAATGTCATAAAATACCTTCAAGAATTTGATGAAGATCTTAGCATTATCCCAATCATCACTAATCGAACCAGAGAAGTCATCTTGGCCATGCCTAGCACCACGCCTAGAGCTTGAAGTGCTTGAGCTGAAGTAGGAAATGTAGTCATTATCTTCATCAAGCATCCGATCAAATACTTTTTGAAACTTCACCGCAGCTTCCAACATCAAATATGATGAGTTCCATCGAGTATTTACATCAAGGCAAACAAGGCTGTTAGTGTCTACTTTTTCAGCTTCAGCCCAAGTTTTGAATTTCAAGAAGCGTGAAGGAGAAGAACGAACATATCTAACAGCACTTCGAATGGCTTCAAAGCTATCCTTCATCTCTTTGATACCTTCATTAACCACCAAATTAAGGACATGGGCACATGGCAGAAATGTTTCTCTCTATCTCTCACACACAGACACACACAAAACTGTGCATGTTGCATATATACATTGATTCATACAGATATAGGATCAGTTGTCAACAATTCTAGGATTATTATGACATCATATTGTTGCACTAATCACTTGTTATAAAAAAATAATCTTTTTGTATTGTAAGAACAGGGTGCAAATATAAGAATTCTGTTATTGATCTTCAAACGTGATTCTAGATTCATACTCTTACCTAGAACTCTTGCTTTCGCATAATTGTTAATTTGATTTCGATAATTCAGTTATTTCTAACACACTTATAACTGATATGTTACTTTCCTTGCTGTGGATTCAGTTATTTCTCAATCTTGGTTCTTGGATTTCCCCTTGACGAAGACAATATGAATGAATATAGCTTTTAACAAATGTGATGGTTAAGACAATCTGAGGGTATCTGCCTATGAATGAAATCACCTGGAAATATAGTTATGAATGAAATGTTGCAAGAATCAACAGGGAATTAACCTGGAAATCTGAGGTTTTGAAAATCCCTTGCACACGACACGGCGACTTGAATGAAATATTGCAAGAATCAACAGGCCCTTGCACACGACACGGCGACTTGAATGAAATCTGAGGTTTTGAAAAGCCCTTGCACACAGACACGGCGACTTGAATGAAATATGAGGTTTTGAAAAGCCCTTGCACACGACACGGCAGTGAAAATTTCTGCAGTGAGCTAAGCCCTCTTTCCGTCTTGCGTAACTTCTGCAATTGTGAAAATTTCACTGGTTGGAGGCGAGGAGCCAGAGACCCACAGTCGGAGAGGCTACAGTTGTGCGGCTGATCGGTTGTATACTTGCGGCTGCTTACTGGTTAAAGGCGCCAAGGAGGACTCCCAATCGCAGAAGCGAGATCTGGTCTGGGTCACACACACACAGAGGACAGTGGGACACTGATATGGACATTGGACGGCGGATGCATTTGCAAAGCAATAGATATTAGGGTTTATTTTGAGGATAAATTATTAAAATATATATATATATATAGGGCCGGGCCAATTGGGCAGGGCAGCATATCTCGCCTGATGCCCTACCCTGCCCGTAAATTGGCCCGGTCCGGCCTTGGCCAATTATATTTTGGGCTACTTTTTTTGGGCAGGGTTGAGCAATTTTTTCCTAGGCCCGAGCGGGTACACCGGGCATCGGGCATTATGCACACCCCTACTTGTAGTTGCACTTGTTTTGTACCCAAGATGATTTGCCACCCCACATGAGTTATATTTTTTTTATCTAACAGCATATTGAAAAAAAAATCATTTAAAATGAATGATGATACCTAAATGATAAAATATCCTATTTATTTATACTTGCATACGCTTTTCTTACCTAAAGTTGTGAACTCAAATTAATGTCAAAACTCAGATAGCAGAATTTTTTATCACGTATTCTGTTTAAAATCCAGAATTTTTTGTTCCACAAGAGATTCTATCATGCAATAAATTAATAAAACATTATGAGATTCCAAAAATTCTTTTTATTTTTACTTATATTGGTGCAATTTACTTCTAATCTTTTTATTAAAACTCCTCCCTCTAGACCTAAATATAATAGCTAGTAGAAAGGTTTATTTTTATTTTAAATATAAAACCTCAATATTTATATAATATTTTAAATTTATAATTTTTTTTTAAATTATTTTTATCGATTGTGTGTATTAAATGGATTTTCATTAAGTGGGAGCTCTAGCACAAATGATTAAAGAGGATATTTTAGAGAAATCAATATATTTCTTATAAAAATAATTAATTTTTTTAATATCTATAAATTAGTTATCTAATTTTTATATTAAATACTAGAGGGAGTAGTAAACTAAATGACAACTAATCATAAAGGTTGGCTCTAACCAAACATCATATTTATAAGTGCCTCCATAATATAAATAGTTTCTAAAAGAATAATCTAGTCTAAAATATAAATTATTTGTAAGATAATTAATGTTTATTTATCAATTATGCCAATGTAATTAATACTCTCTTCCAATTTTGCTAATAGTTAGTATTTTCTCACTCTTCATAATCCACATTTTAAAATAAGAGTGAAAAGTGGGAAAATATTTTAATTTATGACATATTAATTGAGTTAATTGTCACTTTTTAATTTTAATAAATTAGGTAAAATGACTTATGTTATAGATAAGAGGGAGTAGTCGATATGTAAAATTTATACATCATAATAATTTAATAAAAAACTGTCTCTAACAAAAGCAATGAAGTCCTTCACCGTGCGAGGAAATTATAATTTCAAAAGTGAAAAGTGAGCTTTAGATTATGAAAATATATTACTCCATATGTTCCTAATTAGAAGATCTACTTAATTAATTTAAATAAATTAATAAAATTAGATAAATTAATTAATTATAATAATTATGTGTTAGTTTTCTTAAACTATCTCTTTTAATCATATGCATTTGAACTACCATTAATAGTTACCCTTTAATATGTACAATCATATAAGGATATATTAATAAAAATTATAATTATTAAAAAATAAAATAGATTTAAGTATTATATTTAAAAATAAATTATCCTATATATAAAAAAAATAATTAATCGTCCTATATATATTAGTATTATATTTAAACGTACGTGAGTCTGTTCTATTTATAAAAAAATAATTAATGAGTAAAAAAGCTAATTAAAATTTTAAAATTTAAATCTAGTTATCGCCATGAAAGTCACGAGGACTCGTGAAAGCAAAGTCTACCCCAATGCAGGCTACTGCATTAAAGTAAAATTAATGTTCAAGATAATGTATATTAAGGGACTACTTTGATTCTTTCTATTATTATAAAGGACCGCCAACTGTGTCGTTGAAATAAAGAGAAGTAGTTAAATTATTAAATTTATCTGGAAAAAGAAATTTTTTTAAAATTTGTTCATGTTTAAAATCATAAATTACATTTTAAAAAACGGAAAAGGGAAAATTGTATTAAATTTTAAAGGGGGGAATTTTAAAAAATAGTTATTAATACTTTATTTAATACTGGATTATCTATTTCTCTTATAGACCAAAGGGAGTGTGCTATTCTTTCTATCCATATTTATTTGTGTAGCTTGATTTGGATTTTTATTTTGCCCCTAAATACATGTCATGTTGCAAATTTTTCAATAATATTCCTATTAGGTAGTTAAGATTTAGAATATTGAGTGACATTAAATAAAGAATAAGTCTGAAAATTAAAAAAAAAGAATAATTTTTACATAGTGCCACAGATTTTACTTTTTCCCTTTATCTTTGCTTTTTCTCAACAAGGAGACGTATATGTGTGGGAGGAGGGGGAAGAATCCACTGTCCAAGAATCATATTATATTTTTTTTAATCAAGATGAAATTTACTCAAAGTAACCGTTTACAAATTACATATAAGGTTAAAATAAATATTTATATTTGTTCCAAAGGGCTTTTAGACCAAATTATGATTTAGAATTAAAGTTTTGAATAAGCTATTGGGAGTAACTTTTAGAATAGTAAAAGAGCTTATGGACTACTCAATTACTATTTTATCTTTATTTTCCCCCTCTCCCCTCTCTCCTCTCTCCCCTTCTTCTCTCGCTGCCCGTCGAAGCGTCATCGGAAAAGCTTCCGCTCCGCTGTCGCTGCTTGATCTTCGCCTTCTCCTCCCTCTGGTCACCGTCATCGCCCTCCGCTGTAGGTAGATCAGGTCACCGTCTCTCCTTCGTCGCCCTCCGTCCCTCGTTAGCGTTGTCGCCCTTGCCGTTGTCCTCGCCTCTGCCCGTCGTCTCCACTTCGCTGTCTGCCTCCATCATCATGAGAGAAAGAAAAGAAATGAGGATGAATAGTGGATCGCATGTGAGGCTGATTTTTTTTTTTATCTCATACATTTTCTGGTAATTTACTAATCACAAAAGTCTTTCTGCTAATAACTATATAAACACTCATATTTTTAAAACCATTTTTTCCCATAAATCATTATCCAAAGGCCCCCTTTTTTTTATAAGTTATTTTTTAAAAGTCAATTCAAACACACACATCAAATTAAAACGCTAATAGAAGAACTAGAAGACTCAAGAAAGCAAGAGAAGGTAATAATCTTAACACCAAGAAAAGAAAAATCATGGCGTAATTAAAGCTAATATCTCAGACAGTCAGTCAGTGAATGAGAGTATTAAACTGGTATACAAATGAAGCATTTCTTGACAAAACAAATGGTGAGAAGCAATTTAGAGTCAACTTCTATCGTACCGGAATTATGAATCTAAAATAATGAGGCTCTCAAATATTTGGAGAGAAAGAAGTAAAACCAGCTACTACTTCTGGATTTCTCTATAAAAAATCCTTTAGGGGAGTACTGATTTAAAATTTTATATTGATATTTGTATAAGATCAGATCCCATCTCTCAATGTGAGATGAAGTGAAGGAATGAGACAGAGAAGGCATATCATAAGTTCTCAAGTCATGATGAGACTCTTAAAGTCTTGGTCTTCTCTTTATTTATATGAGCGATAGAAATATTTATCATACTTTTATATAATAAAAAAGTGAAATATTATTGGTGGGTGATTAATATAAACTGATTATTTTCCATCGTTGCATAGATGGTGGGCACATGGAGGAAATGATAAGAAGAAAATATATAAAACAAGGGAGACCACTCTCATACGTCAATTTTTTAATATTTCATTTTGAGATCATATTGGAAAAAACAATAGCTTACCTACCCAAAGCTCCCAACACCTCAATTGACCCAAAATAAAAGATATTATTTGAGAAGACGAAAAAAAGGGGGGGAAAGAATCTTTTGTATTGATATCTGAATAAATAAATGAAAGTAACAATAGGATCGTGACTCGGGACCTCGATGAAGTTAAACTTTGACAAAGATAAGGCAACTTGATATTATTTATAAGATTATTCTGATGTTGTCCAGGTGTTTTCCATTGGATCCTGCTTTATTTTGTCGCGTAATCAAATGTTTGTTAACTTTTCTGGTTATTTGGCTCTTATGTTTGGTGTTGTATTAGATTGGTCTTGCTTCTGATGAACAAAATATTTTTGTGTGATTCTAATTTCTAATATTTGTAAACAATGTATAATACTACCTTTAATCCTTAATATATGAGATAATTAGAGGGTTTATTTTGGTTTTAAATATAATACTTTAATACATTTTAATTATATCTAATATTTTATCATTTTTATTCATATTAATTTATCTAATTGACATATAATCTAATGATATAAATGAATACTGAGGGAGGTCATGTCACATTTATCATAATTAATTAATTCATTTGACTTCCTTAATCTATCTATTTTTTTCTTATAATTTGACATGATCTCCTCCAGAGTAATCATGTATAACATTAGATTATATATCAGTTTATAATTTAAATAAATTAGTTTAAAAAAATAATAAATATTATATATAAAATAGAATAAAGTCTTATATTTAGGATAAAATCTAACCTAACTAGCTATTATATTAAAGACTAGAAGTAGTATAATCTATATTATATGGAGATATTTTAGAGAGTTTAAGTCATATTTATTATAATTAAGTAATTTTTTTAATCTATCTAAATTAGTTAAATAATTTTTAAGATTGACGATTAGAAGACTTGAAATTTTTATTGCATTTCTAGATAACAACCCCACGCTCACAATAAAGAAAATTTGCAGACAGGATACCTCCTTCACATTCCACAAGCTTAGTGGATTACATTGTTTTACGATTTTAAGAAAATTTTCTACCTAGTAACCCCTCCCCTTACTTTTCTCAACATCCAAACATAGCCTAAATCTCACTTAACTTTCCCTCACAGGACTGAATACTGATGAAGGTAACAACACAAATTTATTGAAACCACACACATTCATTCATATAACTGTTTTAACTAACTTATTAATCTTACACAGGAGCTCTGTGATGTTCCAGAACCTTCTTCCATGAATCTCTGTTACTGATATCATCCCACCAACCACTTACATGCTTCCTCTTGTTGATCAGATACTCCTTCCCCATATTATTCACCACATAATCCATGAAAGGAAGATGGCTCATATCAGCAAGGCTGAAGAAATCACCAGCCAAATACTTGCTCTTTGAGAGCCTTTCTTCATAAATGTTGAGAACATTCTCCAACTTAGCTTCACTCTCTTCAATCACCTTTGGATCTGGTGTGATCCCAAGTATTGGACCAAACAGTATATGAATAGCTAAGTTGTAAGCATATGGGTGAAAGTTATGTGCCTCTACTTCAAGCCATTGTTCTACCAGACCTCTCTCCTCTATTATCTTCCCCAGCAAGTCAACTCCTTGAGACTTGTATTTTTCTGCATAATATCTCATTATTGCCCTGGATTCTGCAACCAAAAAGAAAGAATTTATCCATTAGCATGCATGTAAAGTGAACAAGAACGATAAAGAAACAATCTTTATAAGAGAACTAATGAAGCCTTCTAATGCTAAACTTTTAGCGACTCGGGAGGTGAGGGCATATGTTAACCTCCCTCTTTGGAGGGGATTCAACCGTCCTTCACACCTTCAACACATTAACTAAGGATCCTCTATGTAAAGTCTCAGCTCACTAATTAAGATAAGTTTAATCTCTCTAACAATGCAGAATTTGACATGCTTAAAGTTCAGAACATTAGTACGCAGAATTTACACAGGATTGAACCAAAAAGAAAGAGTTAATCCATTAGTATGCATGTTAGAGCAGACAAGAACGATAAAGAAGAATCTTATTAATCAGAGAAACAATCTTTACAGGAGATCTAATCAACCCTTCTAATGATAATTGACCCTGAACTTTGAGGGTTCAGGAGTTGAGGACCCACGTTAACCTCCCTCCCTGGTGAGGACTCGACCATCCTTCACACCTTCAACACACTAACTGAGGATCCTTCATATAGAGTCCCAGCTAACTAAGATGAGTTTAATCTCTCTAACAATACAGAATTTGATGTGCTTAAAGAGTTCAGAACATGAAAGAGGCTAACCATATAAGGTATAGTCGCCATCTTGAATCACAGGCACAACTCCAAAGGGCTGCTCAAAATGAACAGATGGGACAAGTCAGGACTCACCGGAAGTTTCAGAAATTAATCAATCTTTCACTAAACTAAGGATTACAGAAGCCAAAAGAGAGAGTTGAACCTGTAATTTGAGGTATTCAGGATCTCTTTGTTCACCTTTGCTGACATCAACATGAACAGTTTCGAATTCAATGCCCTTCTCAATCAGAACAAGAAGCACACGTTTTGTAGCAGCACAGGTAGGGCCATACACCTTCACCACCATGATGTTTTCTATGAGAAAGAGGATTAAGAACTATAACTCACTTACACTTAGGTTTAGGCTAAGAACACTCTTGCCTGGTTCTTATAGTGGATACTGATAAAAGGCTCTCTCAAGCGATGAAGCCAAGCTAAGTGGGTGGTTGTTGAGTACCCTAATAAAATATATACATGACGATGACCCCATTTAAAAAAAAAAGAAAAAAACAAAGCAGACCAGCACATTTTTTGTCTTGTCCTTATTTTGGCCATTGGATTATTAGAATATTAGAGTCTTGATTGGTGGGAATCTTTTGTAGATATGCTTTGATTGTTTTCAAGTTATCATTTTCAAAGCCAATTGAAAATTACAAAATTGATGGAAATTACGTAACTGAGATGCTTCAAACCATCGATTCAATTATAGTCTTTGCACACTTTTCTATCTTTCCTACTCTGTTTCTTGTTGATAATTCCAAAATTGGCTTCTCTTAGTACGCAACAGAGAAAGAGATAAAAAATTAAAATTAGATTGAAGGTGTATCCAATACTCTAAATTAATTTTAGAGAAGTAATTAATACCCTAAAATATTTAATGATATAATTAGCATCATAAACTAATTGTGGAGGTATAACCATCACCCTAAAATATTTAAATATGTAATTAGAACCTTAAACTAATTTTAGAGGTACAATTAAAACCCTAAAATATTTAAATTGGTACAGTTCCATCATTTTACTAATAGAAACAAATTTCTATCGGATTCATGTCACGTGAGCTTTTTATTTCGACACATTATTATTTAAAATGTCACATTTATTATATTATTTAAACAAGAGTATTGAATAAATCTTAAAATTGGCATCGTATATAATTTATATATGAAGATTGAGAAATTTTACGATTTATTTAGTACAATTTATTAAAATAATATTATACATATAGCTTTTAAACAATAATATACCGAAATAAAAAGTTGATGTGATATGTATATTTTTATCAGGGAAGGGGCAAAATAAGTATTTTAGATACTAATTGCACACTTAAACATCTAATTAGTTCAGATGACCATCCCGCATAGCCCCACACAGCTAACCGCCCGGGAACGATTCTCTGCGGCCAAGCAGAGCCAATAATCACGCTCTAATCACTCGGTCTTCTATGATCAACCAAGCTGTGGCTCTTATCTTCATGAAACTCAAGACAGAGAAGTACAAGACTATAGAACAGATCCTGTTCAAGTAAAGCGGTGACCATGAGTGCTGGTTTCAAGTCTTTTATACCTTAGCGCTCAATATGGGACTTCAGTTTCTTATAATTCCTTGTTTTGAGTGGACGAAATTACCCATGATCTTCTTCATGAAATAAATAAACTGAAGGGAACTTATGGTATTTGATTGTAGGAAAGTCGACAATCTGAACTTCCAACTCTCGACTCCAATTTAACAGTATGCCCATCAATAAATAGTATGGTTATAGACTATTTTCGCAAGGGCTCGAATTTGTTTATCTTCTAACTTTCTAAAGTCTGATAATTTCTATCGAATCAACATAGGATAAAGTTATTTAGATGGTATTTAGTATGTTAACATTAATTTGGATATTTATAAGTAGAGAAATTAAACTAGGACTTGTTGCGAATTTATACACTGATTTGTTCAGAAGTAGCAATATATTTAGCTTTATTCATGCTCTGATTTCTGAGCAACAGAATGCTGGGCTCCCTGCTCCTATCTCTGCTTTAGAAACAGAGAAGCAACCTTTTTTTTTTGTTATACAAAATTTTTAGAAAAGGATTGGGCTCACCCACGATCTAAAGACAGGACGAAATCTCTCTTTCTCCTAGGTGATACCAATGTCGGGCAAGACGAGCCGTCTATTACACTCAGACGTAAATATAGGCACCTAAGAGCTAGGATGCCTCCCCAAGCGTCACGATTGGAACTACAATAAAGTAATACTCCCTAGGGATCGAATACGCTCCAAATAGTCGCATGTCTCACCCCTTCGCTAGCTGAACCTACGGACGATAGGTAGAAGCAACTTATCAAGTAGGTGCTTCTAAAGCCCCAAGGCCGAATGGGTTTGATGGCTATTTCTACCAGAAATCCATCTCTCTGATTTTTGTGATGATTTGTGTTTTTCAAGAATGATTCTTGTGCTGTGGAAAAACTTAATGTTTCGAATCTGATTTTGATCCCAAAAGTTGATAACCCCAAGCCGGTGCCTCTGTACCGTCCTATTGGTTTGAGTAATGTTGCGTACAAGGTGATTGCAAAAGACTTTGTCTAATCGTCTTATTCAGGACGGGATTACCATTGCACATGAAGCCTACCAACATATGAAGCAGAAGTGGCGTGGGGATGAATATGAGTTAGCTATTAATATGGATATAAATAAAAGCTTATGATGAAGTTTGAGTGAAATTTTTAGAACGTGTGATGCTAAAGATGGGGTTTGGGAGCCAACCGTCTTGGTTTGCATTTTAATCCATCATTGGCTGGAGCTGAAAATATTAGCATTTAGATTTCTTTTTCTGTATTTTTATTTAATTAAGGATATGATCCCTTTTGAGGTTTAGAGCTTAAAAATTTTCATCTGCTTATGAAGGTGAAACCGCTAAACACTTCAGTTTTTAGTTGGTAGCAGTTGGATTTCTGATGTTTTGGTAAATGATTAATGCTTCATGGCTGAAATTTTATAGCTCCTAAAGAGGCAATTACTCTTATATATGAATGTCCTCGTCACCACATTACTATTGAAATAGATTGCTATCAACCTTTTCCAGCTACTCGTACAACAGAACAGAGCGCCTTTTCTTTGTTAAGTATGCTTATTTTGTGCGGTTTATGCTCTCTGTTGTTTGGACTATTTTCAGCTTCTTTAAGTATTCATGAAAGTTCTTTTTGCTTGTTTTGAAAACAAGGAAAAGAAAAAGAAACACGAATCTTGAATGTTGAAATGTTGAGTTGTCGGCTCAGCTTGCTTGTTATGCCAGCCGAGCCAGAATTGAAGATCGAAATGATTCAAGCTTTGAATGATTCAACCTTCTCAAGTGCTTTTCTTTTTTGAGAGAATTATGGAAGATCGAAATTCACAAATATTTTAGTAAATATTTGCAATTCAATTGATAAATTTGTTAGTAAATTTGAGGTCTTCTTAATAATTAGCTTGTGAATTTGGTTCTTCACTATAATTCTTTCTCTCTTTTCCAAATTGCTAGCGAGCTTGGAATAAGTAGTATAAGCCAGTTTCACCCTTCAGCTTCACTTTCATGGAATAGACCCTTGCCTGGTTTTTACAGAGATGGTTTTCTTGACACCCTGATAGAGAACCTGCTCTTCTGCAATAATTCCATTCTTAAAGATTCATAACTCATCTCCAAAATAAAAGATATTATTTGAGAAGACCAAAAAAAAAAGGGGAAAAAAGAATCTTTTGTATTGATATCTGAATAAATAAATGAAAGTAACAATAGGATCGTGACTCGTGACCACGATGAAGTTAAACTTCGACAAAGATAAGGCAACTTGATATTATTTATAAGATTATTCTGATGTTGTCCAGGTGTTTTCCATTGGATCTTGCTTTATTTTGTTGCGTGAGTGATAAGCAGCTCAGTATCGCTTAAGCGAGTTTTTGAGTTCGAGCCTTGGCGTATGTAAAAAATTTTTATTGGGAGATTCACCTACTATAGCTAAGTACGAGACGCGGGTCGGACCTAAATATAGTCGGAAAAAGCTTCGGTGAATCGGGTTGACAAAATAAGATGTTCGTTAACTTTTTTGGTTATTTGGCTCTTATGTTTGGTGTTGTATTAGATTGGTCTTGCTGATAGTTAATGAACACACACACACATATATATATTTTTGCTGAACAAAATATTTTTGTGTGATTCTAATTTCTAATATTTGTAAACAATCTATAATATTACTTCTAATCTTAATATATAAGATAACTGAAAAGTTTGATTTAGTTCTAAATATAATATTTTAATCCATTTTAATTATATCTAATATTTTATTATTTTTATTCATATTAATTTATCTAATTGGCATATATTTTAATATTATAAATAAATATTTTGAGGGATATTATGTCATAATTATTATAATTAATTTATTTATTTAATTTATCTATTTCTTTCGTATAACTTGACATGATCTCCCCGAGGGTAATCATATATAATATTAAATTATATATCAATTTATAATTTAGGTAAATTAGTTTTAAAAAATGATAAATATTATATATAAAATAGAATAAATTATTATATTTAAGATAAAATTTAACTTTCTAATTAGCTATTATATTAAAGACCAGAGGTAGTATAATTTATATTATACACAGATATTTTAGGGAGTTTAGATCATATTTATTATAATTAAGTAATTTATTTAATTTTTTTAATTTATTTAAATTAATTAAATAACTTTTAGTATAGGACGATTAGAAGACTTGAGATTTTTATTGCATTTCTAGATCACAACCCCACGCTCACAATAAAGAAAATTTGCAGACAGGATACCTCCTTCACATTCCACAAGCTTAGTGGATTACATTGTTTTACGATTTTAAGAAAATTTTCTACCTAGTAACCCCTCCCCTTACTTTTCTCAACATCCAAACATAGCCTAAATCTCACTTAACTTTCCCTCACAGAACTAAATACTGATGAAGGTAACAACACAAATTTATTGAAACCACACACATTCATTCATATAACTGTTTTAACTAACTTATTAATCTTACACAGGAGCTCTGTGATGTTCCAGAACCTTCTTCCATGAATCTCTGTTACTGATATCATCCCACCAACCACTTACATGCTTCCTCTTGTTGATCAGATACTCCTTCCCCATATTATTCACCACATAATCCATGAAAGGAAGATGGCTCATATCAGCAAGGCTGAAGAAATCACCAGCCAAATACTTGCTCTTTGAGAGCCTTTCTTCATAAATGTTGAGAACATTCTCCAACTTAGCTTCACTCTCTTCAATCACCTTTGGATCTGGTGTGATCCCAAGTATTGGACCAAACAGTATATGAATAGCTAAGTTGTAAGCATATGGGTGAAAGTTATGTGCCTCTACTTCAAGCCATTGTTCTACCAGACCTCTCTCCTCTATTGTCTTCCCCAACAAGTCAACTCCTTGAGACTTGTATTTTTCTGCATAATATCTCATTATTGCCCTGGATTCTGCAACCAAAAATAAAAAATTTATCCAGCAGGCTTGTAAAGTGAACAAGAACGATAAAGAAACAATCTTTACAAGAGAACTAATGAAACCTTCTAATGGGGATTATTTACCCTAAACTTTTAGCGACTCGGGAGGTGAGGGCATATGTTAACCTCCCTCTTTGGAGGGGATTCAACCGTCCTTTACATCTTCAACACATTAACTAAGGATCCTCTATGTAAAGTGTCAGCTAACTAATTAAGATGAGTTTAATCTCTCTGACAATGCAGAATTTGACATGCTTAGAGTTCAGAACATTAGTACGCAGAATTTACACAGGATTGAACCAAAAAAAAAGAATTAATCCATTAGTATGCATGTTAGAGCAGACAAGAACGATAAAGAAGAATCTTATTAATCAGAGAAACAATCTTTACAGGAGATCTAATCAACCCTTCTAATGGTGATTGACCCTGAACTTTTAGGGTTCAGGAGGTGAGGACCCACGTTAACCTCCCTCCCTGGTGAGGGACTCAACCATCCTTCACACCTTCAACACATTAAATGAGGATCCTTCATGTAGGGTCCCAACTAACTAATATGAGTTTAATCTCTCTAACAATACAGAATTTGATATGCTTAAAGAGTTCAGAACATGAAAGAGGCTAACCATATAAGGTATAGTCGCCATCTTGAATCACGGGAACAACTCCAAAGGGCTGATCAAAATGAACAAAGAGGACAAGTCAGGACTCATCGGAAGTTTCAGAAATTAATCAATCTTTCACTAAACTATGGATTACAGAAGTCAAAAGAGAAAGAGTTGAACCTGTAATTTGAGGAATTCAGGATCTCTTTGTTCACCTTTGCTGACATCAACATGAACAGTTTCGAACTCAATGCCCTTCTCAATCAGAACAAGAAGCACACGTTTTGTAGCAGCACAGGTAGGACCATACCCCTTCACCACCATGGTGTTTTCTATGAGAAAGAGGATTAAGAACTATAACTCACTTACCCTTCGGTTTAGGCTAAGAAAATTCTTGCTTGGTTCTTATAGCGGATACTGATAAGATCAAGTGATGAAGCTAAGTGGGTGGTTGTTGACTAACCTAATAAAATATGTACATGACGATGACCCCATTTAAAACCAAAAAAAAAAAAAAAAGGGCAGACCAGAACATTTTTAGATAAAACTCGTCTCTTTGTATTGTCCTTATTTTGGCCATTGGATTATTAGTTAGCTATTAAGATGGATATAAATAAAAGCTTCTGATGAAGTTTGAGTTAAATTTTTAGAACGTGTGATGCTGAAGATAGGGTTTGGGAGCCAACCGTCTTGGTTTGCATTTTAATCTATAATTGGCTGGAAATATTAGCAGTTAGATTTCTTTTTCTGTATTTTATTTAATCCAGGGTAAGATCCCATTTTGAGGTTTAGAGCCTAAAGATTTTTATCTTTTCGAACAACCACTCTTTCAAGATCCGAATTTGCGTTATACTTACGAGAGTGAGATCACTAAACACCTCAACTAACAATACATCTCAATTAACAGTTTTTAGTTGGTAGTAGTTGGATTTCTGATGTTTTGGTAAATGAATAATGCTCCATGGCTGAAATTTTAGCTCCGAAAGAGGCAATTGCTCTTATATATGAATATCCTCGTCAGCACATTACTATTGAAACAGATCACTATTGATAAATGTTTATGCTCTCTGCTGTTTGAACTATTTTCAGCTTCTTTAAGTATTCATGAAAGTTCTTTCTGCTTGTTTTGAAAAAAAAGGAAAAGAAACAAGAAACACGAATCTTGAATGTTGAAATGTTGAGTTGTCGGCTCAGCTTGCTTGTTATGCCAGCCGAGCCAGAATTGAAGAGAGTTTTACTAATAGACTTCAAGTTTTGAATGATTCAAGCTTCTCAAGTGCTCTTCTTTTTTGAGAGAATTATGAAAGATCGAAATTCACAAATCTTTTAGTAAATATTTGCAATTCAATTGATAAATTTGTTAGTAAATTTGAGGTCTTCTTAATAATTAGCTTGTGAATTTTGTTCTTCACTATAATTCTTTCTCTCTTTTCCAAATTGCTAGCGAGCTTGGAATAAGTAGTATAAGCCAGTTTCACCCTTCAGCTTCACTTTCATGGAATAGACCCTTGCCTGGTTTTTACAGAGATGGTTTTCTTGACACCCTGATAGAGAACCTGCTCTTCTGCAATAATTCCATTCTTAAAGATTCATAACTCATCCCCAGAACATGTCCTGAAATAAACAACAATAAGCTTCCTCCAATCAATATCTCAAGTTTTCAAGATCCTCATCATAGAAACAAAACAAGAAAATTAAACACATTTCGAATTCGAACCTCCAAATTAAATCTTACTGAGTGTTTTTCTCGTAGTACTTTTTTAGTGTCCAAATTTCACCATAAAAAATCGAGTGCAAACAAAACCCTGGAAGCTTTTCAGCAAAATTAAATCTATCGCGAAGCACACCAACAAACAAATAAGAGTTCCACCACACGATTCATCAAAGATCCTGTTGGGGTTCGTTCTGCCTAGAAATCAGACTAAAAAAAAAACCACAGAACTCCGAATCAAATTCAACGATTCACAGAATAACAAGTCTAACAAAGGCGAAAAATAACATGAGATCAATGAACGGAGATTAGAACCTTCAGATGTGAAGCGCATCATCACGAGGTCCAAGGTGTGAGCTATGGGAACAGAGAGGAAGAGAGAGAGAAAGAGGAGAATGCGAGCAGCAAGAGAATGAAAATTCAGATTGAAAACTATTGAATAGAGAGCATCACGATCCCCTCAGGTTGGTTTTCGTATCCACATGTATTTGCCGCTTCCAAGCATTCTTCCCCCTTTCTTCCCTCTACCCTAATCCGTTCAGTTCACTCTCACCCTTGCGTTTCCCTGTGCCGCTCGTCTAAATTTATAGCCCTTTTTTTCTCATTTTGTTTAATCTTTAAATTTCACTTTCATGAGAACCCCGTTTTTCTTCCGTTGGCAAACTATGTTCTTGGATGCACTTGAAGTTAAAAGTTTTTGAAAGATTATTTAAAGAAAAAAAATGGAAGATTTAGATCTTGTTAAAATGTGTCGGACAATATTAAAAGAAAAGAAGTTTTATAGAATAAAATAAAATTAATAACATTATATAAGAATCTCTGGTTGTTAATTTAAGACATAATTATATAATTAATATTAATTCTAAATATAAGACATATTTTTTATATATATCAATTTTTTTAAATTATTTTTATTGATATTCTCTTAAAAATAATTAAATAAAAAAAATAATGAGGGAATTAAAGATAATAATTAGAGTATTTTAAAAAAAATATCTCATATTAACTAATTTTTTTAATCTAATTAAATTAATTAAATATATTATATATTTAATATACAATATTTATTAAAATAATGATTCATACTACATATCTGCATGTGTGGGAATGAAATCCAAAATAGAATTATGATTACATTTTGTTAATAAGTTTTTGGATGAAGGGTTATGATTGCCTAAGAATTCATCAAGTTTGAGAAGTTTTTCCCCAAAAAGATTATCTTAAAACTAATCACTATTATCGTTTGATTATAATTTAGGTAAAAATTATCTCCAAATCCTTATAATTTTATTGAATTTTAAATCAGGCCCTTATAATTTTATTTCTTTTTATTGGACCTTCTAATTTATTTAGGTAAAGAATCAAGTACTTCTGTTAACAAATCTACACACGCTGCTAATGCACTGTTTTCTCTCCCCCCTGGTATCTTTCGCTCCTCTTTCATGACAACAGTTCCATGAAGCCGATAGGATTGGCTCTTTTCTTATTTTTACTGGTATATAAAAATTTTTAGAAAGGGGTTGGGCTCACCCACGATTTAAAGGTAGGGCAAAATCTCCCTTGTTCTTAGGCGATAATAATATCATTCTAGGCGAGTTGTTTATTACCCTTAGTCATAAACCTAGACATCTAAGAGTTAGGATATTTTTCTAAGCGCCGCGATTGAAATTACAACAAAGTGGTACTCCCCAGGATTCAAACATGTTTCAAATAGTCACATGTCTCACTCCTTCGCCAGTTGAACGCACGGACGATAGATGATAGAACTGATTCTACATCTCATCACCGCATCACCTGATTTTTTTCTAGTTTATAATGATGTTTCTTCTTAAATATTTGATTCTTAATCTAAAACATAGTTTTAAGTTCTAAAATAAAGCTACTTTCACATTTCGCTAGAATTTACTGATTTCCCAGCGCTTTATTTTTTATGCAACCAAACATATTATTTTACTTGCAAATAATACATATTTTGCAGGTCCACATGAACTACACAGTGTTCATGACATTGTTCTAATCAACACATTAATATAAATATATTCTTATTATCCTTAATTATAACCTATTTAACTAATTTAATTAAATTAAAAAAATTAGTTTAGTCAGTTATATCATATTTTTTTAAAACATGTTAATCATCTTTTATAATTTCTTCTTTTCTTCTCTTGATTAAGATTGAAAGAGTATCAACAAGGATGATTTAGAAAAAAATTAATAAATATAAAAAATATATCTTATATTAATGACTAAAATCAATTTTATTATTATATTATATATTAAAAATCAAAGAAATATATAATTTATATTGGTGACAATACAATACTGCATTCACTACATTATTTGATTCATGAATTTCCCTTGCATTTCATTTGTCGTCATTTATAGAAATTATTTAATATGCTTGTTATACTTATAATGCTTTGATAAGAACATAATAAATTAATATGTTTTGCATAATAAATTAATAAAAGTCCAAGGAACATGAGTTCCGGTAACCCAATACCCACTAACTCAATTCTCATTAATTTTGTACAATGCAAGCGCAGTCACACTAGTGAGCCTGCCTTACCCCCAAAAAGTAATTGGTAATTCAATTGCTATCACCCTTTTACAAACCAACCAATCACTTATGAGACATACACCGCAAACGAATCATCAATTGGTACATTCATCAAAATGTCACCACAGTTTGTGGATGACTTGAGGTTTGCATCTGAGATAGAGCTGTATCACTTTCTTCATTGTCATCAAAAGCAACGGGCTTTCCACATACATTCTTCCTGTTAATCAGAGTCACAAATTGCTAACATGTTATTACACATATTTAGAATGAAATGTTGAGGTAGGTGTCTGATAAGGTAAGAAACAAGTTCAAGTTTTCATATTTTCCCCCTTAAAAAAATGATTTGAATTCAAGCAGGATCTTGCGCAAGTTATTACACTGAGGTCGGTTACAATACCATTATCCTCTCCTAATAACTAACCGTTCATAGCATAATTAAAAGAACAGCAAATGGTTAGTTAGGAGGCATAGCATACCTTTGAGACACAACGGTATCCTCAGACAATGCCTTCTCCAACCTCTCTTCAAATGGTGTTGCATGCCAACTCACTTTCTGATCCTGAAAAACAATCCCATTTCATTATTTTCAATATTTTGAATTTTGAATTCTTGCATCATAAATAAAATTTTTGAAGACATACTTCCTTGTACTTATTCGTTGAATTTGGTATGCCATTGCCATCCCACCACTTTGGGGGAGCCATATCAGATTCCTCTTCTTCATTCCAGTGAGCTGCAACCATCCCAATGATAGGCCTATCTGCAGGAGTTTTACGAGAATGAGGAATCTGACTATAAGCAGACTCCATTCTCTTCCTTCTCTCTTCTTCAATCAGCGATGCAGGCTTCAACCAAGCAGATAAACTTTCTTCCACTTTAGATTCATTTTCAGATGAGCGTTGCTTTGACTGCTCTGTTGTAGGAGTTGCATTTTGAGGTGGCTCATGAGAAGATTTCAGATAACTTGAATCTTGCTCAGAGTTTAAATCTTCTTCTTCCTCAAGCACCTTGCACTGAGACACATTCTCCCTTGTTCCTTGAAATGAATACACAAACTGGGACCTAACTCGAGGCTTACAATTAGGAAAATCTTCTAATGCTGCAGGGTACACGGTTCCAGGTGTTTGCATTTCATCAGATAGTTTCCTTGGGGTCGCGTAAGGTGATAGTTTGTGTGCACTCTGATTGTTTGGCGACTCTGTTTTCTTCATATGACCTCCACCATATTCAGAAGAACTCCCACAGGAAGAATCAGCATCGCATTCAAAACGTACAGACTTATTCTTCCTCTGAGTGTCTGCAACCGTTGGCCATGGAGAAACTGAAGCTGCATTTTTTTCAGATCTATTATCACAAGTCTTACCTACAGAATAAAGGCTCCTTGCTCTACTTCCTTCAGTTGAGTCAACAGAGTCACTTTGAGTGTATTGTGCATTGGAGATACAGCTGCAAGTTAATAAATTTATCAGTATCATGTAATCAAGAGCTATATAACTTTTAGGAGGGGGACCAGCGTCAGAATTTTTTATTTTCAGAGACAGCCTCTAAGGAGTAATATTCTCGAAGCTTCATTGGTAGTGTGATATGCCACAGCCAATTTCTAACACAGTCATCTTCCAAGTCTATCAAATCAACTGGTATGGAAAGAAAGATACAATCTCCTATTAAAAAACGGATTAAAACTTACTCTCTCTAGTCCAATATATAAGAAATCTTCTAGAAGGAAGTCCTGGTCTCAAATATAAGAAATAGACAGTCATTAATGAGTTTTTTTTACATTTTACCCCTGTTATTAATGAGAGATTTTTAAATCTAGGAGAGAGAATGAGTGGAGAGATATGACACATTATAAAAACATATTTTTTTAATAAGGGTAAATTAGGAAAACTCTATCAATTTAAGACACATTTAATACTTAACTAACACTCCTTAGTTCGTGTGATTCTGTTAGCAACTTGTTATATATTGGACCCGAGGGAGTACTTTTTAACATTTATTATTAATCATTATCTGGCAAAACGAAAAGAAAAGAAAAAGACGAAGAGAAGAGTGACATGCAAGGCAAAGAGATGGATAACCTGCTTGGTGTGCGGTCTAAAGAATCCCTGCCATTTCCCCATTCTTCACCAGGTTTTATGGGAGTTGAGGGATCAAAAGGTTGAGCATCCAGCTGGAGCTTCCCGACAGGAGCATTAGGAAGCCAAGAATGAAACCGTGAAGATTCGGATTCAGAATCCTTGCTACAAAAAGGGGATAATTTCAGTTTCCCGGATGCTTTCCGGATTTCAGCAGGTGTCCCAGCTAAAGTACCGCAAGCTTTAAGAAACTTGGCCTACAGAATAAATTTTAATTCACTTAACCAGATGAGCAATGTTAAAGTAACAATACATAAATGAATTGGTAAAGAAGAAAGAGCGATTCAGGACTTCTAACATAAATGATTCATTAATGCAAAGACAACTAAGAATTACACAATTCAAAAGGCATGGTGAGAACAGAATGGCAGTACTAAATATGCATTAAGAAACTTGAAAAAAAAAAAAAAAAAGAAGTTATGGATGACTTCAATAACAGTCAAGACTAGATGGAGATGGTAGAAAATCCTGATTCTTAACATGGGAACTAGTTTTCAGTATTTTTCTCATACTCAAGAGGCATATATGACAAATTATTCTCAGTCGCTCCAGTCATTAACTGAACAGCTGAGAGAAACAAAAACTAAAAAGTTACTGCATTGCAACAGATTAGAGTTAGAGTCACCCACAAAAAACAACTGGTAGGATGAAAGAGAAATCACAGGACAGGAGGGAGAGATGACAGATACGTTTTCCCTGAGAACGATTTGCAATTGAAATAAAATGCCCCACCAAGTACAATTACAAACCAAAATGGAAAATCCGATACATGTTATCTTGTAGAACAAAGCGTACTTTCATCATTGTATAGAAAGTACCTCATCCTTGAGCGCCTTGTCATCCATCTGAGATCCCAAACCTACTTTTACCCTCTCATCGCGTGGAGAATCTTCTTTCTCTTTAAAAAAGTTTTTTAAGGAAAAAAAAAAGTAAGCATACTAAAAAAGAGAAAAAGGCCCAGAAAGGTGATGATAACAACAATGAAATAGATAGCAGTGAGAAGAGAGATACCTTCGGATGAAAATAAAGAAGAGAGACGATTCCGAGATGCCACAGCATCCTGCTTTAAAACCAGCAACAATAAATGAATAACCAATAGACAAATAGATAAAAACTCTACGCAACGTTGATTGTTTCGCAATTTTCCCAAAGATACAAAAAACGAGAAAAATCACAACGCTATCAAGAAAAACAAAAAAATAAAAAACAGATAAAAACCAAGCCGTCACGACAAACAGACAAAGTTCTAGAACATTACACCAGATTTGGAGCGGGAATGATCGGCAACAAGCTGGGAAGTAGGGAGGCGGCGATCGTCTCTGATCCTGAAGCAACCGAAGAAGCAACCCATGGCCCTGGAAAACGATCGGTAGAGGAAACGGAGTACGAATCTGAAGAGAATGAGCATATCAGGGAGGACGAAGAAGAGGAGGTTTCGTCTTCAAAACCTCAAATCAAACCTTTTTCCACTTTTTTTTTTTTAAATTTCAGGTTTGAAATTGAAAATCGAAAAATCTGATAGAGAGAGAGAGAATCAGAGAGAATGTGTCATTGTGTTGTGTGTGTGTGTGAGCTGAATTGAGGTGAAGGGTCGTTTTCAAAATTTGAACTAACGGGAAGCGAGGGAATGAATAGGGCACACGCTTCTCTGGTTACTGATTAGTCTTAATTGGAGATGTACGTTATTAATCTTGTTTTAAATGTTCCCATTTTTGCTAATTATGACTTTAATTCCATTCCTATTGTTAATTCGTTATTACATATTGGTCAGAAATAAAACTTACCTATTGATATTCATCCATTAAAAAATTTAAATAAACGACCATTATATTGTAATTCTTTTTTATTTGCTTCTTTCCAAAAATAATTTTAATTTAAATATTTGTACGTACTGCTCAAGGAACTTTGAATCAATCTTAAATTATTTATTTATGAAAGTATATTTTAAAAATTAAATTTCCATTATGCATTACATAAGATTTAAAGAATGAATAACATTATTCATAGTTTAAGAGTATTATAATAATTTATGATAATTTACCTTATTTATAAGTTATAAATGGTGCAATTCATTCCTCAAGTTTGTAGGATGCAAAAAATGGTGTCCATTTATCATTATATTATTATACAACAAAGACGAAAAATAATATAATATTTGTAGGTAAATCTTTCTACGCAAATATTTAACAAATTTCATTATTGGATTTACTAGATTGATAAATATTAGGTTCTCTTGCCGGTAAGAGAAAAAAAGGTATGGGCTTATTTCTTTTATTACAAAATAATTAAATATAATGGTAAAACTTTGACTCACAAGTCACAAAAGCACCATGTCAATATCAACACATATGATTTAACACGGATTGACTCTTTTAAAAAAAGAAGGCAAAAAAAAAAAAAAGAATTGATCATCTCTTCACTCTATCTAAGAGGCCATGACGCTTGACGAGGGTTTAAATTCAACAAAAGAACCAAAAAAAAAAAAAAAAACAAGTTCATGACAGGCCTTACTTATAAATAATAAAACAAAGCAAATGATGCAAAGAAGTTAGTTATATCTATTAAGGAGAACTAGTACATCCCAATAATATAAATCAAGATTCAGATCCTCACTGGAAATAGTAATATATTTAGTGCTTACCTCAAATCAAACCTATAAAACAATGGATTCGATCTTTTGAATATATAGCAGTATAGGTGGTAGGGTCACTGTCCAAATGGGTCCTACCATCGCCGGATGCAGACTGTTGTGATTTATGATTGGGTTAATTAGGATAGCAGGAGATAAAAGGAATGAAGAAGAAAGAGATGGCGCTGCACTTGTAATATTCAAAATTGGCCAGAATGGATTTATAGGAAGAAGCATGTATGGCGTTGCTTGAAACGAGGTCGCTGCTGCTTACAGAATCGTTATCGTGCCGGAGAATGGGATCCTAATCGTTGAGGTAAGTCATCATTTGCTTCTATTTGGCTCCTTCTTCATCATTTTCTTCGTGTGGATTCATTGCTTCGCATCTCTATCTCCACCATTCCTGGAAAAATAAAAGCAAACGATGTTGGGGCTCGCAAGTTTTGGAAGTTAGGTGTTAGGAGAAATAGAAAGCAAATTAAGAAAAGCGTGGTGTTGGGAAGCCATTGAAGTAGAGGAAGCAAATCCCAGAAAACCTGACCAAAAAGATAGCTACGTTGCCGTCACTAACGTTACTTGGGAGCATGCGTCTGATACGCTGAGAAAAGACTGATACGTAACGTTGGTTTTTTTTTTTTGGTCGTTGGGTTTTGTTTGCTTACCATAGAGAAAGACTAGGATGAAGGGGGAGGTTGGGTTCATTGGGCTTCAATCTAATCATATTGCAACTATTGGGCTTGGCCCAATACTATTATCATGGACTGTCCTAATATCTCATGCTATCCGTTTTATTTTCACGAGATTAAGTCTTAACAAATGGGCTAATTTCTCACAATGTGATGAACCAAATTTAAGTTTCTACAAAGAGAATTTCTCATACATTTTGCATTTGAAAGAATTTCTTACGTGCTTTAAATTTCTCACGCTTTTATTTCATAAATTTTCTCTCTCAAAAGTTTGATTATTGTGAGAAATTTCCAAAATTTCCAATCAATGAAAAAGGCACTGAGAAATTCTCCCCAAAAAAATCAATGTTTCCTTTTTTATGTATAAAAAAGTTAAGATAAGTCAGGACCTGGGCCTAGACACACCTCTAAACTTAAATAACGTTTAAAGAGATACTTTTAAATTGCCTATAAATAAAATCCTTATATATAAAATAACATTTAAACTCACTATTTTATAAATTATAAATTAACTCTTTATAAATTGAAACAATATTTAGAAAATCAATGTTTTCATGTCATACTTATTTTTATCACAAATACACATCTTATCTTGTTTTCATTTCCCTCCCTCTCTAGCCTTATATATATGATGCATCATCCAACAAGAGAGAAAATTTCTAAATGAAATCCCCATATATCACGTATAACATTAGGTTCTTTATTGGTAATCACGTCAAGAAAATGAGAGTTGAGTGAAAAGTTCAATGTAGACCATAGCTTTATGAAGAAGATAAGACATCTTTGGAATCTAGCTAATAACTTGTGCTAAATGTGGATGTCTATTATGAACTCACCTTTCTTCATTTACTTGTTCTACTTACATTGTAATGGATACTTGTCAAATAGTAACTGAATAATAACTAAATAGCAATAAAAATATTTTTTTTAAAAAAAAGGTAAAAACTAAAGCATATTAACAATCTATACTTCATCTCAGTTTTCAATTTGCTGAAAGAACAAAATTAAATAATTTAATAAAAAATAATGCATGTACTAAATTAAAAATGAAAGGAAAATAAATATCTCTAAAATTGTTTTACCTAATACATGACACAAAAATAATTGAACTAATCTTTAGGTGTGTGTCCTTTGCTATAATTCATAGATTGGAGCAAAAACCTAATTTTCTAGTCTTTTAGCAAAATGTCATTGTTCACTACCAATGACCACGTGATTCTCCTTATTTTATTCTATAATTTAATTTATTGGCTGATGAAGATGATTAAACTTATTTTCTATACTTCAATTCTTGCATACCAAACATTATTTACTCGAGGATTCCATTATAATTTTATGTTGTACCAACTATACTTTTGCCTTTTTTTTAATTAGATTATACGTTTGGCCATATAGATTTACATTAATTTTAGTTTAATCCTTTAAATTTATAAAATATATTTCAATCCCTTAATATTAATATAATTAGTCATTGATAGAAAATATTGACTCAGTGAATTAGTAGATTATATTTAAAATAAAAATTTATTCTAAAATTAGATTTTATATTTAGAATTATGAGTATTTCAATTGGTTTGAGAGAGAGAGAGAAGATGTTTAAACTCTGTGTCATTGTGGGGTCTCTTAATGATAATATACAAAAATCATACAAATAAATATTTATCAATATATTACTCAACAACTATTATAAAATTACTCTAATTACGGCTATTCTATATCTATTTTAGAGACTTAAATCTAACTTCTAGTACTCAATTCCTTCTTTAAATCTCCATTCTTTAGGTGTTTAGTCCAACTAATTCAATTCATAAAAGATAATCAATTATATATTAAACTCTCCAATTCTCTAAAATTCTCAATTTTTCTAATCTCAATTTCTAATCTAAATTCTTATTAATATATTTTTTTTAAAATCTCGAGTATAGAAATTACTGTGCATATGCCATCCCAGCATGCCATATACTCCCTCTGGAAGTTATTCCCTTTAGTTCTATATATGATATATCAGTTACACTACTTGAAATAAAGCTGGTTTTATATATAACTTACACTTTCTTTTTTGTCTGGAATTTTAATATGCTCTTTTCATTTTTACCCCACCAAATATATATTTGTACATTGATTATCACACTCATTATATCTTCATATCTCCATAAATAAAGTATCTATTTAAAAAAAATTACATCTCTTATATATTTATAGCCTTTAACTAATTTTAACCAACATTTTTACCATTGTGATTTGGTTAGACGTTGTAAGTTATATATAGGATTGGAGGGAGTGTATACAACTTTTGGGGAAAATTTGTCTTTTTTATAAGTTATACTTTATACATATCTAAAAATTTAATTCAATTTTATTTTTATTTTTATTTTTAATTAATTACATGTCTCTTTTATTTCTTTTTCCACTCATTTCCTCTCTCCTATATATCAAAGAATTCTGGTTTTATTTTTAATGGAAAGTGAAAACTATCATTAAGGTCTAAATATCAATTACCTATATATGGATCATATTGGTAGTTTTCTCAATGATGCCTTAATTAGTTTTCTCAACTTGTGAGTAAGTTGATAACTTGTACTCAATCGGTAAAGACCGTCGATATTTTTTAAATCCATTAAACTAACAAAGTTTTAGTTCTCACAAAATCCCAAACACTTCTGCCATGACTGTTGGGAAATTTCCCATTTTATAGGAAAAATATATATATAAACAATTGCCCTTTGTAGGTATTATTACACCACCATATGTTGCTGGACTTTCAGGCATGATAGATCAATCAGTATATCCAGCCTGACATAGCCTTCCTTTAATGGGCACACAAATTGTGTTGATGTGTGAAAGTTCATCTTCTATTTTAACTTAATTATTGGAAATAACATAACACAATAAATGCGTTAGGCATGTAGCAATAATTAATGTTTTAATTTCCATTTCTCTTTTCTTTTCCATTTGTCCTCAACCACATAAACATATTATTCACAATTCAATTCATCCACTCCTCTCCCTCTTTGTGGTGAAGTGCCTATATATATATATATATATATAAATCCATGATGACACTTGAACCAGTTCAATTCAAAGCCAGAAACCTAGTTATTTTTATATATATCATAATCGGAATGGCTAGTACAGAAGCTTCTAGAAAAGATAACAACTTCAACGTGACGGTAACGAAGCAAGAGGTCGTGGCTGCAATGCTGCCACTACAAGAGCATTGGCTTCCACTCTCCAACCTCGACCTCATTCTCCCGCCGGTCGACGTCGGCGTCTTCTTTTGCTATGATAAGCCGCCCACTACTGCCACCTCCTCCGTGGTGGTTGAGGCTCTCAGGAAGAGCTTGTCTGAGGCTCTGGTCTCCTTCTATGCCTTTGCCGGAGAATTGGTGGCTAACTCAGCCGGAGAACCGGAGCTTCTCTGCAACAACCGAGGGGTTGAGTTTGTGGAGGCAGTGGCTGACGTTGAGCTAAGAAGCCTTGACTTGTACAGCCCTGATGATTCCATTGAAGGCAAGCTAGTAGCTAAGAAGAAACATGGCGTCCTTGCTGTTCAGGTGATGGTCTCTAGTTTTATATCCATTTTTGTCCATCAGAAAAAGGACACACAATTACAAAGAAGAAAAATTAATATAAAAGTCCCAATGATTTCACCTCATTTTTAGTTATGTTTTTGTAGTTTTTTTTCCTTTTATTATTCGGTCTTTACAATTTTCTTAATTATAGGTACATGTTTTTATACTTATCATTTTGTTAGCAGAAATCAAGCAGTATACCTAAATGATGGCTTATAAACTAATCTCTAAAGACGCAAAGATAATTTAACTGTATTTTATATTTCTTAATAAAATATATTTTCTTATACTCATAATCTACTTTTTAAAATCACTTTATAATCAATTTTTTTACAAAATATATTTGTCTAGAAGATAAACCAAACATACCCTCAATCATTAATTCTAACTATTAATCACATCAAATCATGCGACAGGCAACATTTCTCAAGTGTGGTGGTTTAGTAGTGGCATGCAGTTTCGATCATCGGATTGCCGATGCCTACTCTGCCAACATGTTCCTCGTATCTTGGTCCAAGTTGGCCCAACCCACCAGGCCCACAACCACCACCCCTCCGTCACTACCATGTTTCCGACGATCTCTGCTCAGGCCACGGCGACCCCGTTACATCCACCCTTCCATCCACGACATGTACGTTCCCTTCTCTAATCTCCCTCCACCGAAGAAACCTAGACCCGGATCCGAATCCGACCCTCTCATTAGTCGGATCTACTACATCACCGCCGACCAACTTGACAATATTCAGTCACTTGCCAACTCAAATGCTGCCATCAATGGAGTGAAGAAGAGGACCAAGATTGAGTCTTTCAGTGCATTCTTGTGGAAGATGGTTGCTGCTACTGCCAAGGACAAAAGGGTCATTGCCAAAATGGGAATCGTGGTCGATGGAAGGGAAAGACTCAGCAAGAAGCTTGGTTCGCTTTTAAGCTCATATTTTGGGAACGTAGTTTCAATACCGTACGGTGCAAAAACGGCGGGTTATCTGTCTGAGAAGTCGTTGAGTTGGGTGGCAGATGAAGTTCACGAGTTCTTAAAGGCGGCAACAACGGAGGAGCATTTCCTCGGCCTTATAGATTGGGTGGAGGAACACCGCCCCGGTGCCGGGTTGGCGAGGATATATTGCGGTGGCCACGGCGATGGCGGAGAAGGAGAAGAAGATGATGGACCGGCTATCGTGGTATCGTCGGGGCAGAGGTTCGTAGGATCGAAGGTGGATTTCGGGTGGGGGAGGCCAGTGTTCTGGTCATACCATTTTACATGGGGCGGAGATGCCGGCTATGTGATGCCGATGCCGAACCCGGCGGAGAACGGTGACTGGGTGGTGTACATGCATCTACGGAGGGGACAGTTGAAGAAGATAGAGTGTGAGGCTGCAAATGTGTTCAAGCCCTTAACTTGGGATTACCTTAATTAATCTTCGTACGTTCAGTTTATTGGTCGTGATTGGTGTATTTGGAATGTTATGGGAATTATTTGGAAAGTATATTTGTTGACTTAAGAAGTCAAATGAGACATGAATGCATCTAGCTGGCTATGGGTCCTTGATAATACATTTGCATGAAAAACTGATATATTTCCCCGATGGCGGACGATAGGGGTGGCACTGAACTTTTTAATATTTAAATATTATTCTGTAAAAATTAGATAAGTAATTTATAGTCATAAAAAATTAATTAAATTATTTGCAAATTTATTTAAAAGTGGTTATTTCAGTGAGAAAAGTTGCCTATTTATATTCAAGTTGAATAACCATGTCTTAATTTTTACACTTTTTTTTATAAGAAAATGATTTTAGTATTTATACGTTTAAATACATATGTATCAGGCGAAGTCGCCTTTAAGAGAAGCCGACAAGAAATGTACAAATATGGGATGGTTTGTGCAAGTTCAGAAACGGAAAAGATTAAATTTTGTATATCAATAATTTATTCACTTTCATGCATGTAGTGTTGAGAAGAGGGACTTTTATTCCAATTGCTTTTTACCATCTGAAGTTGGATTCAAAGTCGTGTGATTTATTTTAAGGTAACGGAGGAATGTGCCCTGGACGCACACTAAACTCAACGTATATCCTAAAGTTTTGTATTTTATTATTTGAACTTTAGAATTTATACTGTACTTATTAATATTAGTGACTTAAATAAATTTAATTGAGGAGCTTGACTTCCAATATTTCGTTAATTAATTAACTAATTGTTAATAATTAAAACCTATTTAATGTAAATATATATATCTATTATTTAAAGTTTTATTATTATAGATAATTATTTATATTTATTTTAAACATATATATTGTTACTTCAGACTTTTTAATAGTAACATCTTAATTGTGTTCCTTGGATCGATCCCCTTGGCTAACAACATCATATTAGTGAAAGAAATCCCGTTTGATGGCACATTCTAATTAACATACTTTAAATTAAAAAGTTAAAATTGTTAGAGTTAATATTTTTCATTACTAAAATTAACAGTGTTAAATTTAAGAGACTAAAAATATACTTTTTAAATTTAAAAGATTAAAATAAAATTTAATATACATTTAAACTAAATGTATATTTTAGACTATATATTTTTTATATAAATAATTAATATAACTAATTTTTTTTAGTACATGTGAATTAGTTACTCAACTTCTACCTCTAAGAATGTCTATGTGTGCTTTTGGAAAAAAAAAAAAGAAAATCAAAGTTTTAAAAGGATTTTTTGCCTAAATTTTAATTTAGAAAATTTTTAAAATAAACGACTATAATTTTTTAAAAGGGTTTTTGGACCAAATCATAATTTAAAACTAAGGTTTTGTATAAACTATTAAGACTAACTTTTAGAACAATAAAAGAGCTTATAAATTAGCAAATTACTATTTTATTTTTACTTTTTCTCACACTCTCTCTCCTCTTTCTTCTCTGCCCTCTCTCCTATTTTTAATAAAATCATATCATTTCTGGTAATTTTTCAATTACAAAAGTCTTTCTAATAATAACTATCCAAACATTTATTTATTTAGAACCACTTTTTTTTTCATAAGCTCTTATCTAAAAGTCATTTTCTAAAAACTATTCAAAAGTCCTTTTTTTTCATAAACCATTTTTTAAACTCTCATCTAAATAAGCTCTATGTCCAACTTTTACTTCTAAGAATATCTTTGTCACTCATTATTCTCACCAATTATACCACCCTCTTACCATCTCTATCTCACACACACCATAACTATAAAAATAAAAATAATGATATACTTCCTAATATTTTAAGAGTTAGTTGACCTTTTAGGGAGATTAAGTACGTATAATTAATTAATTAATTAATTAATTATGATCAAATTTAATTTCTCAAAATAAATTCATATTATATATTCTTTAATATACTCAAATTAGTTAACTAACTCTTATATTAATTATAATTAATTAATAATTTTTTAAATTTTTATAAAAAAAATTAACTAACTCTTGCATTAAGGATTTGGAATCACATCAAGAAGGTTTGGGTTAAGTAAGCATTTAAAGTAGACAAATAATCAATAATTGATAAGCTGACCAAACAGTCAAAGAAGGTTTGCCAATTAAACCTAAAAAGTAAAGATGAGGTACATCGGAAATGATTTTTTTTTTAAATAACTTAATGCGTGTTCTTTCTTACAAAGTCAATATAAATAACATTGAAAAATTAATGATAACGGTGGTAGGTGGATGGCACTAATATCAGTAATAAGCTAAGCACGTTATTAAAAAGAATAATTAATAGTTGTGATAGTAGTGACGAAAAATAGTATGTATAGAAGAAGTGACGAGTGAAATGTGGACACTTGACATTAATATTAATAATGATAATACGTTAAAAACATATATATACGGTATATTTTTAAATTGCATTAAATTATTTTGGTAAAAAAATTGCATTAAATTATATTCCTGTCAACGACGTATGAAATCAGCCTGGAATTCATATCCAGAATTAAGTGATTACAAAATAAATTAATATGTAAATAAAATCTCAAAGTTTAGCTGATATCTTTTCTCTCAAGATATTTTTTTAAAATAAAAAAAATAAAAAATAATTATTCGCAAGTTGAACTATTTTTCTCCCAAGTAGGGGGTGTTTATGCACCTCTTTATATACGGAAAATATAATCCACTGTTATTTGTGAAGAATTAGTTTGTAGATAATTTATAAACCTTTTATAAATATTTTTTATAAAGTATAAGTATCCTCCTATTAAAAATAAATATATTTGAGGCACTGTTAAACACATCTCTCTTTATAAATAATTTTTAAATATTAAGAATCTATTTTATTTAACTTTAATAACCTGCTAAAAAGTCTAAAATTCAATTCATCACTTAATACACACACATATTAAGTTACACCCAGTTTGTCATGTACAAATAATCTTTTTTATTTGAGAAAATATATAATAAACCCCCTTAAAATATTATCTTTATATAGATAGCTGCCATGTTTAATAATTTTGTTTATTATTAACTTGCACATAGCTTAAAATCTAAGTGGGTTATATGCACATATAACACAAAGTTTGTAGGGGTTATATGTACACAAAAAATAAAGTTGAATGGCACGTATAGTTTATAGTTGACGTTACCCATATAAATTTAAAAATTTAAGACGATTCATTGTTACGTTTTAAATATTAAAACAATTATTTCTACATGATTTAAGATTTACACAAGTTTTATGTAATTCAGTCTTTGTTATGTGCCTATCTAGAAACTAAGAAAACCTTGGTTTGAAAAAAAAATTAAACAAACTCTTTTTAAATGTTCATAAAAACTTATGGATCAAACTATAATTTTAAATAAGTTGATAAAAATAGCTTCTGGGTGAGAAAAAGAGTTTATGAGTTGTCTAATGATTATTTTGCCCATACATTGCTTAGCACACTCTCTTATCTCTCCTCCTTCCACTCTGGCTCTCTCTCAGCTCCTCCGTCAACCTTCTTAGCTCCTATGGCGTCTGTACACTCCTCTATTTTTGTCGTTGCTCTTTGCTTCTTCTCTACTACCATCATTGTTGTTCTGGTCCTTATCGTCGCTCACACCCCTTTTGTGTTGAAGCATGATTAAAAAAAATGGATGGACCGAGTAAATTGGAGCCATATTTTAATTAATTAAGTTGTTTCTATTTCTTTAGAGTCAGTTATGTAGTGGGTAAATATCTAGATTTATTCTAGATTTTTCTTATGGTCAAATAAGTTGTTATTTATTTTAGTGGGCAATAAGGTAGTAGTGGGTCCGAAACTCACGTTAAATCTATTTACTTGTAAGCCTATAAATATAGGCACTTCAGTTTGAATTAATGCATTGAGTGTTCAACTTTCTTTCTCTTATCTCAATCACATGATTCAACAAAATTGATATCAGAGCAGTTTTTGATTCTAAGGGCAATAGAGTGAAAGTAAGGCTTAGATCCATTGGGTGTTAGAGTGAAACACTTTTCGGGTCACTCTTGGGAAACATGAGAGAGTGAGAGAGAGAGAGTATTATTTCCTCATTTTGTAGAGAGTTCTTTCGAAGTATGGCAGCACTCACTGGTTTTCTTCTTCTCAGCCCCTCTTGCCTATTTTTAATGGAGAGAAATATGAGTGGTGGAGCATCAAAGTAAAAACGTTGCTCAGGTCACATAAGCTGTGGGACCTGGTGGAATATGGGTTCATCAACATATTAGAACCCACTGAAGAAGAAGAGGAGAGATTGAAAGCAACCAAGCAGAGAGATGCTAAGGCGTTGTTCATTCTTCAACAAGCAGTTCATGAGACTATTTTCTCACCGATTGCATCAACAACCACGTCAAAAGAAGCATGGTTAATTCTGCAAAAGGAGTTTCAAGGTGATTCGAAAGTTATTGTCATGAAATTGCAATCAGTAAGACGTGATTTTGAAACCTTATTAATGAAGAATGACGAATTGATTGCTGTGTTTTTTGTAAGAACAATGGCAATAGTTGGTCAAATGCGATCTTACAGTGAACAGATTTCTGATGAGACGATCATTGCAAAAGTGTTGAGGAGCTTGACTACCAAGTTTGATCATGTTGTAGCTGCCATAGAAGAAGCCAAGGATCTATCAATTCTTTCAGTAGATGAGCTGATGGGCTCTCTTCAAGCTCATGAGGTAAGAATCAACCGGTCAGTGGAAAGAAATGAGGAGAAGGCATTCCAAGTGAAAGAGACAGTTGCTAATCTAGAAGAAAATGATAGACCAGCAAGCAGAGGTCGTGGAAAGGGAGGCTTCGTGGTGGCCAAGGTCGTGGCCGTGGTAATGAAAGAGGCAGAGGAAGGCAATACAATGATCAAGGTAACACGAAAAGTGACATTCAATGTTATCATTGCAATAGATATGGACATATCCAAGCTAATTGTTGGTTTAAAGATCAGAATATGAACTTTGTAGCAGAGCATGAGGAGGATAACATGTTGTTTATGGCTTTTATTGACACTAACCATAAGCCCAGTGATTTGTGATTCGTTGATAGCGGTTGTTCAAATCATATGACGGGCACTAAGTCCTTATTTAAGGAGCTTGATGAGTCACAAAGACTAAAGGTACAACTTGGAAATCAAAGGGAGATACAAGTTGAAGGAAAATACACTATCAGTATTGACACTATCAATGGCAAAGCAAAAATGTTGGATAATGTTCAATTTGTACCTGATTTAGGATACAATTTGTTGAGCGTTAGGCACCTAATGGCAAGTGGATGTTCTGTTTTATTTGATGACAATATATGTGTCATTACCAATAAGAGGTTAGGCAAAAACGTTAATGTTAGCATGACTCCTAACAAGATATTTTCGTTAGACGTGACTAATATAGAGAATTTTGCTCTTGTTGCAAGCGCAAAGGAAGACTCAAAGTTGTGGCATTTGAGGTATGGGCATCTCAACATAAAGGGCTTGAACTTGCTGAGTGACAAAGGTATGGTTCTTGTGTTGGAAATTGTGCCCTAGGGGCCAATCATTGTATCAGGTCATCACATTATTTGCATGTTTACTGTGATATTACTGGGCCCCTCGATGAGTGAGTCTGAGAAATGTATGGCCATACTGGAATGGAAGGGTAGTTCCATTTCTATATTCAGACTACTCAGGGATCGAGAAAGTAATGGTCAGGAATAGGAGGATGACGTTCTCCATGCCTCATCCTTGACCGAAATATCATGTGACAAAAGGGACGTGATATGGTTGTATGAAAGGTTACATCGTTTATCGATCCTCATATGTTTTGGGTAGTCGTAATGCCTTGCTAGAGACCGCTTACGACTTGTGGGTCAGTATAGTAACTGGCCCACTGCCAACTTCATATGGGCCTACAGGGTCGCACACAAAATAGCCCAATATGAGCTATGATGTCCAGATTCATTGAATCTAAGAGATGTCTAGATTCAATGAATAATCTAGGGTGGATATATATTTTATATATATATAAATTAGTTTATATATATATTATATATAATATAAGAGATATTTGTAAGATTTAATTTATAAGGATAAATTAAATCTCTATCATTTTTGAATTTGAATTTAAATGGATATGATCTATTTGAATTTGAAATTCAAATTGATAAGATATCTCAAATTTGATTTATGAGAATAAATCAAATATAATTCTGTCTTATCTTTATTTTAAATTAAATAAATAGGTGAATTAAATCTGTGGGACGGATTTAATATAAACCATATTTATTTAATTAGTTTCTTATTAAATTATGCAATATATGATATTGTATTAATTCAGAATTAATATAAGATTAATTCTGAAGCCCGGCCCTATTAGAAGCCCGATAGCTTCCTATATATTTGACATTAGGAGCTAGGGTTCTACACACAATATACATCTCTACACACACATTCAGACGTGAGAAGAGGGGGCAGGGAGAGTGCAAAAGGTTTGCACATAAGAAACTGCCGAGATAGAGATGGTGAGGACGGAATCTCTAGAAAGCCCTAGAGGGACAAGAGGCGCTAGCACGTCGTTCGCGATTGGAACGTTGTTCGTGTGGATACCGGTAGAGGAAGCCGATCTGAGCTGTCGACTTCTACGATACGACCAGACACGAAGCAAGGTCGCGACCAGAACACGCTGAGGTCGCGACCATACGGGCATCTGAACGTCAGAAATCCGAAAAGAAGAGACAGGTCGCGACTTGAAGCTGACGAGGTCGCGACTACAAACTCCAGAGACTTCAGGTCATGACGAGAAGCAGAGGAGGTCGCGACTAAAATGTTCCAGAGGCGAAGAGTCGCGACTAGTGGATACTGAGGTCGCGACTAAAGCTTGAAACCGAAGGTAACACTTCTTTCTCCTTGACTTAAACACATTCGGTAGATCCTGGCTGGGAATGGAAAAATTTTTAAAGTTAATTTCCGCTGCGTGTCTTCCAATTCCCTTCATCTTGGACTATCAAAAATTGATTCTATTGATTTATGTAAAGGCTGCATTTATGGAAAACAAACTAGAAAGTCATTTCCTATTGGAAAAGCTTGGAGAGCTTCTGAATGTTTAGAATTAATTCATGCTGACTTATGTGGACCTATGCAAACTAAGTCCTTGGGTAGGAGTCATTATTTCTTGTTGTTTACTGATGATTATAGTCGTATGAGTTTGGTGTATTTTCTGAAAAACAAGTCAGAAACTTTTGAGAAGTTTCAGAAATTTAAAGCCTTGGTGGAAAATCAAAGTGGCAATCATATCAAAGTTCTCCGCACATATAGGGGAGGAGAGTTCGTGTCTAATGAATTCAATTTATTCTGTGAAGAAAATGGCATCCACAGGGAGTTAACAACTCCTTATACTCCAGAGCAAAACGGTGTTGCTGAACGAAAGAATCGAACTATTGTAGAGATGGCACGAAGCATGCTACAAGCAAAAGGACTTTCAAATATGTTTTGGGCGGAAGCTGTAGCAACATCTGTCTACTTGTTGAATCTCTCACCAACAAGGGATGTCATGAATAAGACTCCATATGAAGCTTGGTGTGGAAGGAAGCCAAATGTGAGTCACTTACGAATTTTGGATGTATTTCTTATGCTTTGATAAATTCACAAGCTCGACAAAAGCTTGATGAAAAGTCTGAAAAATATATTTTTATTAGTTATTGTACTCAATCTAAAGCATATAGATTGTATAACCCTCTTACTAGCAAGATTTTAACTAGAAGGGATGTAATATTTGATGAACATATAAGTTGGAATTGGAATGAAAAGCAGGTACAATAGGAGTTTCATGATCCTATTGAAGTCACTCTAGATGATGGAGAAAAACAAACTCCAGCAAGTTCTCCTGTTGGCTCATCACCATTGACAACACAAAGCAATAACAACTCTTCATCTATAGTTCTTGAAAAGGTTTCAGTCGAGCCAATTCCATTGAGGAGATCAACAAGAGTCAAAAAGCCAAATCCCAAATTTTCTGATGACATATATACCTATCAATTTGCTCCTACCATTTTGGATATATTATATTATGAAGAAGCAGTTGAAAAGGAAGAATGGCAAAGAGCAATGGTGGAGCAAATGAAATCTATTGAAAAGAGTGGAACGTGGGAGATGGTAGATTTGCCAGATGGCAAAAATGCAATTGGTTTGAAATGGGTGTTCAAGACAGTTTGCAGCAGATGGAAGCTTACAAAAGCACAAAGCTCGTCTTGTGGCAAAAGGCTATGCACAGCAATATGGTGTTGATTTTAAAGAAACCTTTTCTCCAATAGCTCGATTTGAAACTGTGAGACTAGTTCTAGCATTAGCTGCACAGTTGCAATGGTCAGTTTATCAGTTTGATGTCAAGTCGGCATTCCTTAATAGAGACTTACAAGAAGAAGTCTATGTAGTACAGCCACAAGGCTTTATAAAAAAGGGCAGTGAAACAAAGGTGTACAAGCTAAACAAGGCACTGTATGGTTTGAAATAAGCCCCCCGAGCTTGGTATAGTAGGATTGATAGATATTTTCAGAAGAAGGGGTATATGAGAAGTAAAAATGAGCCCACCTTGTATGTAAAGAAGGAAGGTAATGATTTCATCATTGTTTGCCTTTATGTTGATGATATCATTTACACTAGTTCTTCTACTGCTCTTGTGAATGAATTTAAATCACAAATGATGAATGAGTTTGAGATGTCAGATATAGGTTTATTGTATTATTTTCTTGGCCTTGAAGTTCATCAAGCCAAAGATGGAATATTTCTTTCACAAAAGAAATACGCTAGGGACCTTCTCAATAAATTTGGCATGCTTAATTGTAAGCCTGTAGCTACACCCATGAACATAAATGAAAAACTACAGCAAGAAGATGGAGAAGAAGTGGCAGATGCAAGGAGGTTTAGAAGTTTAGTTGGAGGTTTGATTTATCTTACTCACACTATACCTGATATTGCATTCCCAGTTGACGTAATTTTCAGGTTTATACAGCAACCTTCAAAAGTTCATTTTGGAGCAGCAAAAAGGGTCCTGCGTTATATTGCTGGAACTTTGGAGTGTGGCATTTTGTACTAGAAAGTCTCTAATCTAAAATTGTGTGGGTACACAGATAGTGATTGGGCAAGTTCGTTAGATGATAGACGAAGTGTTTCAGCAAGTGTTTTCACTCTTGGTTCAGGAGTGATTACTTGGAGTTCAAAAAAGCAAGCTACGGTAGCATTATCAACCTCATAAGCAGAATTTATTGCAACAACTTCAGCAACTTGTCAAGCAATTTAGCTCAGAAGAATATTTGCATATCTTCAACAAGAGCAGAAAGGACCAACAGAGATATTTTGTGATAATAAAGCAACTATCTCTATGACAAAGAACCTAACATTTCACAGTAGAACCAAGCATATTGATATCCGCTATCATTTCATCCGTAACCTGGTACCAAATGAGGAGATAACACTAAAATATTGTAGCACGCAAGAGCAAGTAGCTGATATTTTGACAGAGGCATTATCAATAGAGAAGTTCCTCTATTTTAGAGAATTGCTCGGTGTGTATGTTTTTGAATCAAGGGAGAATATTGAAGTATGATTAAAAAAAAGTGGATGAACCGAATAAATTGGAGCAATATTTTAATTAATTAATTAAGTTGTTTCTATTTCTTTAGAGTCAGTTATGTAGTGGGTAAATATCTAAATTTATTCTAGATTTTCCTTATAGTCAAATAAGTTGTTATTTAGTTTATTGGGTAATAAGGTAGTAGTGGGCTCCAAACTTATTAAATCTATTTACTTGTAAGCCTACAGGCACCTCAGTTTGAATTAATGTATCGAGTGTTCAATTTTCTTTCTCTTACCTCAATCACGTGATTCAATATTTTGCACATGTGCTTGTCATCTTTGTTGGCGGCGGAGGTGTGAATGGAGGAATGGGGTGGTTGATGGAGGAGTCCCTGAAGAAGAAGATGATGAAGATTATTTGTGCGCCCGTCAACGAAGAAGAGAAGAAGATGATTTGTTGCTGAGAGGCGTATGGTTGTAGATATTTTTATTTTTTTACCTAATATTTTTTTATTAATTTATCAATCACAAAAATTATTTTAGTAATAACTATTTAAATACTAATTTTATTTAAAATTATTTTTTTCTATAAACTTTTTTTTTAAAAAAAATTAAATCACTTATTTTTTATAAAAAAAAATAAAAACTAAATCATATATATATTCTCTAATCTATCTCTTACATATCGCCAGACCTTGTCACTTATCTTTAGTCGCCAACTGGACCACCCTTTACATGTTGTCCCATCATCATAATGAATGATTTACAGATGAGACTTGTTTTTTGGGTTCTAGTGGCTAATAGATTTGCGAATAAGGAGACATAGCATGAGAATGAATACCATTTAGTCTTACTTAGTGTGTGTTTGGCCATCAGGTTACAGAATCAATTATGTAGGTAAACCATGGTTTTGGGTAATTTCAGCCAAACACCTTAAATTCAGTCAGAATCCCGTTTCAGAGTAAACCATGGTTTTGCTCTTCAAAACCGTGGTTTGGCAGAATCTGGGGGGCAGCAGCTTTTCAGACATCTGATTTTAATTGTTACCGTTGGAATTACATTTCTCTCCATAGCTTCTCTTTCTCGCTTTCTCTTCTTTTCCCCCAGCTCACTTTCCTCTTCTTTCATTTCTCTTTTCTCACTTTCCTCTTCTTCCTTCCGCTGCGCCTCTCTCGCACTCACGGCTGCCGCTCCTCCCACCTGCGCCGCTGCGCCCCTTTCGTGAATCCTGCGGCTCATAGCTCTCTCCCGACCTGCGGCTGACGAGCTTGCGTCTCTTCCTTGCCACTGCCGAGCTCGAGTCCGTTCCTGCATCCACTGCCGAGCTTGCGTCTACTCCTTCACTGGTCTGTATATATATCGATCTGCTCTCACAGCGCCATCTGAAGACAATCTTGGCCAGTACATCTTCACGGGAGGTCGTGCCGTGCCATCGGCGTCCCTTAACACTCGACGTCTCTGCCTGAAAATCTTGCCGTGTCGTGTGGTCGCGTGGGAGTTGATCGCTGCCAATACCCTGCTTCTGTGGTCAGGCTTGGTGGTCGGGTGTGTGGATCCGCACATTTGAGCCATCATCATCGTCCCTCGGTGTCAATCTCCTTCTGCCATCCGTGACGCGCCGACACCATGTTCTGCAGAGCTCGCCAACTTCTTCAGGTAAAGTGAAGTGGCTGATTTGTGTTACTGCGTGCTTTCATTCATGGTTACTGGGGTCATTCAGCTTCTGTTCTGCATGTTGGCCGAAGATTTGTTTTTTCAATTCGCTTTCTGCTAGTGTTCCACTCTTGCGGTTGATCTTCTGTGCTCTATGCTTCCCACATTGCGTGATATTGTTTTCTGCTGAACTGCCTGCGTAGTGTTGGATTTTTCCGCATGATTTACCTCTGTGTGCTGTTGTCCGCATGATTTTTTCAATTTGCTTTCTGCTAGTGTTCCAGTGTTGCGGTTGATCTTCTGTACTGGCAATGTGATCCGTTTGTTGACGTAGAACTAAAAATTTACATGTGTACCCGGCTTGTACTCTCTCCCTTATGCTTGATTTCTGTAAAAAAGGGTTGTTTCCTTTTGTTGGCTGATTTCTGCAGTGGCCTGTACAGAACACACATAATAGTTGAATTGGGTCATTTGTATCAGTGTATGCTTGATTTCTGTTGGGGCAGATTGTCAGTATGAATGTGATGTGAATCTTGCGGATGGTTGGTGGCGCGTGTGAGTGCGTTGCAGGAAGGAAATTGCAGTATTAGGATAATTAATTGCTTCACTTGTGTATAGGATCATGGTGAAGGACAAATGTAAAGCTTCATGGGATGCTAGCAGTACTAAGGTGTTTATTGACCTTTGCATCGAACAACTTCGCAAGGGTGAAAGAAAAGGTACTGTGTATACAAAGAAAGGATGGGCCCGTATTGCTGATGGGTTCACAGCACAGACTGGGAAAGTGTACGAAAAAATGCAGTTTAAAAACAAATATGACTCGATATGAAAGGAATGGCAAGCGTGGAACAAATTGATTAACGAGACAGGGGTAGGATGGAATACGGAAAAGAACACAGTAGAAGCGCCAAATGATTGGTGGGAGAAGAAAAAATTGGTATGACAATGAGATTTGCTGATACGATATGTGTTCAACCCATGCCACATATGATTGTCCTTTATTTTTGTCTTTATGTCTGCAGGAGAACGCACATTACGACAAATTCAGAATGAAAGGTCTTTCGTTCCGGGTAGAGCTGGAGGAACTCTTCAGTAATGTGGCAGCCACAGGCCCAAGTGCATGGGCACCATCATCCATGACACTTCCAACAGAAAATACAGTAGCATACGCCAATGATGAGCCCGTTGATCTGGAAGAAGGGTCAGGAGATAGCGAGGAAATTTTACTGGCTCCCACTGGCATAAGTGGGGATATCAATCGAATGACGTTCAACGCATCTCAAGGGACCAGTGGTGAAGGTAGCGTGCGGGGGAAGGAGCCAGTATCTGGTGGCGGGTCATTAGGGGTTAGGAAGACGAGGGGAGGGATGAAGAAGAAGCACAAGGGACCTGCATCAACGAGGATAGCAGATTCACTCAGTCAAATTGTCGATTTAACTAGGGCAGAGGTGGAATATGCTCACAAGGGGGCAGGTGAAGCATCTGCCAACGTACCATCTATTACGGAAGTCATGAAACACCTAACTCAACTTGACGAAGTCATCGCTGATGATGATTGGTATGTGCGATGCACAAAACTGCTTCTGGATCCCGCAATGAGGGAAATGTATGCTTCATAGATGGGAATGAAGAAACAACTGTTACTATATTTACGCCATTATTGCTATGCAGCTTAAGACTGTTTTCGCGGTATTAATGTTATGTTGATTGAGACTTTTTTTACAGCTTTATTGTTCTTGTGTAATCGGAATGCTCTCTGTGCTTCTGTGTGGATTTAGGGTCATGTTATTGTATCGATGGACGTATTTGTGATCGAAGGTTTATTTATATATGTTCGTACTATTCTGTTTTCGACATATGCTTTTCATTTCGTCACCGATCACCTTCTGTACTGACATTCAAAATTAAAAATTAATGTCTCCGTGCACAGGTTAAAATAGATGGGGGACGATAGTAGAAACTTGACAAAAGATTATAAGCGACGGGTGAAGAGGCTTAAACAAGTTGGCGTATTGGTTGCCAGTTATGCAGCGCAATACTTGTCTAAGAACCCAATGCGCACTAGTGATCTTACAGGGTCCAAATGGGTTGATGAAGTATTATATGGTCATCCGAAGCGTTGTTTTGAACAGTTCAGAATGGAACCACGTGTGTTCTTCGAGCTTTGCATTGCATTACGGCAACTAGGTCTTAAGGAAAGTCATAACGTTTCAATACATGAAAAGGTGGCGATATTTTTAAACATTGTTGGACATGGGGAGTCCAGTAGGATGATGCAAGAAAGGTTTCAACACTCAGGAGAGACGATTCACAAACACTTTCATGATGTGTTGTTGGCCTGTTGTGGACTTGCAATGTCACTCATCAAACCCCAGGATCCAACCTTTCAAAATGTGCATAGCAAGATCAAGCTTGACCGTCGATACTGGCCATTTTTCAAAAATACGATTGGAGCAATCGATGGCACACACATTCCTTGCGTTGTACCTGCCAATGAACAAACAAAATATATTGGTAGAAAGGGGTTCACGTCGCAAAATGTAATGGCGGTGTGTGATTGGGACATGTGCTTCACCTTTGTGTTGGCTGGATGGGAAGGTAGTGCCCATGATGCCAGTATATTCAGTCATGCATTGACAACGCCTTCCATGAACTTTCCTCATCCGCCTCAGGGTATGTTTCTGATACATTCAATCGGTTTCTCTTCACATGTGAGTACAATTAGTGAAAATACTGACCTCTCTTTCATGTAGGTAAATATTATTTAGTTGATGCTGGTTATCCAACACCAATTGGATATCTGGGTCCATACCGCCGTGAGCGTTACCATCTCCCTGATTTTCGACGTTCGTCTAGACTGGTGAACCCTAATGAAGTGTTCAATTATGCTCATTCAAGTTTGAGGTGCACAATAGAAAGAACTTTTGGAGTATGGAAAAACAAGTTCGGCATTTTACAACGCATGCGCAGCTATGACTATCAAACGCAAGTTAAGATTTTTTGTGCAACGATGGCGATACACAATTTCGTTAGAAGAACCTCTATTACTGACCCTGATTTCGCGCGAGAGAACGAACACGATGATGAGCCAACGCAAGATGATGATGGTGATGATGAATATGACTCTTCACGAATACCTGTATCCATCACCTCTTCGTCTGAAATGGCGCGTCGTCGTGATTTCATACGAGATCAACTTATTTATTATAGACAAGACCAATAGTTTAAGATTGTACATTTTTCTGATGCACCCGGTATTTTCTAAGGAACGAAATGTAATTTGACCGTATCATTAATCTCAAACCTTCATTTTAATGAAAATGTTTTTAATTTCTATATACATAAATTCTCTTGACTGTATACATTTTTAAATTATGCACATAAAGTCTAAATTAAAAAATACTATTTAAGTGGGGGGAATTTAAATGAAGGTGAATGTTGAAATTTTTTTTCGTGCCCCAACACATATGTGTATGTTTTATTGTTAAATCAATTAAATTAAAATCTATAAATAGAATTTATACCTTATGTAATTATCATAGTTGTTTATGTCCTTTTTGGTAAATTGTCAATAAAAAAAGCTATTCTGCTACTAATCATCCAAACACTTATTTTTTCAAAATCAATTTTTCCCCAAAATCTATTCTTCCAGAATCTATTCTCCAGAATCTATTCTGCCCAAAATCTATTCTTCAAAAACTAATCCAAACACACCCTTATATGTCACTCTTAACGTCATACACAGATTAAAGGAAAATTTAAATTTTATTAATTTTATTTTTAAATTTAACTATTTTTTAATTGTATCTCTATTTAATATACATCATATACCTTATAAAAATAAAATTAATATAATAATAAATTAAAAATAAAATTATATATTTCTATAAAAAATTTAACTATAGAAATAAAGTAAAATAAGACTATCATAAATCAATCTCTTTCTGTGGCTAGTCACTTAACTAACCCATCCTTTAGATTCCTTTCAGCTCCCTGACTCTCCTCACCAACTGCAACAACTGTACTGTAAATAGAAATCACAGCAATAAGGTGAGGGTAGGTAAGAAGTTGAAAGTAGACATCCAATCTATAGATGGTAAGTTGGCCCAACATTTATGCAAGTCTTAACTGTTCAGACTGAAGAAGATGATGTAGCTGTAGAATAATCCAGCCAATCCCCCAAATTCTCCCCACATTTTACACTCAGTACTCCGTACGTAGTAAGTATCTTATTTCCCTCCGTCAACCAATCTGATGGCATGAAAGCTTCACTGAGACACCACGGATTCAATGCCACTTGACATGTAATCTGATTATACGTGTGTTTGGATAAATTTTTGAAAAAAAAATTATAGAAATTTTTTGTAGATAGCTTATAGAAAATAGCTTTTAATGAAGAGTTTATAAAAAAAAATAGTTTTAAATAAATAAATTTTTGGATAATTATTTTCAAAATAATTTTTTGTATTGATAAATTATTAAAAATGGTATGATTTCATTAAAAAGAGGACAGAGAAGAGATGGTAGAGAAAAGAGATGAGGGAGGGTAGAGAAGAGAAATGAGAGAGGGTAGAAAAGAGAGAGGAGAGGGGGTGGAGAAGAGAGTTGAGAGATGAGAGAGGAGAGATGGTGTAAGAAAAAGTAAGGGTAAAATAGTAATTGGATAGTCCATACGTTTTTTTTATTGTTCCAAAAGCTAGTTTTAGTGTGTGTTTGGGTGTGTGGTTTGAGAATTGATTTTGGGTAAAACCTCGGTTTGGAAAATTTTTACACAAACAGCCTTTTTTGTTCAAAACCTCAGTTTGGGACAAACTATAGTTTCAGACAAGTTGGTCAGAATAGATTCTGGAACAATAAAACAACTTATGGACTATCCAATTACTATTTTACCCTTACTTTTTCTTACACTATCTCTCCTCTATCTTTTATCTTTTCCACTATCTTTCATCTTTCCTCTCTCCCCTCTCTCCTCTCTTCTTTATACCCTCTCTCCTCTTTCCTCTCTACCCTCTCTCCTCTCTCTTCTCCACTCACTCTCATCTCTTCTCTATTCCTCACCATCTCTCCTCCTTTTAATAAAATCATACCATTTTTAGTAATTTATCTTCCCAAAAAGTCATTTTAAAAATAACTATCCAAACACTATTCTCCCCAAAATCTATTCTCCAGAATTTATTCTCAAAAGCTAATCCAAACGGGCCCTTAGTAACTTATTTAAAATCATGGTTTAGCCCAAAAATATTTATAGATAAATATTGCTGTTTCTTTTAAAAAAAAGTTAAACCAAAATTTTGCCCAAAATAACTTCTAAAACTATGGTTTGGATACAATCCAAACAAGCCCTATATCGTTAGTGTCTTAGTGTTCTAATTAAACGGTGACATTGGTCGTAGTGGGATGACATTAGTGATTAGTAATATAACGAGACTGTGAGAACAATTATCGTAAGTGATGGCAACATATCCTCATATTCATGTAGAAGCAGGGAAAAGTTGTCATTAAGTTATTATTTATCTTATGCAAACCTCACCGAAGAAGAAATATATTCTAAAGTTAAAAAAAAAATTACATACTATATATTTTTAAAATATTTTAAAAAATAAAAATTATTTTTAATTGAGTTTGACAACTTCATTATATAATTTTGAAAAAAATAAAAAATTATTCAAAAATTACTTCAAACTATATTTTTCTTATCAGATCCCCCGGAAGGCACGCTATATTTTTTAAAATATAGTAGTAGCCTTTCTTAAATTTTGACAGTAAGTCTTGTAAAATTTAAATCTTTTGAGATATTATTATAAAAAAAATTAAATTTATGTATTTCAAATTTGAATAAATGTAGAGAGATGTCAATTTTTCGTTTATTTTTTGGGTAAATGTAGAAATTTCTATCAATATATATAACACCACTAGATAAATTCAAATATATTATTTGTAAATGACCATGGACTTCATATTATTTTAAGTCTTTGTGTATTGACCAATAATCAATTTTAATAAAATTTTATATAAAAATGTCAAACATCACTCTATCATTCAACGACAAAAATTGTGGAAGATAACAACATTTACTGCTAGAAGGTCGTTAATAAATTCATAAAATTATTTAATTATATTAACCATGCATAGAATGTCAGGAATGCCACCTTAACATGACGTTTCCCATTAACACGACACGTTAGGTAATGAAGTAAAAGAAGTTTGTAAATGTTCAAACATGAGCAAATTAAAAATTAAGGGTACTTGTGTCTATTTTTTGTAATTAAATGTCCAAATTTGTATTATAGTACAATTCAACTGTAAAATTTCCAATATATATTTATAATATTTTCATACGTGTGTGCATGCCATATAAGCTTCTAAGCCTTTGGGTAAGTGCTCCATGAAAGTAATGTGTAAGTATAGAAATTGTAATTTTATATAAACATTTAATAGAAGGTCATTAATAGATCAATAAATTATTTAATTAACCATGGGGGGAGAATGTGACCTTGTAGACCAAGTGATTTTATAAATGCTTTATTTAGAAACATGTTAAAGTTATTTTCTTTAAAAAAATTTGCCAAAAAAGACTTTTTAATTTTGTTTGATAAAAAAAGAATTTTTAATAGGAGTCTTCTTATAATTTCAAATAAATATCAATGTAAAATATATATTTTATAATAAATTGTTATAAGAAAAATTATACATAATCCCCTAAATTAATTATGTCATGTATAAATAATTTTCCTAACCTCTCAAAATGTCATTTAAACTCTCACATTTACAATAAATGTCCTTTAAACTCTCACATTTACGTAGATAGCATCTCTAATAATATTAATTTTATTAATTATCTATTCGCACATATAAATTAAAGTTTAGAGGAGATATCTGCATATATATAACTCAAAATTTAGGGATTATATACGTATAAGAATAAAATTTAAGAGAGTATATAATTGATTAGGGGTTATTGAGGTCTATTATTAATTTTTAAAGACCTGGAGATTATTTATACATTGGTTGAAAATTAAGACAATTTCGTGTGGTCTAGTGTAAATTATACTATTAATAAATTATGAATAATTTAACTCTAGTAGAATATATATGATGGTTGAGGAGCTCAGTTAAGTTTGTTAAAAACAAGAATCTCTTAGCCTTGTCAATGTACAACGACCAACTTAATGTTGTTAAGAGAGAGACCACTAATTTTCTTGGTAATAAAAACGAGATCAACGAACTTTAATTTAATCATTGCACTTTAGACTTTTAAAGTCTATAACACACACACACGATATATATAATATATTAAATATATATATAAAAAATAATTAAATATAATAGATATTATATATCTCAAGAGTTAGCTATATATCACAATATATTAATAGCGGAAACCCCCAAACCTAAATTTTAAAAGGACTTCTGGCCTAAATCTCGGTTTGAAAATTTTTTAAAATAAATAGCTACATTTGTCCAAAAGGGTTTCTGGACCAAAATATAATTTCAGATAAGCTGGTCAGAATAACTTTTAAAACAGTAAAAGAGCTTATGAACTACTCAATTACTATTTTACTCTTATTTTTTCTTACACTATCTTTCATCTCTCTTCTATCTTTTCTACTATCTCTCATCTTTCCTCTCTACGATATCTCCTCTCATCTCTATACCCTCTCTCCTCTCTCTTTTCCACCCTCTCTCCTCTCTCCTCCTTTTAATAAAATCATACTATTTTTAGTAATTTAACAATACAAAAAGTTATTTTAAAAATAATTATCCAAACACTTATTTTTTTAAAATCATTTTTTTTCCAAAATTTATTCTCCAAAATCTATTTTACCTAAAATCTATTTTTTAAAAACTAATCCAAACACACCCTAAGACTTGCTTTCATATCGATGTCTTGATGATAATGGAAAATGCTTTTCTTACATGAAATTTGCGATATAAAAATATGAGTATATATTATTATTATTATTATTTTACTATAAATATCTATTTACTTTATAGTGCCACATCTAGTATCCAAAATAATTTTAGTGATACAATTGTCACCCTCAACTATTTAAAAGTATAATTAGTATTCTAAAATAATTTTTTTTAATACAATCAATACCCTTACTAGATCACAGTGCATAACTTCCGTTTCTCTCCCATGCGTCTACTCATCTACTCATCGTCTCACGTCTGCACCAAATATCTCAAATCCCACCATCTTCCTCGATCCACAAAATACTTAATCTTGATTATTTAGAGGAAAAGAAGGGACTGTTTGGATTAGCTTGTTGTTGTTGTTGTTGTTGTTGTTGTTGTTGTTGTTATTGTTATTATTATTATTATGATCTTCATCATCATCACTAAAGAAGAAGAATAACTGTCACAGTAATATGCATTGGCCGAAATCAACTTAACTGATACAACAAAATTAGAAACAATAAAATGCAAAACCGAAAATTCTAACAGAACAAATTTGTCCCTGCTGGTGTGGTCATGTGAGGAACCAGAAAGATGGGCGGATTATAGGACGGTGACGGTTCTGAGGACGATAATGCGTGTCAAAACAAGGCAAATTCGGACAGAGATCGGGTGGAAGGAGAAGGGGGTGAGATTCGCAGAACAAGAGACGGCTAGATTCTTCGCAACCGTCGGCGGTGACGGAGGGAGAGGCGGCACCACTCCAAGAGAGGGGTGTGTTGGGGCTACATCTGATAGAATCAGCGTCCTTCCATCTGTGTGAGAACATGGAGTGCGGCTGCTTGAGGCCCCAGACGGCGGCTACAGTCAGAGGGCGAGATTTGGGAGCGGATTGGGACTGGCGGAGATGAATCGGTAGTTGGGCGTGATTGGTAGAGAGGATCGGGAAACGGAGAAAACCTCGTCATGCTCTGTTAGATTAGAGGAGATTAGAGGAGTTAATTATATCTAAAAAATTATTTTAAAATACTAATTATATTTTTAAATATTTTAAGGTATCAAATTATACTATTAAAATTATTTTAGGGTTCTAAGCGTACTTTCACCATTTACTTTATTGTTGAAGTCTTAATTAATAATTAATAAATTATATAGGCTTATTTTATGTTGGGCACTTTTCACTTTTATTTTTAAAATTAATGCGATCTTTCTCTATTTTCTAAATTACATAATTTTTTATTTAAAATACACATAGTCTTCTTTGAGAAATAGGAGTAGTATATATTAAACATGTCGAATAGTTGTCTTTAAAAAAAATTGAAACATGCTTACGTTAACATAATCTTTTTATCAGAACTCAAGGGAACATTCATAAAATTTATGGAAGATTTAATTTTAAATAACTAATTTGTAGGTGGATTATTAGACTATTCAGGGTGCTGAGTAGATGAGAATATAGAAGCAACACTAGTATCTTAACAAAAAAAAAAGAAGCAACACTAGTAATTAATAAATATTATGCGTATTTAGTTTCACGAAAAACCATGGTTTGAAAAACTTTTTAGGCTAAATGATGGTTTAGGCCAAAAATAAAACAAATAGTTTTTAAATATCCAAAAGAGCTTTATAGACCAAACAATAATTTTATACCATAGTTTTGGATAAGCTTATGGGAATAACTTCTGAGTGAGAAAAATAAATTATGGGCTATTCAATAATCATTTTGCTTCTATTTTTTCTGGCATTCTCTCTCCTCTTAATCGTCTTCTTCACTGGCCTCACTCTTTGTTGTCTATTGTCGTTGTCATCTTCTTCTTGGTCGATGTGTCCTTCATCGTCACTGGAGGAGGAAGAGGCGGTCAGACTATTTTTCATCCAAATCTTCTCGCCGTCGTATCTTGTCATCTTTTTCTCCGTCTTCCATATCTCTTCTTTGCTCTGCTTCTCTGCTTTTACGCTTCTACCATCGTCGCTTCTCGTCGTCCAGATCCAGTTCTGATCTTGCACCCAACTTCTATTGTCTTCTTCTTCACTGTCGCTTTTGTTCATGGTGGAGGAGAGATAGGAGACAACAGAGGGAACTGTAATACATGCTTCTAGGTGGCATGCACTTTTCTATTATAGGAAGAAGTGACAGTACAACACTCTAAAGGTTGCTACCATTCTGAGAAGATTGTAAGTAATTAATTTAAATATTAAGAATTTATACATTATAATATGCTCTTCAGTTATTTTAACTTGATTACGTGTAAGTGGTCGAATGCATTGGAGAAACAAGTAACCCAAGGGTCTTTCATTCATGAAAAAAGGAATTGACGTCTTGAAGACAACTACTGGAAGCCCTGACCATCCAGGTTGAGTAAGAAGGGCCTTAAAGGAGTTATCTGAAAACAATTTTTTGGCTCTACATCACGAAGAGCAAGTGCAGCTTCCGTAGGCATGGTCTCCAGAGATAAGTTGCAAAAGGTTCAGGATGAAATTGCTGTACAGCATTAAGCGAAGTTGCAAATGATGCATGACGATATGGATGCCAAACTCCAGAAAGTTGTCGATGCCAAACTTAATAAGGTTATGGATGCCAGACTCCACTAAGCCATGAAGATGATGGGCTTTCCCACTGCCGGCTAAAGTTCAGAGGTAAAAAATATTCCCTTACTTCTTATCAAGAGACCTTTAAGATGTATTTTGTCTTAACTAATTTTGTTCATATTTTTTGGGTTCTTCTATGGGGACAATTGGGAAGGGTAGAGCCAATCAAAAGTTTATCTCTCAACTATTTGATCCTGACCCTAACCCTAAGTAGACCAAGGACAATGTGAAAGATGATAGTCTCTATATTATGACACACATAGGCACTACAACCGTTGTCATTCATGTTATCGTGTACCTAGCTACCACAACAATTCACCATAATAGAATTCCTTATGGCAGAGTCAATGTCACGATACACCACATAAGAAAAGGTTTTTGGCACTACACCGGTTCCTTGCCCCAATGACGAGGTCCATATATTGAAAGATGCTTTAGGGCATTTTATTTTGTGGCCAACATATCTGATCAAATTGAGGAAGGGGGTCAACCGGAGCTGGTGCTAGAGAATGTGCCAAAGAAGCAAACATTGAAGGAGATAGGACCAAAAAAGCACCAAAAAAGCCAAAGGTAAAGAGGGCGAAAGAAGACAAGTTCAAACATCTTCATCAGAACATATCCTCAAGATATATTAATATGTCAACTCTTCATGCTCTAGCAAATAGTATAGAGGAAACACTTAGTTTCACAATTCTATTAGGAATTTTGAGCACATAGTAGCTTTATAAATTCACCCTAGGCAGAAATGATATAGTGCAATTTCTAAATTTTGATATGCTAGATTCAATTGTTATCTAGTTAGTCATATTATAAGTTGTTAATTTATTTTAATATTTTAATTTTATAATTTGCTCACTGACTTTTTTTCTCTTTTAAACAGTAGACACTTCTATCACAAATGCTTGGATGAAGCAAAAGGAGAAACATATAGCTTCATGTGTTGGCAAAAAATCCAAGAGACAGGCATTGATAGGAACTCAATGATAATGTACATGGTCAACATAATGACCCGAATCAAGAGGAGGATATATTTTTTACCTTACGTTAAATGATAAGTATACTCTTATACTTGGCTCACACACACATATATATATTATAATAAAATCATATATAATGTTGTTAATATTTTATAGTATGCATTGAACTCTGCTTGTCATTGCCCCTGAAGGTAATGTGGTGTATTGGTTCTATTCAATGTTTAGATAGCTAGATCCCAAGATTGTATCAATATTCAACACGTGAGTTTTTCTTCATAGATTTATTAAGTATAAAATTTAGCAAGTTATATGATATCTTTTTTTTTTCAATTGGGATAGACTGTGCAAAGCGTCAACTTTTTAGAGCCCATCCACTAGTACTAATCCTACATGAATTTTTTTAAGTAAGTTATTTTCAAATAATTAAATTTTAGTTTTTATAAATTTATTAGGTATAAAGTTAGTCTCTAATGTACTCTGTATTTATCCATTTTGTTAGTACTACTGTCAAGTTGGCGGTGTTGAGTGAGGATATTATGTAATCCTCTATATTTACGAGATTATTGAGATAGAGCTCATAGAGAACTTACATGAGGTATGAAAATGACGCGATTAATATTTAGTGATTCTTCAATTTATTCACATATTTAATTTAATACTTATCTATTACTTCTAACTTGTAGTCATTTGATAACAACATGAGCTATGAAGATGACCTAGTCGACTCAATAAAGGATGATTTGACATAAATAATACTTCCATACATGCCTTGATCATTCAACCATTTCCTTATATATATGATATATAAACACCTATTTGGTTTAGTTCACTGCAAGATTAAGAATTTGAATTACTTTATTACTATTTAATTTGGACTTTCGCATTGTTTACTTTATACTTTACTTCATAGAAATTAGTCTGCCTTGATTATGGTAAATGCAGGATGTAAATGAAAAATTAACAGAAAGATTAAAAATAAAAAAAACTTTCCACTGCGATTTTTTTTTCACAAAACCGCCGTTGAAGGTGTAGCATTTAACGGTAGTTTCAAAGATAACTATCGTTAAAGGTATACATTTAACGACAGTTACAAAACCGTCGTGAAAAGCTACTTTTAATTGTCATTAAAGTTTTTTTTAATAGTGAATAAAAAGAGTATATTAAAATTTTAGACAAAAAAAAGTTTAAGTTATATACAGAACCATCATTATTCTAAGTACTTAGTGTAACTGATATATCATATATAGAACTAAAGGGAATAACTTCTAAAGGGTGTATATGGCATGCAGGGATGGCAGGAATCTCCCCTCTCATTCATTTTCTCATGCACCACGCGTACTTCCTCTCAGCATTTGGCAGCTCACCATCCTCCTCTTTGATCATTCATTCTTTTCTTCTTTTGGTCATTCTTTTCTTAAATTAAAATGACATATTAATTACTTAAGATTAGAGATTATAAATGAAATTGAAGTCGTGGTCGGTCTTTCTGACCCTTTCTTTCTTTCATCCATTTCTTTCTCACTCTCGCACGCCACCTCCCTTTCCACTTTTTCTTCTTTCTTTACCCTTGGATTAGGAAGATGATTACGCCACCTCTCTTTCTTCTTTTTCTTCTTTCTTTGCCCTTGGATTAGGAACATGATTAGTAAACAAGTCACATCTTCCAGACGTAAATTGGATCTTTATCCGTCATTTACTTTCTTTCACCACTTTCTTTCTTACTCCTGCATGCCACCGCTCTTTCTCTTGCTGCGCTTTCTCAATTTCCCACGCTTTCTCAATAAATAACTCTGAAAATTCTTTGGTATATGTGAACCGTGTGCCCAGTACATTTGTTATTAAAAAATAAATTTATAAAGTGATAGAATTTATGTCACTTTTAAAATTGTTGTAAAAACCTATTTTTAATGGTCCTTGTAATGCTTTTTTTTTAAGTAGATTCAGTACATATTATAGCTAGATTCCAAAGATGTATTGTCTTCTTCGTAACAGCTATGGCCTACATTGAACTTTTCACTCAACTCTCATTTTCTTGACGTGATTACCAATAAAGAATATAATGTTTTGCGTGATATATGGGGATTTAATTTGGAATTTTTCTTCTTGATTAGTGGCTGAATTATATGTCTTTTCCTCTTTTGTTGGATGATGCATCATATATAAGGCTAGAGAGAGAGGGAGGGAGGAAAATGAAAACAGGATAAGATGTGTATTTGTGAGATAAATAAGCACGACATAAAAATATTGATTTTATGAAATATTGATTTAGTTAATAAAAATTTGACTCATAATTTATAAAATCATTAGTTTAAATCTTATTTTTGATATAGAAATTTTAGTGGTAGGTGATCTAGAAATATTTCTCTAAATATTATTTGAACTTAGGAAATATAAAAATACAACATAAGGAAATACAAATTTTTTTTTATACATAAAAAAGGAAACATTGATTTTCTAGGGGAGAATTTCTCATTACCTTTTTCATTGATTGGAAATTTTAGAAATTTCTCATAATAATCAAACTTTGAGAGAAAATTTTATGAAATAAAAGCGTGAGAAATTTAAAGCATCACGTAAGAAATTCTTTCAAATGAAAAAAAATGTATGAGAAAGGCTCACGAATTTGTATGTGAGAACCCGTTTTTCACAACTATGACTCGTGGGAATATAAGATTTTTCTTTCAAGGGTTTCTTGATGGCTTTTAATTTTTTTATCCATAAGAAAACCCATGAGAAAATTGTTTCTTTAGTTTCCAAATTTTGGATATTTTCTCCGAAATTTGTTCAGGAGAAAATAGAAACTAGGGAAGGGTCAAGGCATGTGAGGGGGATGGCCGGCTTGAATATGTGTGTGAGAGCAAGCAACTAAAATCAACTAAAGAAAAACAAGTAACGAATAAAATATTCATTCCCAACGGGACTGGACCCAAGAAGCCACCTACTTGGAGTGGGACTCTCACTCCGTGTTGTTTGGTTTTTAGATTAACAGTTATGCTTGAGGTTGTAAATAACCCTTTGTGTGTAGGACAATGTTCCCTTCATTACCAGCTCCCTCTACTGTTTCTTCATTTAAATAAGCCTAGAGAGAGAAGGAGGGAAATGAATTTAAACACTTATTTTATTCTAATAATAACTATCTAAATATTTATTTTATTTAAAATTATTTTTTATAAGTTTTTTTCTAAAAAAATTTCTCCAAATAAAATTTTAAATTATTTATTCTCTATAATAATTTTTTTTAAAAATTAAACCAAACGGATCCATTAGATTTTAATCCCTTAATAATTTGGTCGGACTTTAGAGGTTCCCTTAACCACTTGTTTGACTTTGGTGCTATATCTACTTTGCTTCACAATTTGAATAATGAGTCTACACTTGTTCATTATTCACAACTAATTTCTTCTCCAGTTTTTTTATTACTCATCACATGCATAAGGCAGTCCTATTTGAGGATTTATTACGTAACAAAATGTGGGCACATGATATTCCAGCAAGATTTTAACTTTAATTTATTATGTTATGAGAAACTAATTTCTTCTATTATAGTTATTATAGTCAATCCCGTTATTAATAATTTCTTTTTCTATAATTCTCTTTGTACAATAGAAAACAAAATATAAACCAACAAAGCTTGACTCCGATTAGTATATGACTATATTTTTTAAATATGATGTTCTGAGTTTAAACTATGCTGTGTGTATAGAAAAAGTTCTATTAGGAGAAGCATTGCCTCCTTTGACAATCTCTATATTCCGAGAAGATTAATTTATAAGTATTGGTTGAGGATATCGCCTAAACTCTATAAAAAATAAAGGAAGGAAACAAAATATAATAATATCATATTCCCTAAAGATTCTTTCTCAAGAAAATAGACATACGGATCCGACGAACTGAATTGATTATATATCCAAGCAAATATATATATGACCTGTTTGTTTTTCATTCGAGACACGATATAGGTATCCGTTCGCCAAAATAAAACAATAAAAACGATATTTGTATCCATGTATCTATAATTCTTAATAATGACAAATAAATAACTAATTAATTAATTCATGGGAATTACCTCGATCACTTGAAGCCGTACGCAACTTCTATTAAGCTTGTCATTAACAAAATTCCTAATCTTTTTGTCTCATTTACTTCATGGCTATTTGGAATAATATTAATCATAAACTAAGTGCGATTTTGTATTTTACAGAAATGCCTTCCATGAAGAGTTTATGTTTTTAGAGAGAGAGAGAGGAAATTTAAATTATTTATTTAACTAAGTTGTATGGACGATAGAAAGTTGGTATATTGACTTCTTTACATATTCCTTGACCAAACTGAGCTGTGCAAGTTGTGTTCCACATATTATAGGCCATATACCAATTTCTTAAAATATATTGGAAATAAAAAAATTTAACGACTAAAACTAACATCATAAGTTGTAATTACGCTGCTCTCTGATAATTAAAAACTTAATTATCAATAAGGCCAGGTTGTTATCTTAAAATTACATATGGCACTTAGAAAAGTATTGTTGATAGCTTTTTTTTTAAAGGAATTTTATAAATTGCTAAGTATTTTTTCATCAAGTTTAAGTCTTTAAGTAAAATTTCACTATTAATAATCCTTTTATCGACTTGCCCACTACTAAGTACTCCAGAAATAAAATAATATCAATAAATTATACTTTTTTTTTAAAAGTCAATAAGTTGCATAATCTTCTAACTCTAATTTATTTTGAAAATTTATCCTCTTCTCTCATAAAATGGAAAAGAAAAAAAAAATACATCATATAAAGATACAGTACTATAAGATGAGTTATATGTATTTTAACATATTATATATCATATTTATAATAAAAATGTGTCGAGCTAATATAAAAATAATCAATCTCTTAAATTAACAGTAATACAAGTTTATAATTTCTAAGGTAAACATTTTTTATTAAGTTATTTCTTTAATTTAAAAAATGATATTATTCTTTCAAAATGCTAGAAAGAGGAATTTGAGATGATTTATTGGGGCCATATTCGCAGACCTCTTGAAAAAAAAAATCTTGCAGAATATATTCGAGCTTTGGCTTTTAGCAATTCATGCCGAAAATGTGATAGTCATAATTTTCAAATGCTCTTGACTTTTGAATTACGTAAATTTACAGAGGTGATATATAATTTTAATTAGAGAATAATAATACGCAATCCAAGTTTTTTTCACATAAAATTTAATAATATGCTCATTTAATAATAATATGTGGCCACTTTGCTACTTATCAAAGCCCAAACATTATAATTTGATAATATAAGACATAATTGAAGAGTTAATTTTAATCTTAAATATATAGCATATTTTTTATATTTATCAATTTTTTCTTAAATTACTTCTATTAATTATATTCCTTTAATAATAATCAAGTAAGAGAGGGGAAGAGGGAATTAAGGAATATGATTATAGTATTTTAGAAAAAATATATTGCATTAACTAACTTAATTAACTCTCTTAATTTAATCAAATTAGTGAAAATGTATTATATTAAGAACCGGAGGGGTATATAATGATGAAATCTAAATAAATCTCCCTTTACCTACTCCTAAATTCCCCTATGAAAAATAAAACTGAGACATGCGACCATTTAGAGTGTATTCGATCTCCGAGGAGTATTACTTTGTTGTGGTTCTAGTTGTGCCGGTTAGAAAGGCATCATAACTTCTAGGTACTTAGGTTTACGCTTGAAAATAATAGACGGCTCACCCTACCTGACATTGGTATCGCCTAGAAGAAAAGGAGATTTCGTCTTATTCTTAGATCGAGGTGAACTCAACCCCTTTCTAAAAATTTATTTTATTGTTCTAAACAAAATTGAGAGCCAATCGAGGGGTGATAATTTGGGCCCATCCAAAACATGCAGGAAGAAACAGTTAAAACTTAGAAGGGAGGAGCGCCACCGTCTCCGGCGGGGACTGAGAAAGGAAAGAAGGACGGCCATTGGCCACAACGGAGAGAAACGATGGTCATCAGAGGGGGAAAAAAAAGACCTGCACATACAGAGACAATAATTATTTAGGGGAGCTGCGATGCCATATATATTACAAAAAGAAAAGTCAATTTTCATTAACACACTAATTAAGTGTTTTAGATATGACTGCAAGTCACTTAGCAAATACAACACTCCTAAAAACAAATACAACTTGTAGTTAGTTACTAATGCTATATATATATATATATAACTTCGCCAGCCAAATACATTACTCAACAACTCTACAAAAAGTTTCAGAAAACTCTCTCCTTCCTCTCTATTAATTAGCCTCTATTTCATATGAATCATATTGCTTTAAATTCCGGTTGGGACGTTAACATCACATTCCACTGTTGCCATTATTATAATCCTTCCCTAGATAATGCTAGTATTTGCTTTTAGATTTTTGCAGGACAACATCTAAACAACCAAGTACAACCCACCAACATCAACATTATTACGGCCCGTTTGATTTAGTTTATATAGAAAAAATTATTTTGGAAAAAAATTTTGTAGCAGAGTTTATGGAAAAAAATAATTATAAAAAATAAGTGTTTAAATAATTATTATCAGAATAATTTTTGTGATTGATAAAATATGATAAGGATATGAGATAAAAAAAAAATTATGATCATTGTTTATGCCCACCCTTCCATCTCACTGTGCATCTTTCCCTTCGCGTCCACACCCTCAATTATTTCTCTGGTTTTGGTTCTCTCCCACCTTCATTATCTTCTTCTTCATCTCTAGTTCACGCTGTCTCTCTTGTTTTTATTTCTAGTCTTCACGATCTGATTGCTGAGGAGCAGTGACGGAGTAGCAGCAGCGACAGAGGAGAGGAGAACTGTCGAAGGAAGAAGTGAAGGGGAGAGAGATGAGATGGAGAATAAGAAAAATATGGGACAAAATATTTATTGGACAACTCATAAACTATTTTCCCACTCAAACTTAAAGTTATACCTACTAACTTATTCGAAACTATAATTTAATCTATAAATTCTTATAAACATTTAAAAATGATTTGTTTAACTTTTAGCGCAATGGGAAGTTTGACCCATAAGTCTTTCCCCAAACCATTGTTTGAAGTGTATCGAAATAGGCATTATATTATCCACATCTCTCTCTCTCTCACCCTAGGGTTTATTGCCTATAAATCCATGCAAGGTAATAACCTGTTTCTTCCATAGATAGCATCTAACTTGTTGATCTCCTCAAAGGGTTCAGATCTGGCTAACCCTAATTATTCTGAGAAGAATGGACAGTATTGAAGGTTACAGAGCGGTAGAAAAGAACTTTAAAGTGACGGTGACGAAGGAGGAGGTGGTGGCTGCGGTGTTGCCGTTGCAAGAGCATTGGCTTCCGCTCTCCAACCTCGACCTCCTTCTGCCGCAGCTAGACGTAGGAATTTTCTTTTGCTACAACAAGCCTGCGGCGGCCACCGGGACTTCGGCGGTGGTGGGGGCTCTGAAGAAGGGCTTGGCTGAGGCTCTGGTTTCTTTCTACGCCTTGGCTGGTGAGGTGGTGACCAACTCCGCCGGCGAACCGGAGATACTCTGCAACAACCGTGGTGTTGATTTCGTGGAGGCTGAGGCTGACGTGGAGCTGACAAGCCTCGACTTGTACAACCCCGATGATTCCATTGAAGGAAAGCTTGTTCCTCAGAAGAAACACGGCGTGCTTGCTATTCAGGTGACATCTTGAACTCCGGTCATTATTGTTAGATAGATAGATTTCTTAAACATAATATTATATTCTGGGTTAGAATAAGATTGTATACATAGAAAATACTTTATTAGCAGAAGAAAAATATATTTCGACAATCTCTACATTTCGAGAGGATTAATCTCCAGTTATAGATTGGGATACTGTCTAAACTCTACAAAAAAAACCTCAATTTGATTAAGGACAAATTTAGAAATAACAAAAAAGAATTATTCAGATGCAAACAAGCTCCCTTGATCTACCTAATTTTGACAACATAAAATTACTAATCTTACATTATCATATATTTGATTATCATATTTATGAAAAAGGTAAATTTTATGTGATTATTATGTGTCCCTGTGATTAGGTTCTCAAACAATTACGCGATTTTACAATAATAACATTATAAGTTTTATTTTGTTACGTTAGAACAGTTTGCAGATTGGCCCAATAAAATAGTTTGTTTTAACTTATCATACACGTATTATATCATTTTAAAAAAAAATACTTACTACATTTAATCTAACCGTGATCTAATATAGGAAAGCACAAGTCATCTAATCTAACAGTGATCTATTAGGAAATCTTACAAAAATGAAACTTGCAAGAATGAAACATTACCAAAAAAAATTAATTTATTAGTCAAGCCTACTGTTAATTAATATAATCATATTATTGAGACCCTTTCTTATCAGCAATGATTATGCGTACAGGGTATAGACTCCTTTGTAGGACTATGTCTCAATTATGGATAAGGTCTAACCCGGTTAGATTCTAATCATGATTAGTTCAATCTAACCACAATTTATATAATCGCGATTTTACCATATTATCCTTTCAAATAAGCTCATTATATATGAAAAAAAGCTTTATCAAGTTGTTGATGGAAGTTCCATATCCCATAACCTACTGCAAACTGAAGCCAACTATCATCCATACAATAGATAGTTTGGTTTAGGCAGGTTTGTGAAAAGTATTATATATATATAGTTTATTTGATCTTTTTTAATATTTAAAATAATTAATTTTTTTAAAATAAGTCTATACTTTTAAATAGACTTTGGTCTAGCAAGTATATTAATCATAAGAGAGAATCATAAATTTTTTTTAATTGTTCTACTCTATATTTTCAATAAATTTTAATTTTATTGTATTTTGATAATTTGAAAAAAATATTAGGCCTTCAAATTGTGTAAAAAATAAATTAATATATAATATGTAAAATTTAAAAAATTGTCTGTATGACATATTAAAACTAATCTTAATTAATATAATTATAAGAAAATTAAATAGAAAAACGAATCTGTTATTTAAACATGCTCAATTAAATAAATTATTGAATTAAATATAGTTAAATATTTACTAAAAAATATATAAATATAATTAAAATATTATTCTCAGTTATTAAATATCAAATCTACACATTGCAGGCTACATTTCTGAAGTGTGGTGGGTTAGTAGTGGCATGCTCTTTCGATCACCGTATTGCCGATGCATACTCAGCTGACATGTTCCTCGTCTCTTGGGCCAATGCGGCCCATTCGGCTCAGTCCACCACGCCCACTATCTCATCTCTCCCCTCGCGACCATGTTTCCGCCGGTCTCTCCTCAGTCCCCGGCGGCCCGGTCGCTTCGATCCATCCATCGACCGCATGTTTGTCCCAGTCTCCGACCTGCCTCCTCCGAAGCAACCCACTGCCGAATCCGAATCCAACCCTGTCATTAGTCGGATCTACTACATCGCTGCTGATGAACTTAGCCACATTCAGTCACTGGCGAACTCATCTGGCGCAAACGTCGGCGGCGGAGGCGTGAAGCGAACAAAATTTGAGTCTTTCTGTGCCTTCTTGTGGAAGATGGTTGCTGCGAGTGTCAAGGGCAAAAGGGTCATCACAAAAATGGGAATTGTGGTGGAGGGAAGGAGAAGACTGAGCAGTGGTCGTGACAAACTAAAAGCTTCTCTCATGGGATCATATTTTGGAAACGTACTTTCGGTACCGTACGGCGAGAAGTCGGCAAGGGACCTAACGGAGAAGCCGTTGAGTTGGGTGGCCGACGAAGTTCATGGGTTCTTGGAGGACGCAGTGACGGAGGAGCATTTCCTGTAGTGGATTGGATGGAGGCTCACCGGCCTTGCGGCGTGGTGGCAAGTATATATATCTGCGGCGGAGAGGAAGGAGAAGAAGAAGAAGAAGAGGGGCCAGCTTTCGTAGTTTCGTCGGGGCAAAGATTCCCAGAAGAGAAGGTGGATTTCGGGTGGGGGAGACCAGTGTTCGGGTCGTACCACTTCCCCTGGGGCGGAGACGCCGGCTATGTGATGCCGATGCCGAGTCCGGTGGGGAAGGGTGACTGGGTGGTTTACATGCACCTTCGAAAAGGACAATTGGAGAAGATAGAGTGTGAAGCTGGACATGTGTTTAGGCCTTTGACTTGGGATTACCTTACTCGTTGAGATAGATCTATGTTTATATATGTATACAATTATACATGTATGGTCGTGAACGTGTGATTTGAATAAAAGCAATTTTACTTGGTGTGCCTATATAATTTTCATTTGAAATATTAGTCTTGTATCAACACCGATTTTCTTTTTCACAGAAATCCTTGTCATATTATTTATTGGTTTGATAAATTTTAAATGGAATTTTTTTTATTTAAAATGAATCATCTTAGAGCATTAATCTAAACTACACAAGTTTGAAGAAAGAGTCTTTCGACTTAGTCTCCTTAAGATTATATAGTTTTGATTAATCTTCCAATAATCATTTAATATATTTAGTATAGTTCAACTCAGTAGTATCAACAAACTCAGTAGGAATCTTCTTCTACGGTGGCAGTTTTTTCTTGTACCCTCTGTGTGAGCGACGATCACTGCATCGATCTCCCTCCTTTGGTGGTGATGAATCCAAATCGTCAATGAAGGGAATATGCATCATCAAGCAAGTGATGTTGGATGTTGTGTGGCCCATGGTAAGTTCTCCTCTTCCTCTCATCCTCCATTGTTGTTTGATTCACTGTGTTTTTGCTTCTATAGATGGATTCTCTCACGATTGCTTTTCAACAACCAATCTTGGAGTATACAAGAGGGGTAGGTCTTTTTTGGTGTTTTTTTCTTTTAACCTCCACCCACCTCTTGCAATGGCATTGATGCTGGTGATCGCTACTTCTTCTCTGCAAATTCCCTACAAGTTTTTCTCCGAGCAATATTACTCTAAAACTATTAAAACTGAGTCAATTTTACTACTTGTTAAAACTATTGACAGTCAACATTACTTTTGACACTTTGGAAAATGGCAGCAAAATTCACTTCTTCAACATTGATGTGGAACACATTCTCACACGAAAGTTCAAATGTAATTATAGATAGAATTATTATGAGGTCCTAAATAAATGATTTAATTACCTAAAAGTTCTAATAATAATAATTAAAAAGTTAATAATAATAATAAGTTTAATATAGGAATTGATAATAAATTTATACTATTTAAAACTTTTTAATATTTAAGTCTCTTACCCAATATCTTATACTAATTCCCCTTTTAATTCTACCACGTATCAATTGTGAGTTTTATAATTCCTAAGTCGTCAGGGAGCCTTCTAACAACTCACACCATTGGATTGGATTGATTGCTTTATTAATTCAATGAATACGAACCCGACACCTAATTAGTTATTTATTTACATACTATATTGAACAGGGGAGGTTACAAAAAAAAAATGAAATAATGCATTCATGACTTAATATATTTGAACCTTATTTTAAATTCTCTTTATTAATTCATTCACACACACAACAACTCTCATTCGGGTCCGTGCATGCATGCATATGTGTGTGTGTGTGAGTGTGCGTACTGCTGCAAAAAATAAAATCCAAAAACCTTAATTAGCGGATTATTGAACTAAAAACCTATTTTGCTATACAAATTAGTCAAAGTGTAATGCTTGTATTTGACCCAGGAAAGCAAAAACAATATATGGAGCGTTTGCACATCAGGTAGGCCGGTGAAGGCACAATAATACTCTCACGTTGCACTTTTCCCTCAAATTAATTTGGTGTGTTTATTTTAGTTTTTAAAGAATAGATTTTAAAAAAAATTGATTATAAAGTGATTTTGGAGAATATATTTTGTATAAAAAGTGATTTTGAAAAAAATAAATATTTAAATAATTATTATCAGAATAAATTTTTTAATAAATAAATTATTAGAAATGTTAAAAACATAAATGGGTAATATAAAAAAAATATAAGAAGGATAAAATTGATATTTCACATGTTTATAATATGAAAAAAGTTTATAGAAAATATTTATTAGAAACCACGGTTTCAAGTGTACAAGCCATAATTTTCTCTATAATCACTTCTACAAATATGATATGTGTTTAACTATTTTTAAACTCAAACTATGGTTTGAGGGTAAAAGCACTTTTTTGTATGTTTGGGTAAATTAAAAATCTAGATTTAAAAAAAAAATTGCTTAAATTTTAATTTTAAAAAATTTTTAAAAAATAATCATATTTATCTAGTTTATAAACTAAATTATAATTTAAAATTATAATTTTAAATATACTATTAAAAATAATTTTTAAAATAAATAAAAACTCCTGAATATCAATGTAATAATTTATCTCTACTTTTCTTTTCCCTCTCTCTAGACATTACTCTTCAGACTTTCTTTCTTCCCCCATTACGCACAGTTTGGACAGCTCCTCTACTGCTCTGTGGTTCGCCAGTGAGCATCTCATCGTCTCTCCTCTCTTTCTTTACTCATCGGCAGTACAAAGGTCGCAGAATGTAGCTCTTCTCCAGACTCTCCATTTCTGTCGTCCGCCATTCTCTTCAGCACAAAGCTCATCTATCTCTCCTCACCTCTCCTTTGAGCTTCTCGAATCTACTTGCCGTCAGACCTCATCGGGCAGCTCGTGGGTAAGTGAGTTCTGCCATTTCATATTTTCTTGGCTATTTGGACAGTGTAGCCTTAAGTGACCGGGATGGTGCCATACATGAAAGCTTTCTCCGTGGAAAATAAAAATAATTTCTTTTTACTTTATATAATTATTATTTTATTTTATATTATTTCTAATAATTTATTAATCATAAAAATCTTTTTAATAATAATTATTTAGGTATTTATTTATTTAAATTTTTTTAAAAAACTATCTAAATTTTTTTTTTTCATAAATGCCACCGATCAAATTAACAGTCACACACCCATCAATCAATGAATAGGTAATCCCAAGTCAATGGCCTAAACACATGACCGGCTTCCGACTCTATCGTCTCCATTAGTCCTTTTCGAAGGTGCATGTAAACCGGATCCGGATCTTCTCCTTTTCATTTTTCTCCTCATCCCTCAGTATCACTTTTCTTTCCTTTTTTTTGCCTTACCTCCTCCTTCCTTTATCCATTCTATGACAAAATAAAAAATTTAAAAAAAAATATTTTTTAAAAAACACTTTAAGTGTTTTTTAAAAAAATAAGATTTTTTTAAAAGGTAGTTTTTAAAAAACACTTTAAGTGTTTTTTAAAAAAATAAGTTTTTAAAAAAATACGTTTTTTTAAAATAATTAAAAACACTTTTTAAAAGTGTTTTTTAAAGAAAATCAAAGTCTTTTTTAAAAACACTTAAAAAATTAAAAAATATACTTTTTTTAAAAAAATTAAAACACTTTTTTAAAGTGTTTTTAAAAAATTATTTGAAAGTAGGGCCAGAGTTTTTTTTTTTTAATATGGATACGGCATGAGGGAGGTGGCAAGAGGCAAGAAGCAAGAAGGAAAGAGCATGATTCTGAGAGATTCTGAGATAGCAGGATTCTGAGAGGATCTGCTTCCATGTAAACCACCCAATCACCCTTCCCTACCGGACTCGGCATGGGCATCACATAGCCGGCGTCTCCGCCCCACGGGAAGTGGTAGGACCCCAAAACCGGCCTCCCCCACCCGAAATCCACCTTTTCTTCTGGGAATCTTTGCCCCGACGAAACCACAAAAGCTGCTCCTTCTTCTCCCTTATCTACGCCACCGCAATATATCCTGGCCACCGCACCACTTGGGCGGTGAGCCTCCACCCAGTCTATGAGGCCTAGAAAATGCTCCTCCGTCACTGCGTCTTCCAAGAACTCATGAACTTCGTCGGCCACCCAACTCAACGAATTCTCCGTCAGCTCCCTTGTTGACTTCTCGCCGTACGGCACCGAAAGTACGTTTCCAAAATATGATCCCATGAGAGAAGCTTTCCGTTGGTCACGACCATTGCCGAGCCTTCTCCTTCCGTCCACCACAATCCCCATTTTTGAGATGACCCTTTTGCCCTTGGCACTCGCAGCAACCATCCTCCACAAGAAGGCGCAGAAAGACTCAAGTTTGGTCCGCTTCACGCCTCCGCCGCCGACGTTTGAGCTTGTGAGATATTTATTATAATATATAACTATTTAGATATTAATTAGGATAATTAATAAATATTTCTGAGTGTGGCCCGTGGTCATTGGGCCCAATCTAAAGTGGGTAGTGACTCAGTTTATTTAAGGTTAATTTTCTGATGGTGGAAATTAACAATTTGAGAATTCAATCTATCGTACGATTGTTTGCTGAGTCCAGAGCGAGACCTAATTTCTCAGCTCCCTCTCGAAGGTTCCCCACTGGTGACGGCAGTTCACAAGTTGCCATCACTATGCCTAATCACCAGCTGGAAGAACATGTTGTTCATCTGACAGTATTTTCTGATTCACAGGTATTGCTGTATTGATTCCAGTTCTTCTCAGATCCAGATCAATAAAGTAATGGCAAGAGGTAATTTAAAGTTTCCGTTGCATCTTATATTTATGTATGTAATAGTCTGGATTGATTATTATGCACTTGAGATGTTTATTTTCTAACATGTGGCATCAGAGCCTGGTTTTTAGATCACCTTGCCTTATTTATTGATCTCTAATTCTCATGAATAACAATCTGGGAAAGAATAAAGGTATATGGAACTCTAAAAATTATAATTTTTATTTCCTTGGGCTTTGACCATTTTCCTTTCCCTGTGCGAGAGAATCACTGTCTCTGAGAGATGCCGGAGGCTAGCGACGAGAGATTCGCCGTGAGAGCCACAAGTCGCTAGACGAGTCGCTGTGAGCATCGTCGTGCAGGAGCCCCAGAACAGTCGAAAAATAGCCGTGAGTGTCGCCAAAGGTCGCTGGCGCCGCCATTTCTGGGAGAGGAGGGAGCCACCGTCGGACCTTCAGGTTCAAAGTTTCAGATTACGATCTGATTCCCTTTTAACAGCAAGAGTGTTACAGGAATGCTCGTCTCTGTCTTCTGGACATACCGCAGCTGGAACCACCAGAAAAGAAGCTTAGAAACACCGGCAATCACCCGAGGAAGCTCGCCGGCGTCGTGTTCTGCAGGTGAAGCATTGCGGCGGCAATGGCTTCCTGCTTCTCGGGTCACCATGTTGCTGAGTCGGGTTGACCTAACCCGACTAGGCTGACACAATTTTTTTTGGAAAAACTGTCTGCTGGGCCATTTCGCATTTGGGCTGTACAGTGCAAGATCCAATTTTTTTTTAAAAAAAATGGCTTCCTGGGCTTTCTGCGTTTTGGGCTGTCTGTATTTTTTGTGTGTGTTAAAAACAGATTGGGCCGCTTCTATTTTTGGGCTGTCTGTATTTTTTTGTGTTAAAAACAGATTGGACCGCTTCTATTTTTGGGCTGCAGTCACTGTTCAAATTTTTTTTTGTGTTATTTCTGGAAAACTTTTTGGGCCTAGATTTTTTCTGGAAATTATTTTGGGCTCTGTTTTGGACTATTGTGTTTGAGCAATATGGTTTTACTTCCAAAAAATTATTTTTGGCCATTGAATTTGATTTTTCAGAATATTTTAATTACTATTACATGCACCGTAAATGTTTAAATTAATTTCTCTACTATTTTAATATTTGAAAAAGGTGCTTACAAATTTTGATTTTTTTTTATGTTATTTAATTGCCTATTTTATAAATTAATTTCTCCTTTGGCAATTAAATTAACTGTTTAATTTTTGTAAAAACCTTTTGAGTTGAAATTAATTTATTAAACATTTTTTGGGTGCAAGGAATAGTGGGAGAATTTAAATTAAGTTATTTAGTCACATTTGTTGATTAAATTAGTCACATTTGTTGATTAAATTAATTTGTTAAATACTCCATTAAGTTGTGCATATTTGGAGTTATATGCACGTAAAGTGATATTTGTGATTAGCGTGCAATTTCTTGAGGAGTAGCCACATCATCCTTGTTTATTGATTTTGTTGCATGCATTAATTAATCACATATGGATTTAAAATATCACTTGTAATTAAATGTATAGTTATGATCATCTTTGCCCACAGGTAGATATTTCATAATTGTACATTTAATTAGGGGATAATTAATTGCTCCATTACACTGTGCACATTTGGATTTTCAGTGCACATGAATGATATCTGTGATTAGCATGCAATTCTTTGAGGAGTAGCCACAGCATCCTTGTTTATTGAATTTGTTTGCATGTGTTCATTAATCACATATGGATTTGAGATATCAATTGTAATTAAATGTGTAGTTATGATTTATCTTTGCCCACAGGTAGATATTTTATAATTGTACATTTAATTAGGGTGGGATAGAATGGCCTTGTTATTTTCTAAGTAGCCCACAGGTATTAGATAATTACAAATGTGTTCTAGTCCCATCACTTGAGATAAATACATGCTATGCTAATGTCTTTGCCCACAGGTAGACATTGGTGATACGTATTTATATTGCTTGCGTGCTACATTTGAGTTAAGCATGCATACATGGCACAGTGACTTGTGATTGCTTCAAATTTTTACTTGTGAGCTTATTGGTACGTTTGTCTGTTCTATTTTTGCAGAACCAATTGCTACCCCCAGGATTATGGCTGGTGCAAGCAACAAAACAATCTTAGATGGCAGCATTAACTATGCTGACTGGCGAGATGATATTTTGCTGTAGCTTAGTTTATTGGACTTGGATTATGCCTTGAGGTATGAAAAACCTCTGAGACCTGATGATGCCTCCGATGACAGAGAGGCAAAGAAAAGGTATAATATGTGGGAGCGAAGTAACCGCTCATCTCTTATGCTTATACGACAAAGGATCACCAGAAGTATTAGGGCAATAGTCCCTAAATGTGACACAGCCAAAGGGTATCTGGAAGCCTTAGATAAGCAATTCAAGCTGACAGACAAGCAGATGGGTGGTGCCATCATGTCTGAATTATGTGCTAAGAGGCTTACAGGTATTGGCGGTGTGAGGCAACATGTAATGGAGATGAGAGGTATGCTTTCATCGTGTGTTACTTTTGAATCTAACTTTTCTAGCGTTAATGATGACACTTGGTGGATTGACACTGGTTCGATGATCCACATTTCAACTACCACGCATGGCTTTCTGTCTAGTAGGCCTCCACATCCCAATGAGGAAACTGTCCTTTCAGGCAGTGGGGAGAGGAGATCCTGTGAAAGCCGTTGAGACTTTTCGCATAACCTTTTCAAATAATCATATTTTAGAACTTTATGATGTGTTTTATGTTCCCTCTTACAAAAGGAATTTGATTTCTATGTCAAAACTCATTCCTTTTGATTATCATTTAGTTCTTTCTAAGAAACTTATGACTTTGAAAAAGGATTCTGTTTTGATTGCGAATTTAGTTATGATTGATGGCTTATTTAAAATTGTTTTTGACTCGCCTCAATCTTTTACTGTTTCGCGTGGTACTAAGAGAAGTGTCATTGATAAGAATTCTTATAGCCTGTGGCATAGGAGATTGGGACATATCTCCGTTGACAGAATCAAAAGGTTAAACAAAGAAGGAATCCTTCCATCTTTGAACCATTCGGAGTTTGATTCTTGTGTGGACTGCATTAGGGGTAAGCAGACCAATAAGTCACATAAAGGGGCTAAAAGAAGTTCTGAATTGCTAGAAATTATACACACGGACATTTGTTGCCCTGATTTGACTACGCATGGTCAAAAGTACTTTATCACCTTTATTGATGATTACTCACGATACATGTATGTCTACATGCTTTATAACAAAAGTGAGGCACTGGATGCTTTCAAGGAATATAAAGCAGAAGTAGAAAAACAGATTGGGAAACCAATCAAGATCGTGAGATCAGACCGTGATGGTGAGTATTATGGCAGATACACTAGTGAAGGACAAGGGGCCAGGTCCATTTGCTGATTTTCTTCGAGAGCAAGGTATAGTAGCCCAGTATACTATGCCTGGATCACCTAACATGAATGGTATAGCTGAAAGAAGAAATAGGACCTTGCTGGATATGGTTAGGAGCATGATGAGTAGCTCCAAACTACCATCTTCTTTGTGGAAGGAAGCACTCAAGACAGCCACATACATATTAAACAGGGTTCCAACAAAGGCAGTGTCCAAGACACCCTTTGAAATCTGGAAATGATGGAAACCCAGTTTAAATCATTTCAAGGTATGGGGTTGTCCTGCTGAAGTAAGAGTGTACAATCCACAAGAGAAGAAGTTGGACCCCAAGACTATTAGAGCTTACTTTGTAGGCTATGCGGAGAAGTCTAAGGGTTATAAGTTTTATTGTCCTCCACCTTCTAAAAGGTTTGTTGAGTCTAGGAATGCCAAGTTTCTTGAGAATGATATGATTAGTGGGAGTGATTGTCCACTAGATGATCACATAGAGCGCACCACTGACATCGTTAATGAGGGGACATCGATAGTTGATGATCATCCTACAGTTGAGTTTGATATTTCTACTGTTAGGATTGACATTGAACGTGATGTAGACCCTGTTGCTCAAGTTGACGATGCTGAACAAGATGGACACATACCGGATGGTCAACCCATCACACAAGTGGAACCACCACAAGATGTGATAGAGGATGTCCTTATTCAGCAACCTGAATTAACCCAAGCGGTTGAATTGAGGAGGTCAACTAGAGAGAGAAGACCGGAATTACCTGATGACTATGTAGTGTATTCTGCTGAAGTTGACTGTGATGTAAGTGTTGAGAATGATCCTTTATCATTTACTCAGGCTATGAAGAGTGCGAACTCTAAGTTGTGGCATGATGCTATGATTGATGAAATGAATTTCATGGCAAACAACCATGTTTAGGAACTTGTAGAGTTGCCTAGTGGGTCTAAGGCCATTGGCTGTAAATGAGTTTATAAAACCAAGAGAGACTCACAAGGCAACATCGATAGATACAAGGCTAGGTTGGTTGCTAAGGGATTCACTCAAATGGAAGGAATCGATTACAGTGAAACCTTTTCACCTGTATCTAAGAAAGATTCATTCCGTATCATCATGGCATTGGTTGCGCATTTTGATCTAGAGTTGCACCAAATAGATATGAAGATTGCTTTCCTCAATGGTGAACTAGAGGAAGAAGTCTATATGAAACAGCCTGAGGGATTTGTTGCAGAAGAGAAAGAATATTTGGTATGCAAGTTGAAAAAATCAATATATGGTCTGAAACAGGCTTCGCGGCAGTGGTACTTGAAGTTCCATGAAGTAATCACATTATTTGGTTTTGTTGAGAACATCATGGATGACTGTATATACCACAAGGCTAGTGGGAGCAAGATCGTATTCTTGATTTTGTATGTGGATGACATTCTACTTGCTACCAATGATTTGGGTTTATTGCGTGAGGTGAAGCAGTTTCTGTTTAAGAGTTTTGACATGAAAGACATGGGTGAGGCATCTTATGTCATTGGCATAAAGATCCATAGAGATAGAACCCAATGTCTTGTAGGCTTGTCTCAAGAGGCTTACATTGTCAAGATTCTTGAGCGATTCAGAATGCAGAACTGTTCATCTAACGTGGCTCCTATTGAAAAGGGAGATAAATTCAGTCTAAAGCAATGTCCTGAAACCGAGCTTAAAAAGAAACAGATGGAAAGGGTCCCATATGCCTCAGCGGTAGGAAGCTTGATGTATGCACAGGTTTGTACAAGACCTGACATCGCTTTTGCTATGGGTATGTTGGGAAGATACCAAAGTAATCCTGGGGAAGCACATTGGACGGCTGCAAAGAAAGTGTTTAGGTACTTACAAGGTACTAAACACTACATGCTCACATATAGGAGAACAGACAATCTGGACGTAATTGGATACTCAGATTCAGATCTTGGAGGATGCGTAGACACAAATAAGTCTACATCTGGATACATTTTCCTATTGGCAGAAGGAGCTATATCGTGGAGGAGCGTTAAGCAAACTCAAACAGCTCCTTCTACCGGTGATGCTGAGTATATTGCGTGTTTTGAAGCAAGTTCACAAGCTATTTGGATAAGGAATTTCATTGCTGGGCTTAAGATTGTGGATTCAGTCTCTAAGCCAATCAGAATGTACTGTGATAACGCAGCTGCGGTGGCCATAGCGAACAACAAAAGGAATAAGAGTCGTAGCAAGTTTGTCGAACTTAAATTCCTTTGCTTGAGAGAAAGGGTTCAGGATGGCCAGGTTTTCGTTGAACGCATCAGTACATTGGATATGTTGGTTGATCCTTTGACGAAAGGATTGAAGCCGAACGTCTTTGTGACACATGTACCTCATATGGGACTTTGTCCAACTTTTGCTTAGTGGAGGTATGAGCAATGAAATTATATTTTGTGGTTTATCATTTCAAATTTATGATTGTATACATTTGTACTGTTGAAATTGATAAACATTGAGACAGGAACCGAATGAACATTGAGTTCATGTATATTGTGATACCCATTAAGTGATGGTGCTACCTGTAATACATGGAAGGTAATACTCGATCATAGGGGACTTATCGCCATGATTCTTGTAGCATGACATCAGTGTACCTAGACAGGGCAATGACATTGAGTATACGGGCCAAGTGGGAGAATGTGAGATATTTATTATAATATATAACTATTTAGATATTAATTAGGATAATTAATAAATATTTCTGAGTGTGGCCCGTGGTCATTGGGCCCAGTCCAAGGTGGGTAGTGACTCAGTTTATTTAAGGTTAATTTTCTGATGGTGGAAATTAACAATTTGAGAATTCAATCTATCGTACGATTGTTTGCTGAGTCCAGAGCGAGACCTAATTTCTCAGCTCCCTCTCGAAGGTTCCCCACTGGTGACGGCAGTTCACAAGTTGCCATCACTATGCCTAATCACCAGCTGGAAGAACCTGTTGTTCATCTGACAGTGTTTTCTGATTCACAGGTATTGCTGTATTGATTCCAGTTCTTCTCAGATCCAGATCAATAAAGTAATGGCAAGAGGTAATTTAAAGTTTCCGCTGCATCTTATATTTATGTATGTAATAGTCTGGATTGATTATTATGCACTTGAGATGTTTATTTTCTAGCATCCTCCACAAGAAGGCGCAGAAAGACTCAAGTTTGGTCCGCTTCACACCTCCACCGCCGACGTTTGAGCTTGATGAGTTTGCAAGTGACTGAATGTGGCTGAGTTGGTCGGCAGTGATGTAGTAGATCCGACTGATGACGGGGTTGGATTCGGATTCGGCACTGGGTTTCTTAGGAGGATGGAGGTCGGAGACTGGGACAAAGATGCGGTCGATGGAAGGATCGATACGACCGGGCCGCCGTGGACTGAGGAGAGATCGGCGGAAACATGGTCGCGAGGGAAGAGCGGAGATCGTGGGCTTGGCCGACTTGGCCAGGTGGGCCCAAGATTCGAGGAACATGTTGGCGGAGTATGCATCGGCAATACGGTGATCGAAAGAGCATGCCACTACTAACCCACCACACTTGAGAAACGTAGCCTACAATGTGAATATAATAATATTGTAAATTCTATGTATATTTTGTAAATTATGTTTTAATTGTATTTAATTCAATACAATAATAATACTAATAGGGAATACCGCCATCAACAACTTAAACACAATATATAAAACCTTAATTGATAATTGAGACAGAGTCCTAATGTGAGTGTATTCACAGTCATCAGACAACTTCGTAATTGGATAACATGGTTTTCTCTTCATAAGCCTAATTTTATTATTCTGGTGATACAGTTTATTGTTAATTATAATATAGACCGGAAATCATAATGTCACCTGAACAGAAAGCACGCCGTGTTTCTTTTTAGGAACAAGCTTGCCTTCAATGGAATCATCAGGGTTGTACAGGTTGAGGCTTCTTAGCTCCACGTCAGCCTCAGCCTCCACGAAATCAACCCCACGATTGTTGCAGAGGAGCTCCGGTTCGCCGGCGGAGTTGGTCACCACCTCACCCGCTAAGGCATAGAAGGAAACCAGAGCCTCAGCCAAGCCATTCTTCAGAGCCCCCACCACAGCAGTCCTGGTGGCGACTGGCTTGTCGTAGCAAAAGAAAACTCCGACATCTAACGGCGGCAGAAGGAGGTCGAGGTTGGAGAGCGAAAGCCAATGCTCTTGCAATGGCAACACCGCAGCCACCACCTCCTCCTTCCTCACTGTCACTGTAAAGTTGTTTTCTCCGGCTTCGTCAGCTTCAATACCCACCATTATCTAGTTATGATAACTAGGGTTAATATAATCTCCTCTGAAGGCTTTGTGCATGTGAATGATGCTATGAAGGAAGCAGGTTATGCTTTCATGGATTTATATATAGGCAATAGACCCTGGAGAGAGAGAGAGAGAGAGAGAGAGAGAGAGAAGTGGATAATATAATAATGTCGGTATATATATATGTGGTGGTAAAACTACGTATAAGGAAAAAGCATAGGCCTTGTGTAATACTAGTAGTATATTTGTAATACCAACGTGGAACATGTTGTGAATCGAAAGTACATTAATTATAAATATTGTAATGTTTTGATAGAGAATATGTCAGTTCTAATTTGCTTTTTTGACAGCGACTTTTTATATTAAAGCTCAAGAAGCTTTTTTTTTTTCTTTCGCGGCATCATTCCACGCGCATCGGGAATACAAGAAGCTGATTGCTTGAGAGGAAGAGAACGACACCGTATTGAGTTAGTGTGGGAAGGGAAGTGGAGAGGTTATATGCCCGGTGTTGACTGATTGCCTAGGTAAGAAGTTGAGAGAATTTTTGCCCGCGTTACTCCTCTTTAGGTAGAAGTTAAAAAATTAATTTATAGAGATAAAAGAATTAATTTAATTAATTATTTAAAAAATTTGTTTGTTTCACTAATTAAGTACCTCTTTAATATTTAAATTGGAACTATTCATAGATAAACCCTTAACATGTATAATCAATCATGACATTTTAAAAAAATTATAAATTTAAAAAATAAAATAAATTAATATCTTATATTTATAATTAAAATAAATTTTTTAATTAACTCCTACATATAAGTCTCACAAAATATCTGCATCTCTACTCGGCTAGAGGCCTCTACATTGAGGGCTTTCTCCATTGCTCTCTATTTAATTATAACAGCATATTTTTAATTCTAAACACAAATATGACAGTTTTATATTAAAAAATTAAAATAATACAGAAGCTCTTAATAGAGAGGCTCTAATTTAGGCATACTTAAGGAATATCAATTATTTATATTTAGAATCAAAACTATACTGTTTTGATTAAATGGAGAGCAATGGAGAATGCCCTTAATGGAGAGACAATCAGATAGAAGCTACATATATAAGATTTGGTTGAAGAGAGATTTCACCATTATTTATTTGTGTCTCTTTACTTCTTCCTGAGATTTCATCCCACCCTCTTATTCTTTAAATATTCCTCCTGTATTGTTTGTCTTGCTTTTTCTCTCATATTTCTTTTAATATATGGCATCTTTAATTTGGCTTTTCCCTTTTCTCTTTGCGTTGCCCCAACATGCTTGCATGAGCCCTATCGTCCTTGCTTTTCCCCCTATTTTGTCATATATTATTCCTTTTCTCTGTTCAATAATATTTTGTTACATACTACTCCCTCTAATCTTTAATATAAAAATTAGTTGATTAATTTAAACAGATTAAGAAAATTAAATAAATTAGATATTCCTTGTTTGGATCACTTCCTTATCTCTTTTTGTTTGGCCATCAATCTCTAGATTCCCTATCTTCTCTTCCAATCAACATCAAGGACGTTTTAGATTCATTCAATGGCATGTCGATCAATGTTTACACTGACGATTTGGTCGGAATCCATTGATTAAGGTGCCATAAGTAACTGAATTTAAATAAAGTTATATTTCTTGTTAAATTAAGGGACTTATATATGTTTTGGCCAACGAAAGGCATATCACCAGCAAGGACAATGTCTCCAAATGAAAGGTCCAGTTTATTCTGTTAAAACCAAGAATTGTTAAAGAAGAACAACTCCATTGCTGCACTATTTTACACACTATGCCCAATTTCTCTTTTTGCTAACTAAAAATAGCTTTATTAAAACATAAAATCAGTGAAGAGTAGAACAGATATGGCCAAGTACATGAGAACAACTACAAAAGTTACACAAATTCAAAACACAAATATTACCGGAACAATAGATGCAATCAATAGAGAAGAAGGGTAAATACAATGGAGCAAAGATATATAACTCTCCAACATCATGATTTGGATCAATGTACTGATCAGCCACCTTATAGTAATGGGATATGACCTGCATTTGTCATCTTTGAAGCATTGTCTTTATATAGTTGCAGTGTTCCGTTTCAATCAAGCCGAAGTTGTTTGGCAAACGTTGGTCTTTGTCCTTCTTGGAGCTGGCGCTTATAGTATACCCCCTTGCCTTGTAACCATGATTTTACTTATACTGTTGGAAGTTGGTTGTAGTATATCATTTTATGCCCCTAGTTTGTTGGAGGCTTTAATTTAACTATCACTTTGGTAGTTGTACTAGTGATTATCTATAGTTTTTATGTTCTGCTTTGGAAACTTTCCTATAAGTTGGTGTCCATGAGTGCTTTTATCTTATATATATACACACACACACATACTCTCCTCCGATCTTTAATATATGACCCAATTAGAAAATTAATTTTGATCCTAAATATAAGATATATTATCTATATCTATCAACTTTTTCTCAAATTACCACAATTGATATTCCCTCAATAATAATTAAGTAAGAAATAGAGGGAGAGAATTAAGGAAGATAATTAGAATGTTTTAGACAAAATATATCATATTAACTAACTTAATTAGTTTATTTAATCTAATCAAATTAGTTAAATATATCATATATTAAGGACCAGAGGAGTATATATATGCTTATCTTTATGTACTTTTACCTTTTCATATAATATAATTGGCTATGTTACAGGAAAAAAAAATCTAAGGATATGGGTTCTCGTGGAGCTTCGTCCACAAAGCTTGGCAAGCTCATATGATACCGTTACGGGTCTCTAAGTCAGCCACTTGGAGATCCTAATAAATTAAATGCAAAGTTAGGCTTCTCCCAACTAATACTCTTAGTAAAGTTTCTCTGCTGCCACTTGGAGACCCTATTATTGAGGGTCTCTATACTCATATGGCTGCACAAGTAGAGAGAAGAGACACTCCATGTTCAAGAGTGGAAAGTTTTGTAAAATAATATACTCACTCTGGTCTTAAATATAAGTCAAATAACTAATTTATAAAAATTAAAAAATTAATTAAGTTAATTATTTATAAAAAAAATATGTTAGTTTTTGTAAAGCACCCATTCTTGATAAAAAAAAAATTCTTAACATGCACAATCAATAATGAGGGTCTAGGGAAAAAAATTGTCAATCTTAGAAGCAAAATAAATTAAGATATTATATTTAAAATTAAAATAGAGTTCTCTATTATTTTTATATTTAGGATCGGATAGAAGAGAAGAGAGTATGAAACGTGTATGAAGTGAATATAGACCGGTTTTTGTTAGTGACATGAGCATAGACCAGTTTATTTGTACCAAAATATGAGAGTCCAAATTGTAGTGGTGGCATGAATATAGACCTATTCAACACAATAGAAATTTGTTTGAAAGCAAAAGCAGCCTAATTGTCGACATACATAGACCATAACTTACCACAAAATCGGGAAGAAAGAGGCACAAAAGGTGGATGGCTACGGGCATTCATAAAGTGCGTCAGAAACCTCTTACACAAAAAATTAAATGAAACACAGAAAAAAACAATATATATATATGAGATAACTTCAATTTAGACACTTCCACACGTTTTTGGATGGCCGCCTTTCTGACGCCACACTTCAATAATCTCATTTTATCAATTTATTCTTTCATATTTTATATTGTTTGATTGAGAAAAAAACTAGGTAATTATCAACATATCTATAAAAAATAGTAACAAGAAATCGTATTGTTAATATATTGTTAATATTGGGTTAATCTCAACTTTGTATGGATAGGCAGGGTTCATTCTAGTCAATATATATATATCAATATTAATATCAATGTTTTAATAAATATAATAAAATCTATTTTAAGCCTTATACTGTTAATTTGTTCCTAAATCATGAATAGTATTGTTTATCTTAAACTTCCTATAAATAACACAGGTTACATAATCTAGTTTAAATAATGTAATAATCAGTATTTTTTTGTTAAATGAAAACAATTAAGGGAAAATGAATTCTTTAGTGAGAATGATTTAAATCAAAATACTAATATATTTATAAAATTTGCATAATACTGATATTTTCTGGTAAAGGAGAAATAACGCTGTCGGCCCAACAAGGGCATATTAGGTAATTAAAAAAGAAGAAATAACGCTGTCAATATATCGACCAATATATATATATATATATATAATGAAATTTTGTAATAAATTCATGTTTTTTGTAAGTCATAAATAATTAAGACATCTCGTTAATTTCATAAATATTCAACGTGGTGGATTTACACACGTGAATATATTGTCTGCAGAATGATGATATTGACTTATTATTGGTATCCACATGATTCCTCAATGGAGGGGGGATTCCCACCATTCCTGGCCTCAAACTTCTCAAAAAGGACACGATAAATGCATCGCATTGGTATATATGAAATAATTCTGGTTTTATTTTAAATTAATTGTAAATAATATAATTAAACTATTAAAAAGAAAAATATATGTACAAAAAAAATTAGGATTTAATTCTGTGTGATGAGTGTTTTGTTAGGAGAGAATTGACGTATTAATTTTAATTGATGCTAATGAAAACTTTGAAGTAAATAAAGCTAAATCAATAAGATTAAAATTTAATAAATTATACATGTTTCCTTTTTTTTTTCCTTTAGAAAAGAGCATGAAGAAGAACCAAAATTGTTCCTTTCAACATATGGGGTGCAAAAGTGAACACCATCACAAGAATATGAAGACGACAAAACCCTCGTTCATACAAAGGAAAACAACAAGTATTAGAGTATGGACTACATCACACAAAATCGTAGCATCATCAAAAAAGCAAAGGCAAAATAGAGATAGAGAGAGAGATCTAGAGAGATAAAAACAAACAAGTTGATAGTGCTGTAGATTACTGTAAGCTCAGCGTCCATACGTTTACAAGTGGGTAGCTAAGGTAGAGTCTAAGCATATTCCTCATAGAGATTGCTTTCATATAAAGCCTTCCAATCACAATTCTCTCCCTATCTCTTCCCTAAAACACATGGGCAACTACCTAAAGCGCTACGTATATACGTACACTTTCAACACCACCACTCATATACATCTTCTCTTTTTAATTTCCTTCTTATTCTTCTTCTTCTATCTTCATCCCCTGAAAAACCACCCATCACGCATCTTCTCTCTTTTTCCTTCTCAATCTTCATCCCCAGAAAAACCAGAAACAAACACAGAGAGAGAGAGAGAGAAGAAGAAGAAGAAAAAGATCCCAGTTGCCAATTAGTTTCATTGATCTTGAGAGATGTCTGGTGTCCTTCTTTGGGTGGCATCATGTGGGCCCAAAGAGAACGCCATCAACTCTTTGTTGGGAGGATCATCACCTGTTAGAAGTGGTAGTGGGAGATTTTCGCAGAGAACTGTGGTTTCTGCGTTATCTAGTATATTTGCAGACCCTTCGAGATCGTCCGAGGAGAGAGTGTACGAGGTGGTTCTGAAGCAAGCAGCTCTGGGGAAGCAGCAGAAGAATAAAACCCTAGATTTCTACAAAGATGATTACACTGAATCTGATCTCACCAGTGGAGATCTCTTGAATTCTGCTTATGATCGCTGTGGTGAAGTTTGTGCTGAGTATGCCAAAACCTTTTACCTCGGTACGCTTATATATATACACACATACTCTTACTACTTCTCTCACTCATTTTCATGGATTCCTAATTTCCAATGAATGTTTATATATATAGTCGGTTTATTGGTTTACTCCAATAGCTTGCAATTTGAAGAGCTTCTTTATTATCCAGAGAGGATAATAATGATGTCATCTCTATTAAGCTTTAGAGAGATTAAGTATATATTAGATTAGTCTTTTTATTAGAATAGCTTAAAAAAATTTAATAGACCTTCTCTTTAAGTTATATACTTTCAATTCTTTCTCTAATTAATCAATCTGGATTCTTTTTCAATATAATCTAGTAATATAATCTCTTGACCGGAGAGAATTTTACAGAAGAATCAATTAAAATAATTATTAAAAAGTATTATTTGGAATACTTGTGGGGGCGTGAGCTGATTTGTCGCGTTCAAAAACAAATTGCAGGAACACAATTGATGACAGCAGAGAGAAGAAAGGCAATATGGGCAATTTATGGTATGTGTGGTTGCTCTCAGCAAACAAGTTGGCTATAAATTAATAAATGAGTGGTCCATGCATGGTTGATGATCACACACACACATATATATAAGAGTATGAACTAATATAAGAATGAAAAATTGCAGTGTGGTGCAGAAGAACAGACGAATTAGTGGATGGTCCAAACGCTTCACACATAACTCCAAAAGCCTTAGACAGGTGGGAGCAAAGGCTTAGTGATGTTTTTGCGGGTCGTCCTTATGATATGTATGATGCTGCCCTCTCTCATACTGTCTCCAGATTCCCAGTTGATATTCAGGTACTTATATTTTTTACTTGTTCTTAAGGTCCCTTGAAGCTAGCTAGCTTGGAGATTTGTTGTGCATGATCTTCATTAAATTTTGAAAGAAAATACATAAGTGAGTTTCAACAATATTTCTTATTTTAACTTTTAAAGTGTTTCATGCGTATAAAAGTCCTTTTCACTTATGCAAGTGATACTCCTAATGACCTCATATCCACATAGGATGCTATCTCTACAATTGTCTTTACTACTTCTAGGCATCTATATTTTCTTTTGGTTTCGTGAGCACACTGCTTACAAGCAGGGATCAAATCTTGGTAACTGCCACCAAAGGATGGCCCACATGCCAATGCACCACAGAGGTGTTGGGATATCTATATTATTATTAGAGTCTTGAAGGACTTGAGACATGAACTTGTTTTCATACAAACAATTTAAACACGCTCACACACACACAAATGTCAATATTAGGCCTAAGTTTGAACCTAGGACTTTCTCCAAACGTGACAGGTTGCATTGCCACTGGAAAACTAGCCGTTGACATCTTATATTGAACTTAATAATACTTATTTGACCCAAAATTTTTAGATATTATTTCTACTTATATATTTCTTCTTTAGATTAGTTCTAAATTGATGTGTGCGTATGAATTATTCACTCATATATAGTTAATCTCAATAATGATAGCCATTCAAAGACATGATAGAGGGGATGAGGCTAGATTTGAGTAAGGCAAGATACAACAACTTTGATGAGCTGTATATGTACTGTTACTGCGTTGCTGGCACGGTGGGGCTCATGAGTGTGCCTGTAATGGGCATTTCTCCACAATCCAAGGCTTCCACTGAGACAGTTTACAATGCTGCTTTGGCCCTTGGCGTCGCTAATCAGCTCACCAACATCCTCAGAGACGTTGGAGAGGAGTAAGCTCCTTCATTATTATTTCATTGCTAAATCACATAGATTTATACGATTAATTAAACTATCTATATTTTTGCCTTTAAAGGAGTTATAAGCATCTAAAGAAAATATACTCCTCTCTCTATGCTCCAAAGAGCTAATCAACTAGTTTCGATAAATTAAAAAAATTAGGTAAATTAGTTGTTTGTAACAAATATGATGTTATTTTCCTAAAACACCATTGTCTAAATTTTTTATTTATTGTTAAGGGAGTATCAATAAAGATAGTTTGAAAAAAGATATTCCTCCAATCCTAAATGTAGTTGATTAGGAGGTTAGTTTTAGTTCTAAATATAAGACTTCGCTTCACTTTAACTTTCATTTTTTAACATTTTTTTCTAAACTAATTTATCTAATTTATAAATTAGATCAGGCAGCATTTGTTATAATTAGCTAATTTATCTAACTTTTTTAATCTACTCAAATCAGTCAAATAACTCTTATATTAAAGAGCGGGGGAGTAATAAATATGGGAGAAATGTCTTATATTTAGAATTAAGGCCAATGCCCAACTAGCTTCCACGTTTATGACCAAAAAAGTATTAGTTTTTAAAGTTGTATGATTACTTCTCAATTTTTTTTATGGTGCCTATAGCTCCATATATATACACATGAATAAAATTAATGACTCACTTCTCATGCTATTCTGAATCTTATATATGTATATAGTGCTAGAAGAGGGAGAGTATATCTGCCACAAGATGAGCTGGCACAAGCAGGCCTATCAGATGACGACATTTGGGAGGGGCGAGTAACCAACAAGTGGCGGAATTTCATGAAGGGACAAATAAAGAGGGCAAGGATGTTTTTTGACGAGGCAGAGAAAGGAGTAGGAGAGCTGGACTCAGCAAGCAGATGGCCAGTGTGGGCGTCATTGTTAATATACAAACAGATATTAGATGAGATTGAAGCCAATGATTACAATAACTTCACAAAAAGAGCTTATGTTGGAAAAGCTAAGAAGCTCTTGTCTCTTCCTTCAGCTTATGCCAAAGCTCTTGTTGGACCACAAAAGCTTACGACTCAAATATTTAAGACATAATAAATTAATAATTATGATTATTCATTTTTACGTTTTTTTGCTTATTATAAGTAAGCTGCAACAACAATCTTTAATTTTGAGCTTTTGTAGATTCTATATATTCACTAGTTAGATTTTAGAAAAGCAATCATTTGTGTAAATTAAATTACTTAATGTATATGATTAAGCTCCTATACTATATATATGTTCTCAGCTTCAAGCTCTCAACTTGCACCAGCCATTGCAGAAAGCTCACTGGCTTTTCTTGTCTTCTTCTTCTTCTCTTCGCCATTGACCATTGTTGCTTCTTGTTCGGATATATGACCAAGAAAGTCCGTTTTCTCATTTGGTTTCAGAAAAGAAAAAAGAGAAGGGCAATTTACTCTTTATTCTTAAATGTAGAACTTTATAAATATTAAAAAAATTAGTTAAATTAATAATTATTTATAAAAAATATTACGTTGGCTTTCCTACTATTGGTTAGGGAAATAGGACACCTTCCTAATCAAATATAGAGATTAAATTATCATTTAATTGATTGATTGAATTGAAGACTAAGCAGGAGATATTTCTTAATAAATGAGAGATATACCACCTTCTAAAATATCGTTGACTTTATGCTATAAATAAGGGTGACTCCCTTAGGTATTCATTAGCCTTTGAGTTATCTAGGTATATCTCCTTGTTTTTCTTTTTCTCGAGTGTGGTATATCTGTACCATTCTATTTGGACACGTGTTAGGGAGCTCATCAAAATGATGAGCGCCTTTAACTCTTTATATATGAATCCACCAGATAAAAAATTATTTTAATAGATAGATGATCTAAAATAAAGATAATCAATTTTTTTAAAATAAATTTTTTATTTAAAAAAGGTCAATTAAAAAGAGATTAAATTTGGAGATAAAATTTAAAAATAATTAATTAATAAACTATTAATTGATGTGATAAATAATATCACCTCTTAAATATAATAGGTTCCAATCATAGAAAGTATACTTAGAAGAATATGAAAATTATTTATGTTCTAAATTTTAAATTGTGAAAGAGATTATATTCCATAAGTAATGGAGGAGATTTATGGTTTTATTTAATTTATTCAAATACTAAATACACTTCTTTGATATTTTCTTTAGGAGATATCAAAAGCTGAAGTTTGAATCCCTTATGCATCACAATCACTTGGGAACGAAAGCTGATAGATTCAGACTAAGACCACCTCTTCTCATGATGGCATTTGCAGAAAAAGTTTCTGCTCCTTCAGCTTGATTTTGATGATGATCAGTTTTCGGCGCAGAGCTTGAAGAAGAAGAAGCTTCTCTTGCAGCAGAATACGCACCACCCAACGTTAAATTCGCAGCAAAAAGCTCCTCTTTACGATCGCGTAATTTCAGTCTCAGAGCTTCAAACAACTCGTTCCACTTCATCAGCTCATCTCTGTTATTGATCTTCTCGATATCTGGAAGATCCTTCATCTTCTTCTTCAGTTCCTTCTCTCGTTTCTTCTCTTCCTGCAACTGTTCATTCAGATCGTTGTATTGCTTGTTCAGTCCCGCCATCGTTGCTTCTCGTCGGGCCCTTTCTTCAGCAGAATAAGAAGAGTCACGACCGATAGGCGCCGGAGTTGCTGAAGAACCAGGGATGATTCTGTTGAGAATTGATTCAGTCGAAGGATTGCCGAACGAGTAGGGTTTTCCGCCGGGAGAGAAGATGATGAGCGCCATCTCGACGGCGCACAAGGTACAGAGCTCGCTGGCCTTTTTGAAGACTGAATAGCGCCGCTTGGAGAAGGCGACATGCTTGGTTTTGTTTTCTGTGATCAGTATCGTTCTGTTATTCTGCCTTGGTCGTCTCGCCATTATTGTTGATTCTTGCAGAAGCTTCAGAGGGTAGCAGTAGAAGAAATTCAAGTGGTGAGAAGAATGGTATTAATGAAAGAGAGATCTGAATTTATTAATAGCTGCTTAGAGACTTTGATTCTGACTTTGAAATGTGCTCATGTCATCGTCTCATTGGTCCACTTGGTTTTCTTTCCATATTTTTTTTTTGCATTTGAAACAATAATTATTTACTGTCTTTACTTAGGTCATATTTTTTTATATAAAATATAAAATTTGTAGTAATTAAGTAGCATGGTTCAAGAAATAAAAATAGTACAATATTTTTTTATATAACTATATGAATGGATCAAATCCCCTTCTACTAATGTCTACAATTTTTTTTACTTCTTTTAACAGTAATACACAAGAAAAAATATCTAATTATAAAATAAAAGAGAATACGATGCTATTAATGACTAAAAAAGCAGTAAATCTCTCATCATAAGGTGAAAGAACGAAAGGAATTCTCTCAAAATTTCTCACATAAATACTTTCTAAAGAGCATTTTCACAAACATTAATTTCTCATGAAGATAAAGACGTGATAACCAAATAAGTATAAAGTATCAAATTTGAGGATGTATGAATATATAAAAAAATATATGAGAAATATATCATCAATTATCTGTCTTAACAAAACTCAAATATGATCTAATCTCAAATAGTTATTACATAAAAAAGATGTAATAAAAATTTTATTTTGATCATTTAATTTAAATTTTTTTAACATATGAATAATAATAAATGAGACATAAATATGAGTTAAGACTAAATCAATATATTAAATGTTTATTTTAGCAGACGGTCCAATTGTAATATTTATCTTATTCAAGTTTTTGCATTTCTTGAAAGTTGTGTTTTTTTACTCACCCAATTCACCGGAACTTTATCCCGACTACATCCGGATCTGACCCGCGTCGAGCCCTTGGCTATGGTGAGTGAGTCTCCCAACAGGAATTTTCTGCATACGCCAAGACTCAAACTCGAGACCTCGCTTAACCGATACCCAGTCGCTTACCACTCGGACTAATCCCCATTGATTAATATAAAGTTGTTAATAGCACCTGCGGACTATTTAGATTTAATCATAATGGTCCAATATATTTTTGCTATTTTTTTATGTTTTATAATTTTAAACTTATAAAATCCAAAGTAAAAAATAATATCTTAATTATAAAAACATTTTTTAGAAAATAATCACAAGAGAAAAATAAAATTGAAATAAAAAATATAGACATGCTACTTAGATAACAAGAGCACAGTGATTTTGTTTTCCAAATAACTAATGCAAGCGTATGTTTACATCTGGCCAGTTGACATAGGGTGTGTTTGGAAAATATCCAAACCGCAATTTTAAAAGGATTTTTGGCCCAAACCTCAGTTTAGGAAAATTTCAAAATAAACAGGCTTATTTATCTATAAGTGCTTTTGGACAAAACCATGGTTTTGAATAAGCTATTTAAAATAGCTTTTTCAACAGTAAAAGCATTTATGGACTATCCAATTACTATCTTATCCCTACTTTTTTTACACACTCTCTCCTCTCTCCTACTTTTTCTTACACCCTCTCTCCTTTCTTCTCTCTTCCTTCTCTCCTCTCTCTTCTCTTTTCTCTAACTCCCTCCTCTCTCTTACTTTAAATCAAATCATACCCTTTTTGGTAATTTACCACCATAAAAATCATTCTAAAAATAACTATCCAAACACCTATTTATTCAAAACCACTTTTTTTTCATAAACTCTTCTCTAAAAGTCCTTTTTCCATAAGTTGTCCATAAGCCCTTTTTTTTCATAAGCCCTTTTTCAAAATCCTATCCAAACAGGCCCATAGTCATTTGTATACTATTGAGAAGAGCTTTTAACACCATGTCACCCTCACCTACATATATATATTCATAATATTTCATTTTTTTCCAATGAAAATCTTGGTGTATTCACATGTACACTACTATTAAGTTTGATATTAATCGTAGTGTGATCACTCAAACCATAGGTTTGTTGGGGCATATTATAATTAATACTTACCAATTAAATCAATTTTACTTTAACTAATTAGAGTTAGGTCTATAAAAAAATTAATCTTATATAATGTAGATAATTAATATTTAAATTTTTATTAAAGAGGTGTCCATATTTAATATAGGTCAATAGCGTTTTAAATAGAATTATTTTTAATAATAAAAAGATAATTATATTTAGAGAAAAAAAATTAACTTTATTTTAGTAAATGATAGGGCCTTAGCCCTCCAAATCATAGGGATATATACATGTTATTAAAACTTTGAAACATAATCAAATGTTGTAGATGATGTAGGGTGTGTTTGGAAAACACCTAAATCGAGGTTTTAAAAGGGTTTTTGGCCCAAACCTGGGTTTGGAAAAATTTCAAAACAAACAGGCTTATTTATCCATAAGTGCTTTTGGACAAAACCATAGTTTTGAATAAGCTATTTAAAATAGCTTTTTCAACAGTAAAAGCACTTATGGACTATCCAATTACTATCTTACCCCTATTTTTTCTTACACCCTCTCTCCTCTCTCCTACTTTTTCTTACACCCTATCTCCTCTCTTCCTTCTCTCCTCTCTCTTCTCTTTTCTCTAACTCCCTCCTCTCTCTTACTTTAAATCAAATCATACCCTTTTTGATAATTTACCACTATAAAAGTCATTCTAAAAATAACTATCCAAACACCTATTTATTCAAAACCACTTTTTTTTCATAAACTCTTCTCCAAAAGTCTTTTTCCATAAGTTATCTATAAATTCTTTTTCAAAATCTTATCCAAACAGGCCCGTAATTCCAAAACATTAGACTTTTGAGAGAACATGAAGAATGTCTCCGTATTGTATCTGTACTTTAATTTGTCATGAGCAATTTTTATATAAATACATTAAATTGTAGTACTTGTTCAACAAAAGGTCAAAGTAATAATAAAAAGAACAAACAAAAGGCAAAATAAAATGAAGGATGCAACCCATGTCATGTCAAGATTACTGTCTCTCACAGGTGGCCAAATCTCTTTGGAGGATTGGGGATAATCCGCTGACGGCCCACCATGAGATGCTATGAACTCCTGAACACCAGAACAAATCTCTTCCAACCCAACTGGCGCGGCGGTATCCAACACCATCTTCGGCACGTTACCCCCATCGTACTCCGTGCACCCACCGTACCCTTCCAGCAGCCTCTCTAAATCATACACACATATATAGATACTTATCCTATATTAGGATGGAGGGAAAAATATAAAGATTTTTTTAATAAAATAATAAATATTTACTATTTTTATATATTTTTTTCTTTTTAGTATTGTTTTTTCACTACCTTTCTTACTATTAAAACATAGAGTAAAGGCCACAGGTTCTAATATCTATAAGGGTGGATTCTTCAAATAAAAAAAGTTACTTAATTTATTAGTATTACAAATTGTAGATGACTCTGAAAAATTTTGCACTCTAAACATTAAAAATAATTAGTTTAAATTTTAAAATAATTTAGGATACTCTTAATTAAATAGAAAAATTATAGATTATTAGGGTAGAAGTTTAGTTTTGTGAATGAATTTGATGCAAGTAGTATAAAATGTTTTAAATTTAATTTTGTAGTACTTAGTTGTAGATAAATGTATAAAAAAATGGTGTGATTTTGTATAGATTTCCATTATATATAAATGTAGAGGATGACGATAATGAACTATTTAACAGAGCATGCCAATGGCAATATCTATCGAACGGCGTAATATGGAAGTAATAAACGAAATATGGTGAACAACGGAGAAATTAGTCTGAATGATAAGCGACTCGGTATCACTTAAGCGAGGTCTCGAATTTGAGTCTTAGCGTATGCAGAAAATTTTCGTTAGGAGATTCACCTACCATAACTAGGTACGCGATGCGGGTCAAATCCGGATGTAGTCAGGATAAAATTCTGATGAACTGAATGAAAAAAAAAATACGGTGAAAACAATAAATTGGGCAAAGCGGCCTTATTGATACAATCATAAAGGGTTTAAAATGTATATATTTATTTAAAGTGAACTAGTATGTAATTGTCCTATTTTTATATTTTTTTCCAAATTAATATCGATCGTACACGCACACACTTATAAAACAATTCAACAGTGAACAAGTTACATTGTTCAAATTTGATAAAATATTAACGTTAAATGTTACATTAAAACTTTTATAAATTATATGAAGCATAGACATAGTTTCTTAAATTACAAGAATTAAATTTAAAACTGAACATAATTTTATAAACTAAATATAGTTTTTCTCTTCTTTTATGTTAGGTGTATTCTTTTAATACGTAAAAAATAAGTTTATATGAGTTGATATCGGTACTTATTAAAATCAGGATATATATCTATACTCAAATAATATTTATAGAGATATTTATAAATTATTTATAAATAAAATTTTTATATCGATAACAATATTTAAACCTATGGCTTTATAAATTATGAATTAATTTTTTAGTAATTAGATCAATTTTTGTTAGTTGTTAGGTGAATTCTTCTTTTTCATCAATTTTGTTATCAATTTAAATTCTCCATGTTATAATTTTCTTTTTAGCATATTAGTTTTGGTATCATACACACCAAAATTTCATACATAAGAAAGCTTCAATATCATATGGATACTTTAGTCATAGAAATAATTATAGAATTTATATGGGATGTTGGAGCACTCGTCTACACCCACATAGAGACACTCTATATATAATATCTAAATTCTATAAAAAAATTATACTATAGGGGTAATCTGTTCCCTTGTGGCACTCAATGGGTCAGGCATATTGATGATGACAAGTTGAGATTTGGTCTTATTTTCTGCAGGCCATTCTTCACCATTCATTTATTTATGATTTTTAAAAAAATTAAAACCAATTTATATTTACATATAAGGTTAATGATCAATTTCATGCTAATAACATTTTTTCTAGAATCAATATCACTTTAAAAATATTAAAAAACTAGTAAAATTGTATCATTAATTTTTAATATTTTTAATAGATATAGGTGATATTATTCATTTTTTAATACTTTAGAAGTGATATTGATTTAAATTATGATTACCAATATCTCATATCCTAAAACTTCTGGAGACAAAATTGACTTAACTCTATCTCTATATAAATATACATAAAAATTAGCTTGATCTTAGATTGTGGTATTATCTCCTGTTTTTAATATAAGAATTTATTATAAAGTTAAATTTAATTCTAAATATAAGATTTTAATATATTTTATATCTAATATTTATTTTTTAAAAAATTAATTTATCTAAATTATAAACTGATATATTATCTAATGTTATATTGGAGTACTTTAAAAATATCATATAATATCTATTATAATTAATTGATGATATAATTTAATTAATTAGCTTTTATATTAAAAATAGAGAAAAATAATAATTTTTGTCGTTGTACTCACATGTACTTATCTCTATTTTTTTGTTACAATAAAGTTTAGGTAGGTTTGACACTAGTCCCTACTAAGGTTAGAGCACTGCCCTATGGCTCAGAGAGTGCTTACAAGAGACTTACGAGATCGCTTACTAAAAGAGCCCTCATGACGGTAGTATGAATCAAACTTGTGTTTTTATAAGATACAAACTCGTTATTTACTATCTGTGCTAACTCTTAGCGGGACTTATCTTTATTTTTGTCAGTTGTCAGTGTCTCCCAAATCAGAAAGGGTTAAGGTGCACTTAACACCCTAAAATAATTTTGGTAGTGCAATTGACACCTTGAAATAAATTTTTAGATACGATCAGCACCTTTCACTAACTTCCGTTAAAAAATTCTGCTAATCTTGTCCACATAAGCTTTTTTATTTTCCATGTCATTCTTTAAAATCCACCTCTAAAAATGTTTGTTCTTCCTTTTAAATTAAAAAAAAAAACAGAAATCTGCCCAAAAACTTCATCTTCTTCCTCATGAAAACTGTGCACTGTTAAAAAAAAAAAGAAGAAATCTGCTCAAAAACTTCAACCATTAAACCATAGGACATTGTGTCGTGCGAGGGAATTTGAGTAAGAGCGACAATGAAACTAAGTTTTGATCGATATTGGGGGCCGATGTCACTGAGGTCATTGTGGAGAAAGGAGGTAGATCTGAGTTGTGCTTGAATGGTGTATTTAAATGAGAAGATAAGGAGGTACTGAGTTGCGTTTAAATGGAGAAGGCCTATCGCCGCCGTACTTGTCGTCCTTCATTGACTCATCGTTGCCGTTATTGTTATCGCTATATCTTGCTATTGTCGTCCTTACTGTTGCCGTACATTGTCGTTGTTGTAGCAGGCTGTCGCCGAAAAGAAGAAGATTGAAGTTCTTGAGATCTCTAGTTGTGGTTTGTGCTTGACCTTCATAGATCTAAAACCTCGCTGAAAATGTTCACCTTGATTAGTCTTATCGTCACCATTTCTTCCTTATTCTTGATTGGTCTCGTTCTCTCTCGCTTTTAGTTTGGGATTCCGGCTAGAATGTTTACCTTAAATATTGGTGGGTTCTTTTTGAACCGTTATGGCTGAACGAGAAGGAGGGAGAAAAGATACAAATGTAGAAGTGGGAGAGGATTGGGAATTTGGAGAAGCTTCATGCAAGGAGAATGTTGAAGAAGATGAGTTGGGAGAGAGAGATTTGGGTGAAGATTAATGGGAGTGTGAATATGAGTTTGAAGGATTCTTTAAAAATACTTAACTCCCCTAGAGATTGAAGCTCGTGTTATTCCTCCTTCATCACACTCAATGCTACTATTTTATTTTTTTGTAAAAAAATAATTTTCACAAATGGAATTTAAATAATGACATTGAAAAAAAGTTGGTATACCTAAAAAATTGTCCTATTAAAATTACTTCTAATGTATAACGCGTTAATTAATATAATGTCCTATTAAAAAAGTTGATAAACATTAACAGAAATTAATATAACGCGTTAATTACACCTAAAAAATTATTTTAGTGTATCAATTGTCCTATTAAAATTACTTCTAATGTTGGTATACCTTAACCCAATCAGAAAAACATTATGGGCTATGAAGGAATAGCACATGAAAGAACGCGCGCGCGCGCGTATATATATATATTAAAGAAAACTATAAGAAAATAACAGAAATAAATAATAAATAAAGCACAAAATGGAATCTTCTCAGAAATATAAATAATTAATTAATAAACCATTATTGGCTGGGAACCTTTCTATTTTTTCCTCCGTCCTTAAAAATATTGGAATGACAGGTATGGGTATGATAATGCAACATATTTAATATAAAAAGGTTGCATAGTTTGATTTATGATTTCACAAGATTGATGTGATTCTTCTCATGATTCTCATGCCACACAATTTGTTTTAACTATTAATTTAATTATAAAAAGTTATTTTTTAGTCCTTATTATTTCACTTTAAATTTATGGGAATGAAGAAAATATTTTCAGGAGGATGACTTCTAATCGAGCATGACAATATTTAAATATGATTAATATAAAAAATTATAATAATTGTTATTTTATTTTGTTTTTATATCATATTGATAACCTAAACTTGGACTCATGCGTGGCACTGAAGGCATGGAGGTCTATTATAATGAGAAAGAATTAATTTTATTACAAAAAAAAATTAAAGGTTATTTACTCTATTACTCAAATAATTGAATTTTAATAGTCAGATTCTGCCATAAAATCCTAAATCGGGGAGCTAAAAGATTATTAAGTCGATCCAAATTTAGAGAGTATATTCTATAGATTAGGGATAATATATTAGAAGATCGTAATTTTTTTATGTATTAACTTATTTTCGTAAGTCATATTTAATCTTGGAATTAGGTTAAATCACATGAATGCTTATGTAATGTAACCTTATTTTATCTCAATATTATCATTTTGCCTTTCCCTTAAAAAAAAAGTTAAATCACATGGACTTATTAAAGGTTTCCCATACAAATGACATTATTCATATTCATGAGTGGTACTAATAAATTGATCTAGTATAAGAAGTTGATATCTCATAACATGGTGAACCAAAATTTAAATTTTTATTAAAAGATATACTTATATTTAATACCTAATAATATCTCGAATAATATTACTTTAAATAAAAAGATATTTATGCTTAACGAGAGAATTCATATATGTGATAATTTATAAATATTACTTTAAATAAGAAAGATATTTACTTTAAATATATATTTATTGCATGAAAACTGGAGTAAAAAAAAAAACTGGGGCATATAAAATATAAAAAATAATTATACAATAAAACATCAATGTATCCTTTTCCTTTTGCCAACAAAACATTAATTAATGTATTTAGTAATGTGGGTATAATGGGTTATATAAATAAATACAGGGGGAATCAAACCTTTAATCGATTTCATTGATGTTGGGCCTATCTCTTTCCACATTCACGTGAAAACGAAGCACCATCAATCTGCTTGCTCTCTTCAGCCCAACGTCCCTCTCTCTCTCACCCTCTATGCCTTCTAGCGTTGTCGCCTCGTAAGCCCGAAGCTCTCTGCCGTTTCTCTCTCCCCACCAAACGATTCCCTTTCCAGCAAAACTACCGGTGACTTTTCTTCAATTCGGGTAACACACTCTTTCTCTCGCTCTCTCAGATGAGAAAACTGCCTTTTTGCTTTCTGCGATTATAGTGTTATCATTCATTATGATGCGCAAACCGGATTGTATTTGTCTGTTTTTGATTCCCGGACGCAACATGACTCTCTTTCTGTTTCAGTCATGCCTCTTTCATGTTCTGCAACGGTTTTCTTTTAGGGATTTGCTATTATAAATCCCTTTTTTGGCCGTTTCTATCTTCTATAGAACTTTCTGGTGAGGAATATATTGCTGATGGTATTCCCTTTACAGTGGCTTGCTCTGGAAACTGACTGAATATAATTATATTCGGGAAACAATACCTTAGGTTCTTCCTAAAAGGGCCGTGCAGTGTACCCCAATTACTCTGTTTGGGAAATTACAATATCTTTTGCTTTGACAAGCTTGCATGGACTCAAATGCGATATATTGAGAGGTCTATGTACTTCCATTTTATTGCTTTTCTGTGTTGCATCAGAAGGTCTTGCTATGATTTCCTTTTCAAAGCTCTTTTTTTTTGTGTGCAAAAATTCATCAGCTATACTGATATCAAAAGAAGTAATATGGTAGGATTTAGGTTACTAAATTGTGTCAACTCGATTGCAATAATATATTATCAATGTTTTTGATTTAAAGGAACATATTATAATTTCTCTTCCCCTAGATTCTCAGGCTGTAATGTCATCGCCATTGATTTTAATATTTTTTTTTCTTTGCTTCTATTGTTAGGGGACGTGTTATTTTAATTTCCACGATACTGCTGTTACGTAAGCATTTTCACATCAAACCCTACCTTTGTTGAATTTATCAAGCCTATGGTTTATGCTGTTGTTCCATGTAGTTCCCCCAATATAAGGCCACGGCTTAGTAATGATTTTTGTGTCTAAGCCAAATACTATCCAAAGTTTAAGCCAAATCATGCTGGGATTTATCTATAGCTGCAAGCTTTCTGTATCTTCTCCTGAAGCTTGCATTAAATCATGTTATAGGAGACGCAAGAAAAGGTGATTGCAAACAAGCACAAACAATCTTTAGAAGACTTCTCAACCAAGGTTGGAGGTGCAATGTTGAATTCTAAAGAAATGATGGCATTTAAGTCATATCAAAATCAGGCTGAATTATTTGTGAAGGAATATTTACTAGCTGACCCTCTGATTCCATATACTTCAATTGTTGGTGGCGTTTTCACTTGTAAGATGGTATGTTGTCCTTCTAACAATGCCCTTATGGCATCGTAAAGTCATTCTGATCTCAATGATGTTGTAATATGCATTTTTATTATTTGATCTTATGTTTATCTCTTAGTTGTCTTTCAGTTCTATGATCTTACACAGCTGATCAGTACAGTTTACTTTAAGAGCTATTCGAGCCTCTCAAAAATCCAACGCATTGAGTGGAATAACCGGTGACTGGATTTTCTATTTTGTCAAAACTCTTTCATGTTGTTTCTCATGATGTGAGATATTAATGAATTCCTTTATTCTTTTTGCAGTGCTATATCAACTGTTCATGCCATTTTTATTACGGCTATGTCTTTGTACTTTGTATTTTGCTCAAGTCTATATTATGAATACCAATCTACTGACCTTACTGTTCGAACCTCTTCATTGTCTACATTTGGGCTGGGGGTAAGAATGCTCTGGTTCTTTTTGTTCTTTTCTTTTTTAAGTTCTGATTGGATTTTTTCCATTTAATACAACTGTTATCTGAAGTAGATCCATGGGTTATATTCTTTTTCTGTTGTACCATACACGAGTTGAGTAATTCCTTAATCGAAGTTACACAGCTTGTGAGTTGTGATGGTATAGAGGATTTACATGGTTTGAAGGATAGAGTCCTTAATAGTCTATAAATGAATCTTGCTTCATTGGTTACTTATTTCTTAGTTCACTTCCATATGATGTCTGTATGGGATGTTAAGCAATAGAGTCCTTCATGACGGAGTATTTTGATATTGCCAGTAAAATTCTTAAGTACACACTAAGACAATAAACCGTGAGAATACTTGCATAACAAGATGGTAAAGAAACAATCTTGTAGACCTATGGAAATTCAGGGAATCAGAACTAAAGAAACTAGAATATAATGATGTCCCTCTATTACTTAGATGTTGGACCAATGGATCATCAAGAGATGCTCTTGTCGTGCCAATGGCTTTGTGGCCTAGTATGAAAGCTCCTCTATAAGTAGGAGGTCATGAGTTCGATCCCGCTTGTAATCTTAAGCCGTTAGTGCTTGTCTCTTTAATTTAAAAAAAGCACACAAACAGAGATGCTCTCATCTTAATTTAGAAGCATGCATACTTGTCAAGTAAAACTATTTGTAGATTTCTGATAGGAATATTGCGTTATAAATGCATTTATCATTCTTTATGGCCATGGGCAATGGGAACTTGCATTGATGGATAAGCTTTCTCAAACCCTGTATTTTGACGGGGTTTAGGAGTTTCATGCAACAGTCTAGATAAATTAGGGGAAATAATCTTCTAGACTTCTCACAAATCATCTGAAATATTGAAGTCCTTGGTGGAGAGCCATCTGAGAAGAAGTTTTAAGTCCAAGCATCAGCCTTTAGCTCTTGAAACCAGCCCCATGTTTTGCTACTGCGCAGTCTTTAGTTTATGTTACGTGTCTTTTGCATTCTCTTTTATGGTCTCCTGTCTGTGATGCTTAGGTTGTAGTTTAATTTATTTGAAATGTCACTTGGTATTCCAATTGCTTTGGATGACTGAGATCTACTAGAAATGCTATGTAATAATTGGTGCAGATTATGAGAGGCTCAGAGCTCTGCCTTTTTGACGTAGAGAAGAACCCACTCCGAAAAGCTATTTTAGTGAGATGGCAGAGCTTTGCTTTGTATAGGAGTTCTGTGTCTTACACTAAGCTGATATGAGATAACCATTTTTTGTGTCACTTGTTACTGTCCATATTAAGTAGAGGAGCTTAGAGCTTCTGCTGGTTTAGAGGGTGAAAAAAGTGAAATGGTGATTGTGATTAGATTATAGTAAATTATTTATCTGTAAAGGGAAAGTTATCCCCTCTTCACTGCCCAATCAGTCCGATCTTTTCTTGAAATCAGCTTCCCTCTTTCTGGCTCATATGCCTTACCTTTTAAATGACTTTCCTCTTGATTTCAAATGACCAGCATAGATTAAATGAATGATTTAACTTGAGGGATCTTTCATTAGTGGTCGCGAATGATGAATCTATGCTCATCTTTATGATTTGCTCCTATGGAACCAAGATTGAAAAGATTTATGAATAGAAAATACCACTTGAATATTCTACCATACTATGTATTGAAGAATCAGTACGTGAATTTTTTAATGAATTTGAAAACAAAATGTATTGGGAAGTAATACGTTTTTAACTCTGAATGAATCTATTTATGTCAAGGGTCCTGGGATATGTAGCTGCTCTAGACTTAATTTTACCACCTTTGGAAATCCTTAATAGTAATAATACGCAACATGTAGCTAACCTTTTCTATAGTTGTTTGGATGGGGACTTTTTTTTTTAAGTGTAAATCAGGTGACTGAAATCAGAATTCATTCGTTCTGCTTGATGTTCATGTTATCTTTTAGCTGTAAATTTTTGCCTAAGGATTTCGTCTACTTCATTTGTGTGCATGCTTACAACGTAATTTGTATATTTTCTCTATGTTTATTGCCTATATTATTTGGTCTGTGCTGTTCTAAAAGCCTTTTTATGTTTTAACTTGTTGCAGATTTCTGTTGGATACTTCATTGTTGACCTTGGGATGATATTTTGGTTTTATCCTTCTCTCGGTGGATATGAGTATGTAAGGATAATATCTTCTAACTTTAAAAGAATATAAGGCTATACTTTATTATTAATTTGAGAATATACAATTTAAGTCATTTTAAGTTATATGCGCCTAACTGGAGATGATTATTGATCAGAGTTGGGTTCCCTCACCCCCATGTTTTCTTTTGGTTGTGGTTAGGATTTAACTCGTCTTCATATCAACTTTGGTTCAGGTGATTCATCATCTACTTTCCTTGGTAGCAGTAGCATATGCAATGTTGAGCGGAGAGGGACAGCTTTACACTTACATGGTCCTTGTGTCTGAGACAACAACTCCAGGGATAAATTTGAGATGGTAATCTTAATCTAATAATTTAGCTCAATTGAAGTTAGCTCAATGGCGTCGTATGATCCATGTAGCCGACCCCATTTAATGGGATAAGGCTTGTTGTTATTGTTGTTGTTGTTGAAGTTATGAAATAACTGTCTTTGCTAATTCAGATGTTGCGTTTTCTCAGGTATCTTGATGCAGCTGGAAAGAAAAGATCCAGAGCTTATCTTGTAAACGGGGTTGTGATATTCTTCGCATGGCTGGTGGGTTAACTCATTGCAACTTGGAATTTATTTGTGTTACTCTGATCCTGTTTTCAAATCTCATCATGTAGAACATTAAAATTCTTATTCTTGTACGTGCTTACTGAGATATTCTATCTGCAGGTTGCCAGAATACTTTTGTTCATTTACATGTTCTACCATGTGTACTTGCACTTTGACCAGGTAATATAACTCACCGAATTTCAAACAGTAAGTCGGGAGTGTGACGTGTTATAGCTATCAGATCTTGAGTTCCAATTTTTTTGTCCGAAAGTGTCAAGTGTCACATTGTTTCCCAAATGCTCAAGAACTGTCCTACTGATTCCATCATGTCAAAAACTGGGTAATGAAAATTATATCTTAAAACAGACCAAAATATAACAAAATTAATTGGTAAACTTCTGTTAGATAAGGATCAATCAATCACTCAGGGCACATGCGGACGATAGAATTATAGCAGATAGTGATTTGATTGGGTTACTCAATGCAGATGCTGACTTTATATTCATAGCATGTTTGTAACTACTACCAGATAGATTCTTTGGTAAACCCAATTTATGAAAGATTATTAGATTCTGTAAAATCAATCATTATAGGCTTCAAACTGGTTTTTCTACATTCACAAAAATGAATGTATATAGTGCATTTTAAAGAGACAAGGAGAAAAAAGACTATAGGTGTAAAGGTGGAATATGAAGCTATATGTATTTTTGGTATACTTTTCTCTCTAAATGCAATAATATGGGTGATATAATTTGGATATTCTTACACACCATCGTTTAATTAACCAACAGGTTAAGAGAATGCAGACCATGGGGCAATTATTAGTACTAATTGTGCCTGTGGTGCTAGCGATCATGAACTTGGCATGGTTTTCAAAGATCATCAAAGGATTGAGGAAGACATTGGCGAAGAGGCAGTAAAATTCAGAAGATGATTATTGATTTTTTTTTTCTTGAAAACCAAGTATAGTTTCCCACTGTTGATAACCCAGCTTACCTTTGCCTCTGCATCATCTTCTCCCTGTTTAAATGATATGTGTACTGAAAGATGAGGCATAAACCACATGGCTTTTGGATCCCCTGTGAATCTAAGCCATTGTATAGTTAGTTATATCTTTTTATATTCTCAATTCTAATTGACCCCTTTTCAGGAAAAAAAGGTTGAGCATACTTGTTCGTTCTCGTCTCTATAAACTTAGCTTTAGCAGAGCCTGAGTTAAGGGCCAGAATGAATATCCCAGTGCAAAATTTTTGAACTATTAGGGAAAGTTATTAAACTTACGTAATAAGTTGAGTGGATCATTTCCAACATTCAAGTATGACACAAATATGAGAACCACTACTTGCAGAGAATGCTCAAGTTCCAAATCTCAGGAACTTGGATTAAAATAGCAGATACATTGAGAAGTTACTCATAAATTAGAAATTACACGCATGTTGTGAGGGCTATGTTTTATCTAGTTATGCTCATATGCAAAAATGATGAAACTACAAATTATGACCCTCTCCTATAAATTCCTGTGGACATAATGTCAAATTCACAATTCTACCCTGATTGCTCATCTAAAATAAGACTTGTGAGAACTTAAAAGGCTAAAATAAAATTTAATGTAAACTTAAAAGACTAAAATCTACTTTAACCTATTAAATTTTAATTTAATAATTGATGTACATAATTTCTAGAATAATCAAGAATATAGTTGCCAAATTCTACTAATGACCTTATCGTTTAATGATCTAAAAATTCTTCTGAAGGTCACATTTGATCTCCTTTAGAATATTACCATAAGCGCTTGCCCCTGTAATTCGAAAAAGAAATTAAATACTTGGAGAGGGATATGAGGACAGAACTGAGACATGTAAAGATGCTGTACCTCCTCTCATTCATCACATTTGTGGATAAACTGACATGTTTCTTGTTTATGTTTCTTTCGGTAAAATTAAGACTCAAGGCCTTTCAGGCTGTTGAACGGGTGTATCACACACTGGACAGCTATACTCTAAGCACCCTGAATTTTAAAAGTTCACAATTGCGGTTTCTAATACCACCAAACTCGTTTTAATATCCATGTGATCCGCAAAATATAATATAAAGCAAAGAGAGGATCGGTGTGAAAATTACATGGGACTCTGATTAAAACTTGCACGTATGATTGAATTTGTATAGCATTTTCTAAACAAAAGTTGATGTTGAAACTAGCTAGCAACAGTTCAATGTTCCTCCTACAGATAGATATTCCTGTAATCAAAATATCAAATCAGCATCCCAAAAAGATGCCACCTCCATTTTCACTTACGAGAGTATACATGTTGGCTATTTGGTGCACGATTCTCTAAATTCCCATTTGAAGGACGGCATGGAGCGAGTGGAAGAGATTTCCTTTGGCTTGCTTGACCAATATCTGATAACTGATGTGGCATGCCTAAGAGACCATCACTGGACAGAATGCGCACTAGAGCATTTACAGAGGCTTCTAAGGGGGGAGGAAGGGGTTCCCTTGGATGTGATACCTACAATATATTATATCAATGTGTCATGTAGAGCAACAGAATCATCAACTGTTAATTGGAGTGCATAACCAAAGGTGTTCATAGGCCAGAGAACGTGTCCAGGATTCAAAATTGAAGCCTGTGCCCTGGTGGGGCCAGGTCAGTGCCCAAACTGGCCAGGCCTTTTCTTTTTCTTTGAAAAAAAGTATAAAATAATTCCTAAAAAGTAAAATTTATGCACGAATCATTATAAAATTATATATTTTCTCTTAAAAATATTAAAACTTTCATGAGTCTATAACTTGTCAAATAGGTTAGGATCCAATTTTGTCCCAGAAGTTTTCCCCTAGAGCCGTGGGTATCTAGAAGTTTTTCTTTAATCCATATTGCCTCAGAAGTGTTGAAAAAGTAACAAAATCGCCCTAACAATTAAAAAATTAACATTGACCATTTATATTTTCAACGGTCAAGGGCGACATTACTTCTCTTTTAAACACTTTTAGGGTGATATTGATCTAAGAAAAACTTCCATATGCCCACAACTCCTACACAAACTTCCGAGACAAAATTAGACCTTAACCATTTTTTAATTAAAACCCTGCCAGGTTCTGCCGTAATCTCCAAGGCTGACCTTATCATGATCCTTTTGTCTGGACCACCCTGGTCCAATTGAGGTTGGGCCAAGAAACCCCCTAGGCATAACTTTCAATTATAGTAGCAGTGGGAAAAGCTTACTTTGTATAATATAGCTGCTGACAATCGCTCTCTTAAGCAATATAACTGCGCAACATCGAGTGACCTTGATCCAAAATAAACCCATCGATCCATGATGACTCTAACTGCATTATCAGGAGAAGACATCACCTTATCTTCACCATGTTCACAGGACTTATTTTCACAATGCTCACTGAGCTTGTTATCAAACTCGATGTCATCACTCACACCATCAGATTCACTGCCCCCGTCATCACCCTCATCATTGGTGTCGTCATTACTATCCTCTGCAGGAGCAACAGCAATCTCTGCTGAAAGCAGTAAGAGTGGAAGTGGTCCAACAAGGGTACAGTTTCTTGTGCACATACTACCACCGTCACCACGAGTGATCTCATCCAGCACAATTAATGGGCGACTAGCAGCTAATTTTGATTGCAACATAAAATTTGCAGAGTGCTGATGCAACCGAACTTTATAACCACTTGCAGTCTCCACGACAACTCTCTTTGTACCTTTGGGTGTTATCAATCTTCCAACCATCGGATACAAACCCGCAACCAATACTGCATGGATTATGCCAGGGTTGTGTGAATTAACATTGTATCTTGAAACATCTTCTTGAATAAGCCCACTTCGAATTAATTCATTTTGGAGTTGTTTGCGCAAGCCATGTAACATATGCATTGTGTTTGGGGACACAAAGTATCGAGAACAAAACCATGACTCCATACCCATTGTCTTTGCATTATGCCAACATTCATATACAGCTATTATAGCAAGTTGATCACCACAACCCCCATACAAAGAAGCAAGCTCAAATCTGGCAGCTGCAGCTCTCCTCTTATCCCCAAGTGACATGGGAATTGTGAATGGGTTTCTATAATCAGAAGCACATGCTAGAGTCAATGCTGGATCAAGGCAATTCATCAATATAGCGAAGAAAATTAACTTGCTTGTTAAGGGGTGAACAGGAAGAGAGCCAAGCTTCTCTCCTAACTCCGTGAGATTTTCATCAATTGATAATGCCCCAATATCTTGAAGAGCTATAATGGCATTTCGTATAGACTCAAAAATGGGAGGATCTAGTGTCTTAGATAAATATTCTTCTATGTTGCAGCTTGGATCAATCATTTTCACCTGAGAGGAAAAAAAGAAGTAAACAATAGCAACAGGAGAAAATAAGTCCAGTTTATATAAAATCAATTTATTTACTGCAATTTTTTTATCGTGACATGAAGATGATGACGATAACAATAACAAACCTTATCCTCCTAAGAAAAGCTAAAAAAATAAAACAAAAAACAGTTTAGCACCTCCCGGTAGGTTTGTTTCTCCTTTTTTTTCCTTGTACAAATTAATTTGGTTCTTTTTCGCTAACCAATAATCAACAGGTTAGAGAATCATTGTTCACAATCACTCCAAACAAAAAATTTCCGTTAATAGACATTAATAGATAGTTAGATACAATTTTAAAACAGGAAAAATTGTCAAGCCAACTGATTCAATGTAATATATAGAATATGCTGAATTCAAGGTCATTCTTACATTTTCATGATTACCAAATTTTGGGAATAGTCTCCCACATTATCATTGAATTTCCATCATTAGAGACCGAAATGTAGTACCTGCAGACAAAGCTCTTCAATAGGCATTCTTCTTAATTCAGGAACCTGAAAATCAGGCAAGGAAGCTGCTCGATACTTTGAATACAAATGATAGCAAATTCCAGGCTGACAACGGCCAGCACGTCCCTCCCGTTGCTTAGCACTTGCCTTTGAAACCCAAGATGATTGAAGAGTTTGGACATTACTATATGGATCATAACTTTTTTCTTTCATCCGCCCAGTGTCTATAACATAGACAATATCATCAATGGTTATGGCAGTCTCGGCAATATTGGTTGAAAGAACAATTTTGCGGCATCCGGTAGGTGGGCGTAAAAAAGCCTTCTTTTGCTCCTTTGATGGAATCATTGAATGCAGAGACAGAATGACATACCTTGAATTATTGAAAAATGGGGATTGGACCAATTTTTCACGAGTTTTATTTATATCATCCCAACCTGGAAGGAAAACAAGGATACCTCCACTCTCTGAGTCCATACATATTTTTCGTATCAGCTGCTCTACAAGAACAACATCAACAAGATCAGGGTTGACTGTTGTCAGATATTTATCAAGTAACTCCTGCCCTTCCATGGAGTTTGAAGATGCAGCATCTATGTGTTTCTTTAAAATTGTGGCAGTTTCTAGCTGATTTTCCTGCTCAGCAATCTCCAGTGCCCTTGTTCCATCTTTGCATCTAATCTGGCAGTCTGCCCCAAAAGATAACAGCACACACATATCACCCACCCTTCCTTTTCCAGCAAACACCATTAATGGCGTAAGGCCAGTCAATGAATCTTGGTAATTAAAGATATTTGGGGATCCTTTAGAAGTAACCAGCTCCAAGAGTGGATCACAGTCATCATTAGACCAAGCCAAATGAATAGCTTCATCAAGCAAAACTTTATCTTCCTCACTTAACTCATTGTTGTCAGTCACACTATTTGATGTAGCATTATCACTACCAAGATGATTTTCTTCTTTGTATTTTACAATAGAAAGCACATCCTCCAGATAGAAAGTTCTAACCTGAAGAAAGAGCACAGAAATTTATAATACAATTTTATTGGAAAAAAGTCAAATCACAATCTAGAACTATGTAGGTACCGGATGAGTAAACCCTGGAACAAGGATCACTGGGCAGCCACCAAAATATTGGGAAAATCTTTCAGCATCAATGGTAGCACTCATTAGTATCTGAAAAATTGAGGGAAGGGGCAATATGAAGTTCAAATATATCAAGAAAACCGCACCGGAGGGGGGGGGTTTGAATAATTTCCAATAAATTAAAGCATCACTTGACTGAATGACAGTGAAATAAGGCAACAAGTATAAATATAAGAACTTAAAACTAACCAGGCGAAGGTGTGGGTATGAAGGAAGCATGTCTCTGCATGTAAGTTGCATTGGAGCAAATGTATTAATCCAAATATCATGTAATAAAAACGTTGTAAATGGCATATCTTCATTTAGTCAATGAACATTTATCTTGGGATCAAATGTAAAGCTTCACAGATGTTAATCTCAAGATATCACCTTTCAAAAATCATTCATGACAGGGGAACTGAGATAAGATCAGAGTTTGAGGATTAATAATATCTCATAACTTTTTCTATAAAAAAATATTTTGGGAGACAAAATACATGGTGAGAAGCTAATATATTCTCCAAGAACATCCAAGGCAGATGAGAGAGAAGGATGAAAAGGAAGGAATCATCTTGCAGAAAAAGAGAAGAAACAGCAATCATAAATCGTGTTAGAGAAGGAAAAATCATTCGAGTATATGTTATTTAAAAATTAAAAAAAGGGGCAAGCATTCAAGATCAGTTTTAAATAAGTGCTGCAAATTATGACCTACGAGTAACTGTATATCAATTATCTGTTTCAGACAAATATAATATACATCTGTATTAAACAACACTAAAGTTCAGATGTTCCATCATGTTGTACCTAACAAGTGCCATCATGAAGTCTGAATACTGGTCTCTTTCATGAATTTCGTCCTGAACAAGCAATGAAATTAATCAGGTTTTGCAACTTGTTCTTGCCAGGGCAAGGAAACAAAACATGTATTCACATTTATCATATGGCTCCAAACGAATATATAATGAGATATTCAAATACTCTTTTATGAAGCAGAGTTGTAAAGTGAGAAAGATCACACTTGTATCAATAGAAGCATCATAGCTGTATGCCAATTGCTTAAGATCCTTCTACATATATGTCTACACACTGGTTTATCAAGAATACACAATAAAAGCATAAATACCCTGAAACAAAGCATTAATGTCTAAGCTCTGGTTCTAATATGATGTCCTGAAACAAAGCTTTAATGGCTGAACTTGACTCTATGATCAACGTCAGTATTTAGGCATCTCCTTAACGAAACTTAGTTGTTTGATCATGCTGTTTTGGGGACAGAGGACTAAACAGTTTGGCCATGTGGGATAACAGGGCCCATGTGGGTATAGAGACAAAATTTGGCATCACAACTGGAGATAAGCATAAAATCCAGTTTCTAAGAAATTTCTTTTAAGGGGAAAAAAGCATAAGCAAGATTGAGAGCCATTAACACGTAGCATGCTTCTAGCTGAAAAAAAAGAAGTAAATCAAAGAAAAGAGAAGTACCATAATTATGTGAGTGATCTTGAATTTGTTGTTCTTCATGGTTCCTGTCTTTGATCTACTCAAACTTTTAGAAAACGAGCACAAGACCCTCAACAAAATTCCAGTTGTACATAGCATGACTGATGAATTCTTTCCACCTTTGCTCTCTAACCGTATCTAGATTTCAATTTCAGAAAGCATAATTACTATTATTTTATCATCACGTGAAGTGTGCACTCAATAAAAGACCTGACTCTCTTCTATGGTTCACAGCTTGAAATTACACTACAGTATGTAATATTCATTAATCCAACCATTAAATTAAAAACAATTACCATATAGATATCACATGATAAGGCAAGCAATCAAGTTGATAATAGTGTTTGAAAATCATGGTATATGCTAATTTTGTAATATAATGCAAACTTTTCTGAGTGCCAAAACCACTTATGAACCTTTAACATGACAGTGGAATCCTGGAAAATCTAATAATTAAATGGAATATACATCATGTGCGCGTGCTTTTCACTTGAAGCAGTACTGGTCCAATTTTAAAAATTTTCAAACCAATATTCCCGTGCAATTATTAAATCCAAAACAAGATGAACTCATACATACATCAACAAAGAATTACCTTGTAACCAATATTTTCTCCAATGGTCTCACCTCTCTCACTAGCAATTCTCTCAGCAACTGCATGCCAAAACAAGGTGAAAATAATTCATAAGTAAATAAAGATTATAAATCAATGCATATCAATATAAAAATATGTGTGTATGACTATTGTGCACGAGCTGCTGACCTGAAATTGCAGAGATACGTCGAGGTTGAGTGCAAACTACTTTACATACCTCACCCTTACCCCAGATATGATCCAAAATATATTGTGGAACCTGAATCACAATAATATTAAGCTAATCATGACAATCACAGAGAAAATGGATAATGGTTCACAAAGCACAAAAGCTTATGAGATCTTTGCCTGTACAAAGAGATGAAAGTATCAGAGTCAAAGTCAAACCCAAGATCATGAAATATCAAGAACTTTGTAGCACATTAACAATTATAACCACAAAGGCCCAATACGAAGTTAATCATAACAACTAAGGCAATATATAAGAACCAGCCAAATTCAAAAACCTATTATTCGAACACAAAAGAAATTGAACAAGATTGTAAATTGATAATTACTTAACAACAGTCCAAGATTCACACTATTCTCTCCAACTTTATACTACCTAATCTCGTTCCTATCACCCATCTTAGATCAAATTTAGTTCCCACATTATTAGTTGCCATTCCCTACAAGGGTGTTCAAAATCCATCAAGACTCATTAAACCAAGCATCTCAAAAACCAATCTAAACATATTAATATTTACTTCAGTTTTTTCAATGTATGAACCAATCAGTTCATTGAGGGGAAATTTCCAAACCAAACTAACTTCTCAAAATACACAAGATACATACATATTATATAACATGAGAGAAAATGAAGGGTGTTTTGCATGCATCATTCCCTCAAGTTATCAAATCGACATCCTCATAGATTCTTACAACTCCCAAAGGCCAAAGGGTCCTCAAGCAGTAAGACTGAAATATAGCCCATCTCTAGATCTTCAGCTTACAAGTCACTGCTGCCTCATCATCTCAATTCTTTCAAGGAGTCAATTATATCCTCATCCCATTACATGACATTGCCCAAGGTGAACAAACAATGCCATGATACCGAATGATTTTTGTCACTTAGCAAAAGAAGCTGTCCAAACCACTTGACCACATTCTGGCACTTAATTTATCAGTTCCCACGCATTTTGATTGTCTGTCTTTGTCTAAATACGCAGCAATTATGGTTTAATAATTCTTTGTTATGAGCTATAACTTTCAAAGTATATGCTTTCTTCCTTTCCTCACTTAATTGTCTATCATTATTCATAGTTTCAATTGGTTATTCCTGCCTCTTCCTATGCAGAATTCTATAATTCAAAAAAAGAAAAAATGGGGGGAAGAAGAACAGCTTCAAGTGCTTCGTTCCCAAAATAAGTTTATACAGACTATAGAACCCATCAAGATCAACTCAATCAATCTAAGACACATTGAGAGAGATTGGTTAAATAGCTTAAATGTAACCTGATCATCTATACCTCCAATAGGTCAAATGACCATGGTAATCAACTTCCCAGCAAAGAACTACGCTTCAATTAGACAAATATGATGTTGAAGAGACCTTACATATCATTTTAAGATCACTTCCTAGTGTAAAGAAAAGAACTGCTTGAAGAAAAAGGGGGGGACCAGTCACACCACAAAAATATATCTCAAATGGACAAATCACAAGAATATAAATAAGCAAAAAAAATGATTGTTTTGAAGGAGGGAGACAAATTATATACTATATGTAGTTGTGGTATAATTGAGATAAAGCAAAGAATTATAACCTGTGTGGTCTTTCCACAACCAGTCTCACCAGATATGAGAACTACCTGCTTCAAAACACACAAGAAGACCAATAAGACCAAAGAAGAAATCTAATTTTCAAATTTGGCTGGATGATAACCAAAATATTACCCAACTGAATGTAAATAGTTAAAATACCAATGAATTTTTTTAAGACCTTAACCATGCAATCTGCAATCAAGAAGTGTTCTTTTTTTTTTTTTTTTGGGAGGGGGGGTTGGAGGCAAGACTCAAATCAAAACATTTGAATAACCTGGTGAGATTCAACAGTTGATGAGATTACATCCTTGAATGCTGCAATTGGAAGCTTAGACCTCTGTGTTGCGATCTGCAAGATCATAATTCAAAGAAACCATTCACTGACAAGACTATATCCAGTAAGCACTGTAAATGGGTGCAGGAAGAAGAGTAACAACATGTCATGTACACGATGGAACTCATAACGGTCTGTAACGCGGGGAAGGAAATAATAGAACCTGTTGTAATTTGGGGGTTGTCTTCAATCTAGAAGAAAATGCTTCCAATTTCTGACTGATTTCATCTTTGCTCATGGACGGCTTGCTGAAAGCATCATCTCTATTTTGTTTTGCTTTATTAGTTTTGTCATTACGTCTTCCAACCATCCCTTCCAGCAAGTCTCCATCACCAGGTGGATGATGGGCAAATAGACCCCCTAATACCGCTTGTGCCTCTTCGGAAAATGCAAAATATGGAAGACTTTCTGATCCTTTAGAAGTGTCAACCTTTTCAACTTTTTTTACTGTTTTGAAGACAGATATTCGACGTTGTTTTGCTGTCCTGTACAAAATTTAGAATCCATGAAAAAGAAAATAAAGAGCACATTGAACGTAAGAACGTGAAAATAGCACCAATACCATTAGGGGAAAAAATAAGACCACAATTCTTGCAGCCTGAAATGTAAAATCTAACGAATACTGGCAGTAACACTCACCCAGAACTTTTGGATTTCATACCCAGTTTTTGGGATATTTGATGCACTAAAGCACGTTCATTTTTGGATAAAGTGGCATCAAACTTGTATTCTGCGGATTATATGAATAGATGCACTCGTCAGAAACATAGAAGGAAATTAAGCAAACCATGCGGACGTAAGAAACAGAAGATAATCACTGTTGATAAGCCCTCTAACATAATTCAATAAACTATAAAGAATAAATTACAAAAGAAATTAAAAATCTAACAACCAATAATCAAGCTCGTCGTTTTCTTATCTCAAAGCATACGTATGACGATCCCAAATCACGTATCTCCATCACACAACAAATGCATACACCAAATCATGGGGCGTTCGAAAATCCAGCAATACCTTTCTCATTGGATTTCTTGAACTCCTGCAATATCTCCTTAAGTCGAATCCGCGTGGGCTCATCAACTTTAGGATTCTGCCTTTGAAGTGGAAGTCCCATCCCGGCGCGTCCTCTCTTTGTCATTGTATTTGTAAAAATCTTACCGAGGGTTCCAAATGAGACTGAAGAGAGGCTAAGGTTGACGATGAAGAAGAAATAGAAGGACGAAGGAGAATGATAGTCTCAGAAACTCAGTCGTGTACGGAGTCGGCAAGTCTTGGGCCTTCTTCAAGTTCTGGCGCCTTGCTTTCGTTGTTTCCGGTGCTTTTATTTTGCCCTACGTTTCATCTTCGGCTGCAACGCATATAACCTTGGAATCGCTTGCTTTTTCAACTTTGTTTCAACATATACGATAAGTATGGTAAGAAGGGAGAATTTTTTTATAGAAAGGAAGGGGTAATGAAAGTAAAAATAAAAATATAAATGAAAATAAAAATATAAATATAAAGAAAATAAAATTAAAAATATATTTTAAATATTTATTCGGATAAGAATAAATATAAAATTTATATGTATTTTTTTATAATTTAAAATAAAATAATATAAAATATATTTTTATAATTTAAAGAATATTAAAGTTATCCATAAATTTTATAATTAAGGTAAAATAATTAAAAATATTATTTCTATTTTTATTATTTTAATTTTTAATTTTTTTTATAAAATTAAAATAACTTAAAATATTAAAAATAGAAGTCACTTCTATCATACTAAATAAAAAAATATATTTTTATTTTTATTTTTTAAATAAATAGAATATATAATTATAATATTTTAACCTTCTAATGCCAGCCATCAATTTTTGCTTATTTTATAAGAAATTATATTTAGATAATTATGGTGTCAATATGTTGGAACGATTTAACGCAACTGACAACTTGTATCTCTTAAATCTTCATTTAAACATGAAGTTACGTGTTTGACCTTTTTTGAGTGCGTGAGTTCGTTCTGCTATAGAAATGATGGTGAAAAAAAAGATGTTAATATAACATTTAAACCTTTTTCTTTTTACTTGTTAAGTCAATCTTTCTTAAATGTCAAACTTCAAATAAGGTCATAATTTAGTATTAATTATTTATTTGATACATAGTTATCATTCTTCCTATTTTATCATCACTGGCGGCTAAGAACATAAGCTCATCTTAATTTACGATAAAAATATAATAAAATATTTAAATTTATTATGATATACCAACAAAAATTAATTTAATTATTAGATAAATTTAAATTTTATTATTGACATAAATATTTTATTAATAGGTGATATATGATGTAATTTTTTTTAAGTACAACTATTTTAAACTTAGATGCGCTCCTATTAGAGGCATGGATAGTGCACCATTCAAACTTCGGTTGGTTATATATGGCAAAGTATTAACCCCAGCCCCACTAGATCAACCGCGTTAGTAATGTGAATGGGATGTAATTTATGTTTGAACATGAGCCGGTTTAAAAAATAATAAAATTACGGTTTTAAAAGAGTTTTTGGCCTAAATTTTAGTTTAAAAATTTTTTAAAATAAACAGCCATATTTATCCAAACATCGGTTTGGACCAAACCATGGTTTAAAACTATAGTTTTAGATAAGCTGGTCAAAATAATTTTTAGAATAAGAAAAGAGCTTAGGAACTACTCAATTACTATTTTACCTTTATTTTTTCTTACACTCTTTATCTTCTATCTTTTCTACTATTTCCTATATCTCTTTTATCTTTTTCACCCTCTCTCCTCTCTCTTCTATATTTTTTATCCTCTTTCCTCTCTCATCTCTTATATATACTATTTTTAATAATTTTTTAATTATAAAACTCTTTTTTGATAATAACTATCCAAACACTCATTTATCTAAATTTATTTTTTTTAAAATTTTTTTTTATAAACGATCCAAAAATCTATTTTTTTTTATAAGTTGTTTTTTTAAAATCTTCTCCAAATCTAATATATATATATATGCTTGTAAAAAAGTTCATTATTTGCCAACCAAGGACTGAAGCCATGGGTCCCGAACGAGAGGGATCGAAGCCTCTTTACAATTTCGTATTGCCGCCGTTCCCTCCTCATGAGATCAGAGATCTCTGGTAGTGAGGATTGAGAACTCGACGGTTGCTCGCAAGAGTGAATTGGAGTCTGAGAAAAAGCAACTCTTCCCTGAGCTTCG